>OU343222.1:332480927-332783343 GCA_910596185.1 Chrysanthemum makinoi
GAACAACAAGGAAATCTTGGCGAACAACAAGATGCTTGAACAACAAGAATCGCTGCTTTTCAACGACAAAGTACTTTTGCACAAAAGTGATAACTCAGAGTTTTGAATTTTTGAGAAGAAGAAGGCGGTCCTTCTACTGGCGTTATACAAGAAAGAGGAAGCTATTCTCAAACCAATTCGTGCAAGTGATGATGAGTTCATTGCTACAATTTTTCAAAAATTATCACAACCTAGAGGTGGTGTTACTATTAGAGAGATGCGAAGATGAACAAGAACTTTCTCAACTGCTTGATTGATCCTAAGGATAAAGGGAAGGTGTTTTAGTAAGTAAAGAAGAAGAAACTTTCTTTAGCGAGTAAGAAAGTGAAGTTGCTAGGAATGAAGCTGTTGCTAGAAAACTTCAAGAAAGTTAAATGCTAAAAGATAGAGTGTTTCGAAGGGCTGACTCAAAGTAAGAGAGCTTCTAAAAGTTGCATGAAAATTAATCTTTGGCTGATGAACCATTACAATCACCTACTCTGTTACAGATATGTGCCTAGAAGACCTAATGTTATAGGGCAATGCTATGATGGCATATTTGAAAGTCGAGGGTATAAGGATTGCGAGAAGTTAAACTTATGTTGACATGAAAAAGACTTTTCTATGATCAGAATGAGAAGCTTATAAGAAAGAGTATTTAGAATATCAAGGATTTTTAAGAGAAAAGCTTTTGGGCGAAGGCGAAAGGAAGAAAGAGCTTAAAGAAAAAGAAAAGCGGAAGTTACAAATAGCGGTTTTTCAAAGAAAGAAAAGATTGAATT
Organism: Chrysanthemum makinoi; assembly: GCA_910596185.1. Taxonomy (NCBI): domain Eukaryota; kingdom Viridiplantae; phylum Streptophyta; class Magnoliopsida; order Asterales; family Asteraceae; genus Chrysanthemum; species Chrysanthemum makinoi. Next base: position 332,481,728 of record OU343222.1, read on the forward strand.
GAGATCGGTCTAAAAGATGCATTAAGAAATTATCTCAGAGTGGTAGATTTTGATTATTCAAAAGAAGATACAGACATGAAGATGAACAGAGATCTGGATTAGTGCTTTTGATATTGTCAAATCCAAGAAGGAATTATATGATTTTCATAAGGAAGATGAAAGCTTCAAAAAGTTTTCAATAGGTTATGGATTTGTTACATATTATAGATAGAGTGGATTTATTCTATCTATATAATGTGGTAAAGCTTATTTGGAGAATATTCCATCGAAGGAATTGTGCGGTTTTGCTTGGAGATCTTATAACCATGTGTGAAACGAAGAGGAAAGCGATGATATATGGAAAAATCAAGAAAAGCGGAAATTGTTTCTTTGGAAATTCTTTGAAGAATCGGAGTTCATGTTTTGGAGCTAGAAATGGAATGAGCAAATGATACACATGTTTGTTGAAGGTATCCTCTCGCGGTTGAGCTCATGAGAAGAATGTTAGAGCATGGATTGAAGTAGAAGAGGATAATGGCTAACTGCGTAGTTTATAATTTATTTATCAGTACGGTACCATTGCTGAAGAAGATGAAATGGCGGTATGAATTTTATTGAATAATTTATTTTTGATATCGGTACTTTATTCAAAAGTAATGCTGCGATCAAGCAGTACTTTCATCAAGAATCTTGCTTGCAGACTTTAAACCGATTAAGTAATTTTTCAATGAAACCTTTTTTAAGTAACAAAATTTTGAAACAAAGGACAAAATAAATGGATTTTGAGATGGCAACATCAAATAGGTAATCAATCCACCATGGTTACAAAAGGATTGGCTAATCCATGAACAAGACTTAGAGCCAAAGATATATCAAATCGTTTTTGGTTGACAACTTTGCTAATAGGTTGTATGGTAATCAACTCACCATATCGGTTAATCTTGAAGAGTTGGCTAGCCTACAAGAAATGGCTTTGTGGTAAGGCGGTGGAAAAACAGTATTGGTAGTGGTTCACCATTAGATAGAAGAACTAACTAGTCGAGAAGGGGTACATCTTTTGGTAAAGACAAATCAAATTCGTTGATAGTGATGATTTGCTAAAAATCTCAATGGTTATCAATGTACCATGGTCTTTACACCAAAAACATTTGGCTACTCCAAAGATAATGGCTTTGGTAAAGAGATCTAAATCCATTAAAATTTCAATGATTCACCACTCTCCTGAGGAGTTAACACACTGGAAGTGATGAGAATAGTATGCAACTTAAGCTGATTAATGTACAAATTGACATATGTTGTTGTGAATTTCTGAAAAAGATGAAGCTTCTTTGGATATCTTTGAAAGAACAATTCTAGAATACTTTTGACAGACACTACTGAGATATATTGAAAAGACTAAACAATCGATCAAAAGATGAAGGCTGTTAAAATACATTTACAAAAGGAACTTGAAGTCAAGCAAGTAGAATTCAAGTTAGGGGAGTATTGTTGGGATATGAAAGTGCTGAAGACATGAAAGTACTGAAGATATGAAATCTTGTAACTGTAACTGCAAAGTACTGGGAAACGTCAAAAGAGTCAAAAGTATCTTGCTAAAGACAAAGTCAAAAGTACTTGCACCTAAAAGTCAAAAGTACTGCAAGAACAAAAGAACTCTTACTATTCGTTTTATGGAAAGTATTGTATTCTATGTTTAGATTACCTGTCGTACAAGGCTATCAATTGTAAACCGACTAGGATATCCTTGAGCCTATTAAAGGACTCCTAGATTGGCATTAGATGTATGAGTCTATGAGTTTTAGAGTTTACTAATTCACAAGTTAATTAGTGTTTTAGAGAAAAGTTCGATTATCTTAGAGTTGTATTTAGAGTATCTGCATATATAGCGATTTAGAGTTTATAATAAAAGTTATTCTTCTTAGCATTGTTAAGTAAATTTAAGCGTACTTGATAAAGATTGCTCAGTGTTTCTTTGTTAATAACTTAGGATTTATCCAAGGTTATTAAGCCTTAACAAGCTATTAAGATAGTTTTGATTAAAGTATATCGATCAACAATATTTTTCTTCAGGTCTTCCAAAGATATCTATAAACTTATCAATCACAACAGAAGCCAAAGGCAGTTTGGGATAATGTCAAAGATGCTTCTCTCGGGTTCAAATTGACTATAGAAGATAGAGAATCACAGTTGTATGATGAATTTGAGCACTTTAAGATGAAACCTGAAGAAAGTGTCTATGAGTATTACGTGAGATTCCACAAGCTGGTGAATGATATGAGGAATATCAAGATGACTATGCCAAACATTCAGCTGAACTCAAAATTCATGAACAACATGAATCCCGAATGGCACAAGTTTGTCACTTCTGTGAAGCTTACCAAAGGACTAAAGAACACCAACTATGAGCAATTGTATGCCTTCCTTCTTCAAAATGAGAAACATGCTATGTTTGAAAAAAGGATTCTTGATTAATTCAAATCTCAACCAGGAGAAACAAGATCATCAAACGATACAACTGCATTCTTCACCAAAGCAACACAAGTCACACCCACTGTAAATTATAATCACAAGCCCGTTCCTGATTTGGGATATAAGCAACCTAATTCTGATGCAGTCATAGAGAACTTTATCAATCAAGTGGCCCTTATGGTCAAGAAAAACCTGAATCTCACCCCTCACACTAACAACTATCTCAGGAACGCATCCATCGTCAAAATCATGCCACTGTGAGAGACAAAAAAATTGTGGTTGAAAATGTGCAAGGAAGAAAAAATGCTTATCCTCCACACAATGAGCAAGGTAATGTAGGTTATGGGAATGCTGGTGTTGGTGGTGGATATCCTGGAAATCAGAATCGTGGAAGGAATATAGTTCAGGGTCAATTAAAACCAATCAAGTGCTACAACTGTGGAGGAGAAGGGCACATTGCTGAGAACTTACTCAACCAAAACGCCCTCAAAACACAGAATACTTCAGGGACAAGATGTTGTTGGTTCAAGCACAGGATAATGGTGCAATGTTGAATGAAGAAGAGCTGTTGTTCTTGACTGATGGGAATGCCAGAACATACGATGCTAATGTGGACGAACAACCAATGCATGGTGTTGCTCAGAACAATCCTGTTAGGTCACTAGTTTTACAACACAAGCTTATAAGAAAGGAGATGAGGCGATTGAACAAGTATAACCACACACACACACGATATAGTATAATACGGTTTACGCGTAGGAGTATGAAAGGAAATAACTTGAACAACCAACCTTCAAATGAAGGTTATTACATGGTTTATATAGGCAAGGAGCTAGGGCAACACTCCCTCTCCTTCCCTATTCCTTATTGGGCTTGGGTCTAAGCTTATGGGCCTTCTACATAAGCTTGACCTTAAACAAACATAAAGGCCATAATAAAGCTACCTATTACATATGAAATATAAATACTTGAAATCCTGTTTAGGAGTGATTCCAACAATCTTCCCCTCAAGTATATATGAATGTAAACGGTGAAGGCGTTGATGTAATAGTAGCAGTGACGTCTTCCGACATTCTTCTTTCTTGTGAGAAGAATTGCCTTGATTCGAACAATCTCCCGGTGTAGAGATAGTTATCTTTGAGCAGTTATGCTTTGACGTCATCTTTAACTTTGTTCTTTGATCATTGTTCTTTGTGGTGAATGTGATAGTATGTTGTTGTCTGCATCGTCGCCTCAGTGCGCCGTTGCTCCGGTGTCTCCACGTCTTTCTTCAACATGCTCACACGCTCTTTAACGTTGGAATTCAATCTTGATGAAGTTCTTTAAGTCTTTAACTTTGTAGATTCTTTGGTTTGACGAAGAATCATTCTGACTGTTGTGTTGCTTTTGAATAGAACTTCCATTAGTGATGATGTTGGCGTGAGCATGAGAAGAATCAGCACGATCATCCCGCTCTGGAGCTTCCATAAGAAGAAAACATTTCAAACGGTTAGTAATAAGCGGTTTCCGGCACTTACAAGTTTGAACTTCGAGAGTGTCAACGGCATAGTGTGAGGACACAACTCTAATTCTTACAAAGGGCGTTCCTGAACTGGAGTCCCACAAGTGAGATAACGCGATGTACCGAAGTACATCTACAGTTCAGATGAGTCGGTGAGGTACACCGAAGCATCACCTCACGACTGTAGACCGTTTGAGACACACTCCGCGTAATCCACGGGGAGTTACCGAAGTGACCTGCTGACAGGGCTGTTTGATGTTGACCCTGGTAGGAGTTTCCATTCAATCGCGAGGATCACAGATGTGAACCTCTCATAAATGTTCTCGACAGATTGCTAAGATCTGTGAAGGACTCGATATGAACCACCGATGATCTTATTAGTTGATCATCAAGTGATTAAATGTCAAGTGTTCCTAAGAGATCTTTTGATGAATCTCGTGGCTCTAGACTCAATAGTGCGTTTTGGTTTTCCTGAGCGGAGACTAGGGAGAGGGTCTCCTTCTTCAATACCGGCAATCTCTAGGAGAAAGCCGATAGTTTACGTAGGGTTCCCTGTGAGAATGAAACAAGCTTCTGTTGAGAGAAACTTGAGTGGATAAGAAGGTTTAGTGCATGCGTCACTGGGTCCATGACGACTTTTAATCTTCAATACCGGCGTCACTAAGTGACAACCGGTAGCATATGAATTGAACCCGGTGTCTGCCCTAAGTTGAATAATCTGGAGGGCTATTTCTTTTCACCCTTTTCTTTGCATTTCTTTTTAATTCTTCAACTCCTTCTTTCTCCGATTCTCATTTTCTCCTTTTTACAATCATACCTAAGGACTTCTAAATACTAACTATTTGTAGTGTCCTTGGGTAGATCCCTCCGGCTCTGGCGGATCATAGGACGGTTATTCCTAACCTTAGTCACCTTATAACTCCATGACTAACCTATGTTTGCCATTAAAACCACTGTATGAAAAAATGTCTCTCAAAGGGTTTGTTAATGAAAAACATGTTTGAACCATTGTGAGAGATGATGTTTTGCATAAATACTCCCCCTCCACATGTGCTTAATAGTTTTAATGGTTAAATGCACAGTGAGGAAAGAGCGCGCACTTTTGAATTGATCCACTGAAGATAGACAATTCCCCGCGAGACACGGTTACGTTGCATAGTTAAAGAGTTACATTGTCGGCTTTTAGGTGACAACTAGCTCTAATAACTACCTTGAAGGTGTAGACAAACCTTGGAAGGTTGTCAAACCCGTCCGAGTTCATGTCTATCAAAAGTTTCTCGAATGGTACATTCTACTCAGACAAGTCCTTTGCGAGACACGTTTACATCACTAGCGAACTAGCTTGAAATTATTACCCGTGCAGGACAAGTCTTTTCGAGTTACTAACAGTTTAGTACCGTCAATTCGTTGGTTAAGTCTGAGGTACACAGATTCATTTGCATTTTGTACAACATATTTCTTATCACACAATTTTCTCCCCCTAAAAAATGGCATATTAAAGTGTTATTTTTGAAGCGTTTGAGAATAAATATGACCATTTCGAGTGTTGCGGGAAGAATGACCATTGTGAACAATTTGTGAACAAAGTTTCAAATACTCCCCCTCAACAAGTGATATAAACGGTTGAGGTTTTGAAAGTCTTAAGGGGAAGTACTTGTTCTTTTGAGCAAAACCTTGAAAAATGAAAGGTTTGATAGGTTTTACTCAAAAGTAAGAAGCTTTCGCTCCTTTTATAAGGATTGTGGCACTGAAGCGTACCACAGGGTCCTTTCTTGACAATTACGGGTTGTACACTGTTATGTGTGCACAAGCCATTCACATATTTAATCATACATCCAAAATTATGAAGGAAACAATTCAAGGGGTACCAGGAAGTGTAGTGATGTTCCCAGGAGTGCGCGCAGGGCGTTGAAAGCCGGTGATGTTTCTCCTGGGTCGACCACCAACATAGCTCTCCAATCGTCTGAACTGATCCCTTCTGAACAACCGTTCATCAATCATGGTGATGATCCTTCTCACATCCCTCCTTTCATGAGAATTCCAGCGCTTACGAGACCCACTTTCAGCGTATATCCTTCAACCTGTATGCTAATCCGTCCCTAACCAGCTTCAAAGTATGATCCCCGAATTTCTGAAGATCACTACACGCCATTAAGCGGTTTCTTTGAAGTTCACTGCGGTAAACAACTCCGAAAGGTTTGCTGATGGGCGTATATTGAGGTAGCTGATTGAGATCGGGAAGAGTAAGCATTGGAGGAGTGAGGTTGACACGCGTCCGATAAGATTCAACAGCCATCTGGATATCTTCAACACGTTCTTTGATCACAATGCGTCTAATGAAGATGAGAACTGACTTGATAAATTCACGTTGAACTTCAGTCGAGAATTGTCTCATACGACCCTGTACCTTGGCAAGGTACATGTCTTCGATGTCGTTGAGGGACAAGTTCTCAAAGTCAGCCTCGGAGAATCCATAGTTCTGTTCATCTTGTCGTTTGACTATGATATTCTTTAAGAATGAATAGTCCCACTTAGACTTGAGATCAATGTGTTTGATGGCCACGATGTCCTTAGAACTATACACTGCATGTTGAGAATTTTGAACCAGGCAGCTTCGTAGTAGATTCTTCGGCGTTCAGGCCAATGATGAATCCCATACAATGCATCTTGGTCGTATGCTTGCACGTTGTCAGAAAACAAGTGATTTGCACGTTCCTCGATAGCTATGCGGTTTGAGTAAATAGCCGCTGGGAATGGAAGAGTCAATGATGTAGCGTATTTTCGCGAACCATCGCTACCGTGTAAGAGAAAATCCAGGTCTCTGTTAAAGAAGTATCGGAAGGGAATCCGTGGTTCGTCTGTTTGGCCAATGGTCGGTAGGGGTTTGGTCCAATCGGTGTAGTATGGAGGGTTGTCCCTTTGTGTGAAGTCAATGTTTGCTTCCGGATTGAGCCAATCCATGTCGTTAGACATAGCTCGAGCGATGTTCTCAAGATGATATTCGACCTCGACGGCGCTTTCAGAGCTGTCTTTAAGAAGTTGGAATGCTTCATTCTTGATTCGCTTCAATTCAGATTTCGTCATTTTCTTCACATGGAACTTTTCTTGCAAAAGTTTTGCGTGCTCCAATGTAGAACCGTCTACCAATTCTTGACCTTCATCAGGGTAGGGAGTTTGATTGACAAGTGTGGAGAACCATTCAAACTCTTCGGTTTTATCGTCATCTAGCCATGAGACAACTCCAGGCTGAGTCGTCTTCTTCTTCTTTTTGGAAGGCCTTGATGATGATACTGGTTTCTGCACTTGTTTGGGTGAGGTGGGTTGTTGTCGGGGCTCAAGGACCTCTTCATCGTCACCACCCGTATACTCAAAGTAATCACCTGTTTTATGAGTCCGGGGTGGTAACTCGGAATCGTCCCGAGGTTTATCAGTAGAAGACCGAGGTGGAGGAGACTTTTGTTGAGAAGAAGTTCGTGGTGGAGGAGGTGGCATAGAGGTAGATTTACCAGACTGCTTCTGACGTTTAGGTGCAGAATCCTTATCCTTATCATCGTCATCTCTTGGTCGTTTGGGTTGATCGGCTGACTCCTTGCATGATGATCTGAGTTGAAAATCAAGTAGATTTTTGAAAAATTTAGCTTCATCCGAAGTAAACGTTCAGATCGCTTTGACATTTGTATCACAAGTTTAGCGATTAACTTCAGATTCAGAGAGATCAGCTTCTTTGGCCATTGTATTTTTAACCAATGCTACGATGTTAGGGGTGAGTTGGCTGGAAAATATTTCTCTAGTCACACCGGGGACAGTGTCAAGAAGAAACTTGTGAGTATGATCTCTTGCTGTCTTTTCCAGTTCCTTTTGGACTTTAGGAGCGATATCACGAAGGTACTTGTTAGTGTAACCTTCGATCATTTCATTCAGTTCCTCTTTACGATGACTCTTCATGAACTTCTGAACAAATTCCCTTTCTTTCTCCATCTTGTCATGCTCGTCATACATATGTTGTATGTGATCAGCAAAGAAATTTATCTTTTTGTAGAGCACGTTTTTCTTTCTGACTTGTTTGACAGCTTTGTGAATTCGTTTATGAGCTTGAGAAATCCAAGATCGAGGTGGTTTCTTCACAGATTTGGATGATGATTTTGTTGATCTTTTTGATGGTGGTGGTGATGAGTGAGATGAAGAATCTGATGAGGAGGGACATGAGGAGATTCGGGGTCCTTTGGAGGTGCAGAAGTATCCTCCTTGGAGCGAGTTGGACTGTTGAGAAGAAAGTCATCATAATCTTCTTCGTCATCATGTCCAGGTTTAGCCTTTTCTTCCGTCTGTTCCTTAGCTTCTTCATCAGTTTTCTCTTTCTCAGTCTTATTCTTTTCTGGTTCCTCAATGTTAAGATCAGTAGACTCCTTCACAAGCGTTTGTTGTTGCACAAGAGTGGTGGCACCGGATCCCTTATCGGGTTGATTAACCGCATCAGGACCTGGTGAAGAGTGGACAACACCACTCGATCCTTCGGGGCCACCCATTTGATCTTTTGCAAATTCTTCAGCTTTTTGAATTTGTCTAACTAATTTAAACTTCTTTCTGTAGGATTGATCCAGTTGCTCTTCTTCTTCTTCAGAGCTTTCATCATGAGACTCAAGTACAGGAGTCTTTCCTTTTCCATGTTCAGCTATTGGACTTGTAGGTTTAGCTGCTGGAGGAGGGGATACGGTTTCAGATTCAGAGAAGGTAATCTCTTCATCTGTGTCAGTACCTTCAGAGCTTTCGTCCACAAGCTTTCTTTGCGGTTCGGGTTTGGGAATTGGGATGGGAGCAGCTTCCTTAGATGGAACAATCCTCTTTGAAGGAGGGTTCCTCTTGGGGAACTTCCTTTGACTCACAGTACTTGCCGTACTTCCTGCACTTCCTCTTTTGGTTCTCCTTACAGGTGTTCCCGAAGATTTTTCGTCGAGATGACCAACTTTGCCTTGTCTAACTGCTTCCAGATACCTTTTGTACGTTTCGAGCTTTCCGACATCTTCAGTTAGAAGGAAATCTGGTAGCACAGCACCTTGTTTCTTTGTAGACGTTTCCTTGATTCTGACAGATAGAATGGGTTCCGTCAACATGTCGTGATTGTTGGGGTCATTGAGCCTCTTGGGAATGTCGGGATGAAGTCCAAGTGCTCTCTGGATCAACAATTTTGTATATCCGATGTAGGGAATCTTTGAGCCAAGTTTGTTGAGAAATGACATCATGTCATCCCAAATCAGAGCTTCGATAGCGATGTGTTTCTTGTTGACCAATGCCCAGAATATTTGCAGTTCCATGAGCTTAGGGTGCTCATAGCCGCTGTCACGGCCAGAAACAGACTTGGTGATGATCATGTAGAGAGTTCTCCAGGGTTGAGGAATACTCTTAAGCTCTACGTGAGAATGCTTGGTGATTACTCCTGTAGCCTCGTCATAACCGATATTGATTAAGAATTGGAGAGTGAGCTCTTCAGCAGGTGTGGCATATAGTTTGGTTGGATCGACATCAGGAATTAGGAGAACAACCCTTAAGTCTGCAGGTGTAATGGTGACTTGTTTGTGATTCAGAGTCACCGTCACAGCAGTTTGTCCTTTGACCCTTTCCATAGTGTTCCAGAACTGTTGGATGTAGATCTCAGGAACAGTTGCAGAGTGTGAAAGCATGTTCTGATACGGATGAGTCCTCAGAATGTCAATAGCAATTAAACATGAAGATTCAGAGCAAGTGAGGTTGTCAAAGTCAACACGGAGATTATTCTTTCCTATCTTCATTGGATAGCCATGAGGATAGATATCGGCAATGGAGAGAACTTCAGGTGCATCCATATTCATTTGTTCAGCCATGTCGTGATCTGAGATAACATTAGCCAAAAGAACCAACATATCGAAAGACATAATGTTAGTCAACAGAAGGTCTTATTGTCTAGTTATTGAATGTACAGTGTCAATGATTGTTACGAGTCCTAAGTCACTTGTATATTCAATAGTCCAATGACGTCGTGAAATGTTTCGTGAGTTAGTTAACTTTAAGTTTTAAAGTTTATTTTATCACTTATTGTTCACAACATATCAAACGATTTCAGTTTATTAGTGACATTTTAGGATTCGTGATGATATGATTAGTTTATTTACAAGTTTGTACACGTAACAATTCATAACGAAGGTATGATCTCGGCTTATGCGTAGGATTGGTAAAGTTATGCGTAGACAGGAATGATATATGCGTAGGCGTAAGCTTACGCGTAGGGTCTTAACTTACGCGTAAGAAGTGTTACGCGTAGGAAAAAGAGACCTTATGCGTAGAGCTTATGCGTAGGCATATATTAACCTTACGCGTAAGGCTACTCGTAAGAGTTGACCTTATGCGTAGAGGTCACTGTTTACGCATATCCTTCACAGGATATGCGTAGTCCCATATGTAGAACCTTATGCGTAGACGCTACGCGTAAGACAAATCTTACGCATAACAAGCTACGCGTAAGGTGATCCTTATGCGTAGGCGTATATTAACCTTGATTCTGAATATTTAGTGTTGCAAGCCTGAAATAAAGCATCATATCATCAATGTTAAACACATAACATTCATATTATGACAGATCAAAACACATTTGGACAGTTAAAACAGTTACGCGTAGAACTGCATACGCGTAGTCTAAACCCTAAATCTACGCGTATGAGATCTAGCCATGGAATATGCACCAAAGTTTTTCTGGTATATCTTAGATGTTGTGAGAGCATAATGACCAAGTTTTAACACTTAATTTGCAGTGAATCAAAAATACCCAATCTCAAGAACCTTAAACCCTAATTTCAAATTGTTAACCAATTCGTGTTTCTGGGTGGTTATAGACCTTGGAAATCATCAATTCAATAATACAAGAGCATAACACAACAATCTTTTTTACCAAAACACTTCACATTGAAAATACCCAATTCGACTCATAAACCCTAATTTTCAAAAATCATCAATTCGTGTTTTTGGGTGGATTTTGATGGTAAAAATGGTATCATTGATGTATTTTGAACGTTTTGACACAAACCATTACACCACAAACACACACATGTTGATTGTGTGTTCTTACGCATAAGTAAAGAACACCTAATCACGCTTAGAAAACGTTTTAGCCGTTGGATTTTCATGAAATTCAAAACCTTATGATAAAACCATGTTGTGATCACAAAAACACTTACAAGATGATGATCAAAAACACGGTTTCTTGAGTGAATTTTAAGCGTAGGATGGTTTTAGGTATTTTTGCAATAAATGAGAAGTGAAAGTAGGTGGGGGGGGTGTTTTATCAAAAGTGAGTTTAACCTTTTGACAGTTTTGGTCCCTTCGCCTTTTCCTTTTTTTTCAAACCAAGCCATTTAACTTCCATTTTGGTTACCAAACGAAGATTTTAGGAAAGAAGCTTGACGACACTCCCCCTCGACTTGAGAAAAAATAATGAAAGGTTATTAATTTAAGTCCGAGGAGTGTCTTTGAACCAGAAAATGTACCACCATTTGTAAAAAAATCAACCGAGATATGATAACATGCAAGTACACAGATGTTTTGAAGCAGTTAAAAGGATATTTTCTCCCCCTCAACACTTGATCGGAAAAATACTGAATTTTGAAAGATTAAAGTGTTGACGGAAGAAATGTACTTGCAATGTTGAAAGAAAAGTAGATTAGAAGAATATTTTTGTTGTTTTTATCAGGTTTTATAATTTTGTATTTTGTTTTTGAAAAGCTATTTACAAAAGAGAATTTGGTGTTTGACAGGTTTTTAAGACTGTTTTAGGAGATCATCCAATTCCTCTTGAGTCAAACACCTCATACCAATCCGGTGGACCAACTCATTAAACCTAGCGGGAGGCAAGGCTTTGGTGAGAAGATCTGCCAATTGGTAGTCTGTACCCACAAAATATAATTCAACAGTAACCTGTTCCACGTGGTCCTTGATGAAATGATATCGAAGATCGATGTGCTTTGATTTCGAGTGTTGAACTGAGTTGCACGAGATTGCAATGGCACTCCGATTGTCGCAATACATCGGGATTCTGTCAAATACGTAACCATAGTCTTTGAGTTGTGTTCTCATCCATATGACTTGAGCACAACATGCGGACATGGCTACATATTCTGCTTCGGTTGAGGACAGCGATGTACAATCCTGCTTCTTCGATTGCCATGACACCGGTTTATCACCAAGAAATTGTAAAGCTCCTGAAGTGCTTTTCCGTGAGTCTAAGCATCCTGCGTGGTCAGCGTCTGAAAAAGCGATTAGTTCAAAACCAGAATCCTTCGGATACCGGATCCCCAAGTTAATGGTTCCCTTTATGTATCGGAGGATTCTTTTAGCCTCAGAGAGGTGGGTTTCAGTTGGTCGCGACCGATAACGGGAGCATAGATAAACGGCAAAGACAATATCAGGTCTGCTAGCTGTTAGATACATGAGAGACCCAATAATACTACGGTATTTTGTAGGGTCCACCAATTTCCCATGTAAATCAGCGTCTAGCTTCTTGGTATGAGCCATTGGTGTGGCATAGGTGTCACAGGTTTTCATTCCAAATTTGTTTAACAATTCAAGGGCATATTTGGACTGACTCAAGAAAATACCACGGGGTGATTGATGAACTTGCAGTCCGAGAAAGAATGTAAGTTCACCCATCATGGACATTTCAAAATTTTTCTTCATTAGTTTTGCAAAAGCGATTGAAAACTTTTTATGTGTAGACCCAAAAATGATGTCATCCACGTAAATTTGAACAATTAAGATATGTGCCCCGTGATATTGTATAAAAAGAGTTGGGTCAACCGAACCTTTGGTGAAATTATTGGCAATGAGGAAAGATGATAGCTTATCGTACCATGCCCGAGGGCTTGTTTGAGACCATAAAGAGCTTTGTTCAGTTTGTAAACATGGTTCGGGAACTCGGGATCAACGAATCCATCTGGTTGGGTGACATAAACCGTTTCTTTAAGTTGTCCATTGAGAAACGCAGTTTTGACATCCATCTGATAGACCGTTATATTCATATGAGCTGCGAACGCTAGAAATATCCGAACAGCCTCAAGACGAGCAACCGGAGCAAAAGATTCTTCAAAGTCTAATCCCTCTTCCGGACGATAACCCTTAGCCACCAGACGTGACTTGTTTCGGATGACGTTCCCTTCAGCATCCAATTTGTTTTCCAAATCCATTTTAGACCAATGACGTAGACTCCTGTTGGTCTTTCAACCAGTTCCCATACTTCAGGACGTTTGAATTGGTTGAGTTCTTCTTGCATGGATTCAATCCGGTTGTCTTTTGTCATTGCGTCTTTGATGTTTTTAGGTTCAGATTGGCAGACAGTGAGTGCATAAATGCAATGTTCACCGTCTGTGTGAAGACGTTGTCTCGTAACGACTGGTTGATTCGGGTTGCCAATAATGTTTTCCAGAGGATGGTCTTTCGTCCATCTATGTGTGGAGGGTTGATGTTGGTATACATTGTGCAGATTCTGAGGATTCAAATGGTTTGTGGAAGATTCCGCGACATCTGGTGCGGCAGTCTCATTAGCAAACGGGTTGAAGAACGCATTTGGATCAAAATCTGCAGGTGGGGGTATTTCATTCAGAATATCATCAGCTGGTTCATCATTGTTGGAAGCGGTGTGTTCAACTGTTGTGTTGGAGTCAACTGGTGTAGGTGCATCTTCAACAGTAGTTGTTGTAGCAGGTGTATCAGGTATAGGAATATTATCAGGTTGTGCAGCGGAAACAGCGGATACACCTGGAGCACGTTCATCAATATCGTCACTGAACAGCGGAGCAAATAACCTTTCCATTTGTTGACGAGTAAGCTGAGGGCTTTCTTCAGCTGATGATGGGGTTTGAGGGAAGTTTAAGCGGTTGTGACCGGGTTCTAAGCTGTTATACTCAGAAGCCATTTCCGTAAGTTCATCGAAATGAGCATGAATCGTTTCCATGACCTCCTTAGTTCGACGATTCCAGATTCGGAAACCTTTGGAATTATCACAGTATCCGATAAAGACTCCAATGTCAGCTTTGGCTTTGAGCTTTCCAAAGTCATCACGATCATTATTCGGATAGCAAAGAGATCCAAATACATGAAAGTGTTTTAGATTCGGTTTTTTGTTATGGACAAGCTCGAAAGGTGTTTTGTTGTGGCGTTTTGTGATCATAGAGCGGTTTTGAGTATAGCATGCAGTAGATACAGCTTCTGCCCATAAGTAATCTGGAAGTTTAGCATTAATTAACATTGTTCTTGCGGCTTCCACTAACGTTCGGTTTCGTCTTTCAACAACTCCGTTTTGTTCAGGTGTACGTGCAATAGATGTTTGATGTTGAATTCCCACTTTCTCATAGAATTCACGAAGGGTTTTGTTAACAAATTCAGTTCCTTTGTCTGTTCTGATGATTCGGACGGTGTTGCGGAGCTGAACCTGTATTTTTGTGAGAAAGGTGATGATCATTTGTGGAGCTTGGTCTTTGCTACGAAGAAAGTAGACCCAAGTCCATCGAGAGTAGTCATCAACAATTACTAAGATGTAGCGTTTGCCATTGATCGTTTGCACGCGCATCGGGCCACACAAATCCATGTGAAGAAGATGAAGCACATGCTGAGAGCTGTGTTCCACCTTTGAAGGAAAATGAGCACGAGTGCTTTTCCCTTGTTCACAAGCTGAGCAAAGGTGATCTTTTGAATACCGGAATCGTGGGAGTCCTTCAACTAGTTTGTGTCGAGCAAGGTTGGTGATGGTTTGAAAGTTTAGATGTGAGAGACGACGGTGCCATAGCCAGGATTTTGTTGATGTTGCCTTAGAAAGTAAGCAAATGGGAGAGGAAGCAACCATGTCTTGCATAGAGATAGTGTAGAGACTAGAATTACGCGAGCCGGACATAAGGTCATTTCCTTGTAGATCACGAATGAAACAAGTTTTCTCCCTGAAAGCAACCTCCAAATCTCCATCACAAAATTGACCTACTGAAAACAGATTGTGACCGAGGCCTTCCACATAGTAAACCCTGCTAATTTCGATGTTCCCATTGACATAATCTCCGTAGCCCATGATAGCTGCGAAGTGATCATTCCCGAACCTGACAGTGCCAATGAACTTTGCAATAAAGTTTGATAACAGTTTAAGATTGCCTGTCATGTGTCGGGAACATCCGCTATCAACAATCCAGAGAATGATCTGTATCACCTGCATTACACACAGACGACACAGATGGAATAGAAGTAGATGTGGAACCCGAAATGTTAGAGGGTTCCATAGCAGTTTTAGTAGATATACACACATCAATAGCTTTAGGTATCCACTTAAATCCTAGTGTGTTATATATCCATTTATGCCATCTATAACTACTCTTTGCTTTAGTCTTAGTGAATTCACTAGGTGGTACTACATTCCTAGGAGGTGAAACTGGAGCTACAGGGACATCAATGCGTTTCTTAGAATCTAAAGATGGCGGTCTACCAAGCACAGACTTAGAAAGATTAGTTGGCCTAGAGGTATTCCGGTTCTTAGGATTCCTTGAACGAGAGATTATAGCTTTAGCAACACATTTATCATGGCAATCAGAATTCATACTTTTACCACAAATAACACAAGGTGCATCGGACTGAATATCAAAAGTACTTAACGGTTTAGCATTCGTTACATCACTATTTCTATTACATTTGCTAGACGCAATATTTATAGTGGAGGCAACGTGTGTCTTATTCAGAGTCCTAGGGTGTTCTTCTACTTTAGCATTCTTGATTGATCTTTTCTTAGGTCGCAACTTCCTATTCTTCGATTGAGTGCTCTTAGGCTGTGAAGTGCGGACGTTTGGAAAAGGCTCAACTATTCCTGTTTCAGTAGAAGGAAGCACGTTAGCTACTTGTGATTTGGCAGTAGAGATTCTAGGTGCATGAGTACTAAGTGTTACGGGGGCTAATCTCTTAATGATTGTTGGCGGAATTTGTTCATACTTTCCTAACATTTCTCTTAACTTGATGATAGTGTGAATCAGATCTTGATTTTCAGACCGAACATTTCCAGCAAAATGCATAACTTCTTTAGTGTGTGCAAGATAATGATCAAGTTCATTTGATGCTTCATCACGAGTCTTTTTAAGTAAATCAAATATGACACCATATTCCTTTTTAACTTTTACAAGTTCTTGTTCATATTTTGAGATTTGACACTTGAAAGACACGTTTTGATCATCCAGTTGCTCAATTTTAGAATCAGAAGGTTTTGCACGCAACTGGTTGATTTTGTTTTGAAAAACAATTTGTTGATCGTGAATATCTTTTTGACACCAATTAAGACGACGTATTGCATTTGAAAGTTCGTTTGACAATCGTTTGTTTTCAACAGTTAAGGACTCGATCTGAAGCACATTATCAGTGTTCTCAACATTTACCACAGACGCAACAGTATCGGCAGAGATATTATCAAATGCATATGACAACGAATTCAATAACACAACATTTTGAACATCCGCACAGATAACATCTTCCAAGAGTCGATCAACATCTTTTCTTAACATTTTCTTTTTACGTTTAGTGTTTGAAATAGATGTTTCTGTTTTCTCGAAAACGTTTTTCATGACCCCAAGTTCCTTATGAAAATCCTTTTCCCAGGCAATTGCACAACTTTTCAAGTTTTTAACATTAGGTAAAAGATTTTTCTGAAAAATGTCTCTTTGTTCTCGCGCCAGAGGCGATTGAAAATGTTCAACTTTGATTTGAGATCGATATTCTATCTCATGTTGTAAAATTTTGAGGTCAACCATGAAAATGTCAAAATATCGAAGAATTTTTCGATTTTCAGGTTGTGAGTTTACTTCACTAATGGAAGGTAAAGGACCATAAGTTTGTGCAAAGTCTGTTTTGGGATTAACAATAGAAGACTCAGGTGTTCTGATGATAACTCTTGGTGTGTTGGAAGAATCCGTTGGTGTGACGAAAAAAGGTTTGTTGTAAACAACAGTTTTTAATTTTGATCGACTCTCGTCTTCTGCATCTAATTCCTCTTGACGATGATATTCAACAACATTCATAACAGAATTATCAATTTTATATTCTGCACTGGAAACTTCAGGATTTGGTTTGAATGTTTTGGTTGAAAGCTTAGGTTTGTAATCGGCAAGATTCGGTCCATATCCATTTGGATTTGGTTTTAAAGTAAACTTTTCAATGGTTGTGACCGACTCGCCATGTTTGTAAACAACAGTTTTAAACTCTTTAAGTTTGTTTTGCAAGCCGATGATTTCTTCAAGATGATCATCTATTCGTTTCGTTGAATGCTTTTTGTATGCAGAGAACTGTTTTTGACAAGTTAACAACTCGGCCTTAGCTTTTTGATTTTCCAAGGTGAGAGCGTTAATTTGCTTTTTATGTTCATGTTTCAGTTGTTCTATTTCAGACAACAAAGCATTCTTCGAAGCGGCTAGATCACGCATCTGTCGTTCTAAATATTTTTCGTTTTGATAAGATTTGGCAAAGGCTGCTTCAAAACCGTTTTCACGTTTTTCTTGAGTTTTGAAAAAGTTGAGTTGCTTTTGTAAACATTCAAAATCCTTTGTTAACAGTGCATTTTTTCTTTTCAAGTCCTGATTTAATGCAACACATGCAGCAATTTGGGATTGTTGGTCTTGAAGTAACAGAACAAGATCTGGATGGGGCAAAGGTTCATCTTGTTCAACGTGAGTCACAACATGATCATTATTTAGATCCTCAAGTATGACCACGGAGTCAATTTGATTATCAAGGGAAACCGGTTGGTCATCTTGATCGTCAAATATAACTACGGGGTCTAGTTGAAAATCGTCGGAATGAGATGTGGATGACTCATTTTGAACATTCTGAGCCTTGCCGGATGCAGATGTTGGCGGAGATATGAGATCAGAGATAAATATGGTTTGTTCGGGTACTTGAGACAAGCCATCAGTGTCATACACTGGGCTGTGTCACTCATGTGTAACGCCTGCATATTAGCCATCAACATAACAGCTGCATTGGCCTGCAAGTCCTCCATATCATCATCTGAGTCGGCATTTGCCATAAAGCTCTGTTCTTTGTCCGTGAGAGTTCCACCAGCTTCATCCTTAAGAGCCAAAAGAAGAGCCTCTTTGAAATAAGCACTGCCCTTAGTCCTTGGCTTTGGGCATGCATTAGCCAGGTGTCCCTTCTCATTGCGGTTGTAGCATCGAAGACCATTCAACCCATTTTGAGCATTTCCCTGTTCCACCACTTGAGCTCTGTTGTTATTCCTACCCACAGCATTAAACCCTTGACCACCGCCCATCTGACGACCATAATCACGATACTGAACTTCAACACGTCCATTGTTCACAACAGCTTGAGTCCGTGTGTTAGATGAGGAACGAATACGATTGTTGGATTTGTTGGTATAACGGCTAAAGTCATTAGCAATCATAGCAAATTCTTGTTGCAATGCTTCGAGCGGATCGATTTCCTCAGTCGCTTCACCGACATATGCTTGAGCATTGTTGTTGTATGGAACCAATTGATTTTGTTGAGGTTGTTGTTGTGAAGGTGTGTTTGAAGCATTTGGTTGAGTTGCTGGTTGAGGAGAATAACGGTTTTGAGCATATAAGGCAAGTTGTTGTTGATTTTCCGGATGTGTTGGTGGAGCAATTTGAGCACGGAGAATCCTTTTCCGATCAACTTCCTTTTCATGAGGTTTCAAGTAATCGTACAACAATCCGTAGGTAGAATGATGCATGTTCTTCGCTTGACGGAGAAAAATGACATACTTCTCCCATTCAGGACCAAGACTACTCGGGAACTTAGTATTCACTGCAATTCTTGGCATGATGATGTTGTGTTTATCCAAATCATTGATGATGTCTGAAAATCTATGATGATAGGACTCTAGTGTCTCTCCAGGTTCAATCATGAAGTGTTCATAAGCCAAGTAAATTTTGGATTCCAAATCCTCCTGATTGAGTACAGATCCTTCCATAAGAAGACGAATATGATCCCACATTTTTTGTGCAGTCTTTTGAGCATCAACACTACGAAGAATTGGGTTTGGTAATCCTAAGAGGATGTATTCCATTGCAAGTTCATCAGCTTCATAGTGTAGAAGTTCTGTGGGATTTAAATCTGCAACAGTAGCAATGTTGGTTTGTTCATCTCTTGGTGGAATGGCATTTGGATCTCCGGGTACAATGATAGTAGGCATCTCAAATGGACCTTCTAAGATAACCTTCTTTAAGAACTTTCCATGTGGCTTCTTCAGATCACAAAACCTAAAGAACCTTATCACCCATTGATCATAGTTTCCTGGAGTGAGCATTGGAGGTCTATCAAGTGATCCAGCCTCATGAATTGATTGTTGGCTGCTTAAAGCTTCACACATCTTTGCAAACCAAGTGGGTTCCTTCATAGTGTTCCTTGATGGATGTTGATTGAATTCATTTGTGTACGGTTGAACTTGAGGACTTGGTGGTGGTTGAACCATTTGAGGTTGTGGATTTGCAGCAAGTTGTGGAGTATGTTGTTGATTAAATTGTTGTTGATAAATTGCTTGTTGTTGATTCCATTGCTGATGTTGTGGACTTAGTTGTTGTTGTCGTTGAGGATAAGTGTAAGGGAAATAGTTAGAGTATGGTGGTTGTGACATGTTGAAAAACTTGTGTGGTAAAATGGATCTTTGTAGTCGAATGAACCTTTGTTGATGAAGTGTCCTTAGGCGTAGAAAAGACAAGAACCAAGTAGCACTTATGCGTAAAAACACCAAAAGTTACGCGTAACAATGAGGAGTTACGCGTAGGTTTTAGCTTACGCGTAAGTAGGATAAAAGCACTAAAGTTATGCGTAGACAAAAGTTAGGCGTAGAAAGTTAGGCGTAGGATTACCTTATGCGTAGACCTAAGTTTACGCGTAAAGTGAATCTTATGCGTAGGATTTCTACGCGTAAGCTTATGCTTATGCGTAATTTTAGGGTTTTGCCCAAATGATCTTTTACACTTCACAGTGCAAAAGATATCCAAAGTCGACGTATTTTCAGACTTATCCAAGTAAGAAAACACGGAGTAAACCAGGAAAATGAAGATCAAACCAAGGAAAATCTTACGCGTAATTTTAGGGTTTTGATACGCGTAGGATTACTCGTAACTTTGATTTTGCCCAAATGTGTTTCTAAACCAGATTTTTGTTATGGAATAGCTTCAATAGTACCAAAAGAACACAAAAGTGTGAATTTTGATGTACCAAAACTGCTAAACGGGTTACGCGTAGAACGACACCCACGAACAAAAACAAGCTTAAAAACGTAAATCCACGCGTAAAGTTTGAAACTTTTTGCCAAAAACAAGTATTTTAACACCTCAAAACATTGAAAGTACAAGAATCTTGGATTAAAAAGTGTAAAAAACGAGTTTTTAAGATAACCAAAGATTGCGTTATCTTTACGCGTAAGACACAAAACCAAAACTTCAAAAACAAACGAGTACACCCAACTATTTGGCGATTGATACCACTGTTAGGTCACTAGTTTTACAACACAAGCTTATAAGAAAGGAGATGAGGCGATTGAACAAGTATAACCACACACACACACACGATATAGTATAATACGGTTTACGCGTAGGAGTATGAAAGGAAATAACTTGAACAACCAACCTTCAAATGAAGGTTATTACATGGTTTATATAGGCAAGGAGCTAGGGCAACACTCCCTCTCCTTCCCTATTCCTTATTGGGCTTGGGTCAAGCTTATGGGCCTTCTACATAAGCTTGACCTTAAACAAACATAAAGGCCATAATAAAGCTACCTATTACATATGAAATATAAATACTTGAAATACTGTTTAGGAGTGATTCCAACAAATCCCAACGCCTTTAAAGTTGCAGACTGTGATGCATTTGACTCGGACATTGATGACGAACCATATGCACAAACTATCTTCATGGCTAATATCTCTCCAATGAACTCTTCACCTCAACAAGCCAGTCCATCCAAGGACTCCATCATTAAAGAGGTACTCAAACTATATGATGTGGTTGATGAGCAAAAGATTCACCATGAAGTACAACCTACTGAAGTCATTGAGTCAGATATTGAAAATATGGGTAATAACAATGTTATCCCATATGAACAATATGTGAAACAAGATGACAATATTATTGTACCCATTGTTGAATCTTCTGCAATTAACAATGAATGCATGCCTGATGAATACACTGCATTTGTGCCTGATGATTCCTTGACCACTGAACTCAATACCTATAAGGAACAAGTTGCTATTTATGAACAGCGTGCTAAGTTTGAGTTAACTACTCGTGAGCAGGATATGGATAACCAAATGCGTACAATTATTAGAAAAAGTAATTTTAGAGAAGAATTATTAAAACAAGAGTTAAACTCCTTACAAGAAAAGCTTTCTAAAACCGCTAAGCAAAAACAAGAACTTCAAGAAAATGTGAAAATGCTTAAGCAAGAATTCAATGCTAAGGAATCAAAACTTTTGAATGATTTTTCCAATCTAAAAACTTTGAAAAATAAACTTGAGAATAAGTTGTACGTACAAGGGAATACCATTCAGACTGCTCACATGATCACTAAGCATAGAGTCTTAAGTGATAAGCATAGCGTTCCCCTTGTTGAGGAACCTAGTCCAGCGGTTATTAAAAAGGCTAGAGCTGCTCATAAGGTACTTTATGATGGTAATGAAATCCTTAAACCTAGGCAAAAACCTAGTTGCGTTGAGTGCACTGAGGAAGATAAGAAGTCAGGTGAAGTCACTAGGGAGAAAATGAACAAGAAGCTAGAAAATCCTAAGTGTAAAAAGAATAACATAACGATTAAACCTCATGATTACACTAAAGAAAACTGGATCTCCTTAAACATGTTTAAGCCTCAGACACTTCTAACTCCTGAACAAGTGTTCTGGAAAAAGGATATGGATATGCAAAAAGCTGAGAATATTGTTGAAATGAATTCCCCTTGTAGGAAATTGCCAAAAGCAACTGTATATCCTCCCAATACACCAATGCACCTAGTTCCTAGATCTATTTCCACTAATAGCAGGACCTTAATCAGCCTATATGTTGTTTATCAGCTGTTTGTTGATTTTGAGAAAACGTGTAAGAAGAGAATCACACCTACAGGGATAACTGAGGGGGAAAGGGGCTTTGAGCAAACCAAAGAATGTTATTTAACCGAGGTCATGCCTTTCTTTAAACAATTAAAAGGTCAATTTGAGAGTCTTAAAATTGGAATAAACACTGATATTAAAGAAATGGAAAAGGAATTTGATGCAATGATTGTCGAGGTCAATGATTATGAACGGGAACTTAAATATAATGAAATTGAAAGGAAGAATCTGCATATATTAAATGAGAACTTGATTTCTCAATGTGTTGCTCAAGATGTGTTTTACATTGCTACGAATTCTTCTATTACTGCATCTCAATTTCATGAATTATATGTTGCTTTGAAAGTTTCCCATGATCGTGTAATTGAGCTTGAAACAATGAATTCAAAATTGCATGAGAAAATCGAACAGGATGATCATGATAACCTGGTTAAACATCTTTCAAAATTAGAAGTTGAACATCTTGCTTTGCAATTAAAATATCAACATCTCAAAGAAAATGTTAAAACCTCAAATATCAAGACATCCTCTGATGCTCCTGAGTTTGATGCAGTTTTTGAAATAAGCAAACGTGATGAACAAATTCGAGCTCATTGCAACACGATCAAAAGATTGAGAACACAAATTTCACAATTGAAAGGTGAAAAGAAGGATGTGACTGGTCTCCATATGCCTCCACCTTTAGATTCTCAGAATTTCCAACTTCAAAACATTATTGATAACTTGCAAAAGGAAAATGATTGTTTTAAAGCTGAAATTTCAAAGGTTAATGATAAAAAAAAAGAGTTATGTGATTCATTTAAAGTCAATCATGATAAACAAATTGAAAAGATAACTTCTTTACTTAACGATATTGAGAATATGAAGCGTGAGGTGAAAGGAAAGTTGCCAATTCCTAATTGCAAATATTCTGTTCCTAAGGTTTCTGCGTATGATAAGTATGCTATCGATATGTTGTATATTCCCCCGCCCATTAGGAATAATGAACTTGTACATAAAGCATATCTCTCAAACCTTAAGGAAAGTTTGAAGGGTCTCCGTGAGATAGTTGAAGATGAAAGATTAGAAAAACCTTTTGATAGTACAATAGCCTATGCCTGCATGGATGCCAAAAGATCTCAGGAATTCTTAGAGTACGTAATTGTCACAAGTTCGAAATCTAGCAATAGGCGAGATAGAATAGTAGCACCCAGTTCTATGCCTAAGGATAACAATGTGACTTTTAATGTGCCTAACAATACCTCTACTCCCAACACTTCTAGACCACCAAAGCAAAGTGTAGTATCACCAACTAATATTCCTGTTGTTCCTTCTACAGGAGTAATCAGCAACACTAAGGTTAGCGGGTCAAAGCCTTCAGGCAATACAATGCGAAATAGGATCTTGCCAGCCAAAAGTGTTGAAGAGAAGAAAGTAGAAAAACACCCTAGGAAGAATAAGTTTGAGCTGAATAAAACGAATCGTGTTGATTCTAGTATTAGCTATAAGCGTACTGTAATTAATTCGAATTCTGCTGCAGTTTGCAAAACATGTAATGAATGTTTGATTTCTGGTCTTAATCATAAATGTGTTGTGAAGAAGGTGATTATTGTTGGTAACACTCCAGCCAATATTGTAAAAAATGCTAAACATGTCAGAAGTTATTGGAAACCTATAGGAAGAAAGTTCAGTAATGTGGGCTATCAATGGAAACCTACTGGCCGGAAATTCAAATTGAATGAAGCTTGTCCTAGGACTTCTAGATTTATGCCCTCTAAGAAGTGGAAGCCTACTGGTAGAATCATACCTTTAAGAAGTGGTCACACCTCACATAGGTCCACTGCCACTACTAGTCTTGCCTCCACTAGTGACGTTGTCATAGATTCTAGAAATGCTATAGGTATATCAATTGCATGTTCTAACCAACCGGAACCCATTCCTCCATGGGGATCCAATGCTTCCAGTTATCCACAAATGTCTGTGTTCAAATGCAGGTCGTACAAATCGTCCTTTGGTATTTGGACTCAGGCTGTTCAAAACATATAACCGGAGATCGCTCGCGGCTCATGAACTTCATGAGTAAATTTATCGGGACTGTTAGATTCGGAAACGACCATTTTGGAGCTATCATTGGTTATGGAGATTATGTGGTTGGAGATAGTGTAATTTCCCGGGTATACTATGTGGAAGGTCTTGGTCATAACTTGTTCTCTGTTGGTTAATTCTGTGATTCCGATCTTGAAGTGGCTTTTAGAAAACATACTTGTTTCGTTAGAGAACTTGATGGTGTGGAACTATTAAGAGGAACTCGTGGTTCAAATCTATACACCATTTCTATCGAAGACATGATGAAGTCCTCTCCAATCTGCTTGTTGTCAAAGGCTTCGAAAACAAAATCATGGTTATGACATCGTCGTCTCAATCACTTGAACTTCGGCACCATTAATAACCTTGCCAGAAAGGATCTTGTCAGAGGCTTACCTAGATTAAAATATGAAAAAGATCATCTTTGTTCAGCCTGCCAATTGGGAAAAATCACGAAATATGCCCACAAACCAAAACCCACAAACTCTGTAATGGTAGTCCTTCATACCCTTCATATGGATTTGTGTGGACCAATGAGAGTGCAAACGATTAATGGGAAGAAATATATTTTAGTCGTAGTTGATGACTACTCTCGATTTACTTGGGTAAAGTTTTTTAGGACAAAGGATGAAACTCCAGATGTCATCATCAAACTTATCAAGCAACTTCAGGTACGTCTTAACAATTCGGTTAGAATTGTTCGCACTGACAATGGCACATAGTTCGTTAACAAAGACTTAAGTCAAATTTATGAAAGTATTGGAATCAGTCATCAAAGAAGTATTCCACGAACTCCTCAACAGAACGGTGTAGTTGAAAGACGAAATTGAACTCTTGTGGAAGCCGCAAGAACAATGCTAATTTATTCAAATGTTCCAATGTTTCTATGGGCTGAAGCCATTGCCACTGCTTGCTACACCCAAAATCGTTCCCTTATTCACACTTCTCATGAAAAAACTCCATATGAACTTGTCCATAAACGAAAACCTGATCTATCCTACCTTCGTGTGTTTGGTGCTTTGTGCTATCCAACAAATGACGGTCAAGATTTAGGTAAATTAAGAGCAAAAGCAGACATTGGAGTTTTTGTAGGTTATGCACCAAACAAGAAGGGTTACCGAATCTACAACAAAAGAACCCGAGATATCATAGAAACTATTCACGTCACATTCGATGAGCTGTCTGAGCATATGGCTCCTGGACAATCATGTTCTGGACCCGCACTTCAAATCAGTCCCATTGGTTCATCCCTTGTACCAATGTCCTCTCCTGCAACTCCATATGTATCTCCATCTGAAGATGATGTGAAGAAATTGTTTGATCCAATGTTTGATGAACATTATGAGCCAAGTGCCAATGATCTGTCTAATCCATCAACAGAGGCTGCTCCTATCCCGGTTAATGATGTCAACTGTTCCGTTTCAATATCATTAAGTCAAGAAGTGCCTGCTGCTGATCACTCTGTCTCATCAACAAATAATCAATCATCGAATTTACATCATGGAATTGCGTCTGACAACAATGATGAAGTTAATCCCTTTGCTACTCCCGAAGATGTACCCTTTGAGAACGTATTTGCTCCTGAATCATCATCAGAACCATCTTCATCAGAAGAAATTGACTCTGCAACTTCAGTTCCTCAACCACAACCACATGAACACTTAAGAAAATGGACTCATGATCATCCATTAGACAACATCATTGGAAACCTCTCTCGTCCTGTATCCACACGGAAACAACTTGCAACCGATGCCTTATGGAGCTTCTTCAACTCCGTACTCTCTAAGGTCGAACCAAAAGATGCTAAAACTGCCATGAATGAAGACAGCTGGTTCAATGCCATGCAAGAAGAAATTCATGAGTTTGATCGACTTGATGTATGGGAATTAGTACCTGCTCCAGACTGTGCTATGATCATTGCTCTAAAGTGGATCTTCAAAGTGAAACTTGATGAGCATGGTGACATCTTAAAGAACAAGGCTCGATTGGTTGCTAAAGGATATCGTCAAGAGGAGGGTATTGACTTTGAAGAATCTTTTGCTCTTGTGGCACGCATCGAAGCAATCAGAATCTTCCTGGCTAATGCTGCAAGTAATGATTGTATATCAGATGGATGTAAAGACGGCTTTTCTCAACGGAGATCTTAAAGAAGTCGTATACGTTAGCCAACCGGAAGGTTTTGTGAATCCAGAAAATCCTACTCATGTCTATCGCTTGAAGAAGGCTCTATACGGCTTGAAGCAAGCTCCTAGGGCATGGTATGATACGCTATCAAATTTTCTTCTATCTATTGGATTCAGCAAAGGAGCAGTCGATCCGACATTGTTCACCAGGAAGTCAGGGAACAAGATGAAAATGGTGTGGTTGAACTATACTTCGTAAGGACTGAATATCAACTAGCAGACATCTTCACCAAAGCTCTTTCTCGAGAACGTTTTGAGTTTATTCTTCCACGACTAGGCTTAAAGAGCCTTCAACCAGAAACGCTCAAACGTCTTCAGGAAGACGTCGAGGAGTAAAGGTGTTCGACTCTATCTATTTCTCTGTATATATATTTTCAAAAAAAAAAAAAAAAAAAAAAACAAATACAAAAATATAAAACCTACAAAACCAAAATACAAAAATATAAAACTTTTTAAAATCCATAAAAATCAGAAAATCTTAAAAATCTTCTAAAAATATTGTTTACTTATCATGTTTTTTCTTGTCGGTTCGATAACATCTACGGACTTTGAGTTGCCACTCAAAGAATGACACGGGTCTCTAGATGAAGTTCGAATTTAAAAAAAAAAAAAAAAAAAAAAAAAAAAAAAAACGAGATGGAGAAAAATGTTTGGTTTATTGTCATCTCAGACACTAACCTGCTTTTCAAAGGAAGAACAGAGCCATGCTTTATCATGTTTTTCAAATCTCATGCTCTGATTCTATAAACATTTATCTACTATCTAATGAAAACTAATTGCTTTGTAAAATAACTCGGACTCTCTTTTTGATAATCATCTGGACCTATTTGTCAAACTATCTATCTCTCAATCAACAACCTATGTCATTGATTGAGGGGGAGAATGATTTCAATCAAATCAAAAAGTTATTTGTCATTCAATTATTTTCAAAATATATTCATGCATGTTTAATCAATGGAGTTTAAAGTCTTTAAAACCGATCCGTATCAGTTAAAACGTTTTCATAATCAAGTCACAATTCTCCTTAAAAAGCTTTCAAAATCAATTTAAATCCACAGAGATCACAAATCTCAAATGATTTGATAATTGTGATCGGGGGAGAATTTATAATTTAAATTGGATTTAAACTGATAATTCGATAAATGGTTTTATAAGGATGTGCAAGCTCTCCTTCCCACATGTGCCAAACGATTTCAAATTTTCCATGCACATGTTGAGGGGGAGCATCTATCTTAAACCACAAATATTTGAAACGTGATCAACTTATCTCTATGTGCAGTCTTTTCCTAATATGTGCAAAACATTTTCAAATATCCATGCACATATTGAGGGGGAGCAAGCGTATGAAAACCTCATCCTTCCCTTATATGCTTTATCTACTTGTTTTGATCAGGGAAGTGATGTTGATATCTTTTAGAAAATGGTAATCAAAGAAGTTAATTCTTTCTCTTGCCTCCGTGTGCAAAACGATTTCAATCACTTGATGCACATGTTGAGGGGGAGCTCGTGTTCTAAAAATATCAAAAACAATTCAGATACAAAATGCTTTGATAATATATCATAAGTATCTGGATTGATTTTCAAATGGTTTTCAATTGGTTCCAATGGCAGATGAACAATACCAAATAGACCGACCAACTTTACTTTATGTATGGTGATATAAGGATGATAAGGTTAGGTATTTGTTCCCATGATCCGCCAGAACCGGAGGGATTTACCCAGGGACAATCCACTAGATAGTGTAGAAGTCCTTAGGTATATTGAAAAAAAGGAGAAAAATGAGATATGGGAAGAGTGCGGACTGAGACTGAGCTAGTACTGGAATAAACCAAACAAGGTTCTAGCTATGAAGTCTCGGTAAGCACTGAAGGGGTTGAAGAATGAAAAAGAATTGAATGTGAAAAAGGTGAAAAGAAATAGCCCTCCAACAATTCAATCTTAGGGCAGACACCGGGTTCAATTCATATGCTACTGGTGGTTACCAAGGTAACTTCGGTATTGAAGACAAGACGTCATGGACCCAGTGACGCACTGCACTTCAACTTCCCAAACCACTCAAGTTCCTCTTAAAAGGACTTGTTTCATTCTCACGGGGAACCGACATTATCTATCGACTTTCTCTTAGAGATTGTTGATATTGAAATAGGAGACCCTCTCCCTAGTCTCCGATATAGGATCCAAATATGCACAAATTGAGTCTAGAGCCTCGAGATCATCAATAAATCTCATGAGGACACTATCAATGAAGACTCTCTGCTTCACACAATGTGGAAAGAGAGAATATATATTAAGAGTCCTACGCATTATCCTTGTGGTATTGCCAGAACATCCGAGTGATATTTTAAATATTCACGATGAAGATGGAAATCCTTCTAGAGCCAACATCATACAAGCTCTTGGTGGGTGACATGTGAGATCTTGTAAAAGATCAAGCTTGTAACAACTGGATAGAAACGATGGGGAGATTCATTCTTGAATCAACCTTGGTCCAGGAAATGAATTGATGGATACCTTTGTAAAACCGGTCGCTGTGCTTAACAAAGTATTTTCTCTAGCACATCGACTGTGTATTATGTTTTCAAAATTAAAAAGGTATTTATGATTGATAATTGATTTTCCATAAAACCTTCGTTGTATTGCAAAACCCTTTATATTAGATACACGATTGTTTTCAAATCATTTTATCAATCAGTGAATCTTAATTCGCTGGTTCACTCACTCCGTGTTGTCTTCTTTGAGACGTTCCGGTTTGAGAACAGCTAGAGCAGCTGTGAAATCCTGTCAAGGATATTCTTCGGAATTATACCTAATCACAGGCAGTACTTGTACTGATCAACGGGGAACCGTGGGCCGTGCACCTCAATTCAACAAAAGTGATCAAAGACACTTTTGTGCGCTTTATTGCTAACTGTTTTATGCAGGAACACCCGACGGTTGTAGCTGATCAGAATTGAGGAGTCAATCCATAGCCGCATGCTCACAGTATCCACACTTAATTAAAGAAATCATGATAAGTGCATATCTTCATCAACTGGTTCTGATATTGTTCAATCCATGCTTCTGCTACTCTGATATGAATATCCTAATCAACAAATGCTCCCGCAACTCTGATGAGAAGATATCATGATCCAAAATGTGAGCATGTCGGTCCGAAAGTCACAACATTACAAAATGGCGATACACCTAAAGGATGAGTCAGAGATTTGCTTTGGCTGATGATCTCAAAACTGGCTCAAGACTCAATCATCACATGGATCAGTTAATGACCTCCACTTGAATTAAAAATACATGCAGAACATGATGAATCAAAGGCTACGAGCTAAAGAACAAAAGTGCTTAATTAAAGAAACCAAGAACAACAAGATGTTATATCAGTTTGTAATCACTGTAAGTTGAGGTCACCTCCCTTAGGGGGAGATTGTTGGGATTTAGTAAATCCAGTACTTAAAGTGTCGGTCACAGCTCGTAGTCTTAGTAATTCAGTGTTAGTATTTAGTTTACATTGTAACACCGTGGAGGACGGACGGGTCTTTACCCACTGTATGCCTGATCCACAGCCTTATAGATGCGTCTAAGCTTGTACCCTATAAATACCCTTTGCCCTCAAAGGCAAAGGGTTGGAGCTTTCATAATACATTTTTCTTTGTCTCTCTAAATTTCCCATCCTCTCCCACTTTCTCTCTCTAAACCATTAACCTAACGTCACCTAACTTACTTTGTATCAAACCAAGATCCTACAATTGTCTATTTGTATCAAACAAAAAATTACCAATGTGACATGTTCCTTTTACAATATATATATATATATATATATATATATATATATATATATATATATATATATATATATATATATATATATATATATATATATATATATATATATATTTGTTTCTTATAGGGGAAATGATGTCTACTTTATAAAGTAAGAAAGTTGCATACTTTCTTTTGTAAAAAATTAAAAATATTTACAATTAAGCCTTTTTATTATATCACAAATACATATTTTCCCCATTTCTTTACTACTTTATAAAAATAGACAACTTTCCTACTTTATAAAGTAGGCATCATTTCCCCTTCTTATAGTTATTCTTTTTTTTTTTACAATTTCATTCTTGATGGACATTTTATTTTGTATCATTCACTCTTATAAAACACCCTAGTATCATTTGTTAACGGTATTCGTTGACTTTGTATGAAGAATTTCAAGACTTATGTTTTAGCGTATCACGTATGGTGTCATGATTAGGAGCGATAATTCTTGATACCACACGACATGTATCTGGCACAAACATGCACGAGTTAGGGCTAAGACTAAACATGATAAAGTGATGTTTGTTTGTAACTTAATTGACTTAATATGAAAAAAATGAATTCATTAAGTCATATTAAAACTGTTTGTTTGTGACTTAATAGAGAAAGATGACTGAAAATATTAAGCAATAAAACTGAGGGTGTCTGCATTAAGTCATCTCTTAATTAGAAATGACTTAATAAAAAAATTTAACAAACAAGCCCTAAGTTTGGGCCGACTTCATAACTTTTTAAATAAACTATTATACGTTTCGTTCCAAAAAATCTTGAAATTGTTTTTATGTTTCTTATTATAGGTGTAAACGGGTTGAATCAAGTCAAAGTTTGCCAGAGCTCGACTTAACTTGATAACTCAATTTTTTTTGAAATGTTGTGTTTCTTAAACCAGCTAAACTTGAAATATAAGATAAGATTTAAATTCAGCTTGAGCTTGGCTCGAAAAGCTCGACACGTTCATAAATAAATCACTTAAAAGCTCTAAAAGCTAACAATAACTGGATTTGAGTCTATAAGCTTGAACTTGACTCGTTACTATTTCGAGCTCATTTTCAACCTCTATGTAACAATTCGCATTTTTGGGTTACTATTCATTTTTACTATTCACCCACAAATTTTTTATTTCACATTATCGTAAGTTAACATATTTTCAGGATAACCCGAGAGTTTGACACTCGTCGAGTCATTTTTGCAAATTTCACAAAACCATTTCTAAGATTTACGTTTAGGTTTAAACGAAATTTAGACATCCTAATATGTCCATGCAATATTACAAACAATAGAAATACAGTTTTTTCACATTATACGACATTTTCGTAAGTTTTGAATTTTTACATTTTCCGGTTTTGCGTTTTACACGTTTTAAGCCTACGGTTTTAGGTTTTTATGACTTTAAGCATCCCGATAGAGCTTATCACTCATTTAATATGCTAATATATAGTATATTTATAAGTTTTAACATATTTATAAGTTTCATATTTTTAGGATACTCGGATTTAAGTTTTGGGACTTTATGGCTTACAGTTAGCGATTAACGGGACCAAAACTCACTCCGTCACTTATATAAGGCCAAGATTCATCCATCTAGTCCCTCCCCCTTCTATTGAATGTGTATAGGGTGTATCACCATGGCCTTGGTGGCTTGAGCCATGAAACATTTAGAGCATCATGTGTTACATTATGAGCCATAGAAAGTCTTAAGGCTAAAAATCAACCAAGTATGCATCATGTGTTCCATTCTAGACCACACCTTAGTGTAAAATAACCTCCTCAAGGCCCTATAAATACCCCTCCCCCTCTTGTAGTCATTCACAACACAAAAAAAAACAAACACTCTTCATTCAAGTTTTACTTCAAGTATTCCAAGAGAAATTAAAGGCCAAAGAAAGCTATCTCAAATTCTTGCAAGTTTAGGTGATCTTCTTGAGTTTAAATCCACTCAAGTCATGTAAGATCTCATCACAAGCCCTTCAAGAATACAAGAAGTGTAGAAGGTTGCTAAGGTGTGAGAGAGTGCTCAAATCCTAGTTCTAGTCCAAGATCTCGTTATTCCTTTCTTTTGAAAGCAAAAAGCTGTTGCTCCTAGGATTCTCTTGGCCTTCCATCATCGTACTTTACTATCACTTTTCTTTACAGTGAGTATTCACGAACCCTTTTCTCTAACTATTTTAATTGTTTTGGGGTGGATGCATGAACCATATTTGAACTAAATTGATTACTAGTTTATGAAATCTTTTGACTTGAACTTTTGAACTTAAATTAAACTCTTGAATTTAATTACGAACTTATGATTTGTTTTGAAATTAATGAACCGTACGTACTATGACCTAAAGTCTCGCCTTATGGGTGGAGCGTGCAAAGTCTCACCATGTCGGTGGAGCGTTCTTGACCTAAAAGTCTCGCCATGTCGGTGCAGAGTTCTTTAGCTAAAAGCCTCGCCTTATTGGTGGAGCGTGCAAAGTCTCCCATGTTTGGAGCATTCTTAATTGTGTATAATAGTTGTATGATGTACCGTTCATACATTCGCATTGTTAGTCTCCTATTAGTAAGTAGTATGGATAGCGCTATTAGAGGTCGGCCAACCTCTCGTTCACTATGTTACGGGACGCATATTATTTATTCTCGGGGCTTTGCCTGGCATACATTATTATATACGTAGTGCTTATATTGTGTACTATTATGACCGCGTGTGCTTGACTACGAGACATACGACTTTTTATGCAATGGGTTGTGAACACATAGGTTACAAGTCTTGTATGGGCGGGACTTGCAACTGAATGGATTGACATCGCCTTTGCTTTGTGGACTTTTCTTAAAGACTTTGAAATTACTTTTATTATTAAAATATATATGAACTTATATGTTACAAGTCTTGTGTGGGCGGGATTTGAAACATGATAAGTTGAAAGGATATTTGCCATATGAACTTTCTTAAAAAGTTTTTTATATTATAAAAGTGTGTACTCACCAACTATATTCATAGTTGACCCATTTTCTCTTATGCATTTCAGGTGATCGTCGGTAAGCTTTTCTTCAAGGTCTTTTGCATAATGATGTTTTCACATGTCACTACTAATCGTTATGTATTACAAAGTTATCTTTTGGGAACTAAACTTTGTATTATAACTGCCGATGTTGACTATAACAATGTTGTAATGATATATGTTTCCTTTAACGTAAATTATGGTATTGTTCTATATCTCTTTTGTTGTGATTATTAATTATGTTGCACCCCACGTTTCCGCTTTATCGGGGTGTTACAGATAGGTATAAGAGCCTAAGGTTATAGAGAATACCGGTTTTCTTAAATAAAAATCGCAACTATAACAAGAATAAAGTTTTCTTAAATATCGAACGTCATACGAGTTGACTAGTCTGAGCATTGCATCGTTACTCCTCAATTATATATAGTGTGATCACCTATGTCTAATTCAGGAAGAATAATGCAATGATGGGAGTAGTAGTCTCAGATCATGTTTGGGTGGGTCTAAAAAGTCTAATCACCTGAAATTGCATTTGTCGATGCGTGTGCCTTGCATGTTTTATGCATTCATAGTTGTGCAGTTTGCATTATAGTTAGACGTTCATTATTAACTATTAGCATGCCTTTTTCAGTTATGCTTTGCCTTATTTGACAATGTTATGCCCCTGTTCATGCTTATTAGTCACTGTACTTTGTCCTTGCTACATTATTTATAGCTTTTTTGCTAATCTAAGCCACCACTATTTGTTGATTTCATCAGAGTAAGCAATTAAAAAATCGAGCCAATCTTTCAAAAGACCTCCTTCTAGGATTTTGAATCCTTTCTTTCCGAAAAATTGATACCTAGCTTGAATTAGTGATAGTTCTTGTTTGATTAGTTGCGAAAATCAAGCTAAAAGTCTAGTTGTTACCCAAGCCGATTCAGTTTAATCTCATGACAATTCTTGTTTGGTGAGTTGTGAGATTAAATTGGAATCGACAACATAAAGGTATTTTGAGGGCTATGCTCAAAAAATGGGAAAGTTTGCATCATCAAAACTAACCACGAGAACGTACACATATAGAATGAACAAACTGAACTTCGGGACGAAGTTCTATTAATGGGTAGAGACTGTAACAATTCACATTTTTCGGTTACGATTCATTTTTACTATTCACTCCTACATTTTTTATTTCACATTATCGTAAGTTAACTTATTTTCATGATAACCCGAGAGTTTGACACTCATCGGGTCATTTTTGCAAGTTTCACAAAACCGTGTCTAAGATTTACGTTTAAGTTTAAATGACATTTATACATCCCGATATGTTCATACAGTATTACAAACGAGAGAAATATAGGTTTTTCACATCATACGACGTTTTCATAAGTTTTGAATTTTTACATTTTTCGGTTTTGCGTTTTACGCGTTTTAAGCCTACAGTTTTAGGTTTTTATGACTTTAAGTATCCCGATAGAACTTATCACTCATTTAATATGCTAATATAGAGTATATTTATAAGTTTTAACATATTTATAAGGTTCATATTTTTAGGATACCCTGTTTTAAGTTTCGT
Organism: Chrysanthemum makinoi; assembly: GCA_910596185.1. Taxonomy (NCBI): domain Eukaryota; kingdom Viridiplantae; phylum Streptophyta; class Magnoliopsida; order Asterales; family Asteraceae; genus Chrysanthemum; species Chrysanthemum makinoi. The sequence continues at coordinate 332,516,399 of OU343222.1, forward strand.
GACTTTACGGCTTACAGTTAGCGATTAACGGGACCAAAACTCACTCCGTCACTTATATATGACCAAGATTCATCCACCTAGTCCCTCTCCCTTTTATTGAACGTGTATAGGGTGTATCACCATAGCCTTGGTGGCTTGGTGAGAGCCCTGGAACATTTAGAGCATCATGTGTTACATTAGGAGCCATAGAAAGTCATAAGGCTAAAAATCAACCAAGTATGCATCGTGTTAGGAATTGGAAATTCCATAAGGAAGTGTCGGTCACCCCAATTATAGGCTAGCATATGTTAGCTCATAGACATATCATTATTTACGTTATTTAGTAGTTAATTAGTTAGTTATTAGCGTAGATTAGTTTAGAGTAACACCATGGAGGACGGACGGGTCTTTACCCACTGTATGCCTGATCCACAGCCCATCAGAGGGCGTATTATTTAAAAATATAAATACCCTCTACCTACCAAGGTAGAGGGTTGGACCTTTCACTTAATCTAACCTTTCTTTCTTTTGTTTACTTTCTCTCTCTAGAAAGGATCCCATCTTCCACTTTCTCTCTCTAAAATTTATCTCATTCGATCCATACTAGTGCTTGATTATGTGTTTATGAAAACCAATATCTAACAATTGGTATCAAGAGCCATGGTTTGATCACTCATCTCTCATGTTCTTGGATTTCTAGTGGTTTTCATAAGGTTTTTGGGCTTGAATGATTTTAGAGTAGTTTGCATCATTTGGACCATTTCTTGTGTTAAAGTTTGAATTTTGATAGTACTTTTGTGTTTAGAATCATTATAAGTGTTTAGATTTTGGTTTGGAAGGCTAGAATCATCGTGGTTGTATTGTTTTTTGATTGAAAAGTGGTGTTTTTGAAAGTTTTCTAGCATGCGATTTGTGTCTCGAATAGACTTTCTTCTATGCGATTTGTCCTAAAAACTAAGCGATTTGTCTCTTCAATGAATGCTTTTTGAAGAAATTTGTCATATTGTATGCGATTTGTCATTTTCTGTAAAGCGATTTGTCTAGTATGCGATTTGTCTATTGAGACAAAACGACAAGAAAGGAAAAAATAGTGGAAGTAGTGGGTGTACTTGTGTACTATGCGATTTGTCAACTTAAGAGATTTGTCCCTTAAGCGATTTGTCTGAAAAGTGTTTTGTCATCAGTGCGATTTGTCATCAGTGCGATTTATCATCTGTGCGATTTTTCATCAGTACGATTTGTCATATGTACGATTTGTCATCTGTGCGATTTGTCATCTGTGCGATTTGTCAAGGGTGCGATTTGTCATCTGCGCAATTTGTCATCAGTGCGATTTGTCATCTATGCGATTTGTCATCAGTGCGTTTTGTCAAGGACTGAGTTTTTTCAATTCCTGCGATTTGTCTATTAACCTAACATACAAATCCCTTGTTTTCAAACACAAGTTTTGTCAGTTCGATCCGCGGAACAGGGGGTATATGTAAAGAATTAGGGAAAATCACAAACTCAACCATAACACCAAATTTATCTTCACCACCTTATCATCTTCTAGTTCCTTTAGTACATCCTACTTCTCACTCTCTTACGGTTTGGTCTTGATTTTAGTAAAATCCCGCGAAAGATTCAATTTCTCTGTTTTAATCACAGACTTGTAAAATCCATTGTACACTGCAACATCATGTCTTACACTCCCGATTTAGTGATTTCGGAAGTACTTAAATTGTATGATGTTGTGGGCAACAATGATAATGTATGCTACACTGAACGGTTAAAGATGATTGAATCAATCAATGAGGATGTGAGATCTTCATGTTCTGAGTACAATGATAAAGAATTGCACCTGCTAATGCTACAGAATGTCATGCAAAAGGAATGTTGCATTATACCCTATCAGCAACTTCACTCTCACCTCATGTTACTTCTACTCATAACAATGGAACGAACATGTATTGCCCTCTTCCGTCAGGACTTATCCACACTAACAGGAACTTTGCTGTTAAACTTAGATAAATTGGAGCTACAACTTGACAAAGAGAAGGTTCAAAAGGACAGTTCCAGTGCTGCACTTCAAGTAATCTACAAAAAATTTCAGTCGTTCATCAGTGGGGAATATTCATCTGACTATGATCAACACATGACTGAAATTTCTTTCAAAAGACACACTGGAATGAAAATCAATGAGTTCATTGAGACACTTATCCATCTTATGGACAATGTGAAGAAGTACATTGAGGAAGCTACCCAGAACAGTGATAACATGAATGAATGTGGGATGCAGCCAATAGAGAGGTGTGATGAGTTGGGAAACTTATTAGTCAAATCATCGGATATTGTCGAAGTCAGAATATCAGAAACAACAAAGATTGATGTAACCAACTATTCAGTAACTCCGGACACACAAGAAATGGATGCAGAAATCAGAAAGGGGAATGAATGTTGGGCACAATCAAAAGATTGTAGTGTTGAGTCGGGTAAAGTATCACATGATGGATCAGTTGGAATTGAATACAGAGGTTTAGAAATAGATAAGCTTGACACAACCAGTAGTTCAGTGATTCTTGTTACACATGATGTGGATGCAGATGTCAGACCGATAAATGAACATGTGTCAAGTGATGAGGTACTTTTAACTGTTCAACATAGTGCATTTGCTAATGTACCTAAAAAAACTGATCTAAATGCTGAACATGATTCCGAAAAATGTTCATTGGTTGAGGCTGAGACTAATAAAGTCAAAACAAATGATATGGTTGATAAAAAGGCTTTTGATGAACTTTCAAACAAATTCTCAAAACTTGAAAAACATTGCATTTCACTTGAAATTGCAATAAAAAGAAAGGAGGAAAGTTTTCAAACTAAGAAACCATGTAAAAATCCGGAATTTCCTGAATTTCGTGAATTTTTTAAAATAAACAATTCAAAAACTCAACTTCATGCCAAAAACTCGACTATCAACAATTTGAAGAAATAAATTTCTGGTATTCATGAGAAAAGTAATTTAGTCAAGACTTCACAAGACATTGATGCTATTATAACAAGAAATAATGAACTGTCAATTTATGTGGCTAAATTACTAAAAGAAAATGAGACCTTGAGAAAGCATCACATGGAACTAAATGACTCGGTCAAAGAAGCTAGAAATAAGTCAATGGAACAAACAAACTCTTTGATAGCAAAAATTGATGAACTCAAAGCTCAACTTCAGGAAAAGAGTTTCGCTATTGTTGCCTTAAAGAATGAGCTTAGAAAAAATGTAGGAAAAAGTGTGAACACTAAGTTTACAAAATCATCAACCTTGGGGAAGCCAGTTTCTCATCCCACTAGAGACCGGTCCGTTGTTAGGCAGCCTACTGCATTTATATCTGAAAGAACAAAATCTTTAAAAACAAGGCTTGCCTCCCAAGTTGATGCGATACAAGTTTTGTCAAAACCAATCACTTCACCTGAGATACCTAAGAATAATGCTTCTAGTTCCGTTAACCCTCAACAAGTAGCTACTTTTACTCCCAGCAACTCTAGGATTAGTTCGAAAATAGTGTCAAAACCAAGCATTAAAATCCAGAATTCATATGATATAAATGACTTGTGGAAGAACTATTATCTAGAAGAAGCTAGGAAAAAGGCACAAATTCGAAAAGACGGAATTTTAGGTGCAAGACCTAGGGTGAGGAATTCTATGAGATTTCAAGGCACTGCTAGTAGTAGTAAACCACTACCTAGGAACACTCAAAAGACTAGGGGTTGGCTTGCATCTAAGAGTAGTTATGTAAAGAATAATGCTAAGCATGTAGAAAACGAAACTAGAAACTCTAAGTCTTTTCCTAATAAGAAACATTTTCCTAATTCACATGCTAAGGTAAAATCCACTAAGACTACCAACATGGCTAAGGTTCAACATGTTATGAAGCAAAACAAACCTAAAACTTCGTCTAGATGGATCCCAACAGCTAAATCTTTGGAGTCTAGGAATAACGATAAGTCTTCCGTTGTGCATACGAATATCAGCAATCCTTGACCTTGCCATAAGTGGATACCGTCTGGTAGAATGTTCAAGAATGTTGGACTTAGGTGGATACCTACCGGAAGGTTGTTTACTGATGGCAAAATCAAAGTTGACCGTGAAACCCCAAAGGGTTTGGATACTAATGTCACTAACCAATATATATGCAATAAAGCTTGTAATGTTAGTGCAGGTAGTCCTTACTCAGTTGCAGATACTTCGATCCTTCACTACATGGACTGGCTTAAAGTATGGATAACAAAAGGATTGATATCTCATGACTCACGGGTTCAAGTAACTCAACCTTGATATTCAATCGGCAATGACGTCAGTTCACGTCAGTTCACATCAGTTCAGGTCTCGTTCTTCAACACTATGGCGTCTGCAGATAACACTTCAGGCCTCGTTCCTCAAAGAAAAGAAAGGCGTACAATTCAGTGCGTTTTATCTTCAAGTTTAAGAGAAATTCTCTCAAGAATGACCATTCTCTTCTACATTCTCCATCAACGAGCTTCATGTTTTTCCCATGCTCATTCAGTCATCAAGTGGATTTACATTCATTGGAGTATGTTCTTGTTCACTTGTTCAAATCAAAAATGGCAACTTCGGATGCAATTTTTGAGGGGGAGAAGTGTAAAATAATATGACAGTTATCAAATGGATCTACTAACCGGTGATTGTATTCCTATTCACTTTGATAAGATCGTTTATAAGCTCAGCTAGGGATAACAATAACATATACATACGCATCGGAATAATAAAGAACATCAATGTTATTGCTAAAGGTTTTCATTCACTAACACTAACTAATCTTAGAAGTTTATAGGAACACGTCTAGATAACTAAAATACTAACTAAACTAATAACCTAGGCGTTTACAAGACTATACGCCTAGGACACACACACACACCTTTAGTCGACTACATTATGGAAGACATAATTAAAACCTACACCCCATGTCCTCTTTATATACTAGAGGATTAGGGTTTACAATTCTCTACTAAGGACTAATAAATAAAACTTCTTTTGCAAGCAAGTCCTTCCATCTTTTTGTAGGTTTCCTTCTTGTCGTATTAAGTCCCTCTTGTTTCATTCTTTTTGTCTTATCAACTCAAACGTATAATTCCCAACAATCTTCCCCTAGTTGATAATGACAAAACCATTCTTGAACGAACTTCCCTAGACGAAGTAGAGAAATTGAGATCAGGGATCTCACCATGAATGAAACAAGTATGTCTTCCTTTGTCTTCCCCTTAATCCATGAAATGCCACTCAAACATCTCTTCCCCCTTTTGTTATTATCCAAATAGGGAACGTATGCAAATAATGATCTTGACCACCACAAACCAATATCATACTTCCAATCTAAGACTTCCAATGCTTCAAATCGCCCACCATTACGCACCATAAGAAAATGGATCCAAAACAGTAGAAAACTCCAACTAGTAGTAGTAATAATGATCAACAGTAGTAAAAATCAAACACTTCCCCTTGAGTGATGCATGTAGATGATTAAACATTTAACCATCTTCGTGATTCTTCAAATCGGTAGGCTTTATGTAATGATCACTTGTGAAGAAAACCAAATATAACGAATTTGATGAAGAAGTAGAATTTCCCAAACTTGTGTCTTAAATCTTGTACAATCCACGGAACTCCATACTTATACGAATCACCAAATATAAGTAGACCGCAATCCCTTGACAAAATCCTCAACTAATATGAGACACTGAGCACTACAATGTAACTCCTTTAAGTGATAGCCAATGTGTGCATATAGCATCATAAGAAAAATCACACATTGCTAGATTCATCAAGCTATATGATAAGAACACAAACCTGTGAAACTCAACTACAACATCAAATAAATGATATTCAACCTTCTTCGTAATCAATTAATCCATAAGAATCCAATACGAGCCTTTTTGAATCCTTTAAGAACATAAACTTCTTCCTCTGTGTGTGAACCAAATAACCATTATGTGTGTGTCATCCAAACTCTATAACAAATATCACGCTTAACTTCCCCTTAACTCCAAATCTCCTCGTAATAAACCATTATACTGCCAATCCAAATAAATTTCACCATGCAAAACCCTTGAGCAGTACTTTGAGAAGAATCAGTACCTTCAACAGTACTTTGGACAAGGATCAGTACTTTCATATATAAACTGCAGTACTTTGAATTCCAAGCAGTACTTTGCGTCTAATGAACAGTACTTTCATATCGTGGAGCAGTACTTTGAGTAAACAACAGTACTTTGTCAGCAACCAACTTCGACAGCATATAACTTTTGATTGAGAGATCAGATCAACGATCCCTTCAGTGGAAAGTTAGATAGGTATATAGAGAACATCCACAAAAAATTTCGTCACGATCCAATGGTTAACGAAAAAGTTATGATCATTTTAAAACAGTCCTGCAGAAGCCTTACGGGAATTTTTTAGTTTTGCAGCAGACTTCGACATTGAATAACTTTTGATTGTGAGCTCCAATTCACAATCCCTCTAGTGAAAAGTTAGATGAATATACTGAGATGCACCAGAAAAAGATTTAGCTTGATCCAATGGTTCAAGAAAAAGTTATGCCCTCTTGAAAACTGTGCTGCAGAAAAGTTGCGAATTTTGCAAAAAATCGATGTTCTTCATTCTTTTTCGCCAAGAAACCTTGTGAATCCCTAGGTAACGAGCTCCCCAAGCTCTGATACCAATTGATAGAAACTAAGAACATGATGAAGATAGTTTCTTGATCGTTTATGAGCCTTAGGGTTTAACAATAACAATGACAATACGCAGCGGATAAATCAAAACATAATTGTTATTGACACATGGTTTTCATCACCATAAACTAACTAACTAACTTACCTAGGCGTTTACAAGAAAATACGCCTAGGACACACACACACCTTTAGTCGACTACATTATGGAAGACATAATTAAAACCTACACCCCATGTCCTCTTTATATACTAGAGGATTAGGGTTTACAAATCTCTACTAAGGACTAATAAATAAAACTTCTTTTGCAAGCAAGTTCTTCCATCTTTTTGTAGGTTTCCTTCTTGTCGTATTAAGTCCCTCTTGTTTAATTCTTTTTGTCTTATCAACTCAAACGTATAATTCCCAACACACTTGCTCAAACCAAAAATGGCATTGGCAACATCGGATGCAATTTTTGAGGGGGAGAAGTGGATCTACATGTTGATGGATGTTTGTATAATGGTCATACGCCTAATGTTCCACTTACTAAGGATAACTAGGAGTTATTGTTTGGGATTTAGTGTTTCAACCTATGTTTGATAGAATACTTCCAACCTTCAATGAATGTTGATCATACAGTTCCTGAAGCTCCTGCTCCGGTTCCTACTGACTCAACTGGTTCTCCATCTAAGAAGTACAATTCAGACTACTCGAGAAACCCAATCTCCAGTTATGCCTCGAGGCGTTGATAATGACTATCATAATATAGCAGTTGCACTATTGAATAAAGATCCGCTCTTTGGTATTCCTTTGCCAAATCTTCACGGATTATTGTTCATGAATAATGATCCGCTCTTTGGTATTCTTTTTCCAAATCTTCACGGATTATTGTTCCTCACAATGTGCACGCTATAAATCAACTACATGAACATTAAGGAAAATGACTACCTCATCCGCTTAAAGACATTATTGGTGAATCTTCCAGATTAGTCTCTACATGTATACCTTTAGGAAGAATGCATTGATGTTGAGGAATCATTTGTTCTGGTTCATTCAGTGGGTCAATGTACATCCGATTGTATGTTTATTCACGTGTTGGGAATTTTACACAAGTTGATTACTTCAGAGTTAATCATTTATCACTTATTTGAGATTGAAGTTGACTTTCACAAAGGCATGTTCTTATTTGATAACTTGCTCGGGCTTAAGAATTTGAGTTGAAGACTTGGTTTATTTAGTTACCAGCAGTCGGGGTGGATGGTTAAAGACCAACAATGTGAATAATCTCAAAAGGTGTTAATGTCTCATACTTTTTTTGAGTAGTGAGTACTTAGAGATTTGCTTGAAGCATAGATTCTCGACACCGTTCTTCCATCATTAAGTGCAAGCTTAAGATAAAAATGTAGGGAATTCGACTTTAGTCTCAATTTTGGTATATCGAGTTTTCTTCATTAGTGGTCACTTCAAATTGTCTACATATGAGTTGATAAAGATAGTCAGAGAGAGTTTCTATAGCAGTTGATTCTCATAGGATTCATTTGAGCTAATTCTTTGTTCTTCTCTATTTCAAGAATATTGGGTATGTATAATGTGTTACTGATTCTGAGGTATCAAAACTAGCAAGGGGAAGGATACATACATCTAAACACACAACGAGTACACGTGATGAACTTAATACTTCTTTTCTATTGAAGTAATCCCGGAAAAGACAAATGTCATAACCGTAGAGAAACTCAGTGTTTAACTCGTAGGCTTTGGTGGAAGGATGTATTATTCCAACCATTTGGGGGGAAGTGGTCTCTGGATACATTTGGTATGTGTTAACTTAGCCTTCAGTAGGAAGAAATATGAGAAGAATATTTGGAACGTGAGATGATATTGCTTATCGACATCTTCTATATGACTTATGATAAAGTGCTTCCGCTTAGTGCTTCATGTACACAATGTAATGATGATTCCGATGAGATCGCAACCATCAGGGGAGAGATATGTGTACATCAGGGTCGCACAACATGTTCACTTGATCGATCTTAATTAGTTATTCCAGAGTTGACATCCGCAGAGAAGATCAGTGATTCAACCAGTTGCTGTGATGTCGTTGTTTCTACTATGGTTGGGTACTTGTGTACATTATGGGCTGATTGGTTATATGGAAGGTAACTGGAATGCACTTGGAAAAATGAAGATGTTGATGTATTGTTCCCCTGAATAGACAACTGGTCAATCTCGTAGAGTAATGTGTACATCGGGGACGCACAACAGGCTCATGTGATCGGACTTAATCAGTTATTCCGGATTTGATAACCACTGAGACGATCAATGTTTCAACTTGTTACTTCGGTGTTCTCGTGTTCTTCGGGGTCCTGAGCTTCATTCAATGAAACCGTTTTTCTTCATTTCTACTTCTTCGGGAAATGGTCTTTATTCTTAGTTTGTCGGTTTGGGGGGAAGCTACCATAGTCTCACTTTCAGAAGGCTCAAGTTCTGACGATGATTCAAGAGCCTCAAAAGCTTTGGTGGTGAAAGTTTAAGAGATGATGACTTCTATCTTCTACAAAGTGTTGTACGATATCCTTCTCTCGGTACTCGTATCATCATCCTTCTTATGCTATATCATCCTCTTTGTATATATTTATCGAAAAGCAAAATACAAAAATATAAAACCAATAAAAATAAATAAATAATAAATAGAAAAATATAAAACCAACAAAGACCCATAAAAATCATAAATTAAAAAAAAATCCCAAAAATATGTTTTCTCAAGACATGTCTTCTGGTATCGATAACATCTACGGTCTTAGAAATGTCATTCAATAATGGCACGGGACCATAGATGAAGTTCGAGCAGAAGGTGTAAATATTCTTTTCAAAACATGTCTAAAACTATTGCTTGCAGTTACTTCAGACTGTAAACCGTGCTTAAACCATGGTTTGCTATTATTTCAGATAGCAACCCGTTCTTCAAAAAAGGAAAGTGCTACGCTTAAACGATTTTCAAAAATTTCGTGCACTTATCCTAAAACTAATTGAGGAAAGTATGTCGAAGGACTGCTGTTCTTACACAAATATTTTTCCGTCTAAAATTCTCCAGAAAAATATTTGTTTGTCAAAATGGTGGAAAATGAGTTGCTTGAAAATCAATCAGAATCAAGTTTTTATAAATTTGCAAAACCCAATCAATGACTTCAGCTTATTTAAAACTTTTGATAGAATGAGTCATTGATTGAGGGGGAGAATGTTTTCAAATTTATATCATCTATCGAGCTTTCTTAATCATCCTATGTGCTTATCAGAAAAAGATATTTGCCTATGTTGAAGGACTAGGAATTTAGGATATGATTGTTAGGATTAGATGATTAGAGTTTGATGAACACATAAGTCCCATGCCTTATATGATCTGATTGATATGTTGGATTGACTTTTATTAGTCGATTGCTGTTTGGGTGATGTCGACCACCATATATCTGTTTGTGTCCACTAACATATGCAGATATCATGGTTCATAAGATTGTTCTCGATCCGGATCCCACAAAAGAAGATGATTGGATGCCGAATGGAAAGGGCAAGTATATCTTGGGTCGACAAAAGAAGAAACGGAGCTTAGTTGGATCTCTCCATGGATAGTTGGCACGATAGATGTAACTTCAGAGGTCTCACTGCATCAGCAGATGGTTTTCTTCCGACCTTCAGCAACAACAACAAAAGCAGCTTAACCACCTAACGTATCTTTGTGCAGGACAAGTAGTGAATATTACCATTTTTGACAAACAATTTTAAAAATTATTGTTTTTGAAAATGAAAAAATATTTGTTTGAAAATAAATTGAACTAAATTTTGGAAATCAACAGGACTTCATTTTAAACATAAGTCACTCAATCAACGACTATGGTAATTGATTGAGGGGGAGAGTGATTTCAAACTTAAGTATTTGTTGGGTTTTAGGTTCCTTGGATCATGAATTATTCTAAGTGTTGGAACCACGGCTAGAGTTGATGAAACCACTGACAGAAGAATGAATCCACTGCTGAACTTAAACCGCGGCTAGTAGTAAAGTAGAACCATTGCTATTGTATTGTAAACACTGCTAGTTGTATATAGTCGGTTTAATATTTTGTATTAGATAAATATGGAAAAGATATTTATCTTGTAGGTTACGTATTGTATTATGTAAAGGACTCCTTAGCCTATAAAAGGAGGTCCTAGGTTAGATTAGATATACGAATGTTTTATATCTAAGTTCGATACACTTCAAGGTTGTAAAACCCTAATACTGGTTAGAGTATTCGTTATTAATATAATTGAGGTGTTTAAGAGTTATTGTTACTGTTCTTCTTCTTAAGGTTGAATATTAAATTCCGCGTAATATTTAACAAGTTATTATCAAGTCAGTTTTTATAAGGATCGTTTGCTCAACTGGGATCAACAAGTGGTATCAGATCTTGTGTTCTAGAAACTGAAACCAAGAAGAAGTCTAGTTAAGTTCTATTCAAGTATGTTAAGATGTCTGACGAAACTCACATGGTTACTGCATCAAAGGTGCCCATGCTCAAGCAGGGTGATTACCAAGTTTGGAGAATGCGAATGAGGCAATACATTCGCATGATTGATTACAACATCTGGGATGTTGTAGAGCAGGGTGATAAGCTACCATCTTTGGGTCCTGATGGAAAACCTCTTGCTATCAAGAGTGAAACTGACAAGGCTCAGAGAAAATTAGAGATAAAGGCTCATAGTATTCTCAGTATGGGAATACCTAATGAGTATGCTTTGGATTTTGAACAATATGATACTGCAGAGGAGTTGATAGATGCTATTGAAACAAGGTTTGCTGGTAATGAAGCTACCAGAAAATCTAGGAAGAATATGCTCAAGCATCAGCTTGAAAACTTCACTGCATTAAGTGGAGAAAGTCTTGATGGCACCTATAATAGACTTCAAAAGCTGATCAGTCATCTAAAGTTGGTGGACTACAAGGTTGCTCAAGAAGATATCAATTTGAAGTTCATTAGAAGTTTATCACCAGAATGGGCTGTGCATACAGTTGTGTGGAGAAATAAGGATGACTTTGAAAAGATGACTCTGGACAATCTCTACAACAACTTGAAGGTTTATGAGTCTGAGAACAACATTGCTGGTGCATCTTCAACTAATCAAAACATTTCTTTTGTTTCCACAAACCACAAGAGCTCACAGGATGTATCCACTGCTGCCTATGGAATAACCACGACCATTGCTAACAATACCACTGTCAGTGATAATGTTAGTGATGGTGGAATTTGTGCTTTTTTGGCTGATTTAACAACCAGTGTTACTGTTTTGAATCAAGATTTAGATCAAATTGATCCTGATGATCTTGAAGAGATAAATATTCAATGGTACATGGCAATGTTGACTCTCCAAGCAAGGAATTTTTTTAGAAGAACATGTAGGAAAGTTAAGTATGATGGACAAAGGAGAGCTGGATTTGACAAGAGCAAGATGGAATGTTTCAACTGCAAGAAAAAGGGACACTTTGCTAGAGAATGTAGAGCTCCCAAGAGGATTGGTGAAGGTTACAAGAAGATCACTAAAGAACCAGTTCCTTCTTCTGCTTTGGTTGTTCAAGATGGACTTGGTGATTATGATTGGAGTGATCAAATTGAAGAAGGCCCCAATGCTGCTTTTCTTGCTAGTGAAGCTTCTAAAGAGCATAACTTTACTCTCATGGCCTATGCATCTTCATCTTCTGGTTCAGATTCAGAGGTATCTAATGATTCTAAAAATTCTACTTGTTCTTTTAAATCATGTCAAGATAACTTAGAATCTCTTAAAATGATCAATGATAGTCTAAGAAAAGAAGTAGATAGACTTTCTTTAGATAACTTAGGATACAAAGTAGGACTTGAGAATGTTGAAGAGAAACTTAAGTTTTGTATCAAATGTGAGTTTGAGTATGTAGATAAAATAAACATACTAAGTGGTGAAATTGATCTTAAGGACAGAGAAATAGAAGTGCTTAAAGAGAAATTGGAAGAAGCAGAGAGTATTAAACAAGATGCCCTAGTAGAAAAAGAAAAACATGTTGTTAGGGTTGCTAAAACTCAGTATGCTTCAGATTTAGTAAATAAGCCAATTGGTCAAAAACTATTCAAGGAAGGTACTGGTCTTGGATACAACAATATGCCACCACCCACTCTAATGAAACATGCACCTAATGGAACTGAACTGTCTTTTAAAGATGAATTTAGTTTCAACAAACCTGTAGGTGAAAATTGTAAATCTGAGTCACCAAAGATAGGTTCTGATAGGTCATCTGATGCTCCTACTATTGAAGATTGGGAATCAGATTCTGAGGAAAATAGATCTGAATCAACACAGCCTGAAAAGATAGAAAATGTTAAGAAAGTTGATTCTGAACAAGCCAACCTTGTGCCTAGATTTGGAGCACCAATTTCTAGGAAAGTAGTAGACTACAAGGAGATACCTAGGGAACAGATGAAAAGATACATACCTAGGAGAAATCAGAGAAACTTCAATGGACTAATTTCAAACAGATTAGGAGATGAGTTTCAATGTGTTAAGAAGGCTTGTTTTAAATGTGGTAGTTTTGAGCATTTACAGAGAAACTGTTATAAAAACCAACCACAAGTTTGGAATCATTGGAGGGGGGTAAATCATCAAAACTTTTCAAAGAAAACAATCCCTCATCCTAACAAAAACATGGTTCCCAGAGCAGTGTTAATGAGGAATGGTAAAACTAAATCAATAATCACTGCTGCACCCAAATGGGTTCCAACCACTGCTAAGCAAAATGTAAACACTGCTAAGCAAAATCTTTCCACTGCTAAGTAGAATATCACCACTGATACAAAAGAAGTTTTAAAAATTCCAAAGGTGATAACTGACACAGTGGTTGGAAACCATTTTTATGCTGTAAAGGCCTCAGCTAGCTGGCAATGGGAGCCTGAGACCAAGGTTTTACATCATGTCAGTTGTGCATCAATGGACCTAAAGAAATTTGATTATATTGATGCACAGGGCAGACCCAAGTCAGTATTGGCTTGGGTCCACAAAAGGAACTAACTTGTTTAAATTCATGTGCAGGGCAATCTACAAGATGAGCTAAAAGACAAAGGAATTTTTGATAGTGGTTGCTCTAGGCACATGACATGGGATGGGAGTAACCTGAAAGATTTTGAAGCTTTTGATGGAGGATATGTGGCATTTGGCAATGATCCAAAGGGAGGAAAGATACTTGGCAGAGGCACAATCAGAACAGGGAAATTAGACTTTGAAAAGGTCTATCTGGTACAGGGACTAAAGTACAATTTATTTAGTGTTTCTCAAATGTGTGATAAGAAAAACTGGGTACTTTTTGGGGAAACTGAATGTGTGGTGTTGTCACCTGATTTTAAAATGCCTAATGAGAAATTTGTGCAGTTAAGGATACCTAGGAAAGAGAACATATATTGTTTTGATCTTAAAGATGTAATTCCTAATAGGTCCTTAACCTGTTTATTTGCTAAGGCATTAGTTGATGAGTCAAAATTATGGCATAGAAGGCTAGGTCACCTTAATTACAAAACAATCAATAAACTGGTAAAGGGCAACTTAGTGAGAGGGTTACCTTCTAAGGTTTTTGAGTGTAAAGAACTTTGTGTGCCTTGTCCAAAAGGATAACAACATAGAGCTTCTTGTAAATCCAAAAATGTAAACACCATCACACAACCACTGTTTATGCTTCATATGGACTTATTTGGACCAACCTTTGTTAAAAGTTTGAACCATAAGCAGTACTGCCTAGTTATCACTGATTATTATAGTAGATTTTTTTGGGTATACTTTTTGGATGCTAAGAGTGAGACTAGTGAGATCCTCAAGAGTTTCATTACTAAGATAGAAAATCTAGTAAACCATAAAGTCAAGGTAATCAGATGTGATAATGGAACTGCGTTTAAGAATGATGTGATGAATCAGTTCTGTGTAGCTAAGGGTATAGAAAGACAGTTTAGTGTTCCTAGAACACCACAACAGAATGGTGTAGCTGAAAGGAAAAATAGAACACTAATTGAGCCTGCTAGGACAATGTTGTCTGAATCTAAGTTACCAACTACCTTTTGGGTTGAAGCTATAGGCACTGCATGTTATGTGTAGAATAGAAGTAAGGCAGTGAAGCCTCATAACAAGACCCCCTATGAGCTGTTTCCTGATAGGAAGCCAATGATTGCATTCCGAAAACCTTTTGGGTGTCCTGTTACTATCTTGAATACCATAGACTACCTAGGCAAGTTTCAAGAAAAAGAAGATGATGGATATTTTCTAGGCTATACTTCCAATATCAAAGCCTTTAGAGTATACAATAGGAGGACTAGGATAGTTGAAGAAAACTTACATGTTAAGTTTAATGAAGAGACTCCTAGTGTTGAGACCAAAGGACCAGACTGGTTGTTTAACATTGATATGCTAACCAAATCTATGAATTATGAGCCTATCATTGCAGGAAATTCCACTAATAATGTTGATGCAGGTACACCAAAGGATTCTGATGCAGAAACAATTTCTAAGGAAGCTGATTCTCCAAAGGAGTTCTATTTGGTTGAAAAGTGGAAAGCTGGTTTTGTCTCACCCATCATAGATAAGCAAGGTCCTATTGATGATGATGTCTTGAATTCTGGAAGCAAAGTTGATCATCATCAAGAACAGGATGGGTTGTTGAAAGATAACTCAGTGTCGGTAGAAGAAATTGAAAGAAAGAAGAGGCATTCTGAAAGCACTGCTAAGCCAAATGAAAGCACGGCTAAGCATAATGAAAGCACTGCTAAGCCAACTTCTACCACTGCCAGTGTAAGTGAAACCTCGACTACAAGTACTAATGATGGTACATACTTTGGACCAACTGCCAAGCCATTATTTGGTGATGAGGAGTATCCACATGATCCTGATATGCCTGCTTTGGAAGAGATTGATACTCCTACTGATGATGAAAACATGGATGATTTCTTCAATGATGATTTTACTAATTTGGAAACTGTCATTCATGAAAGTCCAATCACAACCACAAGGATACATAAGATTCATCCCAAGGATCAAATACTTGGAAATTTGAACACACCAGTTCAAACAAGAAGCAAGGTTCAGAACACTAAAACCTTTCCTGAACAAGGTTTCTTTGCAAGGTCACTTCACAAAAGAAATAGTCATAAAGATCTGCAAAATTGCCTGTTTACTTGTTTTCTATCTCAAAAGGAGCCCAAGAGAGTTGAAGAAGCTCTGTCAGAAGAAGGATGGTTTGAATCAATGCAAGAGGAGCTTCTACAGTTTAAGCTTCAAGAGGTGTGGACATTGGTTGAACTTCTAAATGGAAAGAGGGCAATT
The DNA here is from genome assembly GCA_910596185.1 of Chrysanthemum makinoi. Taxonomy (NCBI): domain Eukaryota; kingdom Viridiplantae; phylum Streptophyta; class Magnoliopsida; order Asterales; family Asteraceae; genus Chrysanthemum; species Chrysanthemum makinoi. Next base: position 332,532,431 of record OU343222.1, read on the forward strand.
GGGACTAAATGGGTGTTCAGAAATAAGAGGGATGAAAAAGGGATAGTGGTAAGGAACAAATCAAGGCTGGTTGCTCAAGGATACACACAAACTGAAGGCTTGGATTATGATGAAGTGTTTGCTCCAGTTGCAATAATTGAAGCTATTAGATTATTTTTAGCATATGCTTCATTCAAAAATTTTGTGGTATATCAGATGGATGTTAAGAGTGCCTTTTTGTATGGCACAATTGATGAGGAGGTTTATGTTTGTCAACCTCCTGGTTTTGAAGATCCTGATCATCCAGACAAGGTATACAGGGTGAAGAAAGCTATGTATGGGTTGCATCAAGCTCCTAGGGCATGGTATGAGTGCCTGCCTACTTATTTGATGGACAATGGCTTTAAAAGAGGGTTGATTGATAAGACTTTGTTCATTAGGAAGCATGATGAGTGTCTAAATACTCATCATTTTTGTACCATTTAAACTGCAAAAACATCTGAAAACACTCAGAAATGCATCAGAATGATTAAAATATCACAAATTAGTGTTTTATGTGTTTTAAATGCAAAAATATCAAAATCTGGTGAAAAACATATCAAATTTGCATAATTGGCAGTTTTAGTCCCCCAAGTTTCAAAAGTTGTCAAAAACAGTCCCTGGTAATTCAAAAACTTGTAAAATGTCATTTAAGGTCCATGAGATTCAAAAGTTGTCAAAACAAACCTTTTAAAGTTCAAATATCACAAAATGACAACTTTAGTCCTTTAACTTTGAAAATTGTCAAAAATAGTCCTTGGTTAATTTAAAAAGTGAGAATTATCAAATGTTAACCTTGTTCTATTTATAAATGACAAAAATGGTCCTTATGATAAACTTTGGAGAAAATTACAAGTTTGGTCCCTAGAGTTACAAAATTGGCAATTTTAGTCCTTGGACATTTCAAAAATGGAAAATAATCAACAATGGTCCTTGTACTATTCACATATGGAAGGAATGGTCCTTGTGAGAGCCTTGGAAAGTTGTCAAGATCAGTCCTTGAAGAATTGGCAAATTACATTTATGGTCCTTGTGATTATTAAAGCTACAAACCAAACGGACCTTTGATATTAATCCAAGCCCAAACCAGTTACAACCCGGCCCATTTTTTAAACACAAATACCGCCTACACTTTAGACCTTCTTCCCTCACCCCTGTAATGCCAATACCAGTGGTATTTACCACTTGCCCTCCACCTCTTCACCTCCACCTCACCAAACTTATCCCCCAGCTGTATACCATGTCCCCTCCACCTCCATATCCTCCCAATAATCATTAATGAACAAAAACCTGCCCAAAGACTTTTTGGCGCCAAAAGTAAGATTGATGGCTAAGATGTGTTTCAGTAATCCAATGGTGGTGGGATCAACTCAGAAGCATGTGGGGAGTTCAAAAAGGCTATAAAGTAGAAGAAAGAAGCAGAGGAGAAAATCAAGTAGAGTAATTTAGTTTAGTTTAGGTTGTTTTAATAATTTTCCAAATTCTAGTGTAATTTTAAGCTTCCAATTAATGTTGTTATCAATTTCAGTGTAATAAAAACCTTAATTCAGTTTTAATTTCAGTTAATGTTTACAAATTCAGTTTTTGCTTATTTCCTAGTTCAAATTCTCAAATTAAGCAAATGTTGTTAAAAGTTGTTGTTACTGATTCTTAAGCTCTTATAAGCTCATGACAAAGCTTATAAACTCTTAGAATCCTTAAGAAAACAGTTTTACTTAATAAATCCAAAATTACCAAAAATACCTATAAATTAGTACAAAAATAAAAATCCTAGAGAGAATTGATCAAGACAATGTTGCAGTGTTAAAATTGGATTGCTATATGGTTTAGAGCTTCTTGGGAAGCATTAGGATTGATCCTCAGTCCTTGGTTCCATGTTTGTGCATGAACTCATATTTTGTAAGCCTTTTCTTGAAATTTGCATTTTCTATTTTTAGTAATCAAACCTTGTTAATTCTAGTCTAATCATGTCTAAGTATGGTTAATATCAGTTAATGAATAGAATTCTTAGTTTAAATACTTGTTTTAGTATTAAAAGTTTCATAACAGTTAAGTTAAAAGGGTGTTTGGAAGTTCTTTGAAAACTGTATTATAGTTTGTTCAAGATGTTGTTTTTACTTGTTCCATGTCAATTTAGTTCATATTAGTTCATTTAAGTCATTAAAATTAGTCCTCAAGTAATAAAAAGTCAAAATCTCTTTTGAATGCATCTTTACAGTCCACTGTTGGAAATTTAGAAGACATAATCATGCATTCTAGTGTATAAGTTGTTTATATAGCTTAAGTAAGTCTTATAGTAGCTTATTACATCATATTCAGTCATTAAGATCAATCAAAAGTTCATTTTAGTCAAACTGCATGTTCTTGTAAAAAGTCAAAATTTCCTTATAGCAGTTTTTGAATAAAATTAATATTTTTACTGTGTATTTAATACTTAGAATTAGCTCAATTCCTTTTGGGAAAATAATATTTAGCTGCTAAAGAAAAATATAAAAATACTTGCTTTCATAAAATTAGCTTATAGATAGCTTATTCTCAGCTTCCTTTCAAGTCCCCTTTTCAAATTGTGCCCTGTGCACAGATTTGGGACCATGTTCATAAGCTTCTAAAAAGCTCATAAGATAACCATAACCTGTAAAATTTAGTTATTTGGGAAGCTTACCTAGTCATCTTGAAGTCCCAAGTTTAGCTTTTCAATTAGTAGCTTATTTACTAGGGCTGCTAGTGGCCTGTTTGTCGTCCCATTTCTATTTTACATAAATATACAGTGAATTACAAGCTTTTTCTCAAGCTTGTTATAAGCTCCTTAATCAACTTCAGTACATGAGCTTTGTTCTTTTGAATAGCCCACAAGCCAGTCTTGCACCCTTAGTTCTTATTTTGAGCTTGTAAGCTTATTTGATAAGCTTAAAGTAGTTTAGAAGAAGTCCACAGATCTGTTGGTAAAAAGATTAGCATAAGTGCTTATCTGTTAATTTCCAGCTTATTTAGTGCTTAATTTTAAGTTATTTACTTTTTCCAGTTGTCATATTAGCTCATCATTATTCTTTTAGCTTATTTTCAGTTTACATTAGTTTATCAAGTAGCTTAATAGTCATTTGACTAATCACTTGTGTTTATTCCTTATTTCTAGTCCACTGTGGTAAAAACATTAGCTTAATCTCAGCTTATTTGTCATTTTTATAAAAAGTCATAGTTGTAAAAAATGCTTATCTTAGTGTGTTTAATTAGTTTGTAAAATAAAAATTGAAAAAAAAAATGTTTTGCAAAAAGGTGGGGAGGCAGGCTCAAACCTGAGACCTCCCACCTCAAGAGGATGTTAGTGTGTGTACCTGGATAGACTGCGCCCTTGGGTCTTTCTTGTCATGGTTTGCAAAATCACATACTTAACCACACTTTGTCCATTTTAGCTTATACGTCTACTTAGCTTATTTGTAGCTTATTCGAAGTAGCTTTTTCCAGTTTTGTATTTTTCATAAATCTGTATTAGTATTAAGTATTTTATAAAAAAGTTTCAGATTTTTCCAATTAGTTTTAGTATTTTTAAACATTTAATTAGTGTAAAATCTTATTTAATTCATAATAAAAAATATAAAAGTATAAAAAATATAAATCTTTTTTCTAAAATTTTCTTTTATCATATAGTAAGTAAGAAAATTGATTTTACATTCATAGGCCTTTTATTTCATAAAATTTACGTTTTTGCTTGCGCTCCAGCGTTATTTTTACACGTAACGCTCGTTTTCATTTTAGGTTACGTTTTATGTTTATTTAGGTTTACGTTTTAATTAAAATAGTTTATTTAAGTTATTTTGTTTTAGGTTTTAAACGTTCATCATTGTAAAAATAGTGATAGCGTTTATTTAATATATTTTATCTTTTATTTCTTTTAATTTGCATTTAAGTCGCTGTAATTTGTTAATCTTTTCTTTAGGTAATTATTTCTCAAAAACCTTACTGATCACTATCCTTAGTGATCATTCTATCATCTGAAGTTGTTTAAACACCAATTCATCCTCCGTGGGACTTAACGACCCGGGAATCCACTGTATTCTCCTGATCTTCATTGCATTCGTGCTTAAACTGTTTTAAGTTTGTTACGGTCGGCCATTCACAAGTGGCAGGCTTGAGTGATAAAACTTGACGGTTTTGCACAGATCAAATTTTGGCGCCGCTGCCGGGGAGGCTGTAAGCGTGTTTTAAGCATTTCCAAATCCATTCTTGCACATATACCACCTTTTTGTAAACAATTTTCAAAATCAAAAAGTTCATTAACATTTTTCCTAAAGTGTTAATAACACCAAAAATATTTTCATTCTTTGTTTTTATGGCATGTTTTTCAAAAATACCAAAAATATTCCTCTTTACCCTCTTACCTTTTTGATTCTTCATTTCTTACCCTCTGTTAACTTTTGATTCTTTCTATGTCTTATCCTCACCCTCTTGGTTGTCAATGGTGTGGTGGTCCTTATAATGGTGGCAATTGCCCCAGTTGTAGCATGGTGGAATCAGGAAACGGGTCTGTCTATAACCAAGATCCCTATTCCTATCATGACACGACTGATTTATTCCATCAGCTACCACACTGTGAGACTCAGCAGTTTTACTGTTGTGAATACTGTGGTGGTTCACATTCCAGTTCTGATTGTCAATCAGGAAACACGCTTGTCTATGAGCAGGTTCCTGATAACAATTATGACTACAACACATACCACTCACATCCACATCAGTTTTACTGTTGTGAGTATTGTGGAGGTTCTCACTCTAGCTCGGATTGTCAAACAAGGAATCCATTTCCTTGTAACAATTACGACTCTTTGTATCAAGACCAACCTCCACAGTACCAAATGATTCAAGCGACTCCTCATGAAACTACGACAGACCTTCTACTGAAGACTCTGGAGTTATTAGAAGAAATTAAGGAGGAGTCGGCTATGTCCTCCCAAGATAATCCAAATGAAAAATCCATGGAAGTGTTGTTAGCCGAAGAGCGGGCTGCTAAATTAGATTCCCAAATTGCCTTTGAACAATCTATTAAGGAATCAATTGCAAAAGAAAAAGCAGCCAAATCTAGCTCTCGATTCCGTTTCATTCCTGATGACGATGATGATGAAGATATCCTTGATATCCTACAATTTTATAATAGTTCATCAAGTTCATCAGTTGAGATTCCTTCCATGAAAAGTCAGGGAGAAAAGACTATGATGGAATTACTAGCAGAAGAACAAATGGAAAGTATAAAACATATGTATGCTAGTCCTTCTAAACTCCCTCAGCCAGTTGATATCCCAGCAGTTGAGATTCCATCTCATGCAACTGCTATCACACCCGAAGCTCCCACTCACTCTCTGAACATGGGGGACGAGCATCTTGACACTATTCCTGAAAAGGAATCGGACGAATTCATAAAGTCTAGTGTTGAGAACCTTGTCCCAATCCCGAGAGAGTCACAGGGAACTTCTGATCATGAGTGTGATTCTATTTCCCCTCTTGAGTGTTCAAAAGATCATTTTGAAACTTTCTCCGATGTTAGCGACGATTGTACTTCTTATGGAAACATCGAGTATGTTGAGACATCACTCCCTCAGACTGATGCTGATCATCATCTTGAGGAGTTCACCAATGAACTCACTCACATCAATCCACTCTCATCGGAAAATAATGATAGTCTTTCTGATTTCAAAGCCGATCTGGGAGAGACTGAAAGTCTCCTTGATAATGATAGTTCACTCACTTCTTATCCCAACAGTCCAATTGAGAATGTTAATCACTTTGTTCCTGAAACATTCAAAACTACTTTCACTAATCCTCTATTTGAATTCGACTCTGAATTCACTTTAATTTCTGAGAATCCACTCTTTGATACTCAGATTGAGGATAGTGATGAATCTACAGTGGAACAAGAATCCACAGATTTACATCTTGTGATTGATTCTCTTCACGAGGAGTTCGCCGGTGAACTCACTCATATCATATCTCCGCCGGAGTATGATAACTTCCACTTTGATCTAGACACACCCATAATATGTCTTGATCAACCGAGCTTAACTGAGGAGATTCATGAAACTATGAATTCTCCTATTGAGGATGAAGAGTTAGTCATGATTGTTATCATGATTTTCTTTCTTTTCTTCATATATTCTGTCACTTCCCCTGTTCTTCACTCCTTCGGGAATGAAGACATTATCTTTGACCCAGGCATTTCCATGTACCATTTGTGAGCAGGGTCTGTCTGTCTCTATATCTCATCGGTGTGGAACTTTCACGTACTTCAATGTTTATCCAAACATCTTGAATGAAAGTCCGATGGAGATTGTCTCTTCCACTTACTTCCCCATGAACAAATTAATTCGGGGTCGAGTCAAGCTAGTGACTCGGGAATCAAAAACATTAGCATGCACCACATGGGTTTTCACCCATGAGTACCACCCTAGTGTGGGGGAGATACCCCACATGTTGTATATAGATCTAAAAAATGAATGAAAATTGTGAATATTAAAAAAGAGAATAATTGTTGTGTTTCCACACTTTGAATATTGAGGACAATATTCATTTCTAAGTGTGGGGGGGAAATTCTGGCGAATTTAATCATAAATGTACCATTTTAGTCCATTTTTCCCCCAAATTGGCCAAATTTTAAAAAAAAATTTTAGTGGAAGTACTATGTACTAAACACAACAAATGGTAATCAGTCCACCATGTCTAACACACATAAGGATTGGCTAATCCAGGAGCAAACGGCTCTTGGTAAAGATATCTCAAATCCGTTGACGGCTTGCAATTTGCCCAAAATTGTATGGTATTCAGCTCACCATATCCTTAAAAGTGAAGAGTTGGCTAGCCCGCAAGTTTATGGCTTGTGGTAAAGGCAGTGGAAAAACCATAATTGGTAATCAGCTCACCAAAGATAATATTGATAATTTATCTAAGAGTTGGCTAGTCCAGAAGCAAACGGCTTCTGGTAAAGACACATCAAATCCGTTATATGGTTTATGATTTGCCAATAAATCAGATGGTTATCGGTGTACCAAGGTTCTTACTTGAACTGAAACATTTGGCTACTCCAGAAGTAATGGCTTTTGGTAAAGAGATGAAATCCATTAATTTTTCTCAAAACATTGCTAGGGACTAGCAATATCTTAGTGTGGGGGATTGATGAGTGTCTAAATACTCATCATTTTTGTACCATTTAAACTGCAAAAACATCTGAAAACACTCAGAAATGCATCAGAATGATTAAAATATCACAAATTAGTGTTTTATGTGTTTTAAATGCAAAAATATCAAAATCTGGTGAAAAACGTATCAAATTTGCATAATTGGCAGTTTTAGTCCCCCAAGTTTCAAAAGTTGTCAAAAACAGTCCCTGGTAATTCAAAAACTTGTAAAATGTCATTTAAGGTCCATGAGATTCAAAAGTTGTCAAAACAAACCTTTTAAAGTTCAAATATCACAAAATGACAACTTTAGTCCTTTAACTTTGAAAATTGTCAAAAATAGTCCTTGGTTAATTTAAAAAGTGAGAATTATCAAATGTTAACCTTGTTCTATTTATAAATGACAAAAATGGTCCTTATGATAAACTTTGGAGAAAATTACAAGTTTGGTCCCTAGAGTTACAAAATTGGCAATTTTAGTCCTTGGACATTTCAAAAATGGAAAATAATCAACAATGGTCCTTGTACTATTCACATATGGAAGGAATGGTCCTTGTGAGAGCCTTGGAAAGTTGTCAAGATCAGTCCTTGAAGAATTGGCAAATTACATTTATGGTCCTTGTGATTATTAAAGCTACAAACCAAACGGACCTTTGATATTAATCCAAGCCCAAACCAGTTACAACCCGGCCCATTTTTTAAACACAAATACCGCCTACACTGTAGACCTTCTTCCCTCACCCCTGTAATGCCAATACCAGTGGTATTTACCACTTGCCCTCCACCTCTTCACCTCCACCTCACCAAACTTATCCCCCCAGCTGTATACCATGTCCCCTCCACCTCCATATCCTCCCAATAATCATTAATGAACAAAAACCTGCCCAAAGACTTTTTGGCGCCAAAAGTAAGATTGATGGCTAAGATGTGTTTCAGTAATCCAATGGTGGTGGGATCAACTCAGAAGCATGTGGGGAGTTCAAAAAGGCTATAAAGTAGAAGAAAGAAGCAGAGGAGAAAATTAAGTAGTGTAATTTAGTTTAGTTTAGGTCGTTTTAATAATTTTCTAAATTCTAGTGTAATTTTAAGCTTCCAATTAATGTTGTTATCAATTTCAGTGTAATAAAAACCTTAATTCAGTTTTAATTTCAGTTAATGTTTACAAATTCAATTTTTGCTTATTTCCTAGTTCAAATTCTCAAATTAAGCAAATGTTGTTAAAAGTTGTTGTTACTGATTCTTAAGCTCTTATAAGCTCATGACAAAGCTTATAAACTCTTAGAATCCTTAAGAAAACAGTTTTACTTAATAAATCCAAAATTACCAAAAATACCTATAAATTAGTAAAAAAATAAAAATCCTAGAGAGAATTGATCAAGACAATGTTGCAGTGTTAAAATTGGATTGCTATATGGTTTAGAGCTTCTTGGGAAGCATTAGGATTGATCCTCAGTCCTTGGTTCCATGTTTGTGCATGAACTCATATTTTGTAAGCCTTTTCTTGAAATTTGCATTTTCTATTTTTAGTAATCAAACCTTGTTAATTCTAGTCTAATCATGTCTAAGTATGGTTAATATCAGTTAATGAATAGAATTCTTAGTTTAAATACTTGTTTTAGTATTAAAAGTTTCATAACAGTTAAGTTAAAAGGGTGTTTGGAAGTTCTTTGAAAACTGTATTATAGTTTGTTCAAGATGTTGTTTTTACTTGTTCCATGTCAATTTAGTTCATATTAGTTCATTTAAGTCATTAAAATTAGTCCTCAAGTAATAAAAAGTCAAAATCTCTTTTGAATGCATCTTTACAGTCCACTGTTGGAAATTTAGAAGACATAATCATGCATTCTAGTGTATAAGTTGTTTATATAGCTTAAGTAAGTCTTATAGTAGCTTATTACATCATATTCAGTCATTAAGATCAATCAAAAGTTCATTTTAGTCAAACTGCATGTTCTTGTAAAAAGTCAAAATTTCCTTATAGCAGTTTTTGAATAAAATTAATATTTTTACTGTGTATTTAATACTTAGAATTAGCTCAATTCCTTTTGGGAAAATAATATTTAGCTGCTAAAGAAAAATATAAAAATACTTGCTTTCATAAAATTAGCTTATAGATAGCTTATTCTCAGCTTCCTTTCAAGTCCCCTTTTCAAATTGTGCCCTGTGCACAGATTTGGGACCATGTTCATAAGCTTCTAAAAAGCTCATAAGATAACCATAACCTGTAAAATTTAGTTATTTGGGAAGCTTACCTAGTCATCTTGAAGTCCCAAGTTTAACTTTTCAATTAGTAGCTTATTTACTAGGGCTGCTAGTGGCCTGTTTGTCGTCCCATTTCTATTTTACATAAATATACAGTGAATTACAAGCTTTTTCTCAAGCTTGTTATAAGCTCCTTAATCAACTTCAGTACATGAGCTTTGTTCTTTTGAATAGCCCACAAGCCAGTCTTGCACCCTTAGTTCTTATTTTGAGCTTGTAAGCTTATTTGATAAGCTTAAAGTAGTTTAGAAGAAGTCCACAGATCTGTTGGTAAAAAGATTAGCATAAGTGCTTATCTGTTAATTTCCAGCTTATTTAGTGCTTAATTTTAAGTTATTTACTTTTTCCAGTTGTCATATTAGCTCATCATTATTCTTTTAGCTTATTTTCAGTTTACATTAGTTTATCAAGTAGCTTAATAGTCATTTGACTAATCACTTGTGTTTATTCCTTATTTCTAGTCCACTGTGGTAAAAACATTAGCTTAATCTCAGCTTATTTGTAGTTTTTATAAAAAGTCATAGTTGTAAAAAATGCTTATCTTAGTGTGTTTAATTAGTTTGTAAAATAAAAATTGAAAAAAAAAATGTTTTGCAAAAAGGTGGGGAGGCAGGCTCGAACCTGAGACCTCCCACCTCAAGAGGATGTTAGTGTGTGTACCTGGATAGACTGCGCCCTTGGGTCTTTCTTGTCATGGTTTGCAAAATCAAATACTTAACCACACTTTGTCCATTTTAGCTTATACGTCTACTTAGCTTATTTGTAGCTTATTCGAAGTAGCTTTTTCCAGTTTTGTATTTTTCATAAATCTGTATTAGTATTAAGTATTTTATAAAAAAGTTTCAGATTTTTCCAATTAGTTTTAGTATTTTTTAACATTTAATTAGTGTAAAATCTTATTTAATTCATAATAAAAAATATAAAAGTATAAAAAATATAAATCTTTTTTCTAAAATTTTCTTTTATCATATAGTAAGTAAGAAAATTGATTTTACATTCATAGGCCTTTTATTTCATAAAATTTACGTTTTTGCTTGCGCTCCAGCGTTATTTTTACACGTAACGCTCGTTTTCATTTTAGGTTACGTTTTATGTTTATTTAGGTTTACGTTTTAATTAAAATAGTTTATTTAAGTTATTTTGTTTTAGGTTTTAAACGTTCATCATTGTAAAAATAGTGATAGCGTTTATTTAATATATTTTATCTTTTATTTCTTTTAATTTGCATTTAAGTCGCTGTAATTTGTTAATCTTTTCTTTAGGTAATTATTTCTCAAAAACCTTACTGATCACTATCCTTAGTGATCATTCTATCATCTGAAGTTGTTTAAACACCAATTCATCCTCCGTGGGACTTAACGACCCGGGAATCCACTGTATTCTCCTGATCTTCATTGCATTCGTGCTTAAACTGTTTTAAGTTTGTTACGGTCGGCCATTCACAAGTGGCAGGCTTGAGTGATAAAACTTGACGGTTTTGCACAGATCAAAGCACAAGGATGATATTTTACTGGTTCAGGTCTATGTAGATGACATCATCTTTGGCTCAACAAATAAGGAGCTATGCAAGAATTTTGAGTAACTTATGCATGATAAGTTTCAGATGAGTTCTATGGGAGAACTCACTTTCTTTTTGGGGCTATAGGTTCAACAAAGGACTGATGGTATTTTCATTAGTCAAGACAAGTATGTAGCAGATATTTTGAAGAAGTTTGGGTTTCAGGATGTGAAGAGTGCTAGTACACCTATGGAGACTCAAAAACCACTGCTACCAGATGATGGAAGTCCCAAAGTTGATTTGAATTTGTATAGGTCCATGATTGGATCTTTGATGTATCTCACTGCATCTAGGCCATATATAATGTTCTCAGTATGTGTGTGTGCAAGGTTCCAAGTCACACCCAATACAACACATATGAATGCTGTTAAGAGAATTTTTAGATACCTTAAAGGTCATCCTAAATTGGGCCTTTGGTATTCTAAGGATTCACCTTTTGATTTGGTGGCCTATACATATAGTGATTATGCTAGTGCTAGTTTGGATAGGAAATGTACAACTGGAGGATGTCAGTTCTTGGGAAGCAGACTAATTTCATGGCAGTGTAAAAAGAAAACAATAGTGGCAAATTCTACAACTGAAGCTGAATATGTGGCTGCTGCTAGTTGCTGTGGTCAAGTGCTTTGGATTCAGAATCAGTTGCTGGATTTTGGGTACAATTTTATGCATACTAAGATTTACATTGATAATAACAGTACAATTTTCATCATTAAAAATCTTGTTTTACATTCTAGAACTAAACATATTGAGATAAGGCATCATTTTATTAGAGATTGTAATGAGAAAAGGTTGATTCAAATGGTAAAAATCCATACTGATTTCAATGTTGCTGATCTTCTCACTAAAGCTTTTGATGTGGGGAGGTTTCAGTACCTTGTAGTTAGTATTGGAATGATTAATCTCTAAATCTCAACTTGTTTTGTAAAAGTTTGTATAAATCTTGTACTGTTATTAAGTGATCTTAGTATTGCTATTTTTGTTCTAACCACTGTTAGTTATGTTCAAACCACTGTTTGTTTCTTTGTGTTCCCACTAACCATTTTGCAGAGATATGACAGTAAATCACTGTTTGAAAAATGCAAGAGACTTAAATGTGTAGTATATAGGATTTCATAATCACATGTTGAAAACTAATAGACCTTGATAGATCTTGAGCTTCGTAAATCGTTAGTATCGCTTGTGTAATCACAAACAAACTAAAAGAAAATCTCTACAACTTGTATTCTTTAGCGGAATATAAACACAAGTATAAAACACAGATAACTAAGAACTCTTTGATCCTCTATGGATCGTTATATTAATAATATGTAAACGTCTAATGTAGTCACGTACTTAATCCATTCTATTGTGTTCCTTTTATAGACAAGGAACCCTAAACCGTTTCCCAAGAAAGGTATAAACATAAAACTAAATAAGAAATACACAATCACTTCCTAATAAAGCTCATGTATATCCAAACTAAATATACTAAACACGGAATAACAACTTCCGCAGAAACAAACTAATCTTCAGCAGAACTATGTCTTCAGCAGAATCCATACACATCGGCAGAATCCATTCAGCAGAAACAACAGCATAATTCGTACTTCACATAATTCCCAACAATCCTCCCCTAAACTGGAATTTGACTTGGTTAAGTTCCAGTTTCTTGATAGATCTTTAACCTTGCAGCACTAGAGGATTGTACTCGAACATCATCAGCAAAGAATCAAAACAAAATCATCTCTTTGATGAAGAAACTCTGAAACTCCATATCTTTGCAGCAACAAATGACAACATGTACATCAAAACATTTTAGTTTCATACTATTCTCATCACATCCAGGTGTGTTAACTCCTGTGAGAGGTGAATCATTGAAAATAATGGATTTGATGTCTCTTTACCAATAGCCGTCACTACTGGAGTAGCCAAATGTTTAAGTTCGAAAACCATGGTACACTGATAACCATCTGATTTATTAGCAAACCAGCAACCATGAACGGATTTGAAATGTCTTTACCTGTAGCCGTTTGCTCAGGACTAGTCAATTCTTAAAATTGGTGAACTGATTACCAAATATGGTATTCCACTGCCTTTAACACAAGCCATATACATGTGGGCTAGTCAATTATTGGATTCCAAAAAGGAATAAACCATGGTGAATTGATGACCATACAACACTCAGCAATTAAGCATGGGTGGTTGCAATCCCTATGATTTTGAGCAAACCATTACAGCTATCAACAGATTTGATGTGTCTTTACCAAAGTTGTACCCTTTGGACTAGCCAACTCTTTGATATACACAAGGTAAATCTAGTGAGTTAATAACCAGCAATAATATACAACAAACCTGCAATAAAAGTTAGTAAAAACAAAACATATACATAGTTTTTTTTTTTTTTTTAACTAAAGAAATAAACAAATAAACAAAAATTACAAACCATACAAATTACCATAATCATGATGAACTTCTATGTGCCATAATCTGATTCTTAATAACACCGACACATTGTTCAGCATACAAAAGATCATTGCCAACAGGATCCGGAGGAACTTCCAGCTTCTGAATAAGCATTCTTTCCATAAGTTTCACAGATAATGGATAAGTTCTCTCAGCAAACATGCAAACAGTAATACCACCCTTCGTCTCAACTACATGCACATGAGGCAGAGGATAAAATCTCCAAGATGTAACCTGCCATAAGTGAGATTTCTTCCAAATAAAGTATCCTTTACCATTGGGAGATATTGAATCAAACAAAACATGAAGATCACCCAATAAATATAAACCAGAACACTTTGGTGCATTAGAATGGTAATACTGATTGACAAGATTATATAGCATAATCAAATCTGTCCTGTCCACCAGATGCAAAATCTCCTTCAAAAAGTTAAATTCCATTGTCGTTTGATCCAAACGATGAATCACATTAAGTTCATCCTTATGCAATGACCAATTAACCAAAACATCATGAGATCCTTCAGGAAAAACATCAGAAGATCCCTCTTTAACAAATGTTGATTCAGCAGCTTTGAGATCCAAAGAACCAACCCTTGAAGATTCCTTAACCGTAGATATATGTGTCTCAACAGATTTTACAGATCTCCAGAAAGAACCAGATCGTTTTCTAGCCATTCTTTTCTTCCTCCAACCTGGTAGATAAATGTCTGAAGATGGTATAGGTTCTTCAGGAACATCTTTAATATGTGTGGAAGAAATAGAATCATTCTGCATTGGAACAACACCACGTAAGACATACATCTTCTCAGCTACTGCTCTGGCCTTTTTAGATTTAGCTGCCTGTATTTCAGCTTGACAACTCAAATCTTTTCCATCTTTGTCAATAGGATCAACTTTAGGTACAGCTTCAGAAGATGATATTCCAGATGAAGCAACATAAGGTTCAGCTGATTGAACTTGAGCAACTGAAGGAATAGCTTCAGTAGATACTTCAGAAGCAACAACAGAAGTACTTGACTTTGAAACAGGAGCATCAAAAGAATCTACAATTTCAACTATCCTTGGTCTTTTGGATTTAGGAGCATCTGAAGCTTCAGCAATTCTTTTCAAAGTAGATACAGACGCAGGACTAGATGAAGTAAACTTCATAATCTGATTATAATGACTGATTAACTCAGCATCAGGTAAAGCCTTAACCTGCTTCATAGTCATATCAGAGTTATAGAGAGAACAACTCTGATATTTCACTACTTTCCTCATATAATATTTTGTTGGAGCTGCAGATTGTGCTCTCATTTTCTTAGTCATGTTCTTATGAGTTTGAATAGCTTTCCTTTTTGCCATAGCTTCTTTCTTCTTTTGTTGTCCAAGTGCCATCATTTAAGCCACAAAATCATCACTATTAAAATCTGCTCCCAAAATACTCTGAGCAAGTGAAGGATTAGCAATAGCTTGCTGAGTGTAAACATCCCAGTGTTCAGCAGGCATCTGATTAGCCATTGTATCTAGTTCTTTTTGTCGCTCAGAAGTCAGTTTAGAAATAGACTCAGCTTCAAGTTATTTAGCCAATTTAGCACTTTTCTTCAAATTGGCACATTCATCTAATATCCTCTGTTGTGCTAACCTTTCCTTTTCACTCACTAGATCTAGACCAAGCTCAGTATCAACCATTACTCCTTTCCCTTTATCAGTAGATTCAAAAACAGCATCAGCTGAAGGAGTATCCATAAAAGGAACTTCAGATAATTCGTCCAGATATGTTTCAGAAGAAACATGTTGAGTGAAATCTTCAACAGAAAATACATCTACTTCTGGATTCAAATTAAACATCCTTCCAGCAAGAAAAACTTCAGAAGTATCAGTGAAAGGTATAGAAGCAGGTTGAGATATCACATTTGAAGCTTGACCACCTGCACCATCAATGTCCATCAAAGGAATAGCAGTATCAACATGTGCTTCAGTAGTTGAAATATCTTCACTTTGCAAGGTATCCTTATGCACAGATTGCTTTCTCCTCCGTCTAGTAAACAAAATTGGCTCCTTTTGCTGTACAGATGTACCAACCTTTGAGATAAAGACATTAGATTCTTGAGCCACATATCAGTCCTTACACCCTGATATCCAATAGCTCTTAGTCCAACAAGAATATCCACCGCATTAGAATGAGAAACCCCATTCTCATCATCCAAATGAAGTTGTCTTCTTATCAGCTCCTCTGTCACCACATGCTCTGTTCCGTCAATCATTGCAACAATCTTTGTATCACTCCGTTTGGTAGCAGTCGCCCAAAATTGAGTAACCAACGATTCATATATTGCATTCGGAGAATGTGTTAAAGCATAATAAATCTTGGACCTCTGTAAGAATTCTACCATTGGTCTATACAACTCATCTCCTTTAGCTGTTCCCAGAAAAGCGACTTTATTATGATCATGCTTGAATTGAAGCGCCATGAGAAAAATCGTAATTTAGGGTTAAGAGTCACACAAGTGGAAGTGTTTTGAATGTGAGTAATGAGGGAATCGTTTAATTTGAGACGAAGATATGCGAACAGAGAATAAGTAGTAGTTTCCCAATTTTGGTCAAATTGTTGACCAGTGCTGACGTGTACTGCTACTTTTACCCAATTAAACTTTCAACTTCGGTAGAAACACTAGCCATTCTGCTGAAGAATACTAATCAGTAGAAATAGATCACATATTCAAGAAGCTTCAGTAAATATCTTTTTACTGTTTCACCCATATGCATTAAATCTTATTAAGTCTTGAAACTATCTATAAAACAATCCCAATGCACACATAACTCTTCATCAAAAACCCCAAATATCATCACAAACCCTAATTTCATCAATGCTTCAAAATTCAGTCATGAGTACTAGACCTGAGATCATAGATCTCTGGTATGTGCTAAAACACATACCTTTTCATTATCAATACTGACCCAAAATAACCAAGAAAGAGCCGTTTATTGCTAATATTTGTTGTTTTCTTGAGTTTGTGCTTGTGCAGGTACGGATATGTAAAAACACACAAAAGTTAACCTAATCAAACGAAAACCCG
Source organism: Chrysanthemum makinoi (assembly GCA_910596185.1). Taxonomy (NCBI): domain Eukaryota; kingdom Viridiplantae; phylum Streptophyta; class Magnoliopsida; order Asterales; family Asteraceae; genus Chrysanthemum; species Chrysanthemum makinoi. The sequence goes on from OU343222.1 coordinate 332,548,927, forward strand.
AGCACGAGAGATTAAGAGAGCTAAAGCTGAGCCGGAAGGTCTGAATTAAGCATCTGTGAAGATTTTTATGCTCAGAGGATGATATTTGAAAGATATAATCAAGTTTGAAGAATTGTCAAGATCAGTCCCTGAACTTTGAGTATTTGGCAGAATAGACCCTTGAAGATTCAAAAAGTTGCAAATTCCGCCCTTGGATTATTTGAGAATGACAAGTTTAGCCCTTGAAAGATATTTTCAGAATTACAACTTTGGTCCCTGGAATTTCAGATCTTACACATTAAGTCCTTATGTTACACCATGGATCCAAAGTCTAGTCCAAATCCTTAATAAACCCATGAGGCCCAAAACCTATACCCAAGTCCATCAAATATACACCCGGTCCAGCAATCTATACCCATGACCCGGTTACTCTTTACCCGGTCAACTCACTAAAACAGGTCAAAATAATCAAAATATATTAAACAAACCAAACGCGCCAAATAATCCCCCCAAACCCAAAACCCATGTATGAACCCTAAATTTCCCTTCGATTATTTTGACACCAATTAAGCCAAATTAACACAATTAAAGGGCACAATCGTACTTCTACCTGACACCACACTGACACACGGATGCCACGCTGGCAATCCGTGTGTCATTCCCTTCAAATACTTGCCTCTGATTGGCTGATGGTGCGTGGACACGTGATCCAAGGGTGGATATTGAAGGATGATAGCTGGGATTTGATCAAAGGGCTGTTATCTATCCAGAGAAAGCACAAATACAACTTCTGGATCCTTCTATGAGGCTTGAGCTCAAGTATATAAACCCCCTTCATTCACAAGTGGAAGATCTTATCTACCTTTCCTTTTATTTTTCAGTAGCTTAATTGTATTTTAATTTCAGTCTTTATGTTTTAAAAGTATTTAAGCTTTGTATTTCATTTGTAATCTCATATTTAAGTTTTTAATGAAATTCAGTTTTAATCTCCAAATCCTTGTTTAAGTTTCATTGTTTCTGAATTTAGCTTATTACTTGTGTTAAATCCTTATTGTTGCTTTTAAAAGTTATTTGAAACTTGTTTTCATCTTATTCAAAAATATAAAAAAAATCAGAAAAATAGTTAGAAAATAAATAAAAAATAAAAAAAACTCTCAAGCTCTTATAAGCTTATCAAAAGCTCTGCTACTGTTTCATTAAACTTTGTTAAGCTTCCCTATAGCTTATTCAAGGTTCATAGTTGTTTCACTTTTAATTTTCTCAAATCTCAAAACACTGGTCATCATTAGTCAAAAAACTGCAGTCATTTGCATCATTGGAATCTGAATTGCTGCTATGGATTTGGATTTGGGTTGATAGTGTTTGAATTGTGTTGAAAACTGTGTTAGGTAGTGGTATTTGAATGATTTACAAGCCATAGTGGCTGAACTTCATGTGAGTACCAATTCTCTTTTATAATCTGTTAAATTCTATATTACTTGTTAGTTTAGCTTAAATAGTGTTCATTCTAGTATAATTTAGCTTTATCTAAATAGTTTAATTGTTGTTTTCATCTATATCCATTACTGCTTTTAGTTTTCAATTTCTGCATAATAAGTTGTATTGCATCAGTTAGAATAGGTTAGACTTAGGTGTTTAGATAGGTTCTTTTGGCAGTAATATTACATATCGAATCTAGATAGAGCATTCTTGTGGATCAGATTTTTGTTTTAGAGTGTTAAGTTGTTAAACAGATTATTAAACATATGTTTGGTATAAACTGACATTTGGAATTGTAGTGCTTAAAAGTGGTTAGAATCAGTTTACTAAGTCTCTTTTAGGTATATTAGAGTCACTTATGTCATTTATTTGCACTTAGAATCTATAAAAGTCAAATTTCATCCTAATCTGCTCTCATTCTCAGTTAAGTAGAAATCAGATGTCCACATTTTGCATATAGGATTAATAGTAGTAAATCTAGCTTAAGTCAGGTTCATTTAGTCATTAAACATCATTTACATTCTATTTCATAAGCTCACAAACTCATTTTAGTCAACCTTTGCAAATTCTGTCAAATAGTCAAAAGTGTCAAAACCAGATTTCTACAAAACTTTGTAGATTTTTCACACACTCAATTCTGGTTTAAAATATTTGCAAATTTGGGATAAGTAAGTTCAATTGGTCTATTGTTGAATTATGAATTTTGTGGAATTTTTAGGAACTTTTATAAGCCTTAAATAAGCACTTATTTTGGGTACTAAATCCCCTGTGCACACACTCAGAATAACTGAGTGTGTACAGGGTACTTGCAGCAGCCATAAATAGCTCATAAGAGATTGAATTAAGCTGAAACTCAGTATTTTAGCCCTTTGGTTGGTTGGCTAGAGGTAATAAGTTCTGGTTTCCTTTTTGGCTTATTGGATAAGATTGTGCTTAGGCCTGAATATAACACTTAAGGCCTGATTGAAACAAATCATTGAAACTAGTTCATTAGGTGTTAGGATTATCTGGAGTTAGTTGATATTAGTTAGTTTTAGTATAATTAACCTTCTGAGACAGTTTGGTTCACTCTAGCATTCTTTAGCTTATCTAGGAGCTTATTTGCAAAGCAGTTACACTACAGCTTGTTTATCTCTCACATAAGCATAGGTTTTGATATTTTTCATAGATTTAGAATAATATTCTAGACTTTTCCTGAATTTTTCATAATTTTTAGACACTGTTTGCTATTTTTCTTGATTTAAATCAGTTTGTAGGACTTTTTTAAATAGCATTTAATTCAATTAATTCAGAAAAGGTTCCAAAAAATAATTTTTCAATTTTCCTAGATTAAGAAAAATATAAAAAGCCAAAAAAATATTTTTCCAAATTTTTCCTAGTTTAATTTGTAATTTTTAGAATTTAAATTAGTTTAAATTAGTTTTTAATTCAAATAAATTCCAGAAAAATCATAAAAATTAGTTTTAATTCTTAGTTAATTTTCTAATATCATTTTTAGTTAGAAGGCAATTTTAGATTATTTTTAGGACTTAGATTAGACGTAGTTGCATTTTATTCTCGTTTTATTTAATACGTTTTAGTTTAATTCGCGTATTTAGGATTTCCCGTAGTGTAATTTCCCTTAATTGCTTTCCCATTCCCCGTAGTTTTAATAAAATCAAAAATCTAAAACATCGAGCATTTTAATAACGAACCGATAACGACGTTGCCCATTCACACCTCGTTGGGAAACGACTCGGATTTCCTAATCCGTATCACTATCACTCACGGGTTTTGATTCATTATCCTTTTTCCTAAAGGGATTTTAAATCATTCCTTGTGGTTATTTTTGATATCGATATTGTGGTTTTATCCATACACACATACCCCTAAACCTCAACGAATCAATCTCACAACATCATCCTCATCATCATCAAGTGATGATTCAAACCCATGGCTTCATTACTTTCCTCGACCATATCCACAACCAAGTAAATCACCCTTTCTCCCTTCTTCAGAAGATGATAGTGTAGAGAATCCAAGTGAATCTACTGATGATTCTGATGACTCCTATAAGGAGAGAACATCTTACTCCCAACCTCCAGCACCTCATCCTCAACGAAGGTCCCGTGCCAAAAATCTACCACTCCCTAAGGATAGAAAGGTGGTTCTAGCACTTCCTGCTTCATATCATGGTGCATCATCACATATCGTATAAAGGAAGGAGTTAAGGAAGGTGGAAGAATTGCTTTTTGGTGAAATCAGCAGATGAGGTACAAAGGACATATGTGGTCATCTTCATCATCATTGTTTTCATCAATCCATCCTTCCCATTTTGATCCTTAGCTTCTTCGTCGTACCGGTCATGCATATCCAGTCATCGAGATAGAATGAATGGGTGGTTATGCAAGACTTCACAAACGCATATCCAGCATCTAGTGTGAGAGATGTGAGCGATCATGCATATCCAACAGCCTGTTAGATGTTGGAATAGATGATATAAACTAGATTCGGATTAGTAGATCATGTATAGCTCTTTTCTTGTAGTTGCATTTGATGTTGATTGTACTCTGTAAGCTGTAAGTTGTAAACTGTTTCTCGAATGAATGAATGAACAATTTGCTTCAGTACTTAGCTTCTTTAGTGGAAACAAATAACTCACTTCAACACTTTGAATTCAGTAGAAACAAGCTTTAGAGCTTTCTTGACCATATTCCAAATTAACAACCATGGTAAATTCCAACTCGAATATCCAATCTGCAAAACATAACAAACACAGAGAAACACACAAACCAAACAAAGACAAACACACTATCATTACATTAGCTGGTTAGTGTTAGAGAACAGAAGTATACAAAAATCAAATAAATTTACACAAAAACATGCAAAGTGTACACAAATCCTCCCCTGAGGCATATGCCTCCCCTGAGGCCTATGCCTCCCCTTAAACTTTACAGTTAAGGGTTAAGCATACCAATATGAACCACTAGGTGTTGAAACCTTGGTCCATCAAAAGCTTTTGTTAACAAATCTGCCACATTATCATCAGTGTGAATTTTAACCACTTTTATTAAATGTTTGTCATATGCATCTCTTATAAAGTGATGCCTGATTTCAATATGTTTTGTGCAACTGTGAAAAACTGGATTTTTAACAATGCATATGGTACTTTGATTATCAATAAAAATTGTTGTGTTCATGAAGTTATACCCATAATCCAACAATTGATTTTGTATCCAAAGAACCTGTCCACAGCAATTTGCAGTAGCAACGTACTCTGCTTCTGTAGATGAGGTAGCCACTATAGTCTGTTTCTTGCATTGCCAAGAAATCAATCTCTTCCTAAGGAATTGGCAACCTCCAGTGGTGGACCTCCTATCCAGATTTGCACCAGCATAGTCACTGTCACTATATGCTTCCAGCTTAAATGGAGATTCTTTTGGATACCAAAGGCTTAAATGAGGTTGGCCTTTGAGGTACTTAAAGATCTTCTTAACAACATTGAGATGGGAAGTAAGTGGAGTAACTTGATGTCGAGAACAAACACTTACAGCAAAAGTAATATCAGGCCGTGAAGCTGTTAGATACATCAAAGAACCAATCATAGATCTGTAAAGATGTACATTCACTGGTGGATCTATTTCATTGTTGGTCTTTGACTTTGGAGCTTCATAAGGTGTAGTGGCAGTCCTTACACTTTCCATACCAAACTTCTTCAATATGTCCCTCACATATTTGTCCTGACTTATAAAGATACCATCAGGTTTCTGCTGAACTTGAAGACCCAAAAAGAAAGTCATTTCTCCCATGGCACTCATCTGAAATTCTCCCTTCATAAGCTCCTCAAACTCCCTGCACCAAGCTTCCTTTGTGGATCCAAAAATAATGTCATCCACATACACTTGTACAAGAATAATATCTGTGGAATTCTTCTTCAGGAAAAGTGTTTTATCAATAGCACCTCTTCGATATCCATGCTTCAGCAGAAATGATGAAAGCCTAGCATACCAAGCTCTTGGTGCCTGATGTAGTCCATAGAGAGCTTTGACAACCTTGTAAACATGAGTAGGATGATCAGGATCTTCAAATCCTTTAGGTTGAGTGACATAAACCTCCTCTTCTATTTCACCATACAGGAAGGCTCCTTTAACATCCATCTGATATACCATAAAACCCATATAGGATGCATAAGCCAAGAAAATCCGTATGGCCTCAACTCTTGCCACAGGTGCAAACACTTCATCATAATCAATCCCCTCCTCTTGTCTATAACCCTGAGCAACCAATCTTGCTTTGTTTTTAATTACAACACCCCTTGCATCTCTATTATTCTTCAGAATCCATTTAGTCCCAATTGCATACTTGCCATCAGGTAGTGGTACCAAGATCCAAACTTGCTGATTTTGAAATTGTTGCATCTCTTCCTGCATTGCCTCAAGCCAACTTGAATCTTCAAGAGCCTGAGTAACACTGGTTGGTTCCACTTGAGAAAGAAAACAAGCAAACAGACAATGTTCATAGTCTTTGTGATTGTCCCTTTGCTGATTTGAGACATAAGAAATAAAAGCCACTTGACCATATTTAGAACTTGCCACAGTACCCCTTGTTCTAGCAGGTGCATTAGGATCACCAATAATATTGGACTGTGGATGAGTATTGTTAATCCTTTTTGTAGCAGTGGTGTTGACTTCAATGGAAGAATCAAGATTAGTAACAGTTGGTTCAAAATCAATGTCATAGGAAGGTGAGGTGAAGATTCCAGCTTTAGGTTGATAATGACCAAGATCTAAAGGTTTTGGAAAACGTGTATAAGGTTCTCCAAAGTCTGTTGACACTTTAGTAGAAACAGCATGTCTTTCAGCAGAATTGGGGATGGTAGGAGAAACAAAATCACATTCAGCAGTATTGATGTTTCCACTGATTGCTTCACTGGCACTCTCCTCAGCAATCCTTTCAGCTTCTAGATTAGCTGCATACTCCTGCGTCTTTAGCCTAGCAAGGTCCTCTGCATAATTGGACTCATCTTCACTCTCATCAGAAGTAACTTTGGAAGTGTCACCTGTAAAATTGTTAGGGGAGAAAGAAGGCACTACAATAGGTTGTTCATCATCTTCAAACTCACTGTCAGAATCAGCATCCAGGGTATTTGCACTGTTAATTTGAGACTCTTGAGTACTTGCATTTTGATTTGCCATATGTCTAGAATAACCCAAATAGTCAGTTAAGTAATCAAGATCAAAAGACCAAACATGACCCTGTCCTTGAACATTAGGCTTGTCTTCTAGAAACCTCAGATTCAATGTCTCCTCAATCTTCTTAGCAGATAAATTGTAAACTCTGTACGCCTTACTATGAGCTGAGTATCCCACAATGTAACCATCATCAGCTTTCTCATCAAATTTTTCCAATGGATCACTTGTATTCAGAATAGTCACTTGACAGCCAAAAGGTTTAAGGTAATGTATAGCAGGAACTTTCCCATAGAGAAGTTCATATGGTGTTTTGAAGTGTGGTCTAGTAATGGACACTCTATTCAGTACATAACAAGTTGTGCCTACAGCTTCAGTCCAAAACATGGTGGGTAGCTTAGAGTCTGCCAGCATTGATCTTGCAGCCTCTATTAAGGTCCTATTTTTTCTTTCTGCCACCCCATTTTGTTGTGGGGTTCTTGGAGTGCTATAGTCCCTTTTGATTCCTTTAGACCTACAGAGTTCTATAAGTATAGCATTCTTGAACTCTGTCCCATTATAACACCGAATTCCTTTAACCTTTTTGTTCAACTAATTCTCAATAAGGGTAATGAACTCTTTTAGCACTGGAGATGTTTCATCTTTGGTCCTTAGAAAGAATACCTAACAAAATTTGCTATAACCATCAGTGATCACTAGACAAAAATACTTTTGATCAATGCTTCTAACTTGAGTTGGACCAAACAGATCCATATGAAGCAACTGAATAGGTTCAGAAATAATGCTCACAACAGTCACAACTTTGTATGAGGCTCTGTGTTGCTTTCCTTTGTTGCAGGCAACACAGTTATGATCATTTGTAAAGACTTTGGAAGGAAGACCTTCAACAAGACCCAGTTTAGAGAGCTTGTTTATGGTCTTGAAGTTGACATGAGCCATTCTCCTATGCCATTTGGTAGACTCATCCAAGGATGCTTTAGCCACCAAACAAGTTAAATCACCTTCTGGTTTAACATTAGTTAAGTTGAATGTATAAAGATTGTGATTCCGAGGAACTTTCAGCAGAATTGAAGTGTCTTCTGGGAGTTTGAAGTCTTTAGATAGCACAAGACATTCATCCTCTGTGAAGAGTACTTTGTTCTTGGTGTCACAGATTTGTGAGACTGAGAACAAATTGAAGTGTTGGAGTTCCTTGACATAATATACATTCTCAAAGTCCAGTTGAGGTGTTTTGATGGTCCCTTTTCCAGTAATTCTTCCATCACTTCCTCCAAAGGTTACATTGCCTCCTCCTTCAATTGATACAAAGTTATGCATCATATCCCTGTTTCCTGACATACTTCTTGAACAACCACTATCAACAATGCCAACATCTTTATGCTTAAGAGGATGATTCTACAACAACAAAAACAATACAAAATATTAGTACACTATGGAGGCTCAAGTCATTGCTGACTTGAACCTGCCTTGTGGATCATATGAGTTATGCCATGCAGATGTATAAGATCCACTATTGTTCTTGAGTTTCCATTGAAATTTAGGTCCCTTTTTATTCCAAGAACAACCTGCTGAGGACTTGACAGCAGTATCCCAGTACCCTTTCCCATCATTCATTGAGTCAACATATCCAGGCCAATAACCATTCTTAAAATATGAACTTGTTGGTTGTACATATGGTCTTGCAACTGGTCTTCTCTAAGGAAAAGGAGAATTAGTATAAGTTGCTTGTGGAACATCAGGTGGTATATCATTAACATTGGTCCACATTGGTCTAGATGTCCTAGAATCACCACACCTACCCATCCTTTGCTCATGAAAATCACAATCCTTAATTAAATGAAATTTACTTCCACACACAAAACATGTCTTCTGTTTAGAAGATTTATTCAAACCAAAAGATGTTCTATAACAAGCAGAAGTATTCAAACCAAAACTATGAAAAGAATTGTTTTTAACAGTATTATTATGCAAAGAATTAAAAGCAAGTCTTCAGAGGCAACTGTCTTGGAAGAGGATTCCTTGGCAGCAACTCTGACATGCTTATTGGTATTCTTGGGTGCAGGCAGGGGTGAAGACTTGGGAAGGTCAGACTTGGGAAGGTCAGACTTGTCATTTGAATCACACTCTGTAGACCCTTGCTCGGAGGACTTGTCACTGTTAACACAAGAGACAAAGTCATTAGAAGAAGTATCAGGGTCTGGCAAGTCTTTTGACTTTTTGCCATAGAGATGGTGTGATCCATCAAAGTCAACAGTAATGGAAAGGTCAATGGGCATGTGCTCACCTCTAATAGGTCCACGTACAGCATGTAGAGCACCTTCTTTCATAAAATTAGCTAGGCCTGCTGGTGTAGATTTGCGTGTGTCATCCCTAGCTTCTAACCCTACATACTTCTTAAAGCCTAATCCTATAGAAGTATTTGGAGTTTGACTAGCATAGATGTGACTCGCTAACTTATTTCCATTTAACAACCATTCGTTATGCCTAGCAATTTCAGTATCTAGTTTCTCTTTTAGCTCTAGATTTTCTGACACTACATCTGCTCTCAACTTCTCAGAATATTTTAACTCATTCTTAGCACATTCAAGATCCCTTTCCAACACACTTATTTTCCCATCATAAGATATTTGATTCTTCTGAAACCAAACCTTTTGTCTTTCTAGTGTTTTTAAAGCCTGTTTATAAGCTTCAACTTCTACAAAGTATTCATTATATTTAGGTTTCAAAATATCATAAGCTTCTTTGAGTTCATTATAACGCCCACTACAACCAAACAAACAGTTTTGTACCTGAGAGATGCCCATCAAGGCAATCTGATCATGACTATCCTCTGAAGTACAGCTTGCAATCAAACCAACATTATCAGGACCATCATTATCCTGCTCATGATGCTTCCAGTCCACATTGCTATCAAGAGTGACCAAAGCTGTTGATCCCTTTGAAGTTCCAGACTCCCTCTGATTCTGCTGATAAGTAGAGTATCTCGTCTCATCACCAGCTTTCCTGTCTTTGCACTCTCTGGAGAAGTGACCCATCTGATGACATGTGAAGCATTTGACCTTCCTTTTGTCAAACCTCGCTGGATCTCTTCCTTGGAATCCAAACCTTCTGCCAGCTTTGCGCTCAAAATTCTTGATATCCATGGACAACATAGCCACCTGCCACTTCAGCTTCATCTCTTCCATCTCCTGTGGATCCACCTGATCTAAATCCTCATAGGCCAGTTCCTGCTGAGGATCATAATCAGCAAAGAAGGATCCAAGCACATCTTCCATTATACCTCTAGATTTAGAACTTGATGGAGTGGTAGTGTAAGATGATGATGAGTAAGTTAGACTTGGACCATGACTCATCGTAGGGGTAGAGGCTCCAACGAATGTTGTGTGACTTGCAGTAGATGATGATCTAAAAGGACTTCTTACATCATGTTCAAGAGCTTTAAGTTTGTTGTACAGCTCATCAAAAGTAAGCATATCCAAACCACCTTTTGCTTTTAAAGCAATGCTCACTTGCAGCCAGGATGAAGGTAAAGACCTCAAGAACTTAGAATTACCATCATCATTATCTGGCTTTTCCTGCAGCTGACTTAACTGACTTAAAATCTTGTGAAACTTGTCATAGCCCTTATGAATTCCTTCCTCTTCAGAAACTTGAAAGTCTTGAAACTGTTGTCTAAGCATGGACTTTCTCATTTCCTAGACTCCTCATTCCCACCTAACTTAGCCTTAATTGCTAACCATATGTCCTTGGCATCTTGCAAAAAATGAAAATCACTCAAGTGATCCTCAGGAATAGCTTGAAGAAGAATGGTTTTAACCTTGGTTTCTCTCTGAACTGCCAGTAACTCTTCAACAGTTTTAGGAGGAACATAAGTCATCTTACCAGCAGCATCAGTGGTAGTTTTCTTCAAATTGTTTCCCTTCAGCACTATCTCCCATAGAGTCCAATCAATGTTGGAGATCCAGTTCTGCATTTTCATCGCCTAAAGGTCATACTCCTCCCTTTTTATGTAAGGAAACTTAGCATTGCTGTTAGAGAGACTTAGGTGTTTGATTGGTGCTGAAAACAGTCAAGCTACCTCACACAAGCTAGCCACTTGTGAATGGCTAACCGTAAGAAGCTTAAAACTGCTTAAAACACAAATACAATGAAGATCAGAGAATATAATGAATTCCCGGGTCGTTAAGTCCCACGGAGACTCAATGGTGTGTCAAAACTAATTCAGATGATAGAATGATCACTAAGGATAGTGATCAGTAAAGGATTTTGATGGATAATTATACCTAAAGAAAAAGTTTATAAATTACAGCGACTTAAATACAAATTAAGAAAATTAAAAAGTTAAAATATATTAAATAAACGCTATCACTATTTTTACAATGATGTTTTTGTGATTTTATAAAACAAAATAACTTAAATAAATTATTTTAACTAAAACGTAAACTTAAATTATCTAAAAACGTAACTTAAAATGAAAACGTAAGTTATTTATAAAAATTACGCTGGAGCGCAAGCAAAAACGTAAAATTTGTGAAATAAAAGGCCTACTAATGTAAAACCAATTTTCTTACCTACTATATGACAAAAGAAAATTTTAGAAAAAAAGATTTATATTTTTTTGACTTTTATATTTTTTATTATGAATTAAATACTATTAAACACTAATTAATTAATTAAAAATACTAAAACATTTAGGAAAAATCTGAAACTTTTTGATAAAATACTTTATACTATTACAAAGATAAGAAAAATACAAAACATGAAAAAGCTGGTCTAAATAAGCTAGAAATAAGCTAGCTTGTACGTATAAGCTAAAATGAAAACAAAGGGGTAAGTATTTAATTGTGCAAGATTAAACCAAGACAAGTCCCAAGGGCAGTTGGTTTCTGTGTGGTGTGTTGGAGCGTGGGAATGGTGCTGAAGGTCACAGGTTCGAACCTGAGCAACTCTTTTTTGGACTTTATTTTTTTCTTTTTGATTTTTCTTTTTGAAACTTGTTAAGCACACTTAAATAAGCACTTTTTATAGCTACAACTCTTTATGAAAACGACCAATAAGCTGAGTTTTAAGCTTGTGATTCCAACAGTTAACAAAAAAATGAACAAGCACAAGGATTTAAGCTAAAATGGCTAAAAAGCTAGAAATAAGCAAAAGGCTAACGGAGAATAAGCTAAGTAAATGATAATAAGCTATATTAACAACTGAAAAAGCAAAGTGACTTATAAATAAGCACTAAACAAGCCAGAATAAGCAATTACTTTAACTGTTTGCACAGGACATGCTTTCAGAAAAGGACCTAAAGTAAGCTGATGAATAAGCACTTAATAAGCTAGTTAGAAGTAAACTTATATTTTTCTAATTTTGTTAAGCAGCTAAACTTTAATATCCCAAAAATATTTAAGCTAAATCTTAATATTCAGTACACAATAAAATTCTAAAGTTTATTCAAAAACGGGTATTTAGAAATTTTGACTTTTTATAAAATGAACTAGTTTGACTTTTATGAACTTTTGATGATCCTAAATGATCTAATTTAGTGTATTAGGCTAATATAAGACTGATTTTAGCTAGATAAACAACTTTTAAAGCTAGAATGATGATTATGAAATCAAAAGTCCTAACAGTGAACTTGCAATATGAGATTAGAAGCTAATTTGACTTTTTAACTAATGAAGACTGGTTTTCTTGGTAAAATTGAGCTATTAAGTGCTAAAGGGACATGAAACAATAACAAACAATAACACCACAGACCTCTATATCAGATAACTAAGCAATTCCAAACACCACTTTATTAGACTGTTATGAAGCTTTTTATACTAAAACAAGTTTGTAAACCAAGTAATCTATTTATTATCTTAAATTAGCTATAATAAAACAGAATTGAACTGGAATTAACTCTATTTAAACACTTGAACTAAGAAACACAAAATTTAAGGAAATGGCTTACAAATTGAGTACAAGCTTAAAACAGAAAACCAAAGTCTGAGATCATACCCTATTGCTTCCCAAGAAGCTCTAAACCAACATTAATCCAAAATCAGCTCTGCTCCATCTTTCTTGTACCATCTCCATGATTTTTTATTTTTAGCTAAGTTTTTGGTATTTTTGGTGATTTTTGAGGTTTGAGTCTAAACTGAGTTATAAATGTTTTCAATAGCTTAAACAAGCTGCTAGGAGCTTATGTAAGCTTAATGAGCCCAAAACAACAACCATAAACAACATAAGACAAATTTGAGATTTTAACCATGAAATTGAAATAAACTAAGTTCGTACGTGAAAACTGAAATTGAAACTGAAATTATGTTTTTATTACACTGAAATACAATTATAAAACACTTTAAAACTTAAACTTGCACTGGAAAACTTAAAAACTTAAAAACGACATAAGCTAAAACTAAATTACACTACTACTCTTTCTCTTCCTTCTTCTTGCTTCTTTTATACACCAAACATGTTTCTCTCTCCTTTCTGATCAAATCCCACTTGAAATCAAGGCCATTGAATTACTTGAGCCATTTTTGGCCGTTTGATCATTTTTGGCGCCAAAATGGATTATCAACAGGTGGGGTTGAGTGAATGGGGAAGGGAACATTAAATGTTTCTTGTTTTGTGTTGAGGTGGAGGAGACATGGAGGGGTGAAGGTTGACTGGAGGAGAGGTGTGTGTGTGGTGAGGTTGAGTGTTTGCAGACAGTGGTTGAGAGGAAGGAGGAAAAAGAGGGGCGGTTTTATTTATTTTAAACGTGGTTTTGGGATTTGTTTATAAAACCAGGTCAAAGGGTTAGGGTAAACGGGTTGGACCGGGTAATATGGGATTGGGCTTGGGTAATTAACTTGGGCCTAGTAGTTAATTTAGGGACTAAATGTGTCCAATCCATAATTCCAGGGACCAAACTGTAACTTCTGAAAAATTATCCAAGGGCTGATTTTGTCACTCCCAAATAAACCAAGGACCAAACCTGTAAATCTCAAGTAATACAAGGACCGTATTTGCCAAAATTGAAACTCCGGGGATTAAACTATAAATTTTCCAAAATTTATCAAAAGACCAATTTTGACAAGTTAGAATTACCAAAGGACTAAAAATGCTCATTTTCCAATTTAAAATGTCCAGGGGTAAATTCTGTCAATCTTTGAAATTTTAGGGACTAGATTTGACAACTTTTGAAACTTGAGGGACTAAAACTGCCAATTTTGCAAACTTGATACGTTTTTCATCTGATTTTGATATTTTTGCATTTAAAACACATAAAACACTGATTTGTGATATTTTTATCATTTTGATGCATTTTTGAGTGTTTTCAGATGATTTTGCAGTCTAGACGGTATAAAAATGATGAGTATTTAGACACTCATCAATCCCCCACACTAAGATATTGCTAGTCCCTAGCAATGTTTTGAAACTTTAATGGATTTTAAAAACTCTTTACCAAAAGCCATCACTTCTGGAGTAGCCAAATGTTTCAGTTCAAGTAAGAACTATGGTACACTGATAACCATGTGATTTTGAGCAAACCACCAGCTTTCAACGGTTTTGATTTGTCTTTACCAGAAGCCGTTTGCTCTGGACTAGCCAACTCTTAGATAAATTATCAGAATTATCTTTGGTGAGCTGATTACCAATTATGGTTTTTCCACTGCCTTTACCACAAGCCATAAACTTGCGGGCTAGCCAACTCTTTACTTTTTAGGATATGGTGAGTTGAATACCATACAATTTTGGGCAAATTGCAAGCCATAAACGGATTTGAGAAATCTTTACCAAGAGCCGTTTGCTCCTGGATTAGCCAATCCTTTTGTCTAATAGACATGGCGGACTGATAACCAAGCTGAGTAAGTGAAAAACACTTACTCCAAAAAAAAATTTTTGGCCAAAAACGGGGGAATTGGGTGGATAATATATGATAAAATTCGTGAGAATTCCCCCCCCCCCCACACTTAGAAATGAATATTGCCCTCAATATTCAAAGTACCGGCGGTTATGCCGAAACAAAGAACGTAAAAGGGAAATACTACGGCCATTATTTGAAAGAGATAGATTTATTTTTTTTTATTTTTTTTTTATTTTTTTTTTTAGAAAAGATTTTATATTCAACAGCGTGGGGCAACTCCCCCACACTAGGGTGGAACACACAGGTGAAAACCCATGTTTAGCTACTTTTTTGATTACCGAGTCGCTAGCTTGACTCGACCCCGAATTAATTGGTTCATGGGGAAGTAAAGTGGAAGAAACAATCTCCATCGGACTTTCATTCAAAATGTTTGTATAAACATTGAATGTGTTGAAAGTTCCACTCCGATGAGATATAGATAGAATCGGCTCAAAAATGATAAATGAAAATGGCGGGATCAAAAATAGTGTCCTCATTCCCGAAGGAGAAAAGGGAATGAGAAGTCACACCATATGTGAAGAAAAGAAAGAAAATCATGATAAAAATCATGACTAACTCCTCATTATCAGAAGGGGAATTCATGATTTTTGGATCATGAATCTCATCAGTGAGGATAGAATCATCATCACATGATGGAAGAGATAAGTTAGAATACAGAGGTGGGACAAGTGGTGTGCTCTGAGAGCTAGCAATTTCCACCACTTCCGTGATGGTCTCTGTATCGGCCTCAGACATTTCATCGAAAAGAGGATTTACTTTCCCAAAAGTGTAGTCATTATTAAATTCAAAAAGAGGATTTGAGAAAATCCCGGAAGTAACCTCAGAAATGTCAAGAGAATCACAAAAAGACAAATCACAATCACTATCGGATATATCCTCGGACTCACTTGGGATTGGGACAAGATCCTCAACACTTGATGATTCCGTTTCCGAAATAGTTCTGAGATGATCATCCTCCATTATGAGAGAGTCTTTGGAAGCAATAATAGGTAAGATAGGTGTGATAGCAATAGACTGAGGGAGTTGAGAAATGATATCGTTCAATTGAATAGCACTCTCCTCGTCATAATCATAATATTCCCTCATTTGAATAGTATCCTCATCATTATCGTCATCATATCGGATTCTTGTATTCATCTGCTGAAGCTTACATACCATTCTTTTCATTTATAGTTTCTTTCGAATGCGTATTTCTTCAGAACTTTGTGGAAGATTACACTCCTCGTAATCATTGATATGTTGTGAAGGCTCGAAGTCGAGTACTAGGATTAGCCGTTCGTTCTTCAACTAGTAATTCTCCAATAGTTTTATCATGATGATATTGATGAATGATGGAGTAGGGGTTGGAAATTGTCAAAACCGGGAGAATTGGAATTGTGAAAATTTTGATTCATCGGTTGACATTCAAAAGTCGCATGAGGACCCCCGCAATTCTCACAACAGAGATAATTGGGAAAATAACTTTCACCAAAGTTCCGATTGTAACATGGTTCTGGCTCATAGACAAGCGGGACCCGTGGTGGACAATCAAAACCGTAATGAGAATCATTCCCACAAAACTCGCATGAGTAGGATTCGTATTGGGGCTGTGGAGGTAGGTAGGAAAAATCGGGTGTTTCATTATTTGAAATGGGATCGGGATTACCGACAAACTTGTCTCCGAAACTCACATTGGTACATTGCCGACAATTTCCACCGTTAAATGGACCTCCACACCAGGAACATGTCGAAAACCATGACATAAAGAATTAAACGGATAAGAGGAATAAGAGATGAAGAATTAAACGGTTATAGAGGATAAGGAATGGAGAATTAAACAGATTAGAGGATAAAGGATGGATATTTTTGGATTTTTGAAAAACATGCTATAAAAACAAAGAATGAAAATATTTTTGGTGTTGTTAACACTTTAGGAAAAGTGTTAATGAACTTTTTGGATTATTGATAACTTTACAAAAGAAAACTGTTAACAAAAGGTGGTATATGTGCAAGAATGGGTCTGAAAAAGGTTTAACACACGCTAAAGCCTCCCCGGCAGCGACGCCAAAATTTGATTGGTGCTGAAAAGTCAAGCTACCTCACACAAGCTAGCCACTTGTGAATGGCTAACCGTAAGAAGCTTAAAACGGCTTAAAACACAAATACAATGAAGATCAGAGAATATAATGAATTCTCGGGTCGTTAAGTCCCACGGAGACTCAATGGTGTGTCAAAACTAATTCAGATGATAGAATGATCACTAAGGATAGTGATCAGTAAAGGATTTTGATGGATAATTATACCTAAAGAAAAAGTTTATAAATTACAGCGACTTAAATACAAATTAAGAAAATTAAAAAGTTAAAATATATTAAATAAACGCTATCACTATTTTTACAATGATGTTTTTGTGATTTTATAAAACAAAATAACTTAAATAAACTATTTTAACTAAAACGTAAACTTAAATTATCTAAAAACGTAACTTAAAATGAAAACGTAAGTTATTTATAAAAATTACGCTGGAGCGCAAGCAAAAACGTAAAATTTGTGAAATAAAAGGCCTACTAATGTAAAAACAATTTTCTTACCTACTATATGACAAAAGAAAATTTTAGAAAAAAGATTTATATTTTTTTGACTTTTATATTTTTTATTATGAATTAAATACTATTAAACACTAATTAATTAATTAAAAATACTAAAACATTTAGGAAAAATCTGAAATTTTTTGATAAAATACTTTATACTATTACAAAGATAAGAAAAATACAAAACATGAAAAAGCTGGTCTAAATAAGCTAGAAATAAGCTAGCTTGTACGTATAAGCTAAAATGAAAACAAAGGGGTAAGTATTTAATTGTGCAAGATTAAACCAAGACAAGTCCCAAGGGCAGTTGGTTTCTGTGTGGTGTGTTGGAGCGTGGGAATGGTGCTGAAGGTCACAGGTTCGAACCTGAGCAACTCTTTTTTGGACTTTATTTTTTTCTTTTTGATTTTTCTTTTTGAAACTTGTTAAGCACACTTAAATAAGCACTTCTTATAGCTACAACTCTTTATGAAAACGACCAATAAGCTGAGTTTTAAGCTTGTGATTCCAACAGTTAACAAAAAAAATGAACAAGCACAAGGATTTAAGCTAAAATGGCTAAAAAGCTAGAAATAAGCAAAAGGCTAACGGAGAATAAGCTAAGTAAATGATAATAAGCTATATTAACAACTGAAAAAGCAAAGTGACTTATAAATAAGCACTAAACAAGCCAGAATAAGCAATTACTTTAACTGTTTGCACAGGACATGCTTTCAGAAAAGGACCTAAAGTAAGCTGATGAATAAGCACTTAATAAGCTAGTTAGAAGTAAACTTATATTTTTCTAATTTTGTTAAGCAGCTAAACTTTAATATCCCAAAAGGATTTAAGCTAAATCTTAATATTAAGTACACAATAAAATTCTAAAGTTTATTCAAAAACGGGTATTTAGAAATTTTGACTTTTTATAAAATGAACTAGTTTGACTTTTATGAACTTTTGATGATCCTAAATGATCTAATTTAGTGTATTAGGCTAATATAAGACTGATTTTAGCTAGATAAACAACTTTTAAAGCTAGAATGATGATTATGAAATCAAAAGTCCTAACAGTGAACTTGCAATATGAGATTAGAAGCTAATTTGACTTTTTAACTAATGAAGACTGGTTTTCTTGGTAAAATTGAGCTATTAAGTGCTGAAGGGACATGAAACAATAACAAACAATAACACCACAGACCTCTATATCAGATAACTAAGCAATTCCAAACACCACTTTATTAGACTGTTATGAAGCTTTTTATACTAAAACAAGTTTGTAAACCAAGTAATCTATTTATTATCTTAAATTAGCTATAATAAAACAGAATTGAACTGGAATTAACTCTATTTAAACACTTGAACTAAGAAACACAAAATTTAAGGAAATGGCTTACAAATTGAGTACAAGCTTAAAACAGAAAACCAAAGTCTGAGATCATACCCTATTGCTTCCCAAGAAGCTCTAAACCAACATCAATCCAAAATCAGCTCTGCTCCATCTTTCTTGTACCATCTCCATGATTTTTTATTTTTAGCTAAGTTTTTGGTATTTTTGGTGATTTTTGAGGTTTGAGTCTAAACTGAGTTATAAATGTTTTCAATAGCTTAAACAAGCTGCTAGGAGCTTATGTAAGCTTAATGAGCCCAAAACAACAACCATAAACAACATAAGACAAATTTGAGATTTTAACCATGAAATTGAAATAAACTAAGTTCGTACGTGAAAACTGAAATTGAAACTGAAATTATGTTTTTATTACACTGAAATACAATTATAAAACACTTTAAAACTTAAACTTGCACTGGAAAACTTAAAAACTTAAAAACGACATAAGCTAAAACTAAATTACACTACTACTCTTTCTCTTCCTTCTTCTTGCTTCTTTTATACACCAAACATGTTTCTCTCTCCTTCTCGATCAAATCCCACTTGAAATCAAGGCCATTGAATTAGTTGAGCCATTTTTGGCCGTTTGATCATTTTGGGCCAAAATGGATTATCAACAGGTGGGGTTGAGTGAATGGGGAAGGGAATATTAAATGTTTCTTGTTTTGTGTTGAGGTGGAGGAGACATGGAGGGGTGAAGGTTGACTGGAGGAGAGGTGTGTGTGTGGTGAGGTTGAGTGTTTGCAGACAGTGGTTGAGAGGAAGGAGGAAAAAGAGGGGCGGTTTTATTTATTTTAAACGTGGTTTTGGGATTTGTTTATAAAACCAGGTCAAAGGGTTAGGGTAAACGGGTTGGACCGGGTAATATGGGATTGGGCTTGGGTAATTAACTTGGGCCTAGTAGTTAATTTAGGGACTAAATGTGTCCAATCCATAATTCCAGGGACCAAACTGTAACTTCTGAAAAATTATCCAAGGGCTGATTTTGTCACTCCCAAATAAACCAAGGACCAAACCTGTAAATCTCAAGTAATACAAGGACCGTATTTGCCAAAATTGAAACTCCGGGGATTAAACTATAAATTTTCCAAAATTTATCAAAAGACCAATTTTGACAAGTTAGAATTACCAAAGGACTAAAAATGTTCATTTTCCAATTTAAAATGTCCAGGGGTAAATTCTGTCAATCTTTGAAATTTTAGGGACTAGATTTGACAACTTTTGAAACTTGAGGGACTAAAACTGCCAATTTTGCAAACTTGATACGTTTTTCATCTGATTTTGATATTTTTGCATTTAAAACACATAAAACACTGATTTGTGATATTTTTATCATTTTGATGCATTTTTGAGTGTTTTCAGATGATTTTGCAGTCTAGACGGTATAAAAATGATGAGTATTTAGACACTCATCAATCCCCCACACTAAGATATTGCTAGTCCCTAGCAATGTTTTGAAACTTTAATGGATTTTAAAAACTCTTTACCAAAAGCCATCACTTCTGGAGTAGCCAAATGTTTCAGTTCAAGTAAGAACTATGGTACACTGATAACCATGTGATTTTGAGCAAACCACCAGCTTTCAACGGTTTTGATTTGTCTTTACCAGAAGCCGTTTGCTCTGGACTAGCCAACTCTTAGATAAATTATCAGAATTATCTTTGGTGAGCTGATTACCAATTATGGTTTTTCCACTGCCTTTACCACAAGCCATAAACTTGCGGGCTAGCCAACTCTTTACTTTTTAGGATATGGTGAGTTGAATACCATACAACTTTGGGCAAATTGCAAGCCATAAACGGATTTGAGAAATCTTTACCAAGAGCCGTTTGCTCCTGGATTAGCCAATCCTTTTGTCTAATAGACATGGCGGACTGATAACCAAGCTGAGTAAGTGAAAACACTTACTCCAAAAAAAAAATTTTGGCCAAAAACGGGGGAATTGGGTGGATAATATATGATAAAATTCGTGAGAATTCCCCCCCGCACTTAGAAATGAATATTGCCCTCAATATTCAAAGTACCGGCGGTTATGCCGAAACAAAGAACGTAAAAGGGAAATACTACGGCCATTATTTGAAAGAAATAGATTTTTTTTATTTTATTTTTATTTTTTTTTATTTTTTTTTTATAAAAGATTTTATATTCAACAGCGTGGGGCAACTCCCCCACACTAGGGTGGAACACACGGGTGAAAACCCATGTTTAGCTACTGTTTTTGATTACCGAGTCGCTAGCTTGACTCGACCCCGAATTAATTGGTTCATGGGGAAGTAAAGTGGAAGAAACAATCTCCATCGGACTTTCATTCAAAATGTTTGTATAAACATTGAATGTGTTGAAAGTTCCACTCCGATGAGATATAGATAGAATCGGCTCAAAAATGATAAATGAAAATGGCGGGATCAAAAATAGTGTCCTCATTCCCGAAGGAGAAAAGGGAATGAGAAGTCACACCATATGTGAAGAAAAGAAAGAAAATCATGATAAAAATCATGACTAACTCCTCATTATCAGAAGGGGAATTCATGATTTTTGGATCATGAATCTCATCAGTGAGGATAGAATCATCATCACATGATGGAAGAGATAAGTTAGAATACAGAGGTGGGACAAGTGGTGTGCTCTGAGAGCTAGCAATTTCCACCACTTCCGTGATGGTCTCTGTATCAGCCTCAGACATTTCATCGAAAAGAGGATTTACTTTCCCAAAAGTGTAGTCATTATTAAATTCAAAAAGAGGATTTGAGAAAATCCCGGAAGTAACCTCAGAAATGTCAAGAGAATCACAAAAAGACAAATCACAATCACTATCGGATATACCCTCGGACTCACTTGGGATTGGGACAAGATCCTCAACACTTGATGACTCCGTTTCCGAAATAGTGCTGAGATGATCATCCTCCATTATGAGAGAGTCTTTGGAAGCAATAATAGGTAAGATAGGTGTGATAGCAATAGACTTAGGGAGTTGAGAAATGATATCGTTCAATTGAATAGCACTCTCCTCGTCATAATCATAATATTCCCTCATTTGAATAGTATCCTCATCATTATCGTCATCATATCGGATTCTTATATTCATCTGCTGAAGCTTACATACCATTCTTTTCATTTGTAGTTTCTTTCGAATGCGTATTTCTTCAGAACTTTGTGGAAGATTACACTCCTCGTAATCATTGAAATGCTGTGAAGGCTCGGAAGTCTGAGTACTAGGATTAGCCGTTCGTTCTTCAGCTAGTAATTCTCCAATAGTTTTATCATGATGATATTGATGAATGATGGAGTACTGTGGGGGTTGGAAATTGTCAAAACCGGGAGAATTGGAATTGTGAAAATTTTGATTCATCGGTTGACATTCAAAAGTCGCATGAGGACCCCCGCAATTCTCACAACAGAGATAATTGGGAAAATAACTTTCACCAAAGTTCTGATTGTAACATGGTTCTGGCTCATAGACAAGCGGGACCCGTGGTGGACAATCAAAACCATAATGAGAATCATTCCCACAAAACTCGCATGAGTAGGATTCGTATTGGGGATGTGGAGGTAGGTAGGAAAAATCGGGTGTTTCATTATTTGAAATGGGATCGGGATTACCGACAAACTTGTCTCCGAAACTCACATTGGTACATTGCCGACAATTTCCACCGTTAAATGGACCTCCACACCAGGAACATGTTGAAAACCATGACATAAAGAATTAAACGGATAAGAGGAATAAGAGATGAAGAATTAAACGGTTATAGAGGATAAGGAATGGAGAATTAAACAGATTAGAGGATAAAGGATGGATATTTTTGGATTTTTGAAAAACATGCTATAAAAACAAAGAATGAAAATATTTTTGGTGTTGTTAACACTTTAGGAAAAGTGTTAATGAACTTTTTGGATTATTGATAACTTTACAAAAGAAAACTGTTAACAAAAGGTGGTATATGTGCAAGAATGGGTCTGAAAAAGGTTTAACACACGCTAAAGCCTCCCCGGCAGCGGCGCCAAAATTTGATTGGTGCTGAAAACAGTCAAGCTACCTCACACAAGCTAGCCACTTGTGAATGGCTAACCGTAAGAAGCTTAAAACTGCTTAAAACACAAATACAATGAAGATCAGAGAATATAATGAATTCCCGGGTCGTTAAGTCCCACGGAGACTCAATGGTGTGTCAGAACTAATTCAGATGATAGAATGATCACTAAGGATAGTGATCAGTAAAGGATTTTGATGGATAATTATACCTAAAGAAAAAGTTTATAAATTACAGCGACTTAAATACAAATTAAGAAAATTAAAAAGTTAAAATATATTAAATAAACGCTATCACTATTTTTACAATGATGTTTTTGTGATTTTATAAAACAAAATAACTTAAATAAATTATTTTAACTAAAACGTAAACTTAAATTATCTAAAAACGTAACTTAAAATGAAAACGTAAGTTATTTATAAAAATTACGCTGGAGCGCAAGCAAAAACGTAAAATTTGTGAAATAAAAGGCCTACTAATGTAAAAACAATTTTCTTACCTACTATATGACAAAAGAAAATTTTAGAAAAAAGATTTATATTTTTTTGACTTTTATATTTTTTATTATGAATTAAATACTATTAAACACTAATTAATTAATTAAAAATACTAAAACATTTAGGAAAAATCTGAATTTTTTTGATAAAATACTTTATACTATTACAAAGATAAGAAAAATACAAAACATGAAAAAGCTGGTCTAAATAAGCTAGAAATAAGCTAGCTTGTACGTATAAGCTAAAATGAAAACAAAGGGGTAAGTATTTAAGTGTACAAGATTAAACCAAGACAAGTCCCAAGGGCAGTTGGTTTCTGTGTGGTGTGTTGGAGCGTGGGAATGGTGCTGAAGGTCACAGGTTCGAACCTGAGCAACTCTTTTTTGGACTTTATTTTTTTTTCTTTTTGATTTTTCTTCTTGAAACTTGTTAAGCACACTTAAATAAGCACTTTTTATAGCTACAACTCTTTATGAAAACGACCAATAAGCTGAGTTTTAAGCTTGTGATTCCAACAGTTAACAAAAAAAATGAACAAGCACAAGGATTTAAGCTAAAATGGCTAAAAAGCTAGAAATAAGCAAAAGGCTAACGGAGAATAAGCTAAGTAAATGATAATAAGCTATATTAACAACTGAAAAAGCAAAGTGACTTATAAATAAGCACTAAACAAGCCAGAATAAGCAATTACTTTAACTGTTTGCACAGGACATGCTTTCAGAAAAGGACCTAAAGTAAGCTGATGAATAAGCACTTAATAAGCTAGTTAGAAGTAAACTTATATTTTTCTAATTTTGTTAAGCAGCTAAACTTTAATATCCCAAAAGGATTTAAGCTAAATCTTAATATTAAGTACACAATAAAATTCTAAAGTTTATTCAAAAACGGGTATTTAGAAATTTTGACTTTTTATAAAATGAACTAGTTTGACTTTTATGAACTTTTGATGATCCTAAATGATCTAATTTAGTGTATTAGGCTAATATAAGACTGATTTTAGCTAGATAAACAACTTTTAAAGCTAGAATGATGATTATGAAATCAAAAGTCCTAACAGTGAACTTGCAATATGAGATTAGAAGCTAATTTGACTTTTTAACTAATGAAGACTGGTTTTCTTGGTAAAATTGAGCTATTAAGTGCTGAAGGGACATGAAACAATAACAAACAATAACACCACAGACCTCTATATCAGATAACTAAGCAATTCCAAACACCACTTTATTAGACTGTTATGAAGCTTTTTATACTAAAACAAGTTTGTAAACCAAGTAATCTATTTATTATCTTAAATTAGCTATAATAAAACAGAATTGAACTGGAATTAACTCTATTTAAACACTTGAACTAAGAAACACAAAATTTAAGGAAATGGCTTACAAATTGAGTACAAGCTTAAAACAGAAAACCAAAGTCTGAGATCATACCCTATTGCTTCCCAAGAAGCTCTAAACCAACATCAATCCAAAATCAGCTCTGCTCCATCTTTCTTGTACCATCTCCATGATTTTTTATTTTTAGCTAAGTTTTTGGTATTTTTGGTGATTTTTGAGGTTTGAGTCTAAACTGAGTTATAAATGTTTTCAATAGCTTAAACAAGCTGCTAGGAGCTTATGTAAGCTTAATGAGCCCAAAACAACAACCATAAACAACATAAGACAAATTTGAGATTTTAACCATGAAATTGAAATAAACTAAGTTCGTACGTGAAAACTGAAATTGAAACTGAAATTATGTTTTTATTACACTGAAATACAATTATAAAACACTTTAAAACTTAAACTTGCACTGGAAAACTTAAAAACTTAAAAACGACATAAGCTAAAACTAAATTACACTACTACTCTTTCTCTTCCTTCTTCTTGCTTCTTTTATACACCAAACATGTTTCTCTCTCCTTTCTGATCAAATCCCACTTGAAATCAAGGCCATTGAATTACTTGAGCCATTTTTGGCCGTTTGATCATTTTTGGCGCCAAAATGGATTATCAACAGGTGGGGTTGAGTGAATGGGGAAGGGAATATTAAATGTTTCTTGTTTTGTGTTGAGGTGGAGGAGACATGGAGGGGTGAAGGTTGACTGGAGGAGAGGTGTGTGTGTGGTGAGGTTGAGTGTTTGCAGACAGTGGTTGAGAGGAAGGAGGAAAAAGAGGGGCGATTTTATTTATTTTAAACGTGGGTTTGGGATTTGTTTATAAAACCGGGTCAAAGGGTTAGGGTAAACGGGTTGGACCGGGTAATATGGGATTGGGCTTGGGTAATTAACTTGGGCCTAGTAGTTAATTTAGGGACTAAATGTGTCCAATCCATAATTCCAGGGACCAAACTGTAACTTCTGAAAAATTATCCAAGGGCTGATTTTGTCACTCCCAAATAAACCAAGGACCAAACCTGTAAATCTCAAGTAATACAAGGACCGTATTTGCCAAAATTGAAACTCCGGGGATTAAACTATAAATTTTCCAAAATTTATAAAAAGACCAATTTTGACAAGTTAGAATTACCAAAGGACTAAAAATGTTCATTTTCCAATTTAAAATGTCCAGGGGTAAATTCTGTCAATCTTTGAAATTTTAGGGACTAGATTTGACAACTTTTGAAACTTGAGGGACTAAAACTGCCAATTTTGCAAACTTGATACGTTTTTCATCTGATTTTGATATTTTTGCATTTAAAACACATAAAACACTGATTTGTGATATTTTTATCATTTTGATGCATTTTTGAGTGTTTTCAGATGATTTTGCAGTCTAGACGGTATAAAAATGATGAGTATTTAGACACTCATCAGTGTTGCAGATGGGTGGTGTTTTGGTTGTTGGTGATTTCAGCATCAACGTCTGATCCAGGCATGGTGAGTTTTGTTTTGGTTGTATTGGTGTTTAGAAAAACCTGTCCTTAGTATCGTAGAGACTCTCACGAGGCTCTGATACCACTTGTTGAAAACTAATAGACCTTGATAGATCTTGAGCTTCGTAGATCGTTAGTATCGCTTGTGTAATCACAAACAAACTAAAAGAAAATCTCTAAAACTTGTATTCTTTAGCGGAATATAAACACAAGTATAAAACACAGATAACTAAGAACTCTTTGATCCTCTATGGATCGTTATATTAATAATATGTAAACGTCTAATGTAGTCACGTACATAATCCATTCTATTGTGTTCCTTTTATAGACAAGGAACCCTAAACCGTTTCCCAAGAAACGTATAAACATAAAACTAAATAAGATATACACAATCACTTCCTAATAAAGCTCATGTATATCCAAACTAAATATACTAAACACGGAATAACAACTTCCGCAGAAACAAACTAATCTTCAGCAGAACTATGTCTTCAGCAGAATCCATACACATCGGCAGAATCCATTCAGCAGAAACAACAGCATAATTCGTACTTCACATAATACCCAACACTTGTTTTCAAAGGCTTCGAAAACAAAGTAATGGTTATGGCATCGTCGTCTCAATCACTTGAACTTCGGCACCATAAATGATCTTGTAACATATTGGATTTCACAAACACATCAAATCATGAACAATATAGGTGTATAATATTAGGTTTTAGAGAGAGAAAGAGTTAGAGGTTTTTGAACTTAGTGAGAGAAAATGAAAGTATTATTATGAGCTCCAACTCTCTACCTTGTAAGGTAGAGAGTATTTATAGTCTTACACAAATCGCCACCTAACGGGCTGTGGATCAGGCATACAGTGGGTAAAGACCCGTCCGTCCTCCACGGTGTTGCTTAACTAATTACTTCCTAACATTAAATAACTATGACTACGAGCTTTCTAACGATTACATATACTGGAGGTGACCGACACTTTAATAATTGGATTTACTAAATCCTAACAATCTCCCCCTAAGGGAGGTCACCTCAAATTACAATGAATACAAACAGATAATACATTAAGATTATTCTTGGATTCTTGTGAATGTTCTTTGCTCAGTAGCTCATAGTATTTGATTCTTCATTTTTGCATTTTTGGATAATCCAAGTGGAGGTCTTTAACTGATCCACGTGATAATGAGTTTTGAGCTAGCTTTGAGATCATCAGCTACCATAAATCTTTGACTCTTCCATTGTGGTGTTGACATTATGTGATGTTGTGACTTTTGGACCGACAGGCTCACATTCTGGATCATGATATCTTCTCGTCAGAGTAGCGGAAGCTTTAATTGATTCATGATATTGGCAGCAGCGTAGTAGAAGCATGGAGTGAAAATGTCAGAGTCGTTGATGCTTTTATCATGATTTCTTTAGAGATGAATGTGTTGTGTGAGCATGTGGCTATGGATTGACCTCTCCATTCTGATCAGCTGCAAACGTCGGGTGTACCAGCATACAACAGTTAGCAATAAAGCGCACGAAAGTGTCTTTGATCACTTTCGTTGAATTGAGGTACATGGCCCACGGTTCCCCGTTGATCAGTACAAGTACTGCCTGTGATCAGGTATAATTCTGAAGAATTTCCTTTACAGGGTTTCGTAGATGCTCTAGCTGTTCTCAAACCGGAACGTCTCAAAGAAGACAAAACGGAGTGAGTGAACCAGCGAATTGAGATTCACTGATTGATGAAAAGAGGATTTTTTTTATTTAAACAATCGTGTATTGCTTGATACAAATTGTTTTTGCAATACACAGAAGGTTTTAATGAAAATCAATTATCAATCATAAACACCTTTAATTTTGAAATATTAGTACACAGTCGATGTGCTAAAAAAAAGAGTTTTTAAGCACAACGACTGGTTTTTCAAAGGTATCCGTCAATCCATAACCTGAACCAGGATTGATTCAAAAGATTGAATCGCCCCTATTGTTTCTGTTCAGTTGTCACATGGTTGATCTATTGGATAGATCTCACATGCCACCTACCAGGAGCTTGTTTGATGTTGGCTCAAGAAGGCTTTCCATCTTCATTGTGAATATGTTTGCATATCACTCAGATGTTCTGGCAATACCACAAGGATAATGCGTAGGACTCTAAAGATATAATCTCTCTTTCCACAATGTGTGAAACAGAGAGTCTTCATTGACATTGTCCTAAAGAGATTTATTGATGATCTCATGGCTCTAGACTCAATAGTGCACATTTGGTTCCTATGCCGGAGACTAGGGAGAGGGTCTCCTTCTTCAATATCAACAAAATCTAATAGAAAGTCGATAGATAATGTCGGTTCCCCGTGAGAATGAAACAAGTCCTTTTAAGAGGAACTTGAGTGGTTTGGGAAATTGTAGTGCAGTGCTTCACTGGGTCCATGATGTATTGTCTTCAATACCAGTGTTACCTTAGTAACCACCAGTAGCATATGAATTGAACCCGGTATCTGCCCTAAAGTTGAATTATCGGAGGGCTATTTATTTTCACCATTTTCTCATTCAATTCTTTTTCATTCTTAAACCCCTTCAGTTCTTACCGAGACTTCATAACTAGAACCTTGTTGGGTTTATTCCAGTACTAGCTATGTCTCAGTCCGCACTCTTCCCATATCTCACATTTCTCCTTTTTTTCATCATACCTAAGGACTCTACACTATCTAGTGGATTGTCCCTGGGTAGATCCCTCCGGTTCTGGTGGATCATGGGAACAAATACCTAACCTTATCATCCTTATATCACCATACATAAAGTAAATTTGGTCTGTCTATTTGGTATTGTTCATCTGCCATTGGAACCAATTGAAAACAATTTGAAAAATCAATCCAGATACTTGTGATATATAATCAAAGCATTTTGTACCTGAATTGTTTTTGATATTTTTCGAAAAAGAGCTCCCCCTCAACATGTGCATCATGTATTTGTAATTGATCTGGCACACGGAGGCAAGAGAAAGGATTAATTTCTTAGATTACCATTTTCTAAAAGATATCAACATCACTTCCCTGATCAAATCAAGTAGATAAAGCATATTGGGGAAGGATGAGGTTTTCATAAGTTTGCTCCCTCTCAATATGTGCCTCGAGTTTTGAAAGAGTTTTGCACATATTAGAAGGAACCAGCACTTAGAGACAAATCAATCACGTTTCAATTATTTGAGGTTTGAAATAGATGCTCCCCCTCAACATGTGCATGGAAAACTTGAAATCGTTTGGCACATGTGGGGAGGAAAGCTTGCTAAACACTTATGAAACCATTTATCGAATTATCAGTATAAATCCATTTTAAATCACAAATTCTCCCCCGATCACAATTTTCAAATCATTTGAGATTTGTGATCTCTATAGATTTAAATTGATTTTGAAAGCTTTTGAGGAGAATTGTGACTTTATTATGAAAACATTTTAACTGATAAGGATCGGATTTTGAGACTTTACACTCCATTGATTAAACATGCATGATTATCTTTTGAAAACAATTGTATGACAAATAACCTTTTGATTTAATTGAAATCATTCTCCCCCTCAATCAATGACATAAGTTGTTGATTGAGAGATATTTTTAAAATTTAAGACCGAGTTATTTTCAAAGCATTTTTGTTTTCATTAGATGACAAATATTTTCCTGAAGAATTATTTGAAGGAAAAATATTTGTTTTAAGAATCAGAGCATGAGGTTTGAAAATATTAAGATTAAGTATGGCTCTGTTCTTTCTTTGAAAAGCGGGTTACTGCCTGAAATGACAATAAACCATAGTTTCACATTCTCCCAAAAATATTTTTTGATTTTTTGATTTTTTTTTAAGAATTTTTTTAAGAATTTTTGAACATTCGAACAACATCTAAAGACCCGTGTCATTCTTTGAATGACAGCACAAAATCCGTAGATGTTATCGAATCAAGAAAAACATGACAAAAAAAAACAATATTTTTTGAATTTTTTTTTTTTTTTTAATATTTACAAGAGAACGATGAAGAAAGACCTTGACTCCTCGTCTTCCTATTGAAGACGTTTGAGTGTTTCCGGTTGTAGACTCTTTAGACCAAGTCGTGGGAAGATAAACTCAAAACGTTCTCTAGGAAGAGCTTTGGTGAAGATGTCTGCTAATTGGTACTCAGTCCTCACAAAATATAGTTCCACCACACCATTTTCCACTTGCTCCCTGATGAAGTGATGTCGAATTTTGATATGCTTTGCTCTTGAATGTTGAACGTTGTTGCATGAGAGAGCAATAGCACTTTTGTTATCACATTACAGAGGTATTTTGTTGAATTCAAAGCCATAGTCAGATAATTGAGATCTCATCCATAGGAATTGAGCACAACAAGATGACATGGCTATGTATTCAGCCTCTGTAGAGGATATAGACGTACTCATTTGTTTCTTTGACGACCAGCTTACAAGCTTATCACCTAAAAACGAAAGCACCTCGACGTCTGCGCGAGTATCTTGACATCCTGCATGATCAGCATCTGCATAGGCTGTTAGTGACATACCGGTGTCCTTCGGGTACCAAAGTCCCATATTGATGGTTCCTTGGAGATACCTAAAGACCCGTTTAACCGCTTCAAGGTGCTTTTTAGTAGGCTTAGCCTTGTTGGATATAAGTTTTCACAAACACATCAAACCATTAACACAAGTGGGCGTATAAGTGGAATTCTAGAGAGAGAAAGTTAGAGGTTTAGGGAACTTAGTGAGAGAAAGTGAAAGATATTATTATGAGCTCCAACTCTCTACCTTGGGAGGTAGAGAGTATTTATAGTCTTACATAAATCGCCACACAACGGGCTGTGGATCAGGCATACAGTGGGTAAAGACCCGTCCGTCCTCCACGATGTTACTTAACTAAATACTACTTAACTAAATATTACTATGACTACGAGCTTTCTAACGATTACATATACTTGAGGTGACTGACTCTTTAATACCGGGAATTTCTAATTCCTAACAATCTCCCCCTAAGGGAGGTCACCTCAAACATATACTAAAATGACATTGAATACAATCCGATATTACATTAACAATTGATCTTGCATTCTTGATGTAGTACTTTGCTCCCAAGCTCGTAGTCATTGATTCCACTCATTGCATGTTTGGTTAATCCAAGTGGAGGTCTTATCGATCCACGTGATAATAATGTTGAGCCAGCATTTGAGATCATCAGCTAATAGAAAATCTCCGATACATCCATTGTGGTGTTGGTATTATGTGATGTTGTGACATTCGGACCGACATGCTCACATTCTGGATCATGATATATTCTCATCAGAGTAGCGGAAGAATTCGTTGATTCATGATATTGGCAGCGTAGCGTAAGCATGGAGTGAAAATATCAGAGTCATTGATGCACTAATCATGATTTCTTTAGAGATGAATGTGTTAGGTGAGCATGCGGCTATGGATTGACCGCTTCATTCGATCACGCAAGCGTCGGGTGTACCGCATAAGACAGTTAGCAATAAAGCGCGCGAAAGTGTCTTTGATCACTTTCGTTGAATTGAGGTACACGCCCACGGTTCCCGCTGATCGATACAAGTACGCCGTGATCGTATAATTCGAAGAATTTCCTTGACAGGTTTCGCATGCTCTAGCTGTTCTCAAACCGGAACGTCTCAAAGAAGACAACACGGAGTGAGTGAACCAAATAATTTACGTCCATGATTGATGAAAAGAAATTTGAAAAACAATCGTGTATTGCTCAATAGAAATTGTTTTTGCAATATAACGAAGGTTTTAATGAAAATCAATTATCAATCATAAAACACCTTTTGATTTGAAAAATTAGTACACGGTCGACATGCTAATGAAAAGAGTTTTAAAGCACAAAGACCGGTTTTTCAAAGGTATCCGTCAATCCATAACCTGAACCAGGATTGATTCAAAAGATTGAATCGCCCCATTGTTTCTGTTCAGTTGTCGCATGGTTGATCTATATAATAGATCTCACATGCCACCTACCAGAAGCTTGTTAGATATTGGCTCCAGAAGGCTTTCCATCTTCATAGTGAATATGTAAACACATCACTCGGATGTTCGGCAATACCACAAGGATAATGCGTAGGACTCAAGATATAATCTCTCTTTTCACATTGTGTGAAACAGAGAGTCTTCATTGAAAGTGTCCTAATGAGATTTATTGATGATCTCGTGGCTCTAGACTCAATTTGTGCATATTTGGATCCTATATCGGAGACTAGGGAGAGGGTCTCCTCCTTCAATATCAACAATCTCTAAGAGAAAGTCGATAGATAATGTCGGTTCCCCGTGAGAATGAAACAAGTCCTTTTAAGAGGAACTTGAGTGGTTTGGGAAGTTGTAGTGCAGTGCGTCACTAGGTCCATGACGTCTTGTCTTCAATACCGATGTTACCATCAGTAGCATATGAATTGAACCCGGTTTCTGCCCTAAGGTTGAATAAATGGAGGGCTATTTGTTTTCACCCTTTTCTCATTCAATTCTTTTTAATTCTTCAACCCCTTCAGTGCTTACCGAGACTTCATAGCAAGAACCTTGTTGGGTTTATTCCAGTACTAGCTCAGTCTTAGTCCGCACTCTTCCCATATCTCATTTTTCTCCTTTTATCATCATACCTAAGAACTCTACACTAACTAGTGGATAGTCCCTGGGTAGATCCCTCCGGTTCCGGCGGATCATGGGAACACATACCTAACCTTATCGTCCTTATATCACCATACATAATGGAAAGTTGGTCGGTCTTTTTGGTATTGTTCATCTGCCATAGGAACCAATTGAAAACCATTTGAAAAATCAATCCAGATACTTATGATATTTTATCAAAGCATTTTGTACCTGAATTGTTTTGATATTTTTAGAAGAAGAACTTCCCCTCAACATGTGAGTCAAGTATTTGAAATAGTTTTCCACACGGAGGCAAGAGAAAGAATTAACTTCTTTGATTACCATTTTCTAAAAATATCAACATCACTTCCCTAATCGAATCAAGTAGATAAAGCATTTTGGGGAAGGATGAGGTTTTCATGATTTTGCTCCCCTCAATATGTGCCTCGAGATTTGAAAAGAGTTTTGCACATACTAGAGGGAACCTGCACATTGAGATAAGTGATCACGTTTCAAATCATTGTGGTTTAAGATAGATGCTCCCCTCAACATGTGCATGGAAAATTTGAAATCGTTTGTCACTTACGGGAAGGAGAGCTTGTACATCCTTATAAAACCATTTACCGAATTATCAGTTTAAATCCAATTTAAATCACACATTCTCCCCGATCACAATTATCAAATCATTTGAGATTTGTGATCTCTTATAGATTTAAATTGATTTTGAAAGCTTTTAAGGAGAATTGTGACTTGATTATGAAAGCGTTTTAACCGATAATGATCGGATTTTAAGACTTTAAACTCCATTTATAAAACATGCATGAATATCTTTTGAAAACAATTGAATGCCAAATAACTTTTTAATTTAATTGAAATCATTCTCCCCTCAATCAATGACATAGGTTGTTGATTGAGAGATTGATATTTTGACAAATAAGTCCAGATGATTATCAAAAATAGAGACTGAGTTATTTTTCAAAGCAGTTAGTTTTCAGCAGATAAATGATTAAAGAATCCGAGCATGGAATTTTGAAAACATGATAAAGTATGGCTCTGTTCTTTCCTTGAAAATGCGGGTTACTGCCTGAAATGACAATAAACCATTGTTTCTCTTTCTCCCAAAAATATTTTTTGATTTTTTGATTTTTTTTTTTTTTTTTTTGAACAACATCTAAAGTCCCGTGTCATTGTTTGAATGACAGCACAAAGACCGTAGATATAATCGAACCGAGAAAAACATGACAAATTGACAATATTTTTTAAAGATTTTTCGATTTTTCAGATTTTTATGGATTTTTGAAAGTTTTATATTTTTCTATTTGGTTTTATAGGGTTTTATAATTTTGTATTTTGCTTTTTGGAAAAATATATACAAAGATATAGATGAAGGAAAGACCTTTACTCCTCGTCTTCCTCCTGAAGACGTTTGAGTGTTTCCGGTTGAAGGCTTTTCAAGCCAAGTCGAGGAAGAATAAACTCAAAACGTTCTCTAGGAAGAGATTTGGTGAAGATGTCGCTAACCGGTATTCGACTTAACAAAATAGAGTTCCACCACACCGTTTTCCACTTGCTCCCCGATGAAATGATGTCGGATGTCAATGTGCTTTGCTCTTGAGTGTTGTACGTTGTTGCATGAGAGAGCAATAGCACTTTTATTATCACGGTACAGAGGGATTATGTTGAATTCAAAGCCATAGTTCGATAATTGGGATCTCATCCATAGGATTTGAGCACAACAAGATGACATGGCTATGTATTCACCTCTGTAGAGGAAATAGAAGTACTCATTTGCTTCTTTGAGGACCAGATCACAAGCTTATCACCCAAAAATGAGCACCTCCGATGTACTTCAACGTGTATCTTGACATCCGCATGATCAAGCATCGCATAGGTCGTTAGTGACATACCGGTGTCCTTCGGGTACCATAGTCCCATATTGATGGTTCCTTGGAGATACCGAAAGACGCGTTTAACCGCTTCAAGGTGCTTTTTAGTAGGCTTAGCCTAATATCTAGCACACATGCTCACAGCGAACAAGATGTCGGTGCTAGTGTGAGGTACATCGAGGATCCAATCATGCTACGATATTTTGTTTGGTCTACCATGATCCCTGAGTGGTCCTCATCAAGTTTAGTACATTCAATCATGGGAGTGTCAACGGTGTCACGTGATACAAATCCAAATTTCTTTAAAATTTCATTTGCATATTAAGATTGATTAATGAAAATGCCTCAGGGACTTTGTGAAATTTGTAATCCCAAGAAAAATGACATTTGTCCCATCATCGACATTTGAAATTTGGAACCCATTTCATTTGAAAACGATCACATTCATTGGGGTCAGTCGAGGCAAAGATAATATCATCAACATATATTTGAACGTAAATTAAATGTTTGCCGACTTTCGGTGAACAATGTTGGATCAATGCTCCTTTCTTTGAAGCCGGTCGATAGAAGAAACTTTGATAGCGTATCATACCATGCCCTTGGAGCTTGCTTTAAACCGTAAAGATCTTTCTTCAGACGATAAACGAGAGTAGGAAGCTCTGGATTCACAAAGCCTTCGGGTTGGGACGTGAGACAACTTCTTTAAGATCTCCGTTCCGAAATGCCGTCTTTACATCCATCTGATAGACTACCATGTTCTTACTTGCAGCATTGGCTAAGAATATTCCGATTGCCTCGATTCGAGCCACTGGAGCAAATGATTCTTCAAAGTCTATGCCCTCCTCCTGACGGTACCCTTTTGCAACCAATCTAGCCTTATTCATTAAAACATCACCATGCTCATCAAGCTTTACTTTGAAGATCCACTTGAGAGTAATGATCATAGCACAATCTGGAGCCGGTACTAATTCCCATACATCAAGACGATCAAACTCATGAATTTCTTCTTGCGTGGCATTGAACCAGCTGTCTTCATTCATGGCAGTTTTAACATCTTTTGGTTCGATCTTAGAGAGTACGGAGTTGAAAAAGCACCATAAGGCATCTGTTGCAAGTTGTTTCCGTGTGGATACAGGATGAGAGGGATTTCCAATTATGTTGTCCAATGGATGATCGTGAGTCCATTTACTGAGGTGTTCATGTGGCAGTGGTTGAGGGACTAAAGTAGCAGAGTCGATGTTTCCTAAGAAGATGGTTCGATGAAGATTCAGGAGCAAATACATTTTCAAATGGAGCATCTTCGGGAGTAGCAAAGGGATTAACTTCATTATTGATGCCGCACATAGTTCCATGATGTACCCTCGAAGTTTGATGATTTGTTGATGAGACAGAGTGATCAGCAGCTTCTTGACTTAATGATATTGAGATTGAAGGATTGACGTCATTCACAGGAATATGAGCAACCTCTGAAGTAGGAATTGTCAGTTCATTAGCACTTGGCTCACAATGTTCATCAAACATGGGATCAAACAATTTCTTTAAATCATCTTCTGATGGAGGTACATATGGAGTTTCTGAAGAAGAATTTGGTATAAGGGATGAACTAATGGGACTGACTTGAAGTGCGGGTCCCGAATCTGGAGTGTCCAGAGCCATAGGACCACTGCGATAGAAACTCTCTCTGACTATCTTTATCAACCCATATGTAGACAATTTGAAGTGACCACTGATAAAGAAAACCTGATATACCAAACTTGAAACTCAAGAAGAATTCCATGCATTTGCATCTTAAGCTCGCCTTTGTGAATTTTAACTTCAATCTCAAATAAGTTATAATTGATTAACTCTCAAGTAATCACTTGTGTCAATGCCCAACACGTGAATAGACGCACAACCGGATGTACGTCGATCCACCGAATGAACCGGAACAAATGATTTCTCGACATTAATGCATTCTTCCTAAAGGTATACATGTAGAGACCGATCTGGAAGATTCACCACAAATGTCTTCGAGCGAATGAGGTAGTCATTTTCCTTAATGTTCATGTGTTTGATTTATAGCGTGCACAATGAGAGGAACAATAATCCGTAAATATTTGGCAAAGGAATACCAAAGAGCGGATCATTATTCAATAATGCAACTTACAATATCATGATAGTCATTATGAACGCCTTGTGAAATAACAGGAGATAAGGTTTCTTGAGAATTCCAAGAAGTACTTCTTAGATGGTGAACCAGTTGAGTCAATAGTAAGGAGCATGAGCTTCAAGTGGATGATCAACATTCGTCGAAGGTTGAAGGTACTCATCAAACATATCTTTGAAAAACAATGAATCCCAAACATTGATTCCTAATTATCCTTAGTAAGTGAAGCATTAGGCGTTGGAGGAGAGTCTTCAAAAATCAAAACAATGAATCCCAGTTATCCTTAGTATATTCACTCATAATAAAAAAGAATATACACTCATCATCATCAAAAATAAAGTCGTATAACCATTATTCAAACATCCATCATCATGTAGCATATTCACTCTTCTCCCCTAAAAATTGCATCCGAAGTTGCCATTTTTGATTTAGCAAGTGAATAAGAGTATACACCAATGAACATAGATCCACTTGATGATTGAATGAGCGTGGAAAAACATGAAGCTTGTTGATGAAGAATGTAGATGAGTATGGCCATTCATGAGAGAATTTCTCTTTAGCTGAAGATAAAGCGCACAGAAGAGCGTACACTTTTCTTTTCTTTGAAGAACGGGGCCCGAAGTGTTATCTGCAGACACCATAATGATGA
Organism: Chrysanthemum makinoi; assembly: GCA_910596185.1. Classification (NCBI taxonomy): domain Eukaryota; kingdom Viridiplantae; phylum Streptophyta; class Magnoliopsida; order Asterales; family Asteraceae; genus Chrysanthemum; species Chrysanthemum makinoi. The sequence continues at coordinate 332,586,051 of OU343222.1, forward strand.
AGAACGAGGCCTGAACTGATGTGAACAGACGTCATTGTTTAGAGCCCATTTATATGTTTAGAGTCGCCCGAATCCAAATACCAAGGGACGACTTGTACGACCTGCTTTGGACAAAGACAGAGAATTGGAAACATTGGATCCCCACGTGCTCATGGGGTCCTTTTGGTTAGCACAAACAATCTTTGAATCAGCAGAAACCCTAGGTGCAATGTCATTGTCACTAGGAGCTAAACTAGTAGAAGCATCAGACTTAGTCGAGGGACATTTTGTGCTTAATGGGATTATTTTACCAGTTGGCTTCCAAACCTTAATAGGCACTACTCTAGGGATAGTGGATCTAGTTAAGGGGCAAGGTTTGCCATTCGTGAATATTCGACCTGTTGGCTTCCATTGAAATCCTACATTGGTAAAAACCTTCCCTGTAGGTTTCCAGGATTGCTTAATCTGTTTTGCTCTCCAAACTTTCTTAACTAGGTTATGAATATTAGACCTCATAAATAACACATCACATTTATCGTGATTACCAGAAATTAAACATTTTTTGCATGTTTTGACAAAGCATAAGGCCTCGAATTAATTTTAGTAAGCTTAGAGCTAATACTAGAACTAACACGATTCTTTTTGTTCAAATCAAACTTCTTGTCCCTATGGTGTTCTTTCACTTCCTTATCATGAACACTTTTAGTTTGCGTAATCCTATCCTTCTTTGCATAGCTTCTAGGTTTTGACCCGCTAACTTTAGTGTCAATCTTAACATCTGTAGAAGTAACGATGGGAACATTACATGGCTTCACTACTTTCTGCATTCCTGGTCTAGAAGTGCTGGGATTTCAAATTCTAGGAGGCACATCACAGGTTGCTTGCTTGAATTTAGATATGGAACAAGACATATCAAGGGTCACATGCTTGGCTTTAGGCATAGAACGGATTTTCTGTTTGGCACTAGGCATAGAACAAGGCTTCACAGCTTTGCCTTTTTCACCTAAGGGTTTTGGACATGTTGCAATTACACATTCAAGCAGCTCTTGAGATCGTTTGGCCGGAGGCAAGCAAACCTAATTTCACTATCAAGAGGTTTGTTAATGAAATCCTCTTCGACAATCTCACGGAGACATTCTAGACTATCCTTAAGGTGAGCACAGTAGTCATGAAAAGCATGTTCATTATTCCTAAGATGAGGAGGAATATATTTAACTATCACAGTGTATTTGCAATCTAAGGGTGATTTTGAGACAACATTCTTATTGAAAACAAGTGGCCGTTTCCCATTTCCCTGACTTCTCAGATTCTCAATTTCCTTTTGTAAAGACGTTATTTTTTCGTTGTTTTGGTCACGGGTGACGTTTATTGAATCATATAACTCTTTAAAATGTCGTTTAACTTTTTCATTTTCTTCTAGAAAACTTTCGTTTTCCTTTTGTAAAGCATTTATTAGGTTTTGAAGATGAAACATTTGAGAATTATGAGAATCTAAAGGAGGAGGCATTTGGGAGCCTGTCATATTGTTCGTTTGACCCTTTAATTGAGAGATTTGGGCTTTCAACTTTCTGATCGTGTTGCATGAGCTTGAATCTGTTCATCACGTTTGTTAATTTGAAAAGCGCATCAAACTCGGAGCATCGAAGATGTCTTGATATTTGAAGTTTTGACATTTTCTTTGAGATGTTGATATTTGAGTTGTAAATTAAAATGCTCAACTTCTAGTTTAGAAAAATGTTTAACCAAATTGTCGTGATCATCCAGTTCAATTTTCTCGTTTAGTTTAGAATTAGTTTTTCAAGCTCAATGACACGATCATGGGAGACTTTCAGGCCACAGATAGTTCATGAAATTTGGAAGCATTAATAGAGCAATTTGAAGCAGTGAAAAGATATCTTGAGCAACACATTAAGTAATAAGAGTCTCATTTAAGGTATGCAAGTTCTTCCTCTCAATCTCATTATATTTTAGTGCACGCTCATAATCACTAACTTCAACTACCATTGCATCAAATTCCTTTTCCATTTCTTTAATATCTGATTTTATCCCCTTTTAAGACTCTCAAAATGATCTTTTAGTTGTTTAAAGAAAGGCATGACCTCGGTTAAATAACATTCTTTCATTTGCTCAAAACCCCTTTCTCCTTCAGTTATCCCAGTAGGTGTGATCCTTTTCTTACAAGTTTTCTCAAAATCGGTAAATAGTTGAAGAATGACATATTGATGATTAAGGTCTTGCTCTTAGTGGCAATAGTTCTAGGAACTAAATGCATTGGTGTATTTGGAGGATACACAGTCGCTTTAGGGAATTTCCTACAAGGGGATTCTTTTCAACAAGATTTTCAGCTTTTTGCAAGTCCATATCCTTTTTCCCGAACACTTGTTCAGGGGTCAATAGAGTCTGAGGCTTAAACATGTTTAAGGATATCCAATTTTCCTTAGTGTAATCATGGGGTTTTATCGTTATCTTGTTCTTTTTACACTCAGGATCTTCTAGCTTCTTATTCATTTTCTCCCTAGTGACTTCATTTGATTTCTTATCTTCCTCGTGCACTCAGCAACTAGGTTTCTGTCTAGGCTTAAGGATCTCATTACCATCATACAGTACCTTATGAGCATTTCTAGCCTTTTAATTACCTCTGGATTAGGTTCCTCAACAAGGGGAATGCTATGCTTATCGCTTAGGACTCTATGCTGAGTGATCATGTGAGCGATCTGAATGGTATTCCCTTGTACGTACAACTTATTTTCAAGCTTGTTTTTCAAAGTTTTTAGATTGGAAAAATCATTCAAAAGTTTTGATTCCTTAGCCTTGAATTCTTGCTTAAGCATTTTAACATTTTCTTGAAGTTCGTGTTTTTGCTTAGCGGTTTTAGAAAGCTTTTCTTGTAAGGAGTTTAACTCTTGTTTTAATACTTCTTCTCTAAACCTACTTTTTCTAATAGTTGTGCGTATTTGGACATCCATTTCCTGCTCACGGGTGGTCAACTCAAACTTAGCATTTGTTCATAAATAGCAACCTGATCCTTATATATGTTAAGCTCGGTGGTAAGGGAATCATCGTGCACAAATGCAAGTACTCATGCAGTTCATAATCATCATTTTGAGTAGAAGATGCACAACTAGGTACAGCAGAAACATCCATGCAACTTATCTGAGCATTGACATGCACTGTGACGGTGCATCTCTATCTTGGGTACATCCGAAGCTTCCATGGAGCGTTCCTTTGCATTAACTTGCACAGGTTGTGTCCGGTGCACCTCTCTCTCTTGTGAATTTGAGCACGAAGATTCCATTTTTCCATTATCCGACTCATCATTTTTGTTGTCACTGACATTCTGCATTCAGCAACACCCGATTCTTCAACATATACATTACCCAACTTATCACAACAATCTTTCAACTGCAATTGACACTCATTCACGTCTTCATTCTTTTGAGCCGATTCTTCAATGTACTTTTTCACATTATCCATGAGTTGGATAAATGTCTTAATGAATTCTAATTTCCATTCCAGTATGTTTTTGAAGGAAATTCAGTCAAGTGTTGATCGTAATCAATATTCCCCACGATGAATGGTGAAATTGTTTGTAGATTACTTGAAAAGTGACCTTTGGAACCATCCTTTTGAACCTCTTTATTGGTAAGTTGCAGCTTTAAGTGTTCTAAGTTCAAAAGCAAGCTTCTTGTCAATGTAGGTAAGTCCTGGCGGAAAAGAGCACTACATGTTCGATCCCCAGCTATGGATAACTGTTGTATGAGGTGCAGATGAAGTAGGCGATATGGCTCAATCTGCATTCCATTTGCGTGGCATTCTCATTGTACTCTGAACATGAAGATCTCACATCCTCATTGTTCAATTCAAACATCTTTAACCGTTCAAGGTAGCATACTTTATCATTGTTGTCCACAACATCATACAATTTAAGCACTTCTGAAATCACCGGGTCAGTAGAGTAAGACATGATGTGGTAGAATGCACGGGATTTTACAAGTCTATGATTTAACCGTGAAATAGAATCTTTCGTGGATTTTACTTAAATCAAGACCAAACCGTTAAGCAATGACCAATGGAATGTGTTAAGATGAATGATGGATCGACACAATGATAGACAATTGTGTGTTAGGACTTATGATTGTTTGTGGGATAAGCAGAGATGTTGTTTGGTTGAGATTTGGATTGGTTTATGCACGATTTTCCCGAGAAATTTAGGTCTAAAAACATAAAAACCTCAATAACTTCTGTTCAGAGCGGATTTAGCCCTCGAAGGTTTACCCAAATGAACTTTAGTTATAGCCGTTTGAAGTTTTCACGGTCGTTTTGATGGGTAGAACGCTGAAAACGGAGTTACGGATCAAAAGTTATAGCCGTTTGAAGTTTTGTCGGAAAAAGTCAACAAGTCGCTAAGAATTCTTGAACCAAGTCGCTAAGACCAAGTCGCTAGGACCCAAGTCGCTAAGTAACAACTCGCTAAGCTCCAAGTCGCTAGCAAAATTTTGACAGCAAGTGGCTAAGAACTAAGTCGCTAATTTGTCAAGTCGCTAAATAGCAACTCGCTAGGTACCAACTCGCTAACACCAAATCGCTAACAATTTTGGCAGGAATTCGCTACTCAAGTCGCTAAAACTTCAAGTCGCTAAAGAGCAACTCGCTACAGACCAATTCGCTACCACCAAGTCAAGCTACCGTAGTGGAGAGTCCACTACTTATCTTGTTAATCGCTAGGTCTAAGTCGCTAGCTCCAAAACTGTAACTCGCTACAAAATTGTGAAGCAAGTCGCTAGCAAGAAAGTTATACCGTGAGCCAAGTCGCTAACTTGAAAAACTTCCAAAACACACTTTTCAATCCAAAACAACCCAACCACGATGATTCAAGCCTTCCAAATCAAAACCTAAACACTTATGATGATCTTAAACACAAAAGTACAATCAAAATCCAAACTTTAACACTAGAAATCAACCAAATGATGCACAAACCACTAAACTTTTTCAAACTCAAAAACCACCTAAAAACCACTAGAAATCCAAACATGTGTAAGATATGATCTAACCATGGCTCTTGATACCAATTGTTGGATATAAGTTTTCACAAACACATCAAACCATTAACAAAAGTGGGCGTATAAGTGGAATTCTAGAGAGAGAAAGTTAGAGGTTTAGGGAACTTAGTGAGAGAAAGTGAAAGATATTATTATGAGCTCCAACTCTCTACCTTGGGAGGTAGAGAGTATTTATAGTCTTATATAAATCGCCACACAACGGGCTGTGGATCAGGCATACAGTGGGTAAAGACCCGTCCGTCCTCCACGGTGTTACTTAACTAAATACTACTTAACTAAATATTATTATGACTACGAGCTTTCTAACGATTACATATACTTGAGGTGACCGACTCTTTAATACCGGGAATTTCTAATTCCTAACAAGCCTGATATCTAGCACACATGCATACAGCGAACAAGATGTCTCGTCTACTGGCTGTGAGGTACATCAGGGATCCAATCATACTATGATATTTCGTTTGATCAACCATGATCCCTGAGTGGTCCTCATCCAGCTTAGTACGTTCTATCATGGGAGTGTCAACAGTGTCACAAGAATCAAATCCAAATTTCTTTAAAATCTCATTAGCATATTTAGATTGATTTATAAAAATGCCTCCGGGACATTGTGAAATTTGTAATCCCAAGAAAAATGACATTTTTCCCATCATTAACATTTGAAATTTGGAACCCATTTCATTTGAAAAACGGTCACATTCATTGGGGTCAGTCGAGGCAAAGATAATATCATCAACATAGATTTGAACATGGATTAAATGTTTGCCTGACTTTCTGGTGAACAATGTCGGATCAACTGCTCCTTTGCTGAATCCAGTAGATAGAAGAAACTTTGACAGCGTATCATACCATGCCCTTGGAGCTTGCTTCAGGTTGGCTTCAAACGATAGACGTGAGTAGGATGCTCTGGATTTACAAAGCCTTCAGGTTGGCTGACGTATACGACTTCTTTAAGATCTCCGTTAAGAAAAGCCGTCTTTACATCCATCTGATAGACTACCATGTTCTTACTTGCAGCATTAGCCAAGAAGATTCTGATTGCCTCGATATGAGCAACAGGAGCAAATGATTCTTCAAAGTCGATACCCTCCTCTTAACAGTATCCTTTTGCAACCAATCGAGCCTTGTTCTTTAAAACATCACCATGCTCATCGAGTTTTACTTTGAAGATCCACTTTAGAGCAATGACCATAGCACAGTCCGGAGCAGGTACTAATTCCCATACATCTAGTCGATTAAACTCATGAATTTCTTCTTGCATGGCATTGAACCAGCTGTCTTCATTCATGGCAGTTTTACCATCTTTTGGTTCGATCTTAGAGAGTACAGAGTTGAAGAAGCACCATAAGGCATCAGTTGCAAGTTTTTTACGAGTGGATACTGGACGAGAGAGGTTTCCAATGATGTTGTTCAATGGGTGATCTTGTGTCCACTTTCTGAGGTGATCATGTGGTTGTTGTTGAGGCACAGAAGTAGCAGAGTTGATTTCTCCTGATGAAGATGGTTCAGATGATGATTCAGGAGCAAATATGTTTTCAAAGGGTTCATCTTCTGGAGGAGCAAAAGGGTTTTCATCATCGATAACTGCAGCAACATTTCCATTGTGTACACTTGAAGATTGGGGCATTGATGATGAGACTGAGTGATCAGCAGAAGGCGCTTCTTGACTTAAAGACATAGAAACTGAAGGGTTAACTTCATTGACTGGTATATGAGCAGCCTCTGTTGATGGATTTGACAGATCATTAGCAATTGGCTCAAAGTGTTCATCAAACATTGGATTAAACAATTTCTTCAATTCATCTTCTGAAGGGGGTACATATGGAGTTGCTGGTGAGAAGTTTGGTACAAGAGAAGAACTAATGGGACTGTTTTGAAGTGCAGGTCCAGAACTTGAATGTCCAGGAGCCATTTGACCGGTCAGCTCATCAAACGATACGTGAATTGTTTCCATGATATTTCGGGTTCTCTTGTTGTAGATTCGGTATCCTTTTCTGTTTGGTGCATATCCTACAAATACTCCAATGTCTGCTTTAGCTTTCAATTTGCCTAAATCTTGACCTTCATTGGTTGGGTAACATAATGCACCAAACACACGAAGGTATGATAGATCAGGTTTTCGATTGTGGACAAGTTCATACGGAGTTATACCATGAGTTGTATGAATTAGGGACCGATTTTGAGTGTAGCATGCAGTGGCAATGGCTTCAGCCCATAGAAATGTTGGAACCTTTGAGTAAATCAGCATTGTTCTAGCGGCTTCCACAAGAGTTCGATTTCGTCTTTCAACTACACCGTTCTGTTGAGGAGTTCGTGGAACACTTCTTTGAGGACTTATTCCAACACTCTCATAAAATTCACTGAGTACTCTATTAACAAACTCAGTTCCATTGTCAGTTCGAATGATTCTGACAGTCTTGTTAAGTCGGACCTGCAGCTGTTTAATAAGTTTAATGATGACATCAGGAGTTTCATCCTTTGTCCTCAAGAACTTAACCCAAGTGAATCGGAAGTAGTCATCAACCACAACTAACACATATTTCTTCCCATTAATAGTTTGCACTCTCATTGGTCCGCACAAATCCATATGCAGGGTATGAAGAACTTCCATTACTGAGTTTGTGGGTTTTGGTTTGTGGGCATATTTCATGCTTTTTCCCAATTGGCAAGCTGAACAAAGATGATATTTTTCATATTTTAATCTGGGTAAGCCTCTGACAAGATCCTTTCTGGAAAGGTTATTAATGGTTCCGAAGTTCAAGTGATTGAGACGACGATGCCATAACCATGACTTTATTTTAGAAGCCTTTGACAGCAAGCAGATTGGAGAAGACTTCATCATGTCTTCGATAGAGATGGTGTATAGGTTAGAACCACGAGTACCTCTTAATAATTCCACACCATCAAGTTCTCTAACGAAACAAGTATGTTTTCTAAAGGCTACTTCTAGATCGGAATCACAGAATTGACTAATAGAGAACAAGTTATGACCAAGACCTTCCACATAATATACCCTGGAAATTACACTTTTACCAACCACATAGTCTCCATAACCTATGATAGCACCGAAATGATCGTTTCCGAATCTAACCGTCCCGATGAATTTGCTCACGAAGTTCATGAGCCGCGACCGGTCTCCAGTCATATGCTTGGAACAGCCTGAGTCCAGGTACCACAGAGCGATTTGAACGATCTGCAGTTGAACACAGACAAGAATGGATAACTGGATAATTGGGAACCCCATGCAATAATGGGTTCCACTTGGTTAGTAACAGTGATTGGAACACCCACATCAGAAGTAGAAACAATGGAATCATCAGAAATAGATGCAGTGCTAATGTCCGTATTCAACCTATTCAAAGTATGTTCACTTCTTAAGGGAATAGTTTTACCAGTAGGCATCTATTTTCTAGTGGGCATTGTCTTAGAAAATTGAGGGCAGAACTCATTAACCTTACGGCCAGAAGGTATCCATTTTACTAAATATTCTTCCTGTGGGTTTCCACTATTTTCTAACTTTCTTTCGCCTTTGCCTTTTAGCCTTCTTAGCTTGATTTTTAACATTAACAATTTTAACTAGGCATTTGATAGCATTAGAAAAAACATTCACACCACATTCATGATTAGTAACAGAATTTAAGCAATCATCATTACACGGTTTGCGAATAGTAGTAGAATTCGAATTAATTACCGTACGCTTATAGCTAATACTAGAATCAACATGATTCGTTTTATTCAACTCAAACTTAATATTCCTAGGGTGATCTTCTACTCTCTTCCAATGCACACTCTTAGCTTGCGAGGTCCTATTTTGCTTGGTATTGCCTGGAGGCTTTGACCCGCTTGCTTTTATGTCACTGATTACTCCTTTAGAGGGAATTACGGGAACATTAGTTGGTTGATCTACTTTTGCATTCTGAACTAGACGTGCAGGGATCTGAACTACTTGAAGGCACATTAGTGTTCACTTTCTTAATACTGGGCATAGAATGGTTTGTATGCTTGGCACTAGGCATAGAACAAGGCATAACAGCTTTACCTTTCGCACCTAAGGATTTAGGACATGTTGCAATTAAACATTCTAGCAGCTCCTGAGATCATTTGGCCTGAATGCAAGCAAACCTAATTTCTCTATCAAGAGGCTTATTTATGAAGTCCTCTTCCACAATCTCACGGAGACATTCTAGACTATCCTTAAGGTGAGTACAATAGTTATGAAACACAGGTTCATTATTCCTAAGATGAGGAGGAATGTATTTGAGTATATTTGGTCGAGGATGACTTTGATACAACATTCTCATTAAAAACAAGTGGCAGTTTCCCTTTTTCCTGACTCCTCAGATTCTCAATTTCCTTTTGTAAAGACGTTATTTTTTCGTTTTTCTTGTCACGAGTGACTTTCATTGAATCATATAACTCTTTAAAGTGTAATTTAACCTTTTCATTTTCTTCCAGAAAACTCTCATTTTCCTTTTGTAAAGCATTAACCAAGTTTTGAAGATGAAAAGTTTGAGAACACTGAGAATCTAACGGAGGAGGCATTTGGGAACCAGTCACATTGTTCCTTTCTCCCTTCAATTGTGAGATTTGGTCCCTCATTTTTCTGATCGTGTTGCAATGAGCTCGAATTTGTTCATCATGTTTGCTAATTTAAAAAACTGCATCAAATTCAGGAGCATCCAAGGATGTCTTGATATTTGAGGTTTTAACGTTTTCTTTTAGATGTTGATATTTTAATTGCAAAGCAAGATGCTCAACTTCCAATTTAGAAAACAGTTTCACCAGGTTATCATGATCATCCTGTTCAATTTTCTAATGCAGTTTAAAGTTAGTTTTCTCAAGCTCAATGACACGATCATGGGAGACTTTCAGAGCAACAGATAATTCATAAAATTGAGATGCATTAATTGAACAATTAGTGGTAGTGTAAAACACATCTTGAGTAATACATTCATAAATCAGATTCTCATTCAAAGTATGCAAGTTCTTCCTCTCAATCTCATTATATTTTAATTCTCGCTCATAGTCATTGACCTCAACTATCATCGCATCAAATTCCCTTTCCATTTCTTTGATATCTGAATCCATCCCATTTTTTAGACTCTCAAAATGACCTTTTAATTGTTTAAAGAAAGGCATGACCTCTGTTAAATAGCATTCTTTAGTTTACTCAAAACCCCTTTCCCCTTCAGTTATCCCAGTGGGTGTGATCCTTTTCAAACATGTCTTCTCAAAATCAACAAATAATTGAAAAATCACATACTGACTGATTAAGGTCTTGCTCTTAGTGGGAATAGATCTAGGAACTAAATGCATTGGTGTATTAGGGGGATAAACAGTGGCAGGAAGCATTCTCCTACATGGGGGATTCTTTTCAACAAACTCTTCAGCCTATTTCAAGTCCATATCCTTTTTCCCAAACACTTGTTCAGGGGTCAGCAGTGTTTGAGGTCTAAATTTGTTAAAGGCAATCCAGTTTTCCTTAGTATAGTTGGATGTTTTATAGCTGATTTTCTTTTCTATGCATAAAGGGCTCTTAAGCTTTTCATCCAACTTCTTTCTAGTTACTTCTCCTAACTGTTTATCTTCCTCAGTATTCTCAGCACAACTAGGTTTCTGTCTAGGCTTAAGGATTTCATTGCCATCATAGATTACCTTCTGTGCTTCTCTAGCTTTCAGACATGCCTTAGGGTTTGGTTCATCAACTAATGCAACACTATGTTTGTCACTTATAACTCTATGCTTAGTGATCATGTGAGCAATCTGAATGGTGTTTCCTTGTACGTACAATTTGTTTTCAAGTTTGTTTTTCAAAGTTTTTAGGTTGGAAAAATCATTTAAGAGTTTTGATTCTGATAACGCCTAAAATGAACATATTTTTTGTAGCGTTATTGTTGGTTTTGTGCATGATAATCGGCTATATTCACTCATAATTGTTGCAAAAGTGCTAAAGATGCGTATTGTGTATGTATATGTAGCCAGGTATCACGAATGATGAAGCAATGAAGTTTTTATGCACATTTGGAAGATTCCTGAGGAAGGAAGTCGAGAAAGGAAGCTTTTGGACTCAATGATTGGGAAGCACAATGATTTCTAAGTATCCACAGCAAGGAAATATCAAGTTTTTCCTTGGAAATCATCAGCGAGAGCAAAGAATGAAGCGTATAACAAGAAAGTCAACAAAAGTTAAATCAGCACAATCCAGCCGGTCGGTCGTAACCCGTAACCGATCCGGCTGGGCAAATGGTCAAACGGCAATCGATCCGGTTACCAGCAAGAACCGATTCGGTTGCAGGAGCTGCAGTTACACAAAGTTTCATTTATTGTTGCCTTAACTCCCCATAATCATTGGAGGCCGATCATTTCTTGCTATTAACTTGTTGGGAACGTTTTTGGCCAGTTGAGCAAGTTTATTTGGCTATATAATGAACCTAGTCCTAGTTTACTAGGAGAGACACAACCAAAAGTGTATTAGTTTACATCAAAACTAATACCAACCATTTTATTCAACCCAAAAGTTTAGTTATTACTGTAAAACGTCTAGGAGCAAGGAGGGAACAATTCTCATCCATAGTTTTGGTAATTTAGAGTTATACGGTGAATCTAGGTGATTGGAGGCGCGTGGTTGCTACAATCCACGAATTCTAATTCTTGTAATCGCAAAAGTTTAGGTATTCTATGAACTTTGTTATGGATTTCTATTCTCTTGATTTATTGGAATTACTTTGTTATGATTTGTGTTTAGTTATTATTATCATGGAGTAGTTTTGGGATATACTTGTGTGTTGGGATGTAGTTAATCATACTAGTGTTCTCATATGTGAAGCATGTATATATGATCTTGTTTAAATAATTTGTTGAAAAAATACTAGTCTTGGTTTGATTTGTTGATAAAACATGTTTTAAGAAAAAGGACCGAAAGGATTTCTCTTGTGTTTTATTCCAAAAAGTTGAGTGACAAACTAGTATGGGGACATGGTGATTGACAACCACCATGTTTGCTTATTTAAACAAGACTAGGAACATTTTCATCATGAAAGGGTCGAAAGATTCGTAAGAACAAGTTTAATAAGAACATGTTGCAAACAAATGGATTTTCTAAAGGATAATCATTAGGATAAGGACCGAAAGGATTACCTATATGTTTTTGTTCTTAGAATGATTTTTACAAACATATACCATGGTTGGAGATCATTTGCTTATGATTTTTGCATCACATCAAGAGTTTACACCAAGCCTTCATGAACAATATTTATGATTGACTATAGACTACACACAAGTATATATATTTCTTATTATTGAATTTCACTATAAACATCACTATTTGAGGAAGCCTTGACAAGCTTTCGTGTTGGAATCTTTTCAAGAAAACAATTTCAAACACAAAATCCCTTGGGACGATCTCGACTTACCCAACTTTGCTATCACGGACGAGTATACTTGCTCGTATGTGTTAATAGAATTAGACAGTTAAATCGTGTTTATAAATTTTTAAAACTTGCACTACGCGTAACACATCAAGTTCCTTGGCATTAAATTCCTGCTTAAGCACTTTCACATTTTCTTGAAGTTCTTGTTTTTTCTTGGCCATTTTGTTAAGCTTTTCTTTTAAGGATTCTAACTCTTGTTTAAGTATTTCTTCCCTAAAATTACTTTTTCTAATAATTGTACGCATTTGGTCATCCATCTCCTGCTCACGGGTTGTTAACTCAAACTTAGCACGTTGTTCATAAATAGCTACTTGTTCTTTATATGCATTAAGTTCAGAGATGGCAGAATCATTATGAACACTAGCAGTGTATTCATCAAAAATATAATCATCATTGACTGCATGAGATACATCACTTGGTTCAATCGCACTCTCACATTGGGTCACATATTGATCATATGGGAAAATATTATCATTGCTTATATTAGCAATATCTGAGTCACTGGTTTCTTGAGATTGAACTTTATCATGTATCTTTTGCTGATCAACATTATCATATAGTTTTAATACCTCTGAGATGATTGATTCTTTGGATGGACCAACTTGCTGTGGTGAGGGGACTTTTGGAGAGACCATTGGAGAAATGCTAGCCATGAAAATTGTATGTGCAGTAGGTTCATCATCGACGTCAGAGTCGTATGCATCACAGTCGGCGACTTGGAAGGCATTCTGATGATTATGACCTATCTCCTGAACTGGCTGCTCATCCACATCTGCGTCATATGTCTTTGCATTGCCCTCAGCAAGAAACAGCAACTCCTCTTCATCCAAAACAGCTCCATTATCCTGAGCTTGCACAAGAAATATTTTGTCTCTGAAATATTCTGCATTCTGTGGACGTTTTGGAGAAGTGCAGTTCCTAGCAATGTGTCCATCACCACCACAGTTGTAGCACTTAATTGGTTTTGCTTGACCTTGATTTCCATTCCTTCCCCTATTCTGATTTGCAACATAGCCTCCACCTACTCCACCTCTTCCCTGTTCATATTGCCTTCCTTGAACTAGTTGCACCATAACCTTTCCATCTCTGACAATAGCTTGATTGTGTGGATTGGATGCAGTTCTGAGGTTATTGTTGGTGTGTGGAGTGGAATTCATATTTTGACTGACCATGAGAAACAGTTGATTGATGAAGTTTTCCATGAATGTGTTTGGGTCTGGATGCTTATATGCTAGATCAGGAATGAGTTTGTAATTACCATTACCCGTGGGTATGACTTGAGAGGCTTTGGTGATAATTCCAACATTAGTGTAAAAAGCTGTAGAATCATTTGAGGAACTTGTTTCACCCGGGTTGGTTTTGAACTGTTCAAGAATCCTTTTTTCAAACATAGCATGTCTCTCATTCTGAAGAAGGAAGGCATACAGTTGCTCATAGTTAGTATTCTTCAATCCTTTGGTAAGCTTCACAGCGGTGACAAATTTGTGCCATTCGGGATTCATGTTGTTCACAAACTTTGAGTTCAGCTAAATGTTTGGCATGGTCATTTTGATGTTCCTCATATCATTCACAAGCTTATGGAATCTCACGTAGTACTCATAGACACTCTCATCTGGTTTCATCTTGAAATGCTCAAATTCATCATACAGCTATGATTCTCTGTCTTCCTTAGTTAATTCAGAACCCGAGAGAAGCATCTTGACATTATCCCAAACAGCCTTGGCTTCAGTGTTGTGATTGATAAGCTTGTAGATATCTTTTGGTAGACCTTGAAGTATAATGTTTGAAGCCCTGATATCAGCGTCGAATCTCTTTTTCTCCTTATCACTGAGCTCATCATACGTCTTTGGTCTGTCCAATCCAAAGATCATGGTTCCATCTGCAGCAGTATCAATTATGTCTCTTGTAGTCTCAATCTGATATGGTCCTTCATCAATAGACTTGAGAATGTTGACTCCATTTTCTTTTCCAAGACAATACAACCTAATTCGTTGAGCCCATGAGTCATAGTCAGTTCTGTCAAGCATGTGTGGACGAGTGTCTGAGCCGGCTGCTTGAACGTCCTCAGCAACAGTAGAGATGATTGTAGGCACGTTGGTAGACATGTTTACAGATTTCACGGGATTTTATAACTCTATGATTAAACCGGGAAATAGATTCTTTCACGGGATTTTACTAAATCAAGAGAAAACCGTATTAGAAATAAGTATTAACCAAGTCGCTATAACCCTTGAACCAAGTCGCTAAGAACCAAGTCGCTAAGTACCATGTCGCTAAGGAGACAAGTCGCTAAAGAACAACTCGCTAATTAACAACTCGCTAAAAGCTCAAGTCGCTGTGAATCAAGTCGCTAAGACCAAGTCGCTGAGACCCAAGTCGCTGGACACAAGTCGCTAAAGCACCAAGTCGTTACACAGTCAAGTCGCTAAAGAGCAACTCGCTAAGGTCCAAGTCGCTAACACCAAGTCGCTAAGAATACTAAGTACAAGTCGCTAACAAAATTGAAAGCAAGTCGCTAACTTCACCAAGTCGCTAGCCGTAGTGGAGAATCCACTAAGTTGTACTGTTTGTCGGCTTGTCTCAATAGACAAGTTGCTAGGATCAAATCGCTAACAATTAACACTATAACTCGCTACCTTTTACTGAAGCAAGTCGCTACGATGAAAAACACAACGAGACCCAAGTCGCTAGCAAGAAAAACTTCAAAAACACACTTTTCAATCCAAAACAAGCTCAACCACAGTGATTCAAGCTTTCCAAATCAAAATCCAAGCACTTACAATGATTCTAAACACAAAAGTACACCCAAAATTCAAACTTTAACACAATAAATGATCCAAATGATGCAAAAACTACTAAACTTTCACAAACTCAAAAACCATCTAAAACCACTAGAAATCCAAGGATATGTAATAGAGATGATCAAAACATGGCTCTTGATACCAATTGTGACATATTGGATTTCACAAACACATCAAATCATGAACAATATAGGCATATAATATTAGGTTTTAGAGAGAGAAAGAGTTAGAGGTTTGGGAACTTAGTGAGAGAAAATGAAAGTATTATTATTAGCTCCAACTCTCTACCTTGGAAGGTATAGAGTATTTATAGTCTTACACAAATCGCCACCTAACGGGCTGTGGATCAGGCATACAGTGGGTAAAGACCCGTCCGTCCTCCAAGGTGTTGCTTAACTAATTACTTCCTAACATTAAATAACTATGACTACGAGCTTTCTAATGATTACATATACTTGAGGTGACCGACACTTTAATAACTGGATTTACTAAATCCTAACAGATCTTTCCAGAAAGGACTTAGTAAGAGGCTTACCTAGACTAAAGTATGAAAAGGATCATCTTTGTTCAGCATGCCAATTGGGAAAAAGCAAGAAGTATGCCCACAAACCCAAACCTACAAACTCAGTTATGGAAGTTCTTCATACCATTCACATGGATTTATGTGGACCCATGAGAGTGCAGACTATTAACGGGAAGAAATATGTGTTAGTTGTGGTTGATGATTACTCTCGATTTACTTGGGTTAAGTTCTTGAGGACAAAGGATGAAACTCCAGATGTCATCATTAAACTTATCAAACAACTGCAGGTTCGACTTAACAAGACTGTCAGAATCACCCGAACAGACAATGGAACTGAGTTTATCAATAAAGAACTTAGTGAGTTTTATGAAAGTGTTGGAATCAGTCATCAAAGAAGTGTTCCACGAACTCCTCAATAGAACGGTGTAGTTGAAAGACGAAATCGAACTCTTGTGGAAGCCGCAAGAACAATGCTGATTTACTCAAAGGTTCCAACGTTTCTCTGGGCTGAAGCCATTGCCACTGCATGCTACACTCAAAATCGATCCCTAATTCACACAACTTATGGAAAAACTCCATATGACCTTGTCCACAATCGAAAACCTAATCTATCATTCCTTCGTGTGTTTGGTGCTTTTTGTTATCCAACTAATGAGGGTCAAGATTTAGGTAAACTGAAAGCTAAAGCGGACATTGGAGTATTTGTAGGATATGCACCAAACAGAAAAGGATACCGAATCTACAACAAAGAACCCGAAATATCATGGAAACAATTCACGTCACGTTCGATGAGCTGACCGGTCAAATGGCTCCAGGACAATCCTGTTCCGGACCCGCCTCACAACTTTCATTAAGTAGTCCCATTAGTTCCTCTCTTGTACATAATCCCTTATCTGCAGTACCGTATGTACCACCCTCGGAAGAATATGTGAAGAAATTGTTTAATCAAATGTTTGATGAATACTTTGAATCTTAGGAAAACATCCATTCTACTACTTCAACAGAGGCTGCTCCTAATCCATCCAACACAGTCAATCCATCCATCTCTATGTCGTTATCTCACGAAGCGCCTTCTGCAGATCATTCTTCATCATCATCAACTATTCAATCTACAAGCGTACATACTGGAAACGTTGCTGCAGTCACAGATGAAGAAAATCCTTTTGCCACTCCAGAAGATGCACCTTTTGAAAATATTTTTGCCCTTGATCCATCATCTGAACCATCTTCATCAGGGGAAAACAACTATGCTACATCAGTTCCTCAACCACAACCACACGAGCATTTCAGAAAATGGACACACGATCATCCATTGGACAATATCATAGGGAATCCCTCTCGTCCGGTATCCACCCGTAAATAGCTTGCAACAGATGCCTTATGATGCTTCTTCAATTCTATACTGTCAAAAGTCGAACCAAAAGATGTCAAAACCGCAATGTCAGAGGATAGTTGGTTCAATGCAATGCAGGAAGAAATTCATGAGTTTGACCGACTTGATGTTTGGGAATTAGTACCAGCTCCTGAGTGTGCTATGATCATTGCTCTCAAATGGATCTTCAAAGTGAAACTTGATGAGCATGGGGATGTATTAAAGAACAAGGCAAGACTCGTTGCAAAAGGATATCGTCAAGAGGAGGGTATTAACTTTGAGGAATCATTTGCTCCAGTTGCACGTATTGAGGCAATTAGAATCTTCTTAGCTAATGCTGCTAGTAAGAACATGGTGGTTTATCAAATGGATGTAAAGACTGCCTTTCTAAATGGAGATCTGAAAGAAATCGTGTACGTCAATCAACCAGAAGGTTTTGTGGATCCTGAACGTCCTACTCACGTCTATCGCTTAAACAAGGCTTTCTATGGTCTGAAACAAGCTCCAAGGGCGTGGTATGATACTCTGTCAAAGTTCCTTTTATCTACTGGATACAAAGAAAGGAGCAGTGGATCCCACATTGTTCACCAGAAAGTCAGGCAAACATTTAATCCATGTTCAAATCTATGTAGATGATATTATTTTTGCATCGACCAACCCTACTGAATGTGACCGATTTTCAAATGAAATGGGCTCCAAATTTCAAATGTCTATGATGGGAAAAATGTCATTTTTCTTGGGATTACAAACTTCACAAAGTCCCAGAGGCATTTTTATCAATCAATCTAAATATGCTAATGAAATTTTAAAGAAATTTGGATTTGACACTTGTGACAGCGTTAACACTCCCATGGTGGAGCGTACCAAACTGGATGAGGACCACTCAGGGATCATGGTAGATCAAATGAAATATCGTAGTATGATAGGATCCCTAATGTTCCTCACAGCCAGTAGACCTGATATTCTGTTCGCTGTATGCATGTGTGCTAGATACCAGGCTAAGCCTACCAAAAACCACCTTGAAGCGGTTAAACGGGTCTTTCGGTATCTCCAAGGTACCATTAACATGGGACTTTGGTATCCGAAGGACACCAACATGTCACTAACAGCATATGCAGATGCAGACCATGCAGGGTGTCAAGATACACGTCGAAGCACATCAGGTGGTGCTTAATTCTTGGGAGAAAAACTCGTAAGCTGGTCTTCTAAGAAACAAATGAGTACATCGATATCCTCTACAGAGGCTGAATACATCGCCATGTCATCCTGTTGTCCTCAAATCCTATGGATGAAATCCCAACTAACTGACTATGGCTTTGAATTCAACAAAATCCCTCTGTATTATGATAACAAAAGTGCCATTGCTCTCTCCTGCAATAACGTTCAACATTCGAGAGCAAAGCATATCGACATTAGACATCATTTCATCAGGGAGCAAGTGGAGAACGGTGTGGTGGAACTTTATTTTGTGAGAACTGAATATCAGCTAGCAGACATCTTCACTAAAGCACTCCCTCGAGAACGTTTCGAGTTTATTCTTCCACGACTTGGTCTAAAGAGTCTACAACCGGAAACATTCAAACGTCTTCAAGAGGAAGACGAGGAGTAAAAGCTTTTCTTCATCTGTCCTTGTACATATTCTTATCAAAAACAAAATACAAAATTACAAAACCAACAAATAGCAAATAGAAAAATATAAAACTTTCAAAAATCCATAAAAATTTGAAAATCTCGAAAAATTCCAAAAAATATTGTCATTTTGTCATGTTTTTCTTAATTCGATAACATCTACGGACTTTGTGTTATCATTCAAAGAGTGTCACGGGTGTTTAGATGTTCTTCGAATGTACATAAATTGTTTCAAAAAAAAATAAAAAATAAATAAATAATTGAGACGGAGAAAAATGGTGGTTTATTGTCATTTCAGGCAGTAACCCGTTTTAAAAGAAAGAACAGAGCCATGCCTAATCTTATTTTTCAAATCTCATGCTCTGATTCTAAAAACAAATGTTTGTCACCAAAAAGACAAATGTTTCCTGCATAAATATTTTCCCTTCTATATATTCTTCTGAAAAATATTTGTCATCTATTGAAAACTACATAGCTTTGAAAAATAACTCGGACTCAATTTTTGAAAATCATCTGGACGTGTCATTTGTCAAAATCAGTATCTCTCAATAAACAACTTATGTCATTGATTGAGGGGGAGAATGATTTCAATTAAATCAAAAAGGTTATTTGTCAAACAATTGCAATGTCTTATACAATTGGTTCAAGACCTTGGCTAATGTTATGTTTTCATAAGATACTGAAGCATGCTTGAACATTGGAGTTTAAAGTCTCAAAATTTGATCCTTATCAGTTAAAATGTTTTTCAAAACCATGTCACAATTCTCCTTCAAAGTTTTCAAAATTAATTTAAATCAATAGAGATCACAAATCTCAGTGGATTTGAAAATTGTGATCGGGGGAGAACTTGTGATTTAAATTGGATATAAACTGATAATTTGATTAATGGTTTAGAAATATTATAACAAGTTCTCCTCCCTACATGTGCCAAACGATTTCAAAATTTCCGTACACATTTTAAGGGGGAGCATCTATATCAAACCAAAAGGGATTGAAACGTGATTGATTTGTCTCAAAGTGCAAGCTCCATCTAACATGTGCAAAACACTTTCAAAATTATATGCACATGTTGAGGGGGAGCAACTTTTTGAAAACCACATCCTTTCCAAGAAATATCTTTAACAGTATTTGAAATACTAATTTTGATCGGGAAGGTGATGTAGATATTTTTAGAAAAAGATTATCAAAGAAGTGAATTCTTCCTCTTGCCTCCATGTGCTTAAACGATTTCAAATATACGATGCACATGTTGAGGGGGAGCTTTTTCTGAAATATCAAAAATAATTCAGGTACAAAATGCCTTGATAATATATCACAAGTACATGGATTTTTTTTCAAATGGTTTTCAATTGGTTCTAATGGCAGAAAAACAATACCAAAAAGACCGACCAAATTTACTTTATGTATGGAGATATAAGGATGGTTAGGTTAGGTATTCGTTCCTACGATCCCGCCAGAGCCGGAGGGATCTACCCAGGGACAACCCACTAGATAGTGTAGAAGTCCTTAGGTATGATGAAAAACGGAGAAAAGTAAGAAATGGGAAGAGTGTGGACTGAGATAGAGCTAGAACTGGAACAAACCCAACAAGGTTCTAGTTATGAAATCTCGGTAAGCACTGAAGGGGTTCAAGAATGAAAAAGAAATGAACGAGAAAAGGGTGAAAACAAATAGCCCTCCATTATTTCAACCTTAGGGCAGAAACCGGGTTCAATTCATATGCTACTAGCTGTTACCTAAGTAACAACGGTATTGAAAACAAGACGTCATGGACCCAGTGACGCTCTGCACTACATCTTCCCAAGCTACTCAAGTTCCTCTTAAAAGGACTTGTTTCATTCTCACGGGGAACCTACCTTATCTATCGACTCTCTCCTAAAGATGGTTGATATTGAAGAAGGATACCCTCTCCCTAGTCTCCGGCATAGGAAGCAAATGTGCACAATTGAGTCTAGAGCCAAGAGATCATCAATAAATCTCATTAGGACACTATCAATGAAGACTCACTGTTTCACACAATGTGGAAAGTGAGAATATATCTTAAGAGTCCTACGCATTATCCTTGTGGTATTGCCAGAACATCTGAGTGATATGCAAACATATTCACAATGACGATGAAAAGCCTTCTAGAGCCAACATCAAACAAGCTCTTGGTAGGTGGCATGTGAGATCTATCCAATAAATCAACCATGTGACAACTGAACATAAACAATGAGGCGATTCAAAATTATGAATCAATCCTGGTTCAGGTTATGGATTGACGGATACCTTTGAAAAAAAGTCGTTGTGCTTAAAATTCTTTTCTCTGGCACATTGAATGTGTATTATTATTTCAAAATTAAAAGGTGTTTATGATTGATAATTGATTTTCCTTAAAACCTTCGTTGTATTGAAAAACACTTTATTGAGCAAAGACACGATTGTTTTTTCAAATCTATTTTCATCAATCAGTGAATCTCAAATTCGCTAGTTCACTCACTCCGTGTTGTCTTCTTTGAGACGTTCCGGTTTGAGAACGGCTAGAGCAGCTACGAAACCCTGTCAAGTAGATTCTTCGGAATTATACCTGATCACAGGCAGTACTTGTACTGATCAATCGGGAACCGTGGGCGTGTACCTCAATTCAACGAAAGTGATCAAAGACACTTTCGTGCGCTTTATTGCTAACTGTTGTATGCAGGTACACCCGATGTTTGTAGCTGATCAGAATGGAGAGGTCAATAAATAGCCGCATGCTCACACAACACATTCATTTCTAAAGAAATCATGATAAGTGCATCAACGACTCTGATATTGTCACTCCATGCTTCTGCTACGCTGCTGCAAAATATCAGGAATCAACTAAAGCTTCTGCTGCTCTGATGAGAAGAAATCATGATCCAGAATGTGAGCATGTCGGTCCAAATGTCACAACATCACATGATGGCAACAATGCAAAGGAGGAGCCTGAGATTTATGGTTGCTGATGATCTCAAAGCTGGCTCAAAACTCATCATCACGTGGATCAGTTAAAGACCTCCACTTGGATTAACCAAACATGCAAAACATGAAGAATCAGAGACTACTGGCTACAAAGCAAAGATCTTAATCAAGAATCCAAGAACAATCAAAATGTAATATCTATTTAGAAATTCCATTAGTTAAAGTGTCGGTCACCTCAAGTATTTGTATTCGTTAGAAAGCTCATAGTCGTGGTCATGTAATGTTAATAAGTAATTAGTTAAGTATCACCGTGGAGGACGGACGGGTCTTTACCCACTGTATGCCTGATCCACAGGCCGTAGGAGGCGAGTTTTGTAAGAAAACTATAAATACCCTCTACCTCCCAAGGTAGAGGGTTGGAGCTTCAATACCATTTTTCTTTGTTTCACATAGTTCCCATTTCTCTCTCTAGAACTTTCTCTCTCTAAACCTTGTATACGCCCCATATGATTATGGTTTGATGTGATGTTGGGAATTATGTGAAGTACGAATTATGCTGTTGTTTCTGCTGAATGGATTCTGCCGATGTGTATGGATTCTGCTGAAGACATAGTTCTGCTGAAGATTAGTTTGTTTCTGCGGAAGTTGTTATTCCGTGTTTAGTATATTTAGTTTGGATATACATGAGCTTTATTAGGAAGTTATTGTGTATATCTTATTTAGTTTTATGTTTATACGTTTCTTGGGAAACGGTTTAGGGTTTGGTTTAGGGTTCCTTGTCTATAAAAGGAACACAATAGAATGGATTAAGTACGTGACTACATTAGACGTTTACATATTATTAATATAACGATCCATAGAGGATCAAAGAGTTCTTAGTTATCTGTGTTTTATACTTGTGTTTATATTCCGCTAAAGAATACAAGTTGTAGAGATTTTCTTTTAGTTTGTTTGTGATTACACAAGCGATACTAACGATCTACGAAGCTCAAGATTTATCAAGGTCTATTAGTTTTCAACAAGTGGTATCAAAGCCAGGTTAGAGTCTCTACGATACTAAGGACAGGTTTTTCTAAACACCAATACAACCAAAACAAAACTCACCATGCCTAGATCAGACGTTGATGCTGAAATCACCAACAACCAAAACACCACCCATCTGCAACACCTAAGTCTCTCTAACAGCAATGCTAAGTTTCCTTACCTAAAAAGGGAGGAGTATGACCTTTGGGCGATGAAAATGCAGAACTGGATCTCCAACATTGATTGGACTCTATGGGAGATAGTGCTGAAGGGAAACAGTTTGAAGAAAACTACCACGATGCTGGTAAGATGACTTATGTTCCTCCCAAAAGCTGAAGAGTTCTTGGCGGTTCAGAGAGAAACCAAGGTTAAAACCATTCTTCTTCAAGCTATTCCTGAGGATCACTTGAGTGATTTTCATTTTATGAAAGATGCCAAGGACATATGGTTAGCAATTAAGGCTAAGTTCGGTGGGAATGAGGAGTCTAGGAGAATGAGAAAGTCCATGCTTAGACAACAGTTTCAAGACTTTCAAGTTTCTGAAGAGGAAGGAATTCATAAGGGCTATGACAAGTTTCACAAGATTTTAAGTCGGTTAAATCATGCAGGCAAAGCCGATAATGATGATTGTAATTCTAAGTTCTTGAGGTCTTTACCTTCATCCTGGCTGCAAGTGAGCATTGCTTTAAAAGCAAAAGGTGGTTTGGATATGCTTACTTTTGATGAGCTGTACAACAAACTTAAAGCTCTTGAACATGATGTAAGAAGTCCTTTTAGATCATCATCTACTGCAAGTCACACATCATTCGTTGGAGCCTCTACCCCTACGATGAGTCATGGTCCAAGTCCAACTTACTCATCATCATCTTACACTACCACTCCATCAAGTTCTAAATCTGGAGGTATAATGGAAGATGTGCTTGGATCCTTCTTTTCTGATTATGATCCTCGCCAGGAACGGCCTATGAGGATTTAGATCGTGGATCCACTGGAGATGGAAGAGATGAAGCTGAAGTGGCGGTGGCTATGTTGTCCATGGATATCAAGAATTTTGAGCGCAAAGCTGGCTGAAGGTTTGGATTCCAAGGAAGAGATCCAGCGAGGTTTGACAAAAGGAAGGTCAAATGCTTCACATGTCATCAGATGGGTCACTTCTCTAGAGAGTGCAAAGACAGAAAGCGGTGATGAGACGAGATACTCTACTTATCGCAGAATCGAGGGAGTCCTGGAACTTCAAAGGGATCAGCAGCTTTGGTCACTCTTGATAGCAATGTGGACTGGAAGCATCATGAGCAGGATAATGATGGTCCCGATAATGTTGGTTTGATTGCAAGCTGTACTTCAGAGGATAGTCATGATCAGATTGCCTTGATGGGCATCTCTTAGGTACAAAACTGTTTGTTTGGTTGTAGTGAGCGTTATAATGAACTCAAAGAAGCTTATGATATTTTGAAACCTAAATATAATGAATACTTTGTAGAAGTTGAAGCTTATAAACAGGCTTTAAAAACACTAGAAAGACAAAAGGTTTGGTTTCATAAGAATCAAATAGCTTATGATGAGAAAATAAGTGTGTTGGAAAGGGATCTTGAATGTGCTAAAAATGAGTTAAAATATTCGAGAAGTTGAGAGCGATGTAGTGTCGAAAATCTAGAGCTAAAAGAGAAACTAGATACTGAAATTGCTAGGCATAACGAATGGTTGTTAAATGGAAATAAGTTAGAGAGTCACATCTATGCTAGTCAAACTCCAAATACTTCTATAGGATTAGGCTTTAAGAAGTATGTAGGGTTAGAAGCTAGGGATGACACACGCAAATCTACACCAGCAGGCCTAGCTAATTTTATGAAAGAAGGTGCTCTACATGCTGTACGTGGACCTATTAGAGGTGAGCACATGCCCATTGACCTTTCCATTACTGTTGACTTTGATGGATCACACCATCTCTATGGCAAAAGGTCAAAAGACTTGCCGACCTGATACTTCTTCTAATGACTTTGTCTCTTGTGTTAACAGTGACAAGTCCTCCGAGCAAGGGTCTACAGAGTGTGATTCAAATGACAAGTCTGACCTTCCCAAGTCTGACCTTCCCAAGTCTTCACCCCTGCCTGCACCCAAGACTACCAATAAGCATGTCAGAGTTGCTACCAAGGAATCCTCTTCCAAGACAGTTGCCTCTGAAGACTTGCTTTTTAATTCTTTGCATAATAATACTGTTAAAAACAATTCTTTTCATAGTTTTGGTTTGAATACTTCTGCTTGTAATAGAACATCTTTTGGTTTGAATAAATCTTCTAAACAGAAGACATGTTTTGTGTGTGGAAGTAAATTTCATTTAATTAAGGATTGTGGTTTTCATGAGCAAAGGATGGGTAGGTGTGGTGATTCTAGGACATCTAGACCAATGTGGACCAATGTTAATGATATACCACCTTATGTTCCACAAGCAACTTATACTAATTCTCCTTTTCCTTGGAGAAGACCAGTTGCAAGACCATATGTACAACCAAAAAGTTCATATTTTAAGAATGGTTATTGGCCTGGATATGTTGACTCAATGAATGATGGGAAAGGGTACTGGGATACTGCTGTCAAGTCCTCAGCAGGTTGTTCTTGGAATAAAAAGGGACCTAAATTTCAATGGAAACCCAAGAACAATAGTGGATCTTATACATCTGCATGGCATAACTCATATGATCCACAAGGCAGGTTCAAGTCAGCAATGACTTGAGCCTCCATAGTGTACTAATATTTTGTATTGTTTTTGTTGTTGTAGAATCATCCTCTTAAGCATAAAGATGTTGGCATTGTTGATAGTGGTTGTTCAAGAAGTATGTCAGGAAACAGGGATATGATGCATAACTTTGTATCAATTGAAGGAGGACACAATGTAACCTTTGGAGGAAGTGATGGAAGAATTACTGGGAAAGGGACCATCAAAACACCTCAACTGGACTTTGAGAATGTATATTATGTCAAGGAACTCCAACACTTCAATTTGTTCTCAGTCTCACAAATCTGTGACACCAAGAACAAAGTACTCTTCACAGAGGATGAATGTCTTGTGCTATCTAAAGACTTCAAACTCCCAGAAGACACTTCAATTCTGCTGAAAGTTCCTCGGAATCACAATCTTTATACATTCAACTTAACTAATGTTAAACCAGAAGGTGATTTAACTTGTTTGGTGGCTAAAGCATCCTTGGATGAGTCTACCAAATGGCATAGGAGAATGGCTCATGTCAACTTCAAGACCATAAACAAGCTCTCTAAAATGGGTCTTGTTGAAGGTCTTCCTTCCAAAGTCTTTACAAATGATCATAACTGTGTTGCCTGCAACAAAGGAAAGCAACACAGAGCCTCATACAAAGTTGTGACTGCTGTGAGCATTATTTCTGAACCTCTTCAGTTGCTTCATATGGATCTGTTTGGTCCAACTCAAGTTAGAAGCATTGATCAAAAGTATTTTTGTCTAGTGATCACTGATGGTTATAGCAAATTTTGTTAGGTATTCTTTCTAAGGACCAAAGATGAAACATCTCCAGTGCTGAAAGAGTTCATTACCCTTATTGAGAATCAGTTAAACAAAAAGGTTAAAGGAATTCGGTGTGATAATGGGACAGATTTCAAGAATGCTATACTTATAGAACTCTGTAGGTCTAAAGGAATCAAAAGGGACTATAGCACTCCAAGAACCCCATAACAAAATGGGGTGGCAGAAAGAAAAAATAGGACCTTAATAGAGGTCGCAAGATCAATGTGGCAGACTCTAAGCTACCCACCATGTTTTGGACTGAAGTGTAGTCACAACTTGTTATGTCTTGAATAGAGTGTCCATTACTAGACCACACTTCAAAACACCATATGAACTTCTCTATGGGAAAGTTCCTGCTATACATTACCTTAAACCTTTTGGGTGTCAAGTGACTATTCTGAATACAAGTGATCCATTGGGCAAATTTGATGAGAAAGCTGATGATGGTTACATTGTGGGATATTCAGCTCATAGTAAGGCGTCTGAGTTTACAATTTATCTACTAAGAAGATTGAGGAGACATTGAATCGAGGTTTCTAGAAGACAAGCCTAATGTTCAAGGACAGGGTCATGTTTGGTCTTTTGATCTTGATTACTTAACTGACTATTTGGGTTATTCTAGACATATGGCAAATCAAGATGCAAGTACTCAAGAGTCTCAAATTAACAGTGCAGATACCCTGGATGCTGATTCTGACAGTGAGTTTGAAGATGATGAACAACCTATTGTAGTGCCTTCTTTCTCCCCTACAATTTTACAAGTGACACTTCCAAAGTTACTTCTGATGAGAGTGAAGATGAGTCCAATTATGCAGAGGACCTTGCTAGGCTAAAGACGCAGAGTATGCTAATCTAGAAGCTGAAAGGATTGCTGAGGAGAGTGCCGTGAAGCAATCGTGGAAACATCAATACTGCTGAATGTGATTCTGTTTCTCCTACCATCCCCAATTCTGCTGAAAGACATGTTGTTTCTACTAAAGTGTCAACAGACTTTGGAGAACCTTATACACGTTTTCCAAAACCTTCAGATCTTGGTCATTATCAACCTAAAGCTGGAATCTTCACCTCACCTTCCTATGACACTGATTTTGAACCAACTGTTACTAATCTTGATTCTTCCATTGAAGTCAACACCACTGCTACAAAAAGGATTAACAATACTCATCCACAGTCCAATATTATTGGTGATCCTAATGCACCTGTTAGAACAAGGGGTACTGTGGCAAGTTCTAAATATGGTCAAGTGGCTTTTATTTCTTATGTCTCAAATCAGCAAAGGGACAATCACACAGACTATGAACATTGTCTGTTTGCTTGTTTTCTTTCTCAAGTGGAACCAACCAGTGTTACTCAGGCTCTTGAAGATTCAAGTTGGCTTGAGGCAATGCAGGAAGAGATGCAACAATTTCAAAATCAGCAAGTTTGGATCTTGGTACCACTACCTGATGGCAAGTATGCAATTGGGACTAAATGGATTCTGAAGAATAAGAGAGATGCAAGGGGTGTTGTAATTAAAAACAAAGCAAGATTGGTTGCTCGGGGTTATAGACAAGAGGAGGGATTGATTATGATGAAGTGTTTGCACCTGTGGCAAGAGTTGAGGCCATACGGATTTTCTTGGCTTATGCATCCTATATGGGTTTTATGGTATATCAGATGGATGTTAAAGGAGCCTTTCTGTATGGTGAAATAGAAGAGGAGGTTTATGTCACTCAACCTAAAGGATTTGAAGACCCCGATCATCCTACTCATGTTTACAAGGTTGTCAAAGCTCTCTATGGACTACATCAGGCACCAAGAGCTTAGTATGCTAGGCTTTCATCATTTCTGCTGAAGCATGGATATCGAAGAGGTGCTATTGATAAAACACTTTTCCTGAAGAATAATTCCACAGATATTATTCTTGTACAAGTGTATGTGGATGACATTATTTTTGGATCCACAAAGGAAGCTTGGTGCGGGGAGTTTGAGGAGCTTATGAAGGGAGAATTTCAGATGAGTGCCATGGGAGAAATGACTTTCTTTTTGGGTCTTCAAGTTCAGCAGAAACCTGATGGTATCTTTATAAGTCAGGACAAATATGTGAGGGACATATTGAAGAAGTTTGGAATGGAAAGTGTAAGGACCTGCCACTACACCTTATGAAGCTCCAAAGTCAAAGACCAACAATGAAATAGATCCACCGGTGAATGTACATCTTTACAGATCTATGATTGGTTCTTTGATGTATCTAACACTTCACGGCCCGATATTACTTTTTTGTAAGTGTTTGTTCTCGACATCAAGTTACTCCACTTACTTCCCATCTCAATGTTGTTAAGAAGATCTTTAAGTACCTCAAAGGCCAACCTCATTTAGGCCTTTGGTATCCAAAAGAATCTCCATTTAAGCTGGAAGCGTATAGTGACAGTGACTATCTGGTGCAAATCGGATAGGAGGTCCACCACTGGAGGTTGCCAATTCCTTGGGAAGAGATTGATTTCCTGGCAATGCAAGAAACAGACTATAGTGGCTACCTCATCTACTGAAGCAGAGTACGTTGTGCTGCAAATTCTTTGTAAGACAGGTTCTTTGGATACAAAATCAATTGTTGGATTATGGGTATAACTTCATGAACACAACAATTTTATTGATAATCAAAGTACCATATGCATAGTTAAAAATCCAGTTTTCACGATCGCACAAAACATATTGAAATCAGGCATCACTTTATAAGAGATGCATATGACAAACATTTGATAAAAGTGGTTAAAATACACATTGATGATAATGTGGCGATTTGTTAACAAAAGCTTTTGATGGACCAAGGTTTCAACACCTAGTGGTTCATATTGGTATGCTTAACCCTTAACTGCAAAGTTTAAGGGGAGGCATAGGCCTCAGGGGAGGCATATGCCTCAGGGGAGGATTTGTGTACACTTTGCATGTTTTTGTGTAAATTTATTTGATTTTTGTATACTTTATGATTTATGATTCTGTTTTGTATACTTTATGATTTATGATTCTGTTCTCTAACACTAACCAGCTAATGTAATGATAGTTTGTTTGTCTTTGTTTGGTTTGTGTGTTTCTCTGTGTTTGTTATGTTTTGCAGATTGGATATTCGAGTTGGAATTTACCATGGTTGTTAATTTGGAATATGGTCAAGAAAGCTCTAAAGCTTATTTCTCTTGAATTCAAAGTGTGAAGTGAGTTATTTGTTTCCATGAAGACAAAGTTGAAGTTACAATGTTCATTAAAGAAGCTAAGTCAAGCAAATTTTTCATTCATTCATTCGAGAAACAGTTTACAACTTACAACTTACAGAGTACAATCAACATCAAATGCAACTACAAGAAAAGAGCTATACATGATCTACTAATCCGAATCTAGTTTATATCATCTATTCCAACATCTAACAGGCTGTTGGATATGCATGATCGCTCACATCTCTCACACTAGATGCTGGATATGCGTTTGTGAAGTCTTGCATAACCACCCATTCATTCTATCTCGGTGACTGGATATGCATGACCAGTACGACGAAGAAGCTAAGGATCAAAATGGGAAGGATGGATTGATGAAAACAATGATGATGAAGATGACCACATATGTCCTTTGTGCCTCATCTGCTGATTTCACCAAAAAGCAATTCTTCCACCTTCCTTAACTCCTTCCTTTATACGATATGTGATGATGCACCATGATATGAAGCAGGAAGTACTAGAACCACCTCTCTATCCTTAGGGAGTGGCGGATTTCTGGCACGGGACCTTTGTTGAGGATGAGGTGCTGGAGGTTGGGAGTAAGATGTTCTCTCCTTATAGGAGTTATCAGAATCATCAGCAGATTCACTTGGATTCTCTACACTATCATCTTCTAAAGAAGGGTGGTATTACTGTTTGCATGTTTGCTGAGAGAACTTATCCATTATCTGTGAAACTTATGGAAAGAATGCTTATTCAGAAGTTGGAAGTTCCTCCGGATCCTGTTGGCAATGATTTTTTGAATGCTGAACAATGTGTCGGTGTTATTAAGAATCAGATTATGGCACATAGAAGTTCATCATGATTATGGTAATTTGTATGGTTTATAATTTTTGTTTATTTGTTTATTTCTTTAGTTAAAAAAAAAAAAAACTATGTATATGTTTTGTTTTTACTAACTTTTATTGCAGGTTTATTGTATATTATTGCTGGTTATTAACTCACCAGATTTACCTTGTGTATATCAAAGAGTTGGCTAGTCCAAAGGGTACAGCTTTGGTAAAGACACATCAATCTGTTGATAGCTGTAATGGTTTGCTCAAAATCATAGGGATTGCAACCACCCATGCTTAATTGCTGAGTGTTGTATGGTCATCAATTCACCATGGTTTATTCCTTTTTGGAATCCAAGAATTGACTAGCCCACATGTATATGGCTTGTCGTAAAGGCAGTGGAATACCATATTTGGTAATCAGTTCACCAATTTTAAGAATTGACTAGTCCTGAGCAAGCGGCTACAGGTAAAGACATATCAAATCCGTTCATGGTTCTTTGGTTTGCTAATAAATCAGATGGTTATCGGTGTACCATAGTTTACGAACTTAAACATTTGGCTACTCCAGTAGTGATGGCTATTGGTAAAGAGACATCAAATCCATTATTTTCAATGATTCACCTCTCACATGAGTTAACACACCTGGATGTGATGAGAATAGTATGAAACTAAAATGTTTTGATGTACATGTTGTCATTTGTTGCTGCAAAGATATGGAGTTTCCGAGTTTCTTCATCAAAGAGATGATTTTGTTTTGATTCTTTGCTGATGATGTTCGAGTACAATCCTCTAGTGCTGTAAGGTTAAAGATCTATCCAAAAACTGGAACTTAACCAAGTCAAATTCTAGTTTAGGGGAGGATTGTTGGGAATTATGTGAAGTATGAATTATGTTGTTGTTTCTGAATGGATTCACGATGTGTATGGATTCTACTGAAGACATAGTTCTGCTGAAGATTAGTTTGTTTCTGCGGAAGTTGTTATTCCGTGTTTAGTATATTTAGTTTGGATATACATGGGCTTTATTAGGAAGTGATTGTGTATATCTTATTTAGTTTTATGTTTATACGTTTCTTGGGAAACGGTTTAGGGTTTTGTTTAGGGTTCCTTTTCTATAAAAGGAACACAATAGAATGGATTATGTGTGTGACTACATTAGACGTTTACATATTATTAATATAACGATCCACAGAGGATCAAAGAGTTCTTAGTTATCTGTGTTTTATACTTGTGTTTATATTCCGCTAAGGAATACAAGTTGTAGAGATTTTCTTTTAGTTTGTTTGTGATTACACAAGCGATACTAACGATCTACGAAGCTCAAGATCTATCAAGGTCTATTAGTTTTCAACAACAAGCAAATTGGAGAAGACTTCATCATATCTTCGATAGAGATGGTGTATAGGTTTGAACCACGTGTTCCTCTTAAAAGTTCCACACCATCAAGTTCTTTAATGAAACAAGTATATTTTCTGAAGGCCACTTCTAGATCAGAATCACAGAATTGACCGACAGAAAATAAGTTATGACCAAGACCTTCAACATAATATACCCTGGAGATTACACTATCACCAACAACATAGTCTCCATAACCCATAATTGCACCGAAATGGTCGTTCCCGAATCTAACAGTCCCGATGAATTTACTCACGAAGTTCATGAGCCGCGACCGATCTCCAGTCATATGCTTGGAACAGCCTGAGTCCAAGTACCACAGAACGATTTGAACGACCTGCAGTTGAACACATACAAGAATGGATAACTGGATAATTGGGATCCCCATGCAAGAATGGGTTCCATTTGGTTAGTAACAATGATTGGAACACCCACATCAGAAGTAAAAATAATGGAATCATCAGGGATAGATGCAGTGCTAGTGTATGCATTAGACCTATTCAAAGCATGTTCACTTCTTAAAGGAATAGTTCTACTAGTAGGCATCCATTTCCTAATGAGCATTGATCTAGATAATTTAGGGCACAATGAATTAAGACTAAATTTGTGGCCAGTAGGTATCCACTGATAACCTACATTACTAAATTTTCTTCCTATGGGTTTCCAATATTTTCTAATCTTCTTCCGCCTTTGCTTTCTAGCCTTCTTAGCTTGATTTTTGGCATTAACAGTTTTGACTGGGTATTTAACAGCATTAATCAAATCATTCACACCACATACATGATTAGTAACAGAAACCAAGCAATCATCATTACATGTTTTGCCAAAAGTAGCAGAATTCGCATTAATTACAGGACGCTTAGAGCTAACACTAGAATCAATATGATTTGTTTTATTCAAATTCTCCCTAAGGTGATCTTCTACTCTCTTCCACTGAACATTCCTAGCTTGCAAGGTCCTATCATTCTTTGTGTTGCCTTGATGGTTTGACATGCTCGCTTTGGTGTCACTTTTTACTCTTGTAGAGGGAATGGGAACATTAGTTGGTTTTGCTACTTTTTGCATTTCAGGTTTAGAAGTGCTGGGATCTGAGCTACTTGAAGGCACATTAAAATTCACTTTCTTAATATTGGGCATAGAATGGGTTTCATATTTAGCACTAGGCATAGAACAAGGCATCACAACTTTATCTTTCTCATATAAGGATTTAGGACATGTTGCTCTTAAACATTCTAACAGCTCCTGAGATCGTTTGGCCTGAATGCAAGCAAACCTAATTTCACTATCAAGTGGCTTATTTATGTAATCCTCTTCTACAATCTCACGGAGACACTCTAGACTATCCTTAAGGTGAAAGAAATAGTTATGAAACACAAGTTCGTTATTTCTAAGATGAGGAGGAATATATTTAACAGTCACAATATATTTATAGTCTGCTGATGACTTTGATGCAACATTCTCATTAAAGACAAGTGGCATCTTCCCTTTTACCTGACTCTTCAGATTCTCAATTTCCTTTTGTAACGAAGTTATTTTTTCATTGTTTTTGTCACGAGTGACTTTCATTGAATCGTATAACTCTTTGAAGTGTCGTTTGACCTTTTTGTTTTCTTCAATAAAACTCTCATTTTCTTGTTGTAATACGTTAATGATATTTTGAAGATGAAAGTTTTGAGAAAATTGAGAATCTAAAGGAGGAGGCATTTGGGAGCCAGTCACATTGTTCTTTTCACCCTTTAATTGTGAAATTTGGGCTTTCAACTTTCTGATCGTGTTACAGTGAGCTTGAATCTGTTCGTCAAGTTTGTTTATTTCAAAAACTGCATCAAACTCTGGAACATTTGAGGATGTCTTGATGTTTGAGGTTTTGACATTTTCTTTGAGATGTTGATATTTTAGTTGTAAATCAAAATGTTCAACTTCTAGCCTAGAAAAATGTTTTACCAAATTATCGTGATAATCCTGGTCAATTTTCTCATTTAGTTTTGAGTTTTTGTTTTCAAGCTCAATCACACGATCATGGGAAACTTTCAAAGCAACAGATAATTCATGAAATTGAGAAGCAGTAATAGAATGCTTAGTAACAGTATAAAACACATCTTGAGCCACACAACTCAATACTAATTTCTCATTTAAGATATGCAGATTCTTCCTTTCAATTTCATTATATTTGAGTTCTCGTTCATAATCATTGACCTCAACTATCATTGCATCAAATTCCTTTTCCATTTCCTTGATATCTGAGTCTATCCCTTTTTGAAGACTCTCAAATTGACCTTTTAATTGTTTAAAGAAAGGTATGACCTCAGTTAAATAGCATTCTTTAGTTTGCTCAAAACCCTTCACCCCTTCAGTTATCCCTGTAGGTGTGATTCTTTTCTTACATGTCTTCTCAAAATCAACGAATAGTTGATAAACAACATACAGGCTAATTAAGGTCTTGCTCTTAGTGGGAATAGATCTAGGAACTAAATGCATTGGTGTATTCGGAGGATACACAGTAGCTGGAGGCATTTTCTTAAGGGGAGTGTTTGTTTCAACAAGTGCATTAGCTTTTTGCATATCTATGTCCTTTTTCCAAAAAACTTGTTCTAGGGTTAATTGAGTTTGAGACTTAAACATGTTCAGGGAAATCCAATTTTCTTTAGTGTAATCATGGGGTTTGAACATTATGTTTTGTTTTTTACACTCAGGATCTTTTAGCTTCTCATCCATTCTCTCCCTAGAGGCATCTTCTAATTTTCTATCCTCTTCCATGCTTCCAATACATGATGGTGTTTGCCTAGGCTTGAGGATCTCATTACCATCATATACAATCTTATGGAAAGCTTTAGCCTTTTTACAATACTCGGGATTCGGCTCCTCTACTAGGGGAATACTATGCTTATTGCTTAAGACTCTGTGCTTAGTGATCATGTGAGCAGTCTAAATGGTATTCCCTTGTACGTACAACTTATTTTCAAGCTTATTTTTCAAATTTTTAAGATTAGAAAAGTCATTCAAAAGTTTTGATTCCTTAGCATTAAATTATTCTTTAAGCACTTTAACATTATCTTGGAGTTCTTGCTTTTGCTTAACAGTTTTAGAAAGCTTTTCTTGTAAGGAGTTTAACTCTTGTTTTTACACTTCTTCTCTAAAATTACTTTTTCTAATAATTGTACGCATTTGGTTATCCATTTCCTGCTCACGGGTAGTTAACTCAAACCTAGCACGTTGTTCATAAATGGCAACTTGTTCTTTATAGGCATTCAGTTCAGAGATAACAGAATCATCAGGGGCACATGCAGTGTATTCATCAAAAACATAGTCATCATTGACTGCAGAAGATGCATCACTTGGTACGATCTCACTTTCACTTTGTATCACATATTGATCATATAGGACAATATTACTATTACCCACATTATCAATATCTGATTCATTAGTTTCATGTGATTGTATTTTGTTATGCATCTCTTGCTCATCAACTTCATCGTATAATTTTAATACCTCAGAGATGATTGATTCTTTGGATGGACCAGCCTGTTGCGGTGATGATACCTTTGGAGAGACCATTGGTGAAATGCTAGCCATGAAGATTGTCTGGGCAGTAGGTTCATCATCGAAATCAGAGTCAAATGCATCACTGTCAGCAACTTGAAAGGCATTTTGATGATTGTGACCTATTTCCTAAATTGGCTGCTCATCCACATCAACATCATAGGTTTTGGCATTTCCATCAGCAAGAAACAACAACTCTTCTTCATTCAAAACTACTCCACTGTCCTGAGCCTGCACCAACAGCATCTTGTCCCTGAAGTACTCTGCATTTTGAGGGCGTTTTGGAGATGTGCAGTTCCTTGCAATATGTCCTTCACCACCACAGTTGTAACACTTGATTGGCTTTGATTGTCCTTGATTTGCATTCCATCCACGCTTCTGATTTGCCACATACCCTCCACCTACTACACCTTTTCCTTGTTCATACTGTCTTCCTTGCACTGGTTGTACCATGATCTTACCATCTCTGACAATAGCATGATTGTGTAGATTGGATGCAGTTCTGATCTCATTGTTAGTGTGTGGAGTGAGGTTCAGATTTTGCTTAACCATAAGAGCCAGTTGATTGATGAAATATTCCATGGTTGCTTCAGCATCTAGTTGCTTAAAACTTGGATCAAGAATGAGCTTGTGGTTACCGTTACCCATTGGTATAACTTGAGAAGCTTTGGTGGTAATTCCAACATTGGTGTAGAATGCAGTTGAGTCATTTGATGAGCTTGCCTCTCCCTAATTAGATTTGAACTTTTCAAGAATCATTCGTTCAAACATAGCATGCTTCTCATTCTGAAGTAGGAAAGCATACAATTACTCATAGTTGGTGTTCCTTAATCCTTTGGTTAACTTGACTGAAGTGACAAATTTGTGGCATTCGGGATTCATGTTGTTCACAAACTTTGAATTGAGCTGAATATTTGGCATGGTTATTTTGATATTCCTCATATCATTCACAAGTTTGTGGAACCTCACATAGTATTCAGTGACACTTTCACCAGGGTTCATCTTAAAGTTCTCAAAATCATCATACAATTGAGATTCCCTATCTTCTTTGGTCAATTCAGAACCAGAGAGAAGCATCTTAACATTGTCCCAAACAGCCTTGGCTTCAGTGTTGTGATTGATTAAATTGTAGATGTCTTTTGGAAGACCTTGAAGTATAATGTTTGAAGCCCTGATATCAGTATCGTATATCTTTTTCTCCTTATCACTGAGCTCATCATACGTCTTTGGTCTGTCCAAACCTAAGATCACCGTACCATCCGCAGCAGTTTCGAGTGTGTCTCTTGTAGTCTCAGTCTGATAAGGTCCTTCATCAATTGATTTGAGAATGTTCACGCCATTATCCTTTCCCAAACAGTACAACCTAATTTGTTGAGCCCATGAGTCATAATCAGTTCGGTCAAGCATGGAAGGACGAGTGTCGGATCCAGCAGCTTGAACGTCATCAGCAACAGAAGAGACAATGGTAGGTACATTGTTAGACATGATTACAGATTCTACGGGATTTTACTATTCTTTGATTAAGCCGGGAAATTGATTCTTTCACGGGATTTTACTAAACCAAAAGAATAACCGTAAAAATGTAGCACGAAGAAATGACAAGTCTCAATAGACAAGTGGTGTATCTAGACAAGTCGCACCCTTACCAACTCGCTTTGATATCAACTCGCTTAATAGACAACTTGCTTAAAAGACAAGTCGCTTAAAACCCAAGTCGCATAAAGAGACAACTCGCTTAATAGACAAGTCGCTTTAAACCCAAGTCGCTTAAAGAATCAACTCTCTTAATAGCCAAGTCGCATAAACCAACTCGCTTCCAAGACAACTCGCTTAAGTGTCAACTCGCAGAAACAGACAACTCGCTTACAAAGCAACTAGATTAAGCGACAACTCGCTTAAGTATCAACTCGCTTCAGAGACAACTCGCTTCCAATAACAAAGCAACTCGCTTCCTATAACAAAGCAACTCGCTTCCAAGAAACGTTTTACCGTGGCTCAACTCGCTTTGTACGATTTTCAAAAACAACCACTTTAACAATCAAAAACAGCCCAAATGATTCAAACTCTTCTAAACACTTATAACCCGAAAAACCTTATGATATCCACCAAACCAAAGAGCATGAAAGATGAGTGATCAAACCATGGCTCTTGATACCAATTGTAGTATATAGGATTTCACAATCACATCAAATTATAATCATATGGGGCGTATACAGTGTTTAGAGAGATAAAGTTCTAGAGAGAGAAAGGGAAGAGAGTTGGGAACTATGTGAAACAAAGAAAAATGGTATTGAAGCTCCAACCCTCTACCTTGGGAGGTAGAGGGTATTTATAGTTTTCTTACAAGACTCGCCTCCTACGGGCTGTGGACCAGGCATACAGTGGGTAAAGACCCGTCCGTCCTCCACGGTGATATTTAACTAATTACTTATTAACATAAGATGACTACGACTACGAGCTTTCTAACGAATACAAATACTTGAGGTGACCGACACTTTAACTAATGGATTTTCTAAATCCTAACAAAATAAAAAGACATGGTTCCATTATTATTATTTTATAAACTGCATTCATAAATGCAGTGGTTACAACCCTGGCTACAAACTAACAGGAGACTACATCACAACATGCTTAAAACAACCAGCACAGGACACAAGCTTCACATCTAACCTCCCCACCACCTAAGGCTTCTTAGGAAAGGCCCACTCTGGCATCACTTTAGGCGCCATTCTCCTATCAATCACCCTCCACACTTTTGGGCATGCTAGCCCAATCACTTTTCCTCTGATAGGTGGTGAGGATGATGAAGGACCCTCTGGTGGTGGTGCAGTCAGTAATGCTTGGGAAGGTGGTGCTTGGAGCTCTTCAGCTGGGAGAACTGCATCAAGGGGAGGCACAACCAAGACTCTTGAAGAAGTGTCATCATCTGTGCTTTCATATGGTGAAATATAGCTTGACATGGAGCCTGAGCTATCTTCCTAGATGATGGCATCCTGTGGCATTGGTTGAAGTGTTGATGGACCAGCAGATGAAGGAGTAGTGCTCATAGACAAATGGTTTCTCTTTCTTGATGAAACCTCTTCAAACACCTCTCTCTTTGTTCTACCTGGATTGTTCAGAACAAAATGCCAAACACTATCATCCCAAACATCCGAGCTGTCATATGAAACATTGATAGGGTTTGAATGGCTCATGATGATTATTGGTTAATCTGATTTTGAAAGATTTTAGGAGAGAGAAGTGTTCGTGTGTTGAAGTATGTGAGTCTAATTGTTAGCCTCGCTTTTTTATAAAGATAACGTCACCTACGTGAACTGGACTAGATGCGTAGTATACTTTGCCGATAGGGACTAGTATCGTTTAAGTGGCAAAATTAAGGTTTGTTGAGCCTATAAATACCCCTCATGACTCTCCATGAGGGGTGAGGTGAAGCATTAGGCTAAAGGTGTAGTGTGTGTTTTCTTAATAAAAGTCTTTGTTTTCTCCTCCCACTCTCTAGTTTCTCTCACTAGAAAGATGAATACTTTCATCTTCTTCCATCAACCCCGTCCTCCAAAACCACATAAATCCTTAAGATTTTCGGTCCTAACAAGTGGCATAGAGCCATGGTTATCTTGTGTTGATTTATGTTGGTTTTGTACAATGTTTTAAACTGTTTTTGGCATTATTTTGTAGGTCGGAAATTTTTTTTCCGATTTGTGGGTAAACAGTTTCTTAACATGGTTTGGTATCTTTTTTGGTCACAAAAATGTCCTGGTCTATTCTTGTTTACAATATGTCTTGCTGGTCCATACAGTTTATTACACTTTAGACATTTTTTTGCACCAATTTCCGTGAATATTATAAGTCAACCGTTCATCTTTTCATGGTCAAACAGACAAAAAGAAGCAGTTTTTATGTTGTTTCTGGGTTTTTTATGAAGACTGGTCAGAGAAAGTGGTCGGAAAAACTCGCCGGAAAAATGGTCAAAGGGTCAAAACCCTAAACTTACGCATAAGGAGCATCTACAGAGGTATTTACGCATAACTGTGAAGTTATGCGTAAGAAAAGTTACGCGTAAGGTTTTTACGCATAAGCTTTATGCGTAAGAACCTGTTTACACATAAGACCATCCTTTACGCGTAAGCCTGACCCTACGCTTAAGGTTTTGAAAGATGTTACGCATAAGTTGCTTGATATTACGCGTATGAAACTGAAATGAAAATGCAAAACTTACGCATAAGATTTGGAGTTAGGCGTAAGCATGATCTGAAAAAGAATACCATACGCGTAAACCAAAAGACCACATCGACCACAACAAGACTCGACTTATACCAAATACCAATACACATCTCGACTTCAGTCCTTGCCAATCCATCATCAGTCCGAGAGTTCCATAACCAAAACTAACCTAACCTACATCTAGACTCACCAATTGACCCTCACATGTCACTACCCAACTATCAAACAACAAAGAAAAACATATAAAAATCTCAGATTCGGACTCATTTTTTTGCAATCTTATAGATTGTTTCAATTGAATCCATTATCCTCACTGATCGTTGTTGAAGCTATGCTTCTTGTTATTATCCGAATATGAAAGTAATGAAAATAACAATTATGTTATTTCATCCCTTTAATTCGTTCAAAAATAAAAAAACACACAACATAAACCTTACCCGAGACCCAATCAGGATCTTGAAGCCAAAGACACGATCTTGATTCGATCTATAATGGAAATACCAAGTAACGGTATGGTTGAGACTGTGATTCAGATATGAGATAATATGAGATGTGATGGGTGAGAGCTGTTTGAGGAGCGTATTTCGTTTCCAGTGTGGTAGGCGTTATGTTTGAGGTGCGCTCTTATGTGAGTTAGTAGGGTTAGGGCAACTGTTAGAAGAGTTATCCCTATACCGGTTATAAGAATATGTATCAATCGTGGGCCCTTGGCTTCTCGAGTGGACTTGGGCCTCTCACTTGGTATTTGGACTTAACTAATTTTCTTTGGATTCATAGTAGATTTCTATCTTCTGGGCTTGATGGGCTGCATATACTGTGAACTCAACAATTGTTATCCGTTTATTGATATTGGATATCAATCATTGATTGTATATGGTTAAAGAGTGGTATTTTGGTACGGTAATTTTTCACGGAAAGATATATATAAATTCACGGCTTGAACGAAGATATGAAAAAATGACTACGGGGTTTTTGTACGGTATTATTGATGCGAAATTAAAGTGACGTTTCACGGGTGTACTTCTTTATCTATGAGACGTTGGTTGGTTGGATGCATGTCTCAAGATAACTTGTTGGGGCACCTTATGAAATTTGCCAATCTGGTTATAACTGATGTAAGGAGTTACGTTGTAGTGCTCACAGTGTGTAACCATCACCTTAAGGAGTTACGTTGTAGTGCTCAGTGTCACACGGCGTTGTGGATTGTTCAAAAATTTTGAATAAGAAGTAAGTCACAAAGTTGGGATGCTTACTTCCTTTTCAAGTTAGTTGTATCGGGTTATCTCCATATTTGGTCATTACTATTAGCCGGTGAATTCTAAGGAGGTTCGTTTCAGGTTGGTTAGAGAAAATTATTGAGAGTATTTTTGCGACATATTCTCACGTAATTTTGATCAATCTAAGGATTTCAAATTGCAACAAAAAGGTAATACGGCATGTACGCAACATTATGATGATTCCGATAGCTCGCAACCATCAGGAGGGAGAAGTTGGTGTTTCGTCTTCCGTGATTGGATTACGAAGGGATTTGTGCTTAAGACTGAAGAAGGAGAAGTAATGTGTGTACATCGTTTTTTACCACCTTGGATGCAATACTAAGTGAGTTATGTTGTTATGATGTTCCCAGAATGACAACCATTGTGCTA
Source organism: Chrysanthemum makinoi (assembly GCA_910596185.1). Lineage (NCBI taxonomy): Eukaryota > Viridiplantae > Streptophyta > Magnoliopsida > Asterales > Asteraceae > Chrysanthemum > Chrysanthemum makinoi. The sequence continues at coordinate 332,627,147 of OU343222.1, forward strand.
CAATGAAGAGTCTACTTTCTCCGCTGCGTGTTGGAAGAGAGTTGTCGGTTCAGGAGGGAGCATAGAAAGAAAAAGGCTCACTAGTTAGGAGGGAGTAATAACCTAACTAGACCGTTACAGTTGAAGTTCAGAGCTACAAGAATTTGTGCCGTCAGTGCCAAAGATCAAATGCCGAGATCGTGGGAAGGGAGAACTTCAAGTTTGCCTCAGTATCTAGACTATAGAGACTCTGCGCTTCAACAAAGTCAACATTGTTCATTACTATTGTAATTTACTTTGTTTTGTATTTATAGGTCTCATTGTAACCATTCACGTGTGACGCTATCTTGGAGGGAGATTGTTAGCCTCACTTTTTTATAAAGATAACGTCACCTACGTGAATTGGACTAGATGCGTAGTATACTTTGGCCATAGGGACTAGTATCGTTTAAGTGGCAAAGTTAAGGTTTGTTGAGCCTATAAATACCCCTCATGACTCTCCATGAGGGGTGAGGTGAAGCATTAGGCTAAAGGTGTAGTGTGTGTTTTCTTAATAAAAGTCTTTGTTTTCTTCTCCCTCTCTCTAGTTTCTCTCACTAGAAAGATGAATACTTTCATCTTCTTTCACCAACCCCGTCCTCCAAAACCACATAAATCCTTAAGCTTTTCGGTCCTAACACTAATGCTCTTTAAATAGAAATTAAGATGGAATCAGGAAGTTAATGAAGGAAAGGTGTAAGTGGTTGAGGAGTAAATGAAGACTTTTGACTTTGGGAAATGATTTAATGACTAGGAGTTGACCATATTGACTTATGATTTAGCACTATTGGCTACCCACTGCTAAGTATATGGAACCACTTCTTGTTCTATCTAACCACTGCTAACCTTAACCATCTTTTCAGTGTTTGGTTTATGTTTGTGATATGCAGGTATGAAGGATTGTTGTATACATTGGAGCTTTTGGAGCTTTTGCTGTTTAGAGTTAGAGTTTAAAAAAAAAAAAAAAAAGGCCTCTTGTAATCCTTCATATTTTTGTGTGATATCACTCTTTTTGGAAAAGATTTGATTGCTGTAAATCTTGGTCAAAAGATTGGAGTGTGATGATGTATCCACTGCTAGCGTTTTTCAAACCACTGCTAGTGGTTTTCAATCCACTGCTAGCATATTGCTTTTCTTGGATACTTGAGGGGTTGTTTGGTAACTTTGGTGATAACGCATTTATTCCCCCAAATCACTGCCTGATCATTTAATTGATCTTCAAATCACTTCCAATTGGCACTCTACATAAACCCTCACCACTTTCCTCTGCTTAATTCACAAATCCCACATCATTAACATCACCAATTACAATGCCGAACCAATACTCCAAAACACATAACCTAGTTTCTAATCTGGTAAAAAACAATCGATCCGAAGGTTTTCATGAAATGATTGATTTTCTTACTCACAGCCCTATCTACTTTGCATTAACTGTAGCACCCACCATTCTTAAAGCCTATGTACATCAATTTTGGGGAAATGCTAAGCTTGAAGAAATAGATGGTGTAGAAGTTTTAGTACTGTTGTGGATGAGAATGACATTTTGGTTGATGAGGAAATCATTAGAGGTGTTTTGAAGTTGGATGATGCTGATGGTGTAGTTAATCTTTCTGATGCTGAAATCTTTGAAGGTTTAGAAAGGTTAGGATTTACTAGAAGGGGAGATAAAGTAAAGTTTTTGAAAGGAATGTTTTCTCAACAATGAAAGTTTTTGATTCACACTTTATTGATGTGTATGAGTAATAAGACCACTGGGTTTGATGACTTTCCCTCCAAAATTGCTACTGTTGTTATCTGTCTATCTGAAGGAAGGAAATTTAATTGGTCTAGAATGATTTATGAAGGGTTTGTGCAGAATATTAGGAAGAAGGGTAAATATTACTTATATCCCATGTTTGTGCAACTTATTATGGAAAGTCAAATAGAAGAACCTGTTGAACATACTAGGGAGTATGAGGTACATTATATGCTTCCTAAGGTTTTTGCACATATGAGACACCAGAACCCTAATTTTCAAATAAGAGATGTTCCATTGTCCCCCCATATGATTAATTTGCCTGCTATTCCTGAGTTTGATGATGTTCTTGAACCCCAATCCTTGGAACCTGCACCCACTGCTAGTACACTTGAACACACTGTTAGTGAATCACAACCCACTGCTAATACACCTGAACTCACTGCTAGTCAACCTCAAACCACTGTAGAACCCATTTTGTTTACTAGGAGGAGGAAGGGCACCAAGCTACCTCAGGCTGGTGTTAGTGGTGTTGTTCATGAGGCTATCACAAGTTGTGGAGGTGACATGATTGGAAGGGCTTTCACTACTGATTCATGCTTAGATACTGGTCAGGACAGTGGAAACATCATTAAGACCCAACCTTTGGCAACTCCTAATGTGGAGAGTTCCTTGGAACTTAACACAGGTGGAGGAATCCCTAGCCAACTGGCTCACTCAGGGTGCATAGATGATCAGGCAAGGTCTGGTGCTATGTTTACTCTATCCCAAGATTCACCTCTCAGAGCAGTTAACACAGCTCGAAGTGATGAGGATAGTTTGGAACATGACCATGAATTGACGGATCCTAAACAGGTACATGATGACTTTTCCAATGAACCACCTCTCGGACCAGTTAACACAGGTCGTAGTGGGGAGGATATTCTTGAACATTTAAATGAATTGACGGCTAAATGTACCAAGATGGAGGACCCAATCTCAAGTCTTCAAGAGTTGGCTGTGTTTCAGGGAAAAGAGATTAGGAGGCTAAAGCACAGAATGTTTGTGATGGAGAAGGTAAGGAGACCTGGGGTTTCTGTTTTAAGAAAAGTGAAAAAGTTTAAAAGGAAGGTGGACTCCTCTCCAGCTGTGACTTTGAAGGACGTACCCAAACAGGGGAGGAGTGAAGGCATGAATTTAGGGGAGGCTGTTGGTGTGCATATGGATGAGGATGTGGATAGTGGAGATCAAGGAGAACAATTTTTGGTATCTGATAAAGATGGGAATGAAGCTGTTCTTGAAAGTTTGAAGACTGTAGTAGAAGATAAAGAAGATGAGATGGTGCAGGACACAACCACTGACAGTGTGTCTGCAACCACGGATGGTGTTATTGAAACCACTGCTGCAGTTTCAAATAAGGTAACCATAACCACTTCCACTTTAATCTTACCCACTACTATCATAACCACTTCTACAATAGTTACAACCACCTCTGATTCACCACCTAAATCTAAGGAAGTTGAAAAAGAAGTTGCCAGTACACTAATAAACTTAAGCAAAACCTCATCTAACCCTACACCCATCATTGCACCTGCTCCATTATCTCTTAAACCTACTGCAACCAAACACTTAGGTAAAAGTTTGACAATTGGTGAACCTTTGAAGAAAAAGGTGGTTCTACCAGACATTGGAAAGGGAAAAGGTATTGCTGAACCAGTTCTAAAGTTTAAGAATAGACAAGAACAGATTGCCTATGATGAAGATTATACAAGAGGTCTGCAAGCTGAAGAAGAAACAGCTGCAGAGAAAGAAAAGCAAGAAGAAGAGGAAGCTACTCAGAAATGGTTAACTGAATGGAATGAAACATAATTCTATCTTCAAACTTCTAATGATATTAACAATGAGTATACTACTCAAGAATGGGCATTGCTATCAGTTGATGAAAGAGCTAGAATCTTGGGTGAATGGGCAAGGAGGATCAGTAAGGAGAAGAAGCAAGTTAAAAGAAAGAAACCTCCTACAAAGGGTGAGATGAGAAATGCTATGATGAAGATTATCAAGAATTCAGGTATACATATTACTGAAAATCTAAGTAAATGTTCATTTGAAAGGATACATGAGATTTATCAGAGGTGTATGAGGATTAATGAGGATTTTAATCCAATGAATTCTGAAAGAGAAGAAGAGTGGATTAAAAGTAGACAAAAGAGAAAATCTGATATTCAGGAGACATCTGGGTCTAAAAGACTGAAAGAAGTGAATGAAGATGGTAATCAAATTATTTCTTATACATTTAAGCTCAATGGAAGTGAAGGATGTTGGAAAATTCAGAGTGCTAATTATGATGTTTCTGAGTTTGATAAATTTTCTCAAATGCTTCAATATCTGAATAGAGATGATTTGGTGAATCTTTGGAAGCTTTACAAGGATAAGTTTGATGTTGTATGTCCAGATGATCTTCATGAGGGTATGGTGTATCATAACTTGAAGATATTGTTTGAACCAAATCATGATGAAGCTGAACGGAAAGGACTCTACAATGGCAATGTTACAAGATGGTTTTTATATCAGTCTTGTGGAGTTCATGTATTGACTATATCTGGAGAGATTATTCATATGCTTGTAGAAGGTGATTATCCTCAGTTGAATAAATATCCAGGAGTTATTGCTCATATGGTGAAGCCTGGTGGTTTACAGATGCTGAAACCCTATGATGATCAAGCATACAATTTGTTGCTAAAGTATGAGCAAATTCTTAAAACTGGTAAGTGTTTGGATACATCCTCCAATTCAGAAGTTTTGAGCTTGAAAGAACCTTGAGAATTCTATTTGAATGTATCAAGTTTGTGGAATGAATCCATTGCTGAAGTTAAACCGCGGCTAGTAGTAAAGTAGAACCACTGCTATTGTATTGTAAACACTACTAGTTGTATATAGTCGGTTTAATATTTTGTATTAGATAAATATGGAAAAGATATTTATCTTGTAGGTTACGTATTGTATTATGTAAAGGACTCCTTAGCCTATAAAAGGAGGTCCTAGGTTAGATTAGATATACGAATGTTTTATATCTAAGGTCGATAGACTTCAAGGTTGTAAAACCCTAATACTGGTTAGAGTATTCGTTATTAATATAATTGAGGTGTTTAAGAGTTATTGTTACTGTTCTTCTTCTTAAGGTTGAATATTAAATTCCGCGTAATATTTAACAAGTTATTATCAAGTCAGTTTCTATAAGGATCGTTTGCTAAACTGGGATCAACAGTATTGTCAAACGATATTTCTTCATAAAAGTCCGTTTGAACAAAATAAGTGGTGATCTAAAGATTTAATTGTATGTCATGGTATGATTTTCTTTCAAACTCAAAGATCTTTCAAAATGAAATTTTTTCTGTTCTTGTTTGATTGTGAAATTGTTTTATTTTACATAAAGATCTCTTACAACTATCATACCTGACACTAACAATCTTAATGTCTAAAATTGGTCCATCTCAGTCATTTCTCAAAATTAAATCGAGCCACGTCTTTCTTCAAAATTTTCTAAAAAGATTTAAATCAATTGGGATCACAAATCTCAATTGGTTTGATATTTTTGATCGGGGGAGAGATCGTGATTTAAATCTCAAATCGGTTTTAAAAGGGTAATTGTTTTAAAAGCACTCCTTCCTTCATGTGCCAAACGATTTCAAATACATGATATACATGATTGAGGAGGAGCATTTAACAAAAAATCAGAAGAGTATTTAAACAAGGCCATATTTTCTCCCATGTTTTCTAAACCTTATTAAATCACTTGGGATCCAAAATCTCAAAGGGTTTGATAATTTTTATCGGGGGGAGAATTTGTGATTTAATTATGAAAACTGATAAATGATGATCGATTTGATTCAAAAGTGCAGGCTGCTCTCCCATATGTGCTAAATGCTTTCGAATCTCGAAGCACATATTAACGGGGAGCATTTCAAAAGATAATAAACTATCAAGGTACAAAGATTTATATGTTTCAACCTAAAGTACCTTGATTGATTTTCTAATGGTTTCTTAATAGCAAATGTGATCGTGGAAGTTCTTCAAAAACTTCCTTCCTCTATGTGTTAAATGATTTCTAATAACCAACGCACATTTTGAGGGGGAGAATTTACCAAGAAAATCAAATAGATTTTTCCACGGAAATTGTGATCAAGAAATTATTTCAAAGAACTCTTGCCTCCATGTGCTAAACAATTTCAAAATCATATGCACATGTTGAGGGGGAGCATTTCTAAATGATCAAAAACAATTAAGGTACAAAATTCTTTGATATTATATCACAAGTACATTGATTGATTTTCCAAATGATTTTTCAATTGGTTTCAAGAAGGAAAGAACAATACCAAAAGACCGACCAATTTAATTTATGCATGGTGTTATAAGGATAGTTAGGTTAGGTATTCGTTCCCACAATCCCGCCAGAGCCGGGAGGATCTACCCAGGGACAATCCACTAGACAATGTAGAAGTCCTTAGGTATGATGAAAAAAGGAGAAAAATGAGAATACAGGATGAGTGCAGACTTAGACAGAGCTAGTACTGGAATAAACCCAACAAGGTTCTAGTTATGAAGTCTCGGTAAGCACTGAAGGGGTTGAAGAATGAAAAAGAAATGAATGAGAAAAGGGTGAAAAGAAATAGCCCTCCAATAATTCAACCTTAGGGCAAAAACCGGGTTCAATTCATATGCTACTGGTGGTTACTAAGGTAACACCGGTATTGAAGACAAGACATCATGGACCTAGTGACGCACTGCACTAACCTTCCCAAGCTACTCAAGTTCCTCTTAAAAGGACTTATTTCATTCTTATGGGGAACCTACATAATCTATCGACTTTCTCTTAGAGATTGTTGATATTGAAGAAGGAGACTCTCTCCCTAGTCTCCGGCATAGGAAACCAAATATGCACGATTGAGTCTAGAGCCAAGAGATCATCCACACAAAATCTCATTAGGACACAAAATTAATGAAGACTTGTTGTTTCACACAATGTGGAAAGTGAGTATATATTAAGAGTCCTACGCATTATCCTTGTGGTATTCCCAGAACATCCGAGTGATATGTTAAATATTCACAATGAAGATGGAAATCCTTCTAGAGCCAACATCAAACAAGCTCTTGGTGGGTGACATGTGAGATCTTTTCCAAAAGATCAAGCTTGTGACAACTGGATAAAAACGATGGGGCGATTCATTCTTGAATCAACCTTGGTCCAGGGAATGAATTGACGAATACTTTTGGAAAAACCGTTCGATGTGCAAATATTCTTTTCTCTAGCACATTGAATGTGTATTCATGTTTTCAAACACAAAAAGTATCTCTGATTGAAAAAATACTTTTGGAAAAACCATTTGATGTGCAAATCTCTTCTTTTCTCTAGCACATCGAATGTGTATTCTTTTTCAAATACAAAAAGTATTTCTGATTGAAAATTGATGTTTCTCATAAAACCTTCATTGTATTGCAAAACTCTTTCTTCTAAGCAATACGTGATTGTTTTCAAATCAATTTTTCATCAATCAGTGAATCTCAATTCGCTGGTTCACTCACTCCGTGTTGTCTACTTTGGGACGCTCCAGTTTGAGAACGGCTAGATCAAGCTGCGAAACCCTGTCAAGGAGATTCTTCTAAACTCAACCTGATCACAGGCAGTATTTATACTGATCAACGAGGAACCGTGGTTCTTGCAACCATATTCATCGAAAGTGAACAAAGACACTTTCGTGTGTTTTATTGCTAACTGTTGTTTGCAGGAACTGTTGACGGTTGCAGCTGATCAGAGTTGAGAAGTCAATTCGAAAGTGAACAAAGTCCACGCCTCATAAAGGGTTTCGCCTTGACATTGTTGGAACATCAAGATATCATTCCTAAGCTTAGTGTGTGGAAAACTATAAGGGGGTTTGAATAGTTTTGCCGATTAAAACTTCGTTTTAAAATATTTAGATCGACTTATGTCAATCTCTTTAGATGTGTATGTTGGATGTTGATAGATAGATATATAAATATGTAATGCAAAGGTAAAGAGTAAGAAGCACAAAACCACGACACGAGTGTTTATAGTGGTTCGGCTACAAGGACACATTCTTGCCCTACTCCACTCCCAGAGTCACCTACTCGAGAGTTCGTAAACATTACATGACACAAATCCTTATGGCGGAGAAGCCTTCACAACGTCGCCTACTCTTTTTCCGGTACAAGGCTAGACACCGAGTTCTTCCACAAGGTAGAACCACACCAATCACAACGTCGCCTACACTTTATCCAATACAAGGCTTGATACAGAGTTCCATTACAAAGGAGGAACTACTACCCAACACTACACCACACCTATCCCAAAGGAGACCCATTCCTTATTATAACATCATCAAGGATACCAATATCCTTGGACGCAACCTATCTCTATTTGTACATCGATGCACCTCATCGATTGTACACCCTTGGCATCTTTCACTAACGCCTCTTGACTTGACTTCTAGGCACCCTTCACTAATGCCTTTGACATGGACGTTCGGCACCTTTCACTAATGCCTTCGTCTTAACTCTTTCAGCATCCTTCACTAATGCCTTTGACACGAACGTTAAGCACCTTTCACTAATGCCTTCGTCTTGACTCTTTCGGCATCCTTCACTAATGCCTTTGACACAACACTTCTAGGGAGGAAGAAAGAACTATCAACAAGAGAACCTCAGTAGTCTTGATGATGACGAAGCATGGAAACTCATGGACTTGAGCTTGCTCGACTTCAAGAGGTGGTGATCTCGCCTTTAAGAGGAACCTAGAGAATCACACAAAAACAACACAAACCACATAGGGAGATCCTTTAGATATGAGGTTAGAAGGTTTACAATACTACGAGAAAGTATGTGTGAAGTGGCTCCTCAAAATGAAGAAATGGCTCACTATTTATAGAAGAAAATAAGCTACTGTTCCACGGATGTTGAATCCAAGATCCGGACTCAACTAGGGTATGAGTAACATTGATTGATTGAATGCATAGCGGAATAGAAATGATACAATCAATATCACTAATAAGGTTTTCTTTATTGAATTGAAATATAAAAACTACTACAACTAACGTACACACGCTATAATCGTGTTTCTAGACTCTCATTAGAGATGTTTGCTATGAAATGAAATGAAAGGGATGAAGGAAATGGATGATTTGTAACTAGATGCCTACCCTCTTTATATAAGAGAGGGAGGTTACAAAAACCCTATACATAGCTTACTACCAAAGCTATTATTAAATTATCTATAAGGCCCTCATTGTTTCTTCTTTCTTCATTTTTGCTCGTTTTGTAATCGGAAATTCCCAACAATCTTCCCCTAAATTGGAATTTGACTAGGTTAAGTTCCAGTTTCTTGATAGTACAAAACAACCTGTATAAAGAAACAATGCCAAAACATGTCATCACAATAATAAGATGCACACTATGAATCTGCTTCCCCTTTTTCTAATAGGGGTCTTGTGCAACTCGTAGACGCTTCCCCTCAAGTGATGCATGTAGGTGATGGGCATCCATTCGATCCATCCTTTCATTTCGGTGAGTATAAGCTTCCCCTTAAACATATACGAACCATCTCAATTTTTATTTTTTATTTATTTTTTATTTATTTATTTATTTTTTTTACATCTACACAAAAGAAATAAACCATAGCAGCAGAAAAATCAAATCAGTAGCAGCATCAAAATAGTCTACCAGTAGGAATGGAGAACCAGTAGGAACACCCACGTATGCGTCTTATATCTTGCACTATCCACGTGACTCCAAATCTTGATAAACCCTCAAATATTATGAGACACTGAGCACTATAATGTAACTCCTTAAAGTGATAGCAAATGTGAGCATTAAGCACCTTCTGTAGATCACACCCCTTCACTAACATTGAGCACAACAACGTAACTCCTTAAAGTGTTAGCAAATATGCGCATTAAGTACCTTTAATTTGAAGATCTCACCCCTTCGCTAGATTTATCAAGTCTTTGTCACACCATTAAAGTACGAACAAGTTACCTCAAAAGTGTAGCTGCTCACTTTAAGATATGATAAGACACGCACCTGATCAACCAGTAGGAACTCCAGAACTACCAGTAGCAACCGATCAGCAGAAACCAATACTACCAGCAGAAACCGATCAGCAGAAACCGAATAATCTACCAGCAAGAACCGAATAATAAAGCCGGTAAAAACAAAAAACACAACCAGCAGGAACAAAACAATCAATCAGCAGGAACAAAAACTCGAACAATACCTTTAGAAAATGCTATGGATGCACTACTGTCCAAATTACTGATGTTGACCCCATCTACCAATTAATATACCTAGTACTGATCAATAATCTTTGTACAAACACGTGTACCAAAAGATGGCCCTACCAGTTGAATAACACGTGATCACGAAATCAGCAGATGATGTCATGCGATCCTACTGACTTGAGCATTAATAGCAGTAACAAAAAAGGGTCCACGAATGAATACCATCCACGAACCAATCAGATACATATATCACATTCGGAGAATGTGTAAGCGCATAATGAATTTTGGACCGTGTCAAGAAATCCACCATTGGTTCATATAATTCATGACCCTTTGCTTTTCCCAGAAAAGCAACTTTGTTATGATCTTTCTTAAATTGAAGCACCGCCATGTGATAAATTGTGATTATGAATTATGATACATGCAACTGGAAGTGTGTTTAAATCGAGTGAAGTGGGAATCAGTTATTTTTGGGCGAAGATATGCGAAGATGGTTATTAATTGAAGTTACCCAATTATGGTCAAAAGTATCGTAACAAATCGTTGACCATATCTTACGTGTAAAATAACCCCAATTCAAAATTAACACTCCAGCAGAAATGATGGTCAATCTGCTGAAGAAGGTCAATCAGCAGAAACAACTCAAGTTACTTAGTATCTTCAGTAAATATCTTGAGTATTACTGTGCCACCTAACTCGCATTAATTGTCATCAAGCCTTGAATCCGCCTATAAGATAATCCCAATGCACCATTAACACATACCATTTACCCCAATTAAGTTCAAAAACCCTAATTTCTCCAAAAATCACCAATCATCAGCAATAACAATGTCTACCAAACTAGAAGTAATAAATCTAACATCCTCCTCATCATCATCCTCATCCAGTGATGATTCACTCTCATTCTTTCGCAACCCTTATCAAGATAATCCTCGACCATTAAAATCCCCATTTCTCCCTTCTTCAGAAGATGACAGTGTAGTGGATCCAAGTGATTCATCTAGGGGTTCTGATGACTCCACAGAGCGTCTAGAGCCAATCTTCAATAGATTGGTGAGAGAGGAAGAGGAGAGGACATCAACTGGTGTAGACAAGCCCCAACCCCCACAACCCCAACCCCAACCAAGTCCACGTGCCAGAAATCCACCACTCCTAACAACAAGAGAAGTGGTTATTGCACTTCCTGCTTCAATTCTTGGTGCTTCTTACCATGGAAGTAGGGGAAAGGTCAAGAGGGCAGAGGTGAAGGGAAAGGGAAAAAGAAAGATGGAGTGATGCTTTATGGTGGAACTAGTAGATGGAACAACTGAAGATTTCTCAAATCACAAATCCATCTACCATGCCAAGAGACAAAGATATAAAACTAGGTTCTTGAGCATCTTCATCGTCGTTTTCATCAATCCATCCTTTCCATTTTCATCTTCAGCTTGTCTATCGAATTTGTCAAGTATCTTCACCAGCTTTTGTAATAGATGATAGGAACTAGTATTATGTTTGGTAGATCTTGTATAGGAATGGTCTTGTATTTTCATTTGAAGTTGATTGTAAGTTGTAAACTGTTTCTTGAATGAATGAACAATTAAACTTCAGTACTTCTCTTCAGTAGAAACAATTTGATCACTTTAGTACTTCTGTTCAGTAGAAACAAGCTTTAAGCTTACTTGACCATATTCCCAATAAACCAAACTTGGTGAACTTCAACTTATAGATGCATTCTGCAAAACAGACACAGAGAAACACACAAACCAAACCAAGACAAACAAAACTAAAAGAACATTAGCTGGTTAGTGTTAGCAAATAAAAATATAAACAATAATCTACAAATTTTACAACAATAATCCTCCCCTGAGGCAGATGCCTCCCCTAAGGCCTATGTCTCCCCTTAAACTTTGCATTTAAGGGTTAAGCATCCCAATATGTATAACTAGGTGTTGAAACCTAGGTCCATCAAAAGCTTTAGTCAATAAATCTGCCATATTGTCATCAGTGTGAATCTTAACCACTTTTATCAAATGTTTTTCATATGCATCTCTTATAAAGTGGTGCCTGATTTCAATATGCTTAGTTCTACTATGGAAAACTGGATTTTTAACTATGCATATGGTACTTTGATTATCAATAAAAATTGTGGTGCTCATGAAGTTAAACCCATAATCCAACAATTGATTTTGTATCCATAGTACCTGACCACAACAATTTGCAGCAGCAACATACTTTGCTTCAGTAGATGAGGTAGCAACAATAGTTTGTTTCTTGCACTGCCAAGAAATGAATCTTTTTCCAAGGAATTGGCAACCTCCAGTTGTGGATCTTCTATCCAGATTTGCACCAGCATAATCACTATCACTATAAGCTTCCAACTTAAAAGGAGACTCTTTTGGATACCAAAGACCTAAATTTGGTTGGCTTTTAAGGTACTTAAAGATCTTCTTAACTGCATTCAAATGGAAAGCAAGTGAAGTGACTTGATGTCTAGATCAAGCACTTACAAAGAAAAGTAATGTCAGGCCTAGAAGCTGTCAAATACATCAATGAACCTATCATGGATCTGTATAGATGAACATTTACAGCAGGATCTGGTTCAAGATTGTTCTTTGGTTTTGGAGCTTCATAAGGTGTAGTGGCAGTTCTGACATTCTCCATATCAAACTTCTTCAAGATGTCCCTCACATATTTATCCTGACTAATAAAAATACCATCAGGTTTCTGCTTAACTTGGAGACCCAAAAAGAAAGTAAGCTCCCCCATAGCACTCATCTGAAACTCTCCCTTCATCAGCTCCTCAAACTCCCTGAACCAAGCTTCTTTAGTGGAGCCAAATATAATGTCATCCACATAAACTTGCACAAGAATGATGTCTGTGGAATTCTTCTTTAGGAAAAGTGTTTTGTCAATGGCACCTCTTCTATAACCATGCTTCAGCGGAAATGCTGAAAGCCTAGCATACCATGCTCTTGGTGCTTGATGTAGTCCATAAAGAGCTTTTACAACATTGTAAACATGTTTTGGATGATCTGGGTCTTCAAAACCTTTGGGTTGAGTGACATATACCTCCTCTTCTATTTCACCATACAGAAAAGAACCTTTGACATCCATTTGATATACCATGAACCCCATGTAAGATGCATAGGCCAAAAAGATTCTTATGGCCTCAACTCTAGCTACTGGTGCAAACACTTCATCATAATCAATTCCTTCCTCTTGTCTGAACCCCTGAGCCACTAATCTTGCTTTGTTTTTAACCACAACACCCCTTGCATCTCTTTTATTCTTTAAAATCCATTTTGTCCCAATTGCATACTTCCCATCAGGTAGTGGTACTAATATCCAAACCTGCTGATTTTGGAATTGTTGCATCTCTTCTTGCATTGCTTCAAGCCAACTTGAATCTTCAAGAGCTTGAGTAACACTGGTTGGTTGCACTTGAGAAAGAAAACAAGAAAACAAACAATGCTTAAAGTCTGTGTGATTGTCCCTTTGCTGGTTTGAGACATAGGAAAGAAAGGCAACTTGACCATATTTAGAACTTGTCACAGAACTTCTAGTTCTAACATGTGCTAGAGGATCACCAATAACATTGGATTGAGGATGAGCAATGTTGATCCTTTTTGTAGCAGTGGGTTTGACTTCAATGGATGTATCAAGATTAGTCACAGTTGGTTCAAAATCACTGTCATAGGAAGGTGAGGTGAAGATGCCAGCTTTGGGTTGATGATTACCAAGATCTGAAGGACTTGGAAAGCGTGTATATGGTTCTCCAAAGTCTGTGGACACTCTAGTAGAAATGGGAGTAGAAACAGCAGGGCTATCAGCAGATTTGATTATGTTGGGAGAAACAGGATCACTGTCAGAAGAATCATGGTTTCCACTGACTGCTTCTCTTGCAACCTCCCCACTAATCCTCTCAGCTTCAAGATTAGCTCCATGCTCTTGCTTCTTAAGCCTAGCAAGGTCCTCTGCATAGTGTGACTCATCTTCACTCTCATCAGATGTAACTTTAGAAGTATCACCTGCAAAATGGTTAGGGGAGAAGGAAGGTACAATAATAGGTTGTTCATCATCCTCACACTCACTGTCTGAGTCAGCATCCATGGTACCTACATTGTCAGTGGGAGACTCTTGTGTACCTGCATTTTGGTTAGCCACATGTCTAGAATAACCCAAGTAATCAGTTAAGTAATCCATGTCAAAAGACCAAACATGACCTTGTCCTTGAACATTAGGCTTATCTTCTAGAAATCTCAGGTTCAAAGTCTCCTCAATCTTCTTGGCAGTCAAATTTTATACCCTATAAGCCTTACTATGAGCTGAATAACCCACAGTGTACCCCTCATCAGCTTTCTCATCAAATTTACCCAGTGGATCACTAGTGTTCAAAATGGTCACTTGACATCCAAAAGGTTTGAGGTAATGAATAGCAGGAACTTTCCCAGTGAGAAGTTCATAAGGTATCTTGAAATGAGGTCTAGTAATGGATAACCTGTTCAGTACATAAGAAGCTGTGCTAACAGCTTCAGTCCAAAACATAGTGGGTAATTTAGAGTCTGCAAGCATGGATCTTGCTGCCTCTATTAAGGTCCTATTCTTTCTTTCAGCTACCCCATTTTGTTGTGGGGTTCTTGGAGTGCTATAGTCCCTTTTTATCCCTTTAGACTTACAGAGTTCTATTAATACAGCATTCTTGAATTCTGTCCCATTATCACACCGAATACCTTTAACCTTTTTGTTCAGCTGGTTTTCAACAAGGGTAATGAACTCCTTCAAAATTTGAGATGTTTCATCTTTAGTTCATAAAAAGAATACCCAACAAAACCTGATATAGTCATCAGTGATTACCAGACAAAAATATTTGTGATCAATGCATCGCACTTGGGTTGGAACAAAAAGATCCATATGTAGCAACTGAAGAGGTTTTGAGATAATGCTCACAGCTATAATGGCTTTGTATGAGACTCTGTGCTGCTTTCCTTTGTTGCAGGCAACACAGTTATGTTCATTGGTGAAAACTTTGGAAGGAAGTCCTTCAACTAGACCAAGTTTAGAAAGCTTGTTGATGGTCTTGAAGTTCACATGAGCCATCCTTCTATGCCATTTTGTAGACTCATCCAGGGATGCTTTAGCCACCAAACATGTTAGGTCTCCTTCTGGTTGAACATCATTCAAGTTGAATGTGTATAGATTGTGGTTTCTGGGAACTCTTAGCAGAATTGATGTATCTTCTGGAAGTTTGAAGTCTTTAGAAAGCACAAGACATTCATCCTCAGAGAAGAATACTTTGTTCTTGGTATCACAAATTTGTGAGACTGAGAAAAAGTTGAAGTGTTGCAGTTCCTTTACATTGTACACATTCTCAAAGTCCAACTGAGGTGTTTTGATGGTGCGTTTCCCAGTGATTCTACCATTACTTCCACCAAAAGTCACACTGCCTCCCCCTTCAATGGGTACGAAATTATGCATCATTTCTCTGTTTCCTGACATGCTTTTGGAACAACCACTATCAACAATTCCAACTTCTTTATGCTTAAGAGGATGATCCTACAACAACAACAAAAATATATACAAAATATTAGTACACTATGGAGGCTCAAGTCATCACTGACTTGAGCCTGCCTTGTGGATCATAAGATCCTTGGATACACAATTTTGGGCATCTGCTACGAAATGGAGTGACACAGAGATAGTTGCTATGATTGATGGAACAGAGTACGTGGTGACGGAGGATTTGATAAGGAGACAGCTTCGTTTGGATGATGAAGATGGAGTTTATCACTCTAATTCCGTGGAAATACCTGCTGGGCTAAGAGCTATTGGATATCAAAGTACGAATACAGACATGTGGCATAAGAATAAGCTCTACCCCATGTGGAGGTTTTTGGTAGACACTTTACTTCAGTGCATTAGTAATAAGTCAGGGGCATGGGACCAATTTTCTACTCAATTGGGTTGTGGGATTGTATGTCTTTCACAGGGTTTAACTTATAATTTTTCTAAGTATATTTTTGATGACATGGTTGAAAATGTTCAAAAGAAAAAGCATAAGTTTCTTATGTATCCCAGATTTTTGCAAATGATTTTAGACATACAAACCCAAGACACAGTATTTTGTCCCATTGGTGCTCTAAGTGCTAAACTGTTTGCTTCAATGAAAACTCATTATGAGGGGGAACATCATCCTTTGCTAGCAGCTATGTTGCCTCAAGGCAATGAGGCTGCTGATGAGGGTAATGTTGTTGGTGCTCCACCCTCTACCAATGTTGCTGCTGATGGTAATCCATCAGTTCCCATTGATGAGGGCCCTTCCACAACTGCTGAAGCATCACATGTTTCTCCTGAACAACCTCCACCTACACCTTCACCTAGAACTAGTCCTAGTCCATCACCAACTCATGTTACTCCTGATGAGTTTGAGGATGAGGTTAATAGACAGGCCACACCTAGTCCTGTTAGGGAACCATTTGATGAAGGTTCTCCTATTTTTGAGCATGTCCATATTTCTCCTGAAAGATCCAATGATGCTCCCATTACCACTGAGCAATCTGCTAGTGGAGTTGAGGACCCTATTACCCTTATATCTGTATATGCTTTGCTCAACAGGACTATGAAAGAGGTTGCTGATCTCAAAAAGGAGCTTGCTGATACTAAATCTACACTTGGTGGTGAGATTGTGAGGTTGAAGAGAAAGGTTAAGGATTTAGAGGAACAACTTGGGCATAATAGCAAAAGGAGGTTTGTGGTTTCTTCTGATGAAGAGCAAGAGGATGTTCATTTGGGTTCACTTGAAATCTTGACTGATGTGGCTCAACAAACTCATGCTTCTTCTCCAATTGTTGCTGAATCTTCAAAGAAAAAGGAACCTATTCTGTTTACTAGACGAAAGAGAAGACAGTATTTGAGTAAGGATTCATCTGAACCTTCAAAGGTGTCAAGGGTTGCAACTACTGATTATCAAATGGAGGATGTTGCTTCTGAACATGTTCAAGTTTCATCTATACAAGAACAGTCATGTCCTCCACCTTCAGCAGCTCATCATGAAGTATTTGTTGCTGGACGAAGTTTTAATTTGGATCCTAATGTTGATGTCTATTCTACTCTTGTTGAAGACACTCCTCAACATTTTCCTTCTGATGCTTCCATGGGTGTTTCTTCTGAAGTTCCTACTGTTGATGCTTTGTGATGAGTCTGTTGCTAAAGCGAAAGGAGTTATGGTTGAAGATGAGCTTGGTTCAAGTCTTGTGAATGAACAGGAAAGGAAAGAGCAAGCAAGATTGCTAGCAGAATATTCAGATATGATGAAGAGTCAAGTGTTGGCACAACAACTTTCAGAACAGTTCACTACCAATTTGTCTCCTGAGAGACAAAGAGAGTTGGATGCACAATCTCTTAATTTTACTGATGAGCAATGGGATTCCTATACTAATCAAGCTGCTTCCAATCCTACCCTTGCTTAGAGCATTGTAGGGGCTGACTTTGATAGTGAGAATTTTGCTGCTCAAATGATGGCTCTTGGAGAACAAAAGAAGTTAGCTGCAGCTGCAAAGAGAAAAGTCATTGCTACTCAAAAGGCTCAAGCTAAGAGAGAGAGACCACCAACTGCAGCTCAGAAGAAAACCTATATGAGGAATGTGGTGTATAACCAAAGTATTGCTATTTATCAGTCTGGTTTAACAAAGAAGCAAGTCTGGGCTTTAGATGATTCTGAGTTGAATAGCATGTATCAGAAGATTATGAAGCAGATTACACCATCTTCTAACTTGAAAAGGATTGCTGATAGTGCAGATGCTCCAAAGGCCAAGAGACCCAAGAGAGTTGAGATTGTGGATTCTTTTGATGATGTTACACCAAAGATGAGCTCTATTGCTGCTTCTGCTGAAGCATCTACTGAAAGAAGTCACTCTGCTGAACCTCTTGTTGTTTCTTCTGAAGCAGTACCTAGTGTGTCTACTCCAACTACTTCTATTCCTCATGTTGCACATGTTGATAAAGAAGGAGAAGATATGGTTAGGAAAGCTGAACAAGCAGCTGCTAAAGCTAAAAGGGCCAGAGAGGTGCTTGAGAAATTGTATGCATTGCGTGGTGCTGTTCCAATTACTTCTACTTCTTCCATTTCTACTGAAGATGTCCTTGGTTCTTCTGAGAAGGTACCATCTTCTGTCTCTATGGGGATTTATATACCAGGTAGAAGAGGGAAAAGGATGTCCAAAAAGAGACACATTGCAATCAGGAGATCTATGCGAGTAGCTGGGAAGAAGATCTCTGGAGTTCATAAGTCTCACAAGGAAGGTTCTTCTAAGAAAGTGGATCTAAAGGCTGCTGAGTCAACATTCATTCAAGAGGGGTCTTCTGAAATTTTTCTTGAGGGGTCTCATGGTGTATTGACTTCATGGACATTGACAGATGGACAGCTTAACACCATCTTTATGTTGGATAACTCTTCTATGCAGTTTAATTTCTTAAAGGACATACTTCATATGGTTGATAGGCAAGATTTGCATACTCTCTATGGCCTTGTCACACAATATTATGCTATCCATACTCCACAAGGTTCTGGATTGTACTTATTAGGAGATCTTCAAGTCCTTTTTTACTCTCAATCTCCAAATGGTAAAGGGTATTCAATATGGAAGGAGTCACATAAGAAAAAGGTTGATACTTGCATATTTTATCCTATCCCAAGTGTGCATGTTGTGGAGACAGAGTGTGGGATGGCTGTGTGTATGTTCTCTGATAAGCTTTATCCTTTGTCTGTGAAATTGACGCAAAGAATGCTTAGAAAGAAGTTGGAAGTTCCTCCTGATCCAATTGGGAATGATATGGTGCATGCTGAACAATTAATTGGATTGGTCAAGACTCAGCTTATGCAACATCAAGGTTCTTCTTGATTTTGATCTTGTATTATTTATTTCGTTATTTTTTTGTTTCTTTGTTTCATTCTTAGTTAAAAAAAATTATGTATATTCTTTGTTTGTCTAACATTTTCTTGCAAGTTTGTTGTACATCTTTGTTGATGGTTATCAACTCACCAGCTGTGCCTTGTGTACATCAAAGAGTTGGCTAGTCCAAAGGGTACAGCTTTGGTAAAGACACATCAAATCTGTTGATAGCTGTAATGGTTTGCTCAAAATCATCGGGTTTGCAACTCACCCATGCTTAATTGCTAAGGGTTTTATGGTCATCAATTCACCATGGTTTATACCTTTTTGGTATCCAAGAATTGGCTAGCCCATAAGTATATGGCTTGTGGTAAAGGCAGTGGAATACCATATTCGGTTTTCAATTCACCAAAGGTGATTCTTTCTCCTAAGAATTGACTAGTCCTGAGCAAACGGCTACAGGTAAAGACATCTCAAATCCGTTTATAGTTGCTGGTTTGCTAGTAATTCAGATGGTTATCAGTGTACCATAGTTTTCGAACTTAAACATTTGGCTACTCCAGTAGTAATGGCTATTGGTAAAGAGACAACAAATCTATTATTTTCAATGATTCACCTCTCACAAGAGTTCACACACCTGGATGTGATGAGAATAGTATGAAACTAATATGTTTTGATGTACATTTTGTCATTTGTTGCTGCAAAGATCTGGAGTTTTCAAGTTTTGTCATCATAGAGATGTAATTGTTTTGGTTCTTTGCTGCTGATGTTCGATTCCAATCCTCTGGAGTTTCAAGTTAAAGATCTATCAAGAATCTGGAACTTAACCATGTCAAATTCCAGATTAGGGGAGGATTGTTGGGAATTCTACTAAGTAAGAATTCTGCTGAATTACAAGGATTCTGCTGAAGAAGAGATTCAGCTGAAGTAGTAAAATAGCCTAGTTTGTTTCTGCGGAGGTAGATATTCCGTCTATTCTTTAGTTAGTCAGGATATGCATGAGCTTTATTAGGAAGTGATAATGTATATCTTATTTAGTTTTATGTTTATACGTTTCTTAAGAAACGGTTTAGGGTTCCTTGTCTATAAAAGGAACACAATAGTATGAATGATGTACGAATTGAAAAACAAAGTTTTATTTATTGAAAGATCCTTAGAGGATCAAAGTATTCTTAGTTATTTGTGTTTATACTTGTGTTTGATTTCCGCTAAAGAATACAAGTAACAGAGACTGTCTATTAGTGTGTTTATGATTGCATAAGCATTACTAAAGATTCACGAAGCTCAAAGATCTATCAAGGTCTAAGGTTCAACAAGGGATCCCTTACTTGAAGGATCCGTCCAGTGTAAACTGGGGGAACCATGGGACGCTCCTCTTTGCCCATGGGTTTTGGGTCATGGGTTATGGGTCATGGGTATCCAAGTAGATACAATGTATCTAGTAGGTGCAATGCATCTAGTCCATGGGTCATGGGTTAAATCTATGGGCCATGGATAATACCCATTTATGACTTATGCATGATGTCATACAATGGGTTATGGGTTATGCTCCATATGTATGGGTCATGGACTTTGGGTTAAACCCAACTACATTCAATGTATTTGGTCAATGGGTCAAATACTTAAACTTCTACCCATTATAATACATACTAATTATGTATATATCTACCCAATATGTAAACACTAGTTGTTGTACATATGTATTACTAAATCATGAAAACACTATTAGTTGTTTGGTGCTTTATGCGAAAACGTAAGTGTGTTAGTAAACTATTGGCTCAAACCATTTACGTATTTTATTTGTTTCGTTAAAATGATTTTACGTTTGTTATCGACAAAACATTAGAAGATCGTAAAATATAAATAAACGTTTTTACGGCTTATTTGTATTAACATAGTGGTTCTCCGCGGTGGAAAAAATTAGGCGAGGAAACGGGTGTTGAGATCATCCCAACTTGAGATGGATCCTGAGGGAAGTTGCTTAAGCCAATTACTAGCTTGGTCTCGTAGAGAGAATTGGAAGAGACGCAATCGCGTGGTCTCCAGAGTGGTAGCATCAAGGTCAATGGAGTCAGCGATTTTCAAGAAATCCTTGAGATGCTGATTAGGATCTTCAGAATTAAGTCCATGGATTGCACATCCATTTTGCACCAACCTAATGGTGTCAGATCGCAGGGCCGTAGTTTGAGATAAATGGGGAAGCTCAGTGGTGTTCCTATAGCCTTGATGGCTTGGTCTAGAGTATTCACCAAGACTACGGCCTCTTGGTGGGTCTTGTGGTAGTGGATTTGGTGGTGGTAATGGTTGATGTGGTGGTGGTGGATGGTGTGGTGGATTGTTGTTGGGTGGATTATCACCTTCCATGACGAAAAGTGACAAGATTACGAACAAAAACACGAAGAAGAGGGATAGATGATAAGGATTTAAAACATACGTTTTTAGGGGATCATTTAATCCCTAAATCAACACATTTTATATCCGTTACTACTAAAAATAGTTCCTTTTCACATTTTAGGTCTTTTGGAAGCAAAATGATGGAATCCAGCATTTTTAGATGAAAAGGAGCGAAAACATGAAGAAAACGGCAAAGTCAAGAAACAAGGCCATTTTACAAGCCTGACGGCGTCCCAACCCAAAGGGCGACACCGTCGCTAAGGAGGAATTCTAATTAAAATTCAAGTTACGGCTCAGGAAGTAAAAACATGTAAAAGAAACTAACACATTGTTTTAAGAAAAACATCTAAAAAGAAATGGAGTAAAAAAATATAGAGAGCAACTGACGGGAAATGTTCTCGTCTTAGCTCCCCCTTGACGAGTCCATCCCTTTGTGAGGGCGTCAAGTAAGAATAAATACTAAGCTAGTGCATTGCAACTATGTTTGCAAATGGTTTCATCCTTGTGACGACTATGCTCCCCCTTGATGATTGCAACTTTGCAATGAGGATGTCATGAAATGTAATCCTAATGTGAAGGATATTGCAAATGATTTTGCAATCTATTGCTTTGACACGAAACTCCCCCTAGCTTAGGGTGTCAAAGTCTTCATGTGGATATTGAAAATCTACCAAACAAAGGTTAGAAAACAAGTATATAATGCATAATTTCCTGCAAATAAGACTTAAGTTAGTGATAAGCAAGTCTTCTCTTGCACGGATCCCACGGTTCCCTCCTTGGAGAGATCCGTCTAGGCAAAACAGAGGGATCTGTCTGTCTAAAAGTTTAAGACAGCAATGGTGATGAGAACAAATGATGTCAACATCAAAATGAGATATGTATTAAGGCACCAAACATATACTCAAGACAATATGGAATAAAGCATGTAATTTCATTCAATAAAAATACGAGCAAATGATCTACATATCACTAAAACTAAGAGAATGATTTAAACATGAAATATGATTCCTAAACTATCTAAGTTAAGCTTAAGACTAGGACACCACTTGAATCCTTAAGCTCACGTTTGTTTAGGTTTGTTGACCTCATCGAAACGTTCGAGGAGGTGATAAAACATGAAACGTTGCTCTTCACGTAGTTCATGTATCAAGCCTTCAACGTGTTGACAATGATAACAATCCTTGTCATGGCTCGGAAAAGGTGGTGGTGGAAATAGAGTGGCTTGATGTGGAGGATCAAGTGAAGAGGGTTGAGGATCCTCAAAAGATGGAAGGATTGGCGGAGGTACATTCGAAGATGGCTCAACAAAAGATGATGGTGGAGGTAGGGAGGTTTCAACTTCCATGTGGTCGGGTGGTTGACTTTGATAATTCCTAATAATCCAAAATGGACCATTTGATGGAAATGGAGAAAAAGATGCCGGTGCAAGTGTTGATTCAACACCTTGGTTTTGTTGCACAATCTTCTCTATTAAAGAGAGTGTCAGCAATGGCGGAGGATGAGATGGCCTAGGAGGCAAGTCCTCCAAGTTTTAGATATGTGGAGATGATTGTAAAGTAGTAAGTGATATGGCCCTAGGAACCATAGGTGATGGTTGGGTGGAAATAGGTGTGTTTGGTGATCATATCTTTGTTGGAACAATCCTTTTGGGGATTGGTTTGATTAGTTGAGTTGGTGGAGGAGAAATCCTAGCATTTGTGGATTTAACAGGAGATGATTCGGTTGAGGAAATTTCGTATACAACACGAGCAAGTTTCTTGGGTGGTCCTTTGGTAGATGAGTTAGCACTAGGAGCTTTCCTCATGATGAAATGACTAAAGATTAGTGATGCAAAGGTTTCTAAATGCTGAGAATTGAGTTGTAGTTGGTGACTAAGAAGTTCTAACAAGATGACTTATAAAAGGAAGGATTTGGGAAGTGCATTAAAAACTAAAGCCACTAAGATCCTTTGAAATGTAATGATTTGCATGCAAAAGGGTCAACTACAGATTTGCATTGATCTATGAGTTTATTTAAGACAAGATGGAGTGTTCAAGTTGGCAATGAGAGCTTGAAATGATTGTTTTAGCTAGGATTTGCTGAATCTGCCAGCTGGTTCTCACGGTTCCCTCCAATGAGGGATCCGACTATCAGCAGTCAAGAAAAGAAGAAAATGATGTTGGTAGAGTCTAATACTTATACATCTTGAGTGTCTCATTCTTCTAAAGTGTTTTAAATGAGGTGTGACTTAAATGATCAAGGGTAATGAGTGATGGTAGCTAATGATTGCCTTTTATGGAAGGAAAATGGGACTTAATGACCACCAATGGGTGATCAAGGATGACACTAGGAATTTTGAGAGTGTTAAGTGATGTTAAATGATTCTATAGATCAGATGGCAACTTGGGATAAAATTTGAAAATTCCTTAAAAATTATAAGAATTGAAAAACTAGTTTTTGACCCATTTTGAGGTAGAGATGACTAAAATCAGTTTGCTAAAATTGAGAGATTTATAAAACTAGATGTGTTGACATGTGAGAGATTATGTGTGAGTATAGAAGCGGAAGGATAATGAGTTTTGGTGAAATGATAAATTAAAAAGCACTTTGAGTGTGATCCTAAATGAGCTATGAGTGAATGTGAAGCTTACTGAGCTTGAAGAAGATTTAAGTGGTCTTAAGGCCTTATGTTTAGCTAGTGTGAAGTGAGCTAGTGGGCTGTTTTGATGTGTGTGGTTTTGCATTGTAAATTTGTCACCCCGGACCCCACGGTTCCCAAAAAGGAGGGATCTGTCTAGTATATCTTTAGGGATTCGGAAACTGCAGATCAGAAGCATCATAGAAAGGAATGCAGATTTTGCACTATACTATGCATACTAATTGCTATTGGTCACTATTCTCAAAGAACAACAAAACAAGCAAAATATCTCATACCATAAATGAGAGTAGTAATGATAATATCCAAACAACCAAAATAAAGCATTTCACAAACATAAGCATCTATTGCAAAAATGATAAACCAAATGTCTAAAAACAACCATAATCCTAATGTCTCTTTTGTCAATCTTTTCTCTTCCTCTTTCCCGACTTCACGACGTAGTTAGTTAGGTATTGGATCATACCCTTCAATTGTTTGAATTCTTCGGTCTCGTTTGGAAGAGTTGGAAGTTGTTCAAAGTAGGTTATGGGGTCCAAGTCGACGTTGGCAATGGGGTTGACATTTACTTCTTCGTCCGAGGAGTACGGGAGAGCCCGAGGTCTTCTTCCATTGACCATGAACCGTTTAGAGGGTTGTTTGGTGAGTGGTACCATGACGTGATCGGAAAGGAAATGATCATCGTTGATAGGAGAAGGTTGCATTGCACTAACATACTCATGGAGTCGTGTTAGGAGCAAACCATAGGGAAGTACCATGTTGGCGACTTTGAATACACTGGCCATTCTCTTTACCATGTAATAGGCAAGATTAAATGGCCTTTGGTGAATAAGGAAATATATCATTTGGACAAGACATGCATTTGGATGGTCTTTGTTTCCGACCAGACTAATGACATTTTCCCTAAGAATTTCTTCCCACTTTCTATAGATGGGATGAATTTCGAAGAGTTCCATTTGAAAGGGATCACGGTGAATAAGCTCTATGTTGCGGTTGAAGCGAGATTGGTCGGCTCTAATTTGGAAAATGGTGTCTCGAACAATTATGGGGTCATCAAGAGGAGTGCGATAGATTGGTTTGGAATCTAGTGCAAAGGATTGAGGGGATATTGCCCAATCTTGGGAGTACATACAAATTCCTTCACAAGGAATGCGGAGGATTTGTGCAAAGGTGTTGAGGGGTAGAGTAAAGTTTTGATTGTTGATGATAAAATCGATTTTGATGCTATCATCACTATTTCGAATGATCCTAACACTTTTGTAGAATTCAAAGATGAAAACCAGACAAATTTGTTCATCAATATCAAGGAGACAATCAAAGTGGATTGCCGAGAAGACTTGACGAATGTCGGTATTTTCAAGGAAACATTCCTTGACCACACGACCTTCGTAGATAAGTCGGTTTTCAAGTATTTTGAAGATTTTACGATCGGTTTTTGAAAACCCATCTTTTCGATAGTATTTAGTGAGGTAGTGAACGGTATCATGGTGGTCTTGTTGGGTAGCTTTAGGCATGGTTGGTCCTAGAAAAACAAGTATTCCAATTAGGTAAAATTTGTTGAGATGGGTTTACGGTTTTGATTTGTATTAACAATGTTGTAAGCACAATGGAATCTTAGTTATGTGAAAACCTTTTCTAGTGATCAATTTTGCAAAACCTAATTTCATCAATTGATTTTAAAAAAATTGAAAACCATAAACCCTAGGATGAGGATGATGAGGATTAGAACATATGAGTGGAATTACTTACAATGATGTTCTGGAGGAAGATGCTTGAGGATATGAAGCCCTATGGAGATGAAAGCAGCAATTGGGTCGTTTTTGTGTTTTGTGAGGAGAGGGAAAAGAGCAAAATTGGTTTTGAAAAACGTATAGTTGGTTTCTGTCACACGGTTCCCCCGGATCCCTTGTAATTGGGATCCGGCTAGTACAACTTGTGGGATCCGGCTACTGTGGACAGAAAAAGGGTGTTTGGTGTTATTTTTGTAATAAGTTATACACTAGCTTATGGAACAAAAATAGCTTTAAGGTTCCTAATGGAATAGACGTTTGGTCAATGTGTTTTGATAGGTTAACTATCAAGGATCAATTGACGATCTTTAGAAAATCAAAGAGGAATACTATTCCCGATGATGAGTAAGTCGGGAAAGTGGCGAAAAGAGACTTTTTAGAGACTAGAAATTATTAACGTCTAAGTTAATGAAAAGATAATATCAACATATCCATGTAACGTAAATTAGCTAATTTGTGGATCAGTGAACATACCTCTAAACTCTTGATATGGTTTATGGAGAAAATAAAACTGAAATACTTCCTGAGCTTTTAAAGTAATTTGTTGTACTTAGTATAAGTAGGTTGCGATTACTTTTAGGTTCTTCTTTGAAGGTTGACTTCATTTTTCTTTGGAGAGATTCTAGCAAGAAGATTTCTTAAGAAGAAAATGTTACAATAATCTATCACTATCCAACATAAAAGAAACAATTTATTTTAAAAGATTTACTTCTTTTTATTTTTCAATCATACACGGATCGTATCAAGTTTTTAAAGTACAACATACTTTAAGAAACTTGGTAACGAAGCTCTAATACCAATTGTGGAAAACTAGAAGGGGGGGGTTGAATAGTTTTACCGATTAAAACTTTGTTTTAAAATATTTAGATCGACTTATGTCAATCTCTTTAGATGTGTATGTTGGATGTTGATAGATAGATATATAAATATGTAATGCAAAGGTAAAGAGTAAGAAGCACAAAACCACGACACGAGTGTTTATAATGGTTCGGCTACAAGGACACTTTCCTTGCCCTACTCCACTCCCCGAGTCACCTACTCGAGAGTTCGTAAACACTACACGACAAAACTCATTATGACGGAGAAGCCTTCACAACGTCTCCTACTCTTTTTCCGATACAAGGCTAGATACCGAGTTCTTCCACAAGGTAGAACCACACCCATCACAACATCGCCTACACTTTATCCGGTACAAGGCTAGATACCGAGTTCCATTACAAAGGAGGAACTACTACCCAACACTACACCACACCTATCCCAAAGGAGACCCACTCCTTATTATAACATCATCAAGGATACCAATATCCTTGGACGCAACCTATCTCTATTTGTCCATCGATTGTACACCCTTGGCATCTTTCACTAATGCCTCATGGCTTGACTTCTAGGCACTTTTCACTAATGCCTTTGACACGGACATTCGGCACCTTTCACTAATGCCTTCGTCTTGACTCTTTCAGCATCCTTCACTAATGCCTTTGACACGGACGTTAAGCACCTTTCACTAATGCCTTCGTCTTGACTCTTTTGGCATCCTTCACTAATGCCTTTGACACAACACTTCTAGGGATGAAAAGGAACTATCAACAAGAGAACCTCAGTAGTCTTGATGATGACGAAGCATGGCAACTCATGGACTTGAGCTTGCTCGACTTCAAGAGGTGGTGATCTCGCCTTTAAGAGGAACCTATAGAATCATACAAAAACAACACAAACCACATAGGGAGAAAGTTTACAATACTAGGAGAAAGTATGTGTGAATTGGCACCTCAAAATGAAGAAATGGCTCACTACTTATAGAAGAAAATAAGCTACTGTTCCACGGATCCCTTACTTGAGGGATCCATCCAGTGTAAACTGGGGGAACCGTGGGACGCTCCTCTTTGCCCATGGGTTTTGGGTCATGGGTCATGGGTTATGGGTCATGGGTCTTACACTTGGGACCATGGGTATCCAAGTAGATACAATGTATCTAGTAGGTGCAATGCATCTAGTCCATGGGTCATGGGTTAAATCTATGGGTCATGGATAATACCCATTTATGACTTATGCATGATGTTATGCAATGGGTTATGGGTTATGTTCCATAGGTATGGGTCATGGACATTGTGTTAAACCCAACTACATTCAATTTAACAGGTCAATGGGTCAAATACCTAAGGTGTCGTTTGTTTTTTCAGAGCTTTTACCTCTTCATCTGCAAACCATGTCTGCAAAAGAAGAGGTACATTTAAGCTCTTCATCTGCAAGAAGAAGACCGTTTATTTTTTGTGCTATTGAAGTACTTCTTTCCTTTTTCTTCTTTTTCTTCTTTTTTCTTTTTTCTTTTTTCTTTTTTCTTTTTCACTAGTATTTTTTGCGCTATTGAAGTAACTTTTTTTTCCTTTTTCTTTTTCACTAGTTTTTTTACCTTTTCGTCTATTTTTTACGTTTTCCTTCATTTTCTATGTTGTCGTCTGGTTTTTAACGTTTTTGTACGTTTTTTTTTTTACATTTTAGTCCATTTTCGTACGTTTTCGTCCGGTTTTTTACATTTTCGTCTGTTTTTTTTTACGTTTACATATTTTTTTTACGTTTTCGTTTGTTTTTTTACGTTTTCGTATGTTTTTACGTTTTCGTCCGGTTTTTTACGTTTTCGGCTTTTTTTTACATTTCCATCCTTTTTCTTACGTTTTCTTCCTTTTTTTTACGTTTTCGTCCGTTTTAATCATCTTTTTACGTTTTCGTTTGTTTTTAAAGTTTTCAACCGTTTTTAACGCTTTCGTCTTTTTTTACGTTTTCGCCTTTTTTACATTATCGACCGTTTTTTACGTTTTCGTCTGTTTTTTTTACGTTTTCGTCTGTTTTCTTTCGATTTCATCCGTTTTCATACATTATCTTATGTTTTGTTAGGTAAGATAATATAACGTACAAAAAACTTATAAAATTATATGAAAATGGAGGAAAAAGTAAAATAAACACATGAAAATATAAAAAACGGACTAAAACGTAAAAAAGGCGTAAAAGCGGATGAAAACGTAAAACGTAAAAGCGTAGAAAATGGACAAAACGTAAAAGGGACGAAAAGTAAAAAATTTGGCGAAAACTTAAAAATGGCGAAACGTAAGCGTAAAAAATGACGAAAGCGTAATGGGATGAAAATGGACGAAAAAAACCGAGGAAAACATAAAAAACGGACGATAACGTAAAAAAGCAGGCGTAAACGTAAGAAAACGGACGAAAAAGTAAAAAAAAAACAGCGTAAAAAAAATAAGCGTAAAAAAGGTGAAAATGGACGAAAACGGTCAAAAACATAAGAAAACGGACGAAACGTAAAAAAACGGACGAAAACGTAAAAAAGGAAGAATACGTAAAAAAACAGACAAAAACATAAAAAAACAGACGAAAACATTAAAAAAACGGATGAAAACATAAAAAACGAACATAAACGTAATAAAGCGGTCTAAAACTCAAGAAAACAGGCAAAATTGTAAGAAAACGGACGAAAACAAAAAAAAACGGACATAAACATAAGAAAACGGACGAAAACTTAAAAAACGGACGAAAACTTAAAAAAATGGCGAAAACGTAAAAAAACGGAGGAAAACGTAAAAAAACAGACGAAAACATAAGAAAACGGATGAAAACGTAAAAACCGGACGAAAACGTAATAAAAAGGCGTAAAAAATGGCGGCGTAAAAAGAAAAAAATGGGAAAAGCGTCAAAAACGGACGAAAATGTAAAAAAGCGGACGAAAACGTAAAAAGACGGACGAAACGTAAAAGAGATGTAAGATATTGAGAAAGAGATGTAAGGGTTGTGAAAGAAGAGGTAAGAAGTGAAAGATAATGTCTGAAATTTTAGAAGAGGAAAGAAGTGAAAATAAGCACTTATGTCTGCAAAAAAACAAACAGAAACTTCTGCCCTCCCGCAGACAAAAGAAGTGAAAAGAGGAAAAAAGTGCTTATTAGGAAAAAAACAAACGACACCTTAAACCTCTACCCATTATAATACATACTAACTATATATATATGATGCAGGTTTTACTGACCAGGTTTTAATATTTATAATGTCTCGTTATACCTATGGTCTACCCTAATGCACTAACGGGCAGTGTACCCGGTTGTGTGTAGTGTAGTATTCGGTAAAACCGAGGTCGTCCCAAGAGCTATGTGTGTGGATTTATACTAAGTCTAGGTGTCACAGATTTTAATATGATTATGATAAGGAATTAACTAATTAAAGCAAATAAAGGCAAAGATGTGATCAATAGAGGAGAGTGGTGCGAACCTAGTTACTCATCCTAGGTAGTAATGTTTACGTCTAATTACTTCCAATTACTTCAGGATTATTTGATGTTATCAAATATCCCCCCATTTGAACTCTACTTGCCCTCAAGTAGACCCTATTAGATAGATTCCTAAAAGGAAATCTCCCATTACCTGGAAAATATAAGTTTACAAATCCCTTATGCTAGAATAAAACAAAGCCGAACACCTCACGAAATGGGAACGAAACACTAAAATCTCTCAACTATTCTAAGTGTCAATTTCAGGGTGATCACTCAATCGAAAAGTCATAGCATGTATTCTATCATAAGCTTGGCGTTTACACAAATCTCCACCACTAGAGTTAAGGACAAAACAATTCTCGAAGGAAATATGAGTAGACACGACAAAGGTTAAGGGTGACTGGTCATTACTAACATGTCACAGCGAAGTGGACAAAATCAATGATACATGACTAAATCCATGGCCAATACACCAAAGGTTGCTCGCTGCATCACCTAGACACGCTTCATGACTAAAGGGTAGGATAAGACATGGGATAATAAATGGTGCAAAGTAAAAATCAAGCAGATAGTCTAAATCTATAACCAAGTCATCACCACTTACCGTCCGCCCAAAGTTCAAGTTTCAAAGTTAAGAAACCGGATCATGATATACTAGGTAGATGTCTCATTAGAGGACGTCATGATGGTCACACTACCTTTTCTCCAATCAGGCGCAATTACCAACTCAAATCTTCAAATGTGATCGAGGTGGCCTCCTTGATACTAAATCTATAATAAGCTCATAACATAGTGCTTATAACATCGCACTTTACAATAAACTGAATAACATAACTTTTTTTTTGAACATAAACATAACATTCCCCCACTTGAGATGAACAATGGGAATTCGGGGGGTCTTCAATGATCTTAAAGAATATGTCGTCGACGAAAGTGTGATTCCCGAACCTTTCCACTTGAACCTTGAACTTAGGCAAATGATGACTTCCCAATCACAAATAAAGACTACAGGGTATGCTAAGGTGTATAGGTGTAACGAAAAAATATATTGGGTTAACAAAATGAAAGGAATGGCTCTGATAGGTGTATCTAGGGGTATCTTGCACTAAAGGTGAGTGCAACAAAAGGGTTTCACATGGGGGTCGAGAAGTCGAGGTGACTAATCGATAGACACACAATGGTAGGCTATTTGGGTGATAATCCTATAATATCGCCTTCTTAAACTGAAAAGTCCAAATACATCGAGCTAACTCAACATACCTCGTCTATGGTCTCGAAATGATGCAAAGGCCAAGTTCTAAAGTTTACAAGCTACCGGCACACTCATAATTTGGTGGATTCGGGGTAAAATTTTGGAAACGGATAAGGCTAATCTCACCATATAATATCAAGGGTTATATGTGCTCGGCTAAGGTCTAATCTAGTTAGGTTAAGAAAAACATGTCAAAATTTTAATAATGGCATAATTTTTCAAAATAAACTAGAAAAACGAGGGCAAAATAAAGTTCAAGAGACAATTCTACTCCCGTCCCCCCCACTTGAATTGTACAAAGTCCATTTTGTACTAAGAGTTAAATAAATGTGAAGAGAAAAGTAGAATTAGAGCGACTACTTCCCTGAAATTTGCTCCAAAAAGAAAGAAGGCCCACGAAATAGAGTCGTGCCTTCGTATAAGCATCCACAAGCAAACTTCAATCCCTGAAATCACACTACTGACAAGCATAATTCTAAAAAAGAAAAATGAAAAAATGAAAAATAAACCTAACTCACTTTCGTAGGAATCACGGTTGCATTTAGCATATGCAACAACCCTTTTAAACCACTTGGTGTCCTAAGTGGACGAGTGAAGTCTCGTGAGGGTTTACAGGGAACACACCCACAAAGTTCATTTAAAATACTAATACAAGGTTATTGTGTTTAAAATTAAAGAAGTAGTGCAGAGGATAGTTACGTCGTAACTCTAGAAGGAGTTACGCCATAACTAAGAAAAACCTGGCATACTCTGCAAAAGTGTAGCTACGCCGTAACCACTGAGATGGGATTACGCCGTAATTGGTAGTGCATCAGAAGTTCTGCTGTAAGGGGCCTATTACGGCGTAACCATGAGAATGACTTACGCCGCAACTCTGGTCAGGTCAGCATGTTGCAGCAGCAACTTTTCTTCGTTTCCTACAAAAATGGTTAAAAACACAAAACCTAATAGAAATCGAAATAAAACAAAAGAAATGGATAATTTGGGTTGTCTCCTGAAAGAGCACTTTTCTTTATTTTCGAGTCTTTAAGTTAGACTCGGAGCCTTGGAGCTTTATGGTGGCCTTTGGACTTGGCCGACTTCCTCCATGTCTTTCATCAAGTTGTGTCTAACCCAAGCGACATTTGTGGCTGTTCGGAGGTACTCTTTAGTCACAATCTTCCGAATTTTGCAAAATTTTTCCTCCTGCCCCAAGTGGTATCTAGTAAACTCATATTTTTCAGCAATAATTGGGGATGGCCTCTTATATGGAATCCCAATGAGTTTGCACCTCCTTTGCTCATATGCTTCATCGTCGGGGTCAGTAATTTCCTCTTTTCCTTGCAACTCAAGGTAATCTAAAATCCCTTCTATGTCATCGTCGTCAGACTCGGTGCCTTTAAACCATTCCTCGTTGAGCAAATCCTCTACCAGTACACGTTTGAATTCTTCCTTCTCATTTCTTACCGACTCTTTGGTATCTTCGATTGTTTTGTCACTAAAGTTGTTAGGACTCTCGTTGTTCAGATTTTCTTTACTCATATATTCTTTCCAGATCTTTTCCTTCGTCAACGTATCAACTTTTCCATATTTGATCTTGACCCAACTGTCAAATCCCAAGTTGTCTAACCAAGGAAATTTTGTTCTTTCCATATCGTTGGTTGAGGTCCAAAATAATTCATCCTCCCCAACTCTCATTAGACTGCTTCCACCATTACATTTATCTTCATAAGGGTTGCATGATGCCCAGAAAACTTCCCCAGGAGATTTAATCTTTTCACAACAATGACTTCGGGCTTCTTTGTCATCAGTGCTGCTTAAAGGATCTTCCACGCAGTAGATATTATCATTAACCAATTCCTTTTTCTAATGATGATCCTCGTAGTCAATCTTGAGCTTTTTAAGAAGATTCGGGTTAATTTTAGCATTCCCGAATTGTATCGCGTACCAATCATCAAATGTCAAATCTCCGAACTTGACATCATGTCTTTCAAGCTCGTGAGGGCACGTCCATTCTTCTTCTATTAAGCTACCGCCACCGTTGCAATACTCGCGGAAAGGGTCGCACGTAGGCCATGCTCGTGTGGATTCATCGTCAGTTATGATTATCGGAGTGCACGAATGAGTGATAGGCGGATCCTCTTCTTCCTCGAATGAGAGCTTTTACAATCTTTCTTCATCAGTATATGCAGCCCACATGAATTTGTTATTTTTGACCCTATCCTTATCAGTTCCTCCGTCGCAAATCTCATTTCGAGGATCATACGAAGCCCATAGATCATACCAGTCCCCTTAGTTACCGGTATCTTCTTGCACCAATGATATTTCCTTTTAGATGGGGACAGAGGGCATAAATTAATGTCGTGGGACCATCCGTTAATTCCCTGTGTTCCTGATTCGTCTACTTCGAGAAATCTATCTGCCTATGTATCCCAGTTACGCCGTAACTGTGATGGTTGGTTACGGCGTAACTCGCTTGAGTCATCCTTATAGACATCTTTCATAATCCCACGATCGCTGTCAAAAACATAGTTACGCCGTAACTGTTCAGACATGTTACGGCGTAACTCCAATCTGTCGCCGAAAATTTTACTAGAATCTGAATCTTCGGTGTGAGAATTAGCTCGTATCTTCGAGTCATCATCAGCAAAAATGACCTTACATTCCATTGTGGGTTTTGCTCCTTCCGTTTTAGTTTTATTCTTCCTTACCTTCTCACTAAGCTTTTCCACCATGGTTTCAAGTTTTTTTAGGGTTGTGTCGTGATTGGAAAGACTTCTGTCAGTGTTTTCCTGGAATTCTTTTAGCCATTCATCTTGTTCCTTTTGTCTTTGGGCTGAACTTTCTAGGAATTTGTTTATTGTCTCTTCAAGGTTGGGCTTTCTTTCTCTATAAGGCCCACGATTGTAGTTTCCAGCAGATCCTCCACGAAAACCATTACTATTACGATTATCTCTGTAAAACGGTCGATTTTCTCAATACTTACCTTCTTCGATTATATTTTCATCGTTGTTGTGAGGACAATTCTTGGTGAGATGTCCTCCCTCACAGCTTTCACAACCAACTTGGATAGCATGAACGGCTTCTCTGATTTTTAGCATATCTCGACTTACATTTTCAATTTTTCTAGCGATGGCTGGAATTCCGTCAAAACTTCCGCCTTGGTTTCTTTTGCTTCCTCCATCGTGCCATTTTTGGGAATGATCAGCCATTTTTTGGATGGCTTCAATTGCTAAAGTAGGAGTCATGTTCGGGATCGGTCCTTGATAGTCCAGCATTAGTCTTGTAGTTATGTTTATTCCTTTGTAGAAGATGTTGACCTTTTGCTGGTTGTTCAGATCATGTGTAGGACACTTGTAGAGGAGATCATTGTATCTATCCCAGGCTTGGTACAACGTTTCATCGTCTTCTTGCTTGAAATTATGGATCTCCGAGAGCTGGTTAGATATTTTTGATGGAGGACAATATCTTTGGATGAAGTGCTTCTTTAGAAGAGCCCAAGTATTAACTGCCCCGGCGGGCAATCTTTCGATCCATCTTCTTGCAGCCCCAGTAAGAGCCATGGGGAACACTCTTAGCATAACAGCGTCATGAGACACACCCGGAATGTTGAAAAGGCTCGCGATGTACAAGACATTTTCAACGTGCTCATACGCATCTTCGTCCCTGTTTCCAGAAAAAGGGTTAGCACGAAGCTCCCTCATAAATTGGTCTTTAATTTCAAAACGGACATCAGCTCCAATTTCCGGTCTTACGAGCCCCGGCCCTTGTTCTTCTCTTGTCAACGCCAAATATTCCTCAAGAGTGAGGTCATCAATGTTAACAACTTCCATGGTACCTGAAACTTGAAAAGAGATCTTGAGAATTTGAGAAAATTTTAAAACAAAACAGAAATGAAAGACTTAATAAAAATCCTAATATAACTCCCCGGCAGCGGCACCAAAGACTTGATGCAGGTTTTACTGACAAGGTTTTAATATTTATAATGTCTCGTTATACCTATGGTGTACCATAATGCACTAACGGGCAGTGTACCCGGTCGTGTGTAGTGTAGTATTCGGTAAAACCGAGGTCGTCCCAAGAGCTATGTGTGTGGATTTATACTAAGTCTAGGTGTCACAGATTTTAATATGATTATGATAAGGAATTAACTAATTAAAGCAAATAAAGGCAAAGATGTGATCAATTGAGGAGAGTGGTGCTAACCTAGTTACTCATCCTAGGTAGTAATGTTTACGTCTAATTACTTACAATTACTTCAGGTGGGTTCAAAGTCCAGAGGATAGCATTTAGTCAGTTCGTCCTAACCTATCAGCAAAGAGCCACCACTGGAGAAGTCAGGTGTCCCCTCATAAGTCCAGTTGTTCCTGGTCCCTTAAGCCAATTCATTAAGTTCCGCTACATGCTAGACTTATAATAGTGAGTGCCCGGGCGCTAGCATCTTAGACACTCACCCCCTAATTCTTAAGTTCATCCAAACGGTAGGTGATCAGTTGGTCAAATCGCACAAGTAGAAAGGGTCGTCAGTTGGTCATATCTTACCCTTCCCATCTCAGTCTACTCACTTAGGGTCAGTTGGTTATATCTCCTAAGCAACTAGCCTCTACCGCCATTCAAAACTACCGAAACAAGGGTAGCTACCAATAAACTATGCATGCATACACATAGAAATAATTATACGAAAGCAATATAAACGCAAAGAAAACAATTAAGGAATCATAACTAGTCTAGCACCAATAGGTGCTTAGCCGCTCATATTAACCATACAAATCAATTCAATGTTTAATGTTACGAAATACATTAATCGAAAGTAAAGAAAAGATAAAAAGATAATGCTTATCGTAGGGGAGTGATTTCTCCCTTGGAGATAGCTCCGTATACTCCTCTAGAACTGCCTTTGGCTTCTTCTCACGTTCTCTGATTGTTGTGTGTGAAATGAGATGCTTTAAAATTCTGGAAATCGTAGGGTATTTATAGGCCAGATCTTGGTTACGGCGTAACTATTAAAAGAGTTACGCCGTAACATATATTTCTTGGTAAATTTCACTAGAAATACTGGTTACGGCGTAACCTCAGGAAGGAGTTACGCCATATCTTCAATAAATCTTGGTTACGCTGTAGTTGTAGCATGAGTTACGGCGTAATTATCAGCGGCGCAGAACCTCATTTGACCTAATATGGTTACGTCGTAATCTTTGGGAGAGTTAAGCCGTAATATTCTGATAAGTTGGTTTTCTGAGCCACACTTTAGTTACGGCGTAATGTGAGAGAGGGGTTACGCGGTAACTTCTTCAAAGTGAGCATACTATGATAAATCTTCAATAAACTCTCCAATTCCGCGTCTCTTTAGCTCCAATGCTCGTAATTTACCTGAAAGTGAAATATAATGGAAAACAAGCGTAAATCCATATAAATGATATAAATTACAAGCATTATCGGGGAAAATTGACACTTAATATTCTGGATTATTTGTTGTTATCAATATATCTACCAAATATGTAAACACTAGTTGTTGTACATATGTATTACTAAATCATGAAAACACTATTACTTGTTTGGTGTTTTATGTGAAAGCGTAAGTGTGTTAGTAAACTATTGGCTCAAACCATTTACGTATTTTATTTGTTTCCTTAAAATGATTTTACGTTTGTTATCGACAAAACAGTAGAAGATCCTAAAATATAAATAAACGTTTTTACGGCTTATTTGTATTAACATAGTGGTTCTCCGCGGTGGAAAAAATTAGGCCAGGAAACGGGTGGTGAGATCATCCTAACTTGAGATGGATCCTGAGGGAAGTTGCTTAAGCCAATTACTAGCTTGGTCTCATAGAGAGAATTGGAAGAGACGCAATCGCGTGGTCTCTCGAGTGGTAGCATCAAGGTCAATGGAGTCAGCGATTTTCAAGAAATCCTTGAAATGCTGATTAGGATCTTCAGAATTAAGTCCATGGATTGCACATCCTTTTTGCACCAACCTAATGGTGTCGGATCGCAGGGCCGTAGTTTGAGCTAAACGGGGAAGCTCAGTGGTGTTCCTATAGCCTTGATGGCTTGGTCTAGAGTATTCACCAAGACTACGGCCTCTTGGTGGGGTCTTGTGGTAGTAGATTTGGTGGTGGTGGATTGTGTGGTGGATTGTTGTTGGGTGGATTATCACCTTCCATGACGAAAAGTGACAAGATTACAAACAAAAACACGAAGAAGAGGGATAGTTTAAAACATACGTTTTTAGGGGGTCATTTAAGCCCTAAATCGACACATTTTATATCCGTTACTACTTAAAATCGTTCCTTTTCACATTTTAGGTCTTTCGAAAGCAAAATGCTGGAATCCAGCATTTTTGGATGAAAAGGAGCGAAAACATGAAGAAAACGGCAAAGCCAAGAAACAAGGCCATTTTGCAAGCCTGACGGCGTCCCAACCCAAAGGGCGACGCCGTCGCTAAGGCAGAATTCTAATTAAAACTCAAGTGACGGCTCAGGTGTGAAATTTTCTCTACAACATGATGGCGTCATGCCTATTTTCTGGAGGGTGTCACCCTTTGTTTTACATCAGACATCCAAGAACCAGTTCAAGACGATGTCCATTATGAAGACAGACGGCGTCACGCATCTCAACTGACATTTTCCCAACGATGACTTGGCCCAAAAGAAACCCTAATGACGGTGACCAGACGACATCACCAGCAAAAGGCGACACCGTCGCATTTGTAGATCTATATATATATAATTTGATTTTTTTGCATTTAGGGTGGTAGAATTTTGGAGAGCAAACCCTAGTTCGTGGGTAGTCCAACTTAGACAGTATTTTAGGGTTCCAAACCCTTCTTTACATCAAAAGATAAGTTTGTTAATCCATTATATCACCATTTTTATCCTGTGTTCAATTGTTTGTGTGTGTGCATGCTTATCCATTATGAGTAGCTAAATTACTATTGTGTTTGCTTAGATCTATGAAACCTAGTTGTTAATTATTGTTAGGTTGTCTCTTGCTTTAATTGGTAGACACTAGAGTAAGAAAAACTAGATTTTTCTTTAATTGTTGCGAGCTTAAACGTCTTAAATAGCACAAAGCTTGAGAGTGCACTTGAGCCATTGTTGTGTTTATTGCGTGAGTTGTAGCTTTAGGATAATAGAGTATTCGGGGGATATACTACAGTACTTGGCGACCCCAGATAGTCTAGAGGAGAGTTACAATTCATAGAACTAGGGAATTAGGCACCCTCCTATGACCACACGGAATACAACACACCAATTAAGATGAGGATGTGACAATTCAACCGACCAATAAGAGATAACTAGGGAGTAAGAACATCTAAGTAAACACACTTTTAATCATCATAAGAACACACCTTTCAATACATAGCTTATCTTTTCTTTTTCATTAGTTTAATTAGTTATTAGTTATAAGAATTAGTAGTTAAAATTGGTAGAAGTACCACCCCCCCCCCATTCCTATCCCCAAGAGTTTACTTGTTTTCCTAAAAAATACAGAAAGCTAAAAAGAATCACCCTCAACCTCACCTTCTTGTCATACATCTCTACTAGCATCTCTATTCCCCTAGAGAATGATCAACCCTTTGGGCTTACCCATACTACACTGCAACGATTAGGTACACTACCTATTGGGTTGTAAAGCTTGCTCAGGAAAAAGGAAGTATTTCAACCGCGAACCCGCTATCAAGTTTTTGGCGCCGTTGCCGGGGAATAGAATAGCTAGTTAGTTTTCTATCTCGATTAGGTCTACTCGCTTGATTCCTATCAAGTGAGTTTTGTTCCCTTTTTTTCTTAGCTTTCTTTTTGTCTATCCCCCTTATTTGTGTTTTTGTTCGTAACCTTGTCACTTTTCACCATGGGTGATAATCCACCCAACAACAATCCACCACCACTTGATCGAACCTATGCCAACGAACTCTGCGCTCGAATCTGTAATGAATTGGGGAACTTAGGAAATTGAATAGGATAATTGAGAGCTCACTCGAGAAAGCACTTGAGAAAACAACTAGTATATTAGATAGCGATTCCACTATGAGTGATGACTCAGATGAAGAACTTGAGGAAGGATATTATAGGGTGCTAGAAATTATGGAGGGTAATGGGAAGAGGAACTTAATGAATACATTAAGTCATACCCTAATGGAAAAGAAATCGCCTATCATTATAACGTAGTTAATAACCCGCGACCACCTTTCAACCCGTGCATAAAAAAGGGCGACCCTAGGAATATTAAGATACCATGCATGATTGGTTACTTATATAGGAATCACACTTACATTGACTATAAGGCTCCTATGAACATCATGTCTAGGCTCTGTTACAATTGGATCATGAGTGAGAAGCTAAGACCTACGAAGGATCCTTTTTACCCTAAGAAATTGAGTAAATTTGTTGGGAGAGCTAGAGGGTTGCACGTCTTTGTAGGTAATTTCACATATAGGTGTGATTTTATGATATTGGAAGATGTTAGAGGCATCATTGATGGATTCCTAAGAGAGGTAATACTTGGAAAACCATTTTTTTAAGAATCCATGATGATTTATGACCAAGAGGAAGGGATAGTCAAGTTTTCAAATGGAACCAAATATGTCAAATATATAATGCCTTGAAAAAATAAAAAGTTTAAGGGCATTGAAGAGTTAGATGTGGATAATATACCGGATTTTGAGGTTGACTGTGAGGATAAGGTTTACTACACCGATTGTCTAAAGCTAGGCCCCGAATATATTCGTGATGAAAGAAGAGTCAAAACATTCGAATGGGCATTTAAGATATGCGGGACGTAGGGCATGACTTCGAGTCTAGCTACAAGACTCATAAATAAAGAAAAACACTTCTTGGGAGACAACCCATGCTTAATTGTTTGCTTGTTTTGTTTTTCAATTTTGTTTGTGTGTTTATATATCTTTTTCAATGTTGTCTAATTCTCAGGTTTATTTTGTGAAAATGGTTTATTTTGTTTTTAACCTCGTCTTAATTGCATATAAAGGTATTTTACAAAAAGATAAGTGTAGGAAAGATCACATATGTTTTAAGAAATTGCATGAACATGAGATTATCAATAATTGGAATTGTATATATTTGTGTGTTTGTTAGAGTCAAATGCTTGTATCGAGTCATAATGGATGTTTTGTAGGAATTTTCCAGGTTTTTAAAGAAGTAATTTTTCCAGAATTTTTCCAGAAAATGTACCAGACCTTTTCTATCAGGACAACCTGATGACGTCGGGACTAAAGCCCGACGGCGTCAGGCAATGTAGAAACAGATTCTCAGTTTCGTTTTCTGTCTAAGTTGTAATTTTTGGAAACTTCCAATTCTTAATTTTCTAGAAAAACTGCAAACATCCATTCCACAAGCATTATATCTTATTTGCTTTCTAGTATAGTTTTTATATATATTTTTTTTACCGCCAATTTTATGCGAGGTTTCGTTTCATTTTCTTATAAGTGTGCAGGTTATATTGGACATGAAGATGAAGTACATGATGGAAGCACTTATTACTTGCTCATTCTTCTTGAAGGAGGATTTAACTGCAACTTTTTACATATCCTACCGAGCTAATCAAGGGAGTACTAGTTTCTTTCTCTTTTATTTACCTTCCTTTATCATAACTTTGATATTTTCGAGTAACAATGTTCAGTTTAAGTGTAGGGAGGAAGAATAAAACGGGACCTTAGAAACTATTCACTCACTTGATTTTTAACTTGTCCTTGGTAAATTGTGTAATAAACTATGAGAAATATTTGTTAGGGTAATTTTAGCACCAAATTTAAAATTTTTTATGGCATTTACGAGTAAAACTTTAGTATTAATAAAGCGTCTCATGGTTAGGAGTTATATGACTAGCACAAAAACCGTATACCACTCAAACTCCACCCCAAAAATGTGAGGTTCACCCCTAGAACTTTAGGAATAAAAGCATTCGTCTTTAATTCTTAGTGAGTGTATCGGTAGTATAATAGATTCTAGAACTTATTTTTTGATGCATTCCAAGATCGCTAGTGACACTACATTCGTGTAGTTAGGATTAACTAAATGATAAGAGGCATTAGGATAACCCTTTTTTTAATCCTGTGATTTAATTACGTGATCCACATCGGTTGAGTAATTTTCCCCACACCCTTGCGATGTACTCATCTTTAGTACAAGATACCCCTAGTTAACCCCTCATAGCCTATCATTTTGCAGTTCTCGTGATGTTTCGGTTTCTGGAATATCAATGAAGAGCATTGTTTACAATCCACCCCCAAATGTTATACCCAAATCGCCTTAGCCCACCTTGTATGCACTCATCTTTAGTGCATAATTGTAATTATCGTTAAAATCTTAGTTCAGTTATCTAGTTACTTGCATGGTTGCTAAGTCGATTCATATCATTTGTATACAGTTTTGGGACGATTGGGATTCATGGGTTAAAGTAGTATTTTATGGAGTAACGGGAAGGAACGATAAATTTACTTTCCCTTTGTCTACGTAATTAAGTACTCCAAGTGTTTTGATCTTTTCAATTTGTGTCAATTAGTGTTAGTGAAATAAAAACTCAAGTGTAAGGATGCTCTTATAAATCACTATATTTTGATGTTATCGTAGAGGATGGTAGAGTAAAAAAGTATGAAAAAAAAGTTAAGTGAAAAAACATACAGGCTACCATCCTACATCTATCTTTATGTTTATGTTTTGTTTCAAGTTGTTATTTAGTTAGTGAGTCGAGTCTTGGCTTAGCAACGCCACGTTTTACATGCTTGTAACATAAGATTTTTGACTTGTCACCACTAAATATCCTCTTATCCAACAAAACCCTTTACTTCCCTACCCTAAGCCTAACATTACAACCCTTTGTAAAGACCTCTTAGATAGTAATTCCTAGATGCTTACACCAAAGCGGTGGAGGTTTGATCTATTCTCAAGCCTATGGTAATATATGTACTATGCCAGGTAGTGAGTGTTTATATTCCATTTCCTTACATGTTATATTTCATATAAACCCGAGAGATGAGAGAATCCAAACACCAATTGTGAGGTGCTAGTGTATAATAGTCGTGCTTGTTTTGACTATTGTGGCGCTTGTATTTATTGTAAATTGTTTTAAACCAATGCTACATTACCCCTAACTTGTAAATTGATTGGCAAAAAGCA
This sequence comes from Chrysanthemum makinoi, assembly GCA_910596185.1. NCBI lineage: Eukaryota > Viridiplantae > Streptophyta > Magnoliopsida > Asterales > Asteraceae > Chrysanthemum > Chrysanthemum makinoi. The sequence continues at coordinate 332,669,491 of OU343222.1, forward strand.
CATTTTCTTGAGGACAAGCAAATTCCAAGTGTAGGGATATTTGATAAGGATTTAAAACATACGTTTTTAGGAGGTCATTTAAGCCCTAAATCGACAGATTTTATATCCATTACTACTTAAATCGTTTCTTTTCACATTTTAGGTCTTTCGAAAGCAAAATGATGGAATCGAGCATTTTTGGACAAAAAGGAGCGAAAACATGAAGAAAACGACAAAGTCAAGAAACAATGCTATTTTGCAAGTCTGACGGCGTCCCAACCCAAAAGTGGGCGCCGTCGCTAAGGAGGAATTCTAATTAAAATTCAAGTGAGAGATCAAGTGTGAAATTGGTTCTACAACATGACGGCGTCATGCCTATTTTATGGAGGGCCCGTTGATAACAACAAATAGTCCTGAATATTAAATGTCAATTTGCCCCGATAATGCCCGTATTTTATATCATTTATATGGTTTTACGCTTTTTTTCCTCTATATTTCACTTTCAGGTAAAATACGAGCATTGGAGCTAAAGAGACGCGGATTTGGAGAGTTTATTGAAGATTTATCATAGTATGCTCACTTTGAAGAAGTTACGGCGTAACTCCTCTCTCACATTACACCGTAACTAAAGCGTGGCTCAGAAAACCAACTCAACAAAAGATTACGGCGTAACTCCTCCAAAGATTACGACGTAACCAACTAGGTCAAATGAGGTTCCGCGCCGCTGCAAGCTACGCCGTAACTCTTGCATCAATTACGACGTAACCAAGATTTATTGAAGATACGGCATAACTCCTTCCATAGTTATGCCGTAACCAAAGATTATTAGTGCAAAATACGAAGAATTGTATGTTACGGCGTAACTCTTATAATTAGTTCGTAACCAGATCTAGCCTATAAAAACCCCAAGATTTCTAGCATTTCAAAGCATCTCATTTCACACACAACACAAAGTGAACATGAGAAGAAGTCGAAGGCAGATCTAGAGGAGCATATAGAGCTATCTCTAAAGGAGAAATCACTCCCCTATGATAAGCATTAGCTTTTTATCTTTCCTTTAGCTTCAATTCATGTATTTCATTATGTTAAACATTGAATCGATTGTTACAGTTAATATGAGCGGCTAAGCACCTCCAGGTGCTGACCTAGTTATGATTCCTTAATTGTTTTGTTTGCGTTTACATTGCTTCCGTATAATTATTTCTAAGTGTATGCATGCATAGTTTGTTGGTAGCTACCCTTGTTTCGATAGTTTTGAATGGCAGTAGAGGCTAGTTACTTAGGAGATATGACCAACTGACCCTAAGTAAGTAGACTGAGATGGGAAGGGTAAGATATGACCAACTGACGACCCTTTCTACTTGTGCGATTTGACCAACTGATCACCTACTGTTTGGATGAACTTAAGAAGTAGGGGGTGAGTATTTAAGATCCTAGCGCCCGGGCACTCACTATAATGAATCTAGCATGTAGCGGTACTTAATGACTTGGCTTAGGGGACTAAGAACAACTGGACTTATGACGGGTCACCTGATTTCTCCAGTGGGATCCTTTGCTGATAGATTAGGACGAACTGACCAAATTATGTCCTAGCGAATTTGACCCCACCTGAAGTAATTGGAAGTAATTAGACGTGAACATAACTAGTTAGGATGAATAACTAGGTTAGCACCCCTCTCCACTATTGATCACAACCTTCATCTTTATTTGCTTTAGTAGTTAGTTATATCGAAATCATATTAAAATCTGTGACACCTAGACTTAGTTTAAATCGGCATACATAGCTCTTGGGACGACCTCGGTTTTACCGATTACTACACTACACAAGACCGGGTACACCGCCCTTTAGTGCATTAAGGTTGACCATATGTATAACGAGTAATTATAAATATTAAAACCTGGTCAGTAAAACCTGCATCAAGTTTTTGGCGCCGCTGCCGGGGAGTTATATTAGGATTTTCATTAAGTCTTTCATTTCATTTTTGTTTTAAAATTTTCTCAATTTCTCACGATCTCTTTTCAAGTTTCAGGTACCATGGAAGTTGTTAACATTAATGACCTCACTCTTGAGGAATACTTGGCGTTGACAAGAGAAGAACAAGGGCCGGGACTCGTAAGACCGGAAATTGGAGCTAACGTCCATTTCGAGATTAAAGACCAATTTATGAGGGAGCTTCGTGCTAACCCTTTTTCAGGAAACAGGGACGAAGATGCGTATGAGCACGTTGAATATGTCTTGTACATCGCAAGCCTTTTCAACATTCCAGGTGTGTCTCATGACGCTGTTATGCTAAGGGTGTTCCCCATCACTCTTACTGGGGCTGCAAGAAGATGGATCAAAAGATTGCCCGTCGGGGCAGTTGATACTTGGGCTCTACTAAAGAAGCACTTCATCCAGAGGTATTGTCCTCCGTTGAAGATATCTAACCAGCTCTTGGAGATCCATAATTTCAAGCAAGAAGACGATGAAACGTTGTATCAAGCCTGGGATAGATACAACGATCTCCTCTACAAGTGTCCTACACATGATCTGAACAACCAACAAAAGGTCAACATCTTCTACAAAGGAATCAACGTGACTACAAGACAAATGCTGGAGTACCAAGGACCAATTCCGAGCATGACTCCTACTCTAGCAATTGAAGCCATCCAAAAAATGGCTGATCATTCCCAGAAATGGCACGATGGAGGAAGCAAAAGACACCAAGGCAGAAATCTTGACGAAATTGCAGCCATCACTAGCAAAATTGAAAATCTGAGTCGAGATATGCTAAAATCCAGAGAGACTGTTCATGCTATCCAAGTAGGTTGCGAAAGCTGTGGAGGGGGACATCTCACCAAAAATTGTCCTAACATTAATGAAGATAGTACAGTCGAAGAAGCTAAATACGGAGAAAATCGACCATTTTATAGGGACAATCGTAATAATAATGGCTATCATGGAGGGCCTCCTGGAAATTACAACTGCGGGCCTTATGGAGAAAAAAGGCCCAACCTTGAGGAAACCATCAACAAGTTCCTGGAGACTTCAGCCCAAAGATAAAAAGAACAAGATGAATGGCTGAAGGAATTCCAGGAAAACACTAACAAAAGTCTCTCCAGACACGACACAACCCTAAAAAACCTTGAATCCATGGTGAAAAAGCTTAGTACTGAGATAGAGATGAGTAACATTGAACCTGAGGGGACCAAACCTATGGTGGTTTGCAATGCCATTTTTTCTGATAATAATTCACAGGAAGTGAGTGAGGAATGAAAATCTCCATCCGAAAATTTGGAGATAACGACTGTCGACAACCAGGAGCAGTTATGCCGTAATTATTTTCCAGAGTTACATCGTAACTATGGTTCAGAAAGCGTAAACAGGTCAGAAATTGGTTTATTTTTGGTTAAAGATATTAGCGCAGATGGGTTAGTCATTCCATGTTCAGTTGGGAGTTATGATATCTTGGGGGTAGTGGATTTTGGGTCTAGTATAAACATTGATGACGTACCCTCCGATCAGGTCGAAGGACCCCCCTTCGGCCTCAGTTGAATTTGCATTACGAAGACCCAAGTCTTTCTTCATAAGTCATTGGTGGCGTAAAACCATTCATCATTGACATGGTTACCAGTTGGGAATTCGCCAGCCGAAGGCCTATGCCCTTCGGTGTCTTCTCTTGAAGATGCCAAGACAAAGAAGAACCTTGACTTGGTCTTCCCCCACGTTCCCACTATTTCCTTAGCTTCCCCGCCAAGCCGGAGATAGTGGGGATGAAGCCCTAGCGGTTACCACAAATCAGGGGACACCCCCCATGATCTCCTAAACGTGTGCTAACACTCTCCAAGCTATTTTCATCACCTATAAATAGGTTGGACGAGTCATTTCAATGGTATGTTCATTCAACACAGTATTTCACATACTCCATATTATTTACAACACATATCACATACTTACTCTCACGCCGGAGGTGGTTCGCATGGCCCAACCCCCAAGAATCACTTAACGAAGTGTCTACTATTTCTTATTGCAGATTGGCTAGAAGTTTGGCGCAAGCATATCACCCCTCATACCCTTCGATCACCATCGAAGGCCTGGTCGTACGAATTATTGTACAATCAGTGGAGCCATCCGTGGGACCCGCTACTATTGGTCTCGTTATTCCAAACTTACACCCAGTCAATCACTCTCACTAGTTTTACGGCATGAATCAAGGAAGAGAAGATACACCCCCTCCGGGTTTCTCGACCTTGACACTAATCCCAGTCAATGATCCTAACAACCTTCCCAATATAACCGCATCCACCTTTACCACACGATCTCACCCTGAAATAACTCCCAACAACCATGTTTCAACCTCGGCTAACCCTGAACCGGTAATCAGCCCAGCGTTTGTCGAAGCTAATATTGAAGTTTTAGATGGAGGCTAGGCGTAGGGAGATGCGTAGGGAGTGGAGATGCGTAGGGAGTTAGAATACTCAAGCGATGAGTATGACGAAGAATTTTAAATGGAGGCTAGGCCCTTGGCTCCTGGGGCTACACGCTCAGTGCTAAGGATAGGGTCTCCGAGCAGTCGAAGGCCTAGTGGAAGGTCGGTTGGTTTCGAAGATGTTCCGGAGAGGGCTCCGACTAGAAGGGAAGGCACGATAGAAGGCTCCAATGGAAGGAGTCACCGAAAGGATACTACAGAGGTTAATTTGCCACCACTTTTGGCGGCTCACCTGGGAAGAACTGAGGCAGGGGTTCCGTTGCAGCCTTCTCACGCATCCGGCGTAGAAGGCAATCCATCTCAAATAAATGGGGGAGGAAATCTTCCTCCTCATTATATGTACCCTCCTTTTCAGGCTCAATCTTACCCTCAAGGGTTCTATCCCCCACCCAATGGGCAGGCTAGCAACCCCAGTTTTACTCAACCATACGGAAGCATGCCCTACGGGCAACCTATGGTATATCCTTCTTACCCTATCGGAAGTCACCCACCTTATATACCTACTGCTTACCCTCAATATGTTAACCAAAACCCTGTTGGAATACCTCCAAATCATAACCCATACAATGCTACCGCTACCTACATGCCACCTTATAACTGCCTTTATTCGGAGCCCATGGGCTCCACAACACCCTTCGTAAGATGGATAGAAGACTACCCTTTGCCTGATGGGTTGAAAATGCCCGCACATATTGGTACTTATGATGGGAAAGGGGATCCGGATAACTTTTTACACCTGTTCGAAGGGGCTATCAGAATGCAGAAGTGGGTTATGCCCGTTACTTGCCACATGTTTACAAAAACCAGGTAGCATTGTGAATTTGGATGATCTCAAGGCCAAGTTCAGATCACATTTCACCAGACGAAAAGTTTACAAGAACGCACCTAACAGTGCACAACATCAAGCAGAAGGAAAACGAGAGCACCATGGCTTTCATTACCAGATACACCGATGACACCTTACAGATAATGGGCTTGCACGAAGACCAACGCATCTCAGGTTTCGTGCATGGCCTACGAAACAGAAGTTTGGTTGAATTCCTCTCCACTGATCTTCCTGCAACCTATAAAGGTTTAGTGGAGAAGGCTTACACCTGGATCGAAGCAGAAGAAGTGTCTACCAACGGGGCTCCGGTCGAAAATAAAGAAAGTCACAAAGAAAGCCCCAAAGCATCCTCCGTGGGAAGGGTCAAAGAACAGACACAAAGGCGGGGACAGGTTTACACCGTACCACAAAAAAATCAACCATGGGCTCTTGGATAATCTGTCCATGTCTCCAAGGGAGATACTTGCTAAGGAAAAGGCTGTGAAGACCTTTGATCCTCCTCCTCGCTTGGCAAATAGAGGAAGGCCCAGAGATACTTCCAAATACAGCTACTTCCATGACGATTACGGACATGACACCAACAATTGTAGAGAGCTCAAGAAACAGATAGAAGAGGCCGTGAAGTCCGGCCAATTGGGACATTTGGTGAAAGGTATAAAGAAAGGTAAAGAAAAGGTCTCCGACACACAGTTGGGGAAAGACACTACACCTGCCGAAGCACCCATCCTCATGGTGTACAAGGATGACTCTGGTTTAAAGAGGAAAGAAGCAGAGGAAGCATTATGCGGAGTAGGAGATGTCACTTTTCCTTCAATCACATGGAAAGTTCTTTCAAATGACCCCGTGGTCATCAAGGTCTTGATCTCCAATAGAGAAGTAAACAGGGCCTACCAAGACTGCGGTAGCTCCTGTGAAGTGATCTACGAACGCTGTTTTCTAAAGCTCAAGCCTTCGATAAGGTCGAAGAGAGTAGATTCGAAGGTACCCTTAGTAGGGTTCTCAGGGGAACACTCATGGCCCTTGGGAGAAGTCCCTCTAGAGGTTACGATTGGAGAAGGAAGGCTAAAAAGAACAGAAACTCTAGTTTTCACGATCGTAAGGTCTGAATCTCCCTATAACCTATTGATAGGGAGAACGGCAATGCAGAAGATGGGCATCGTTGTCTCCACCATACATGCCGCGGTCAAATTCCAAACACCTTTCGGTATTGGAACGGTTTTCTCCAGCTACAACGTGAAGAAGCCTACGGAAGTAGGCAAAAGGATCAAACAGGTTTCAGAAGGGCCTCCGAAAGATGTTCTCAGGTATCGCTGAAGAACGCATTGTAGTAAATGATCTCTATCCTGATCAAACGGTGGTAATCGGAAAGCAGCTCCCAACCTCCTTTAAAGCAGATTTGGAAAAGGTACTACGGGCCAATGCAGATGTCTTCGCATGGACCTACTCTGACATGAAGGGGGTCCCCAGAACTCTCACCATAGACGGAAAGCCCTTCGGCACTGAACACAAGCTCAATAAGTTCAAACATATTGAACCCATCAAGCAAAAGCGTCGAAGCCTGGCTCCTGAAAGAAATGTCGCCGCATGCAAATAAGTGGATGAGCTTGTAGCAGCAGGCATACTCAGGGAGGTGAAGTATCAAACTTGGGTGGCCAATCCGGTGATGGTCAAGAAGCATGATGGAGGGTGGCGAATGTGCGTGGATTTCACAAATATTAACAAAGCCTGTCCGAAGGACTGCTATCCTCTGCCAGAAATTGATTGGAAAGTAGAATCCTTGTCAGGGTTTCGGCTGAAGTGTTTTCTGGACGCTTATAAGGGTTACCATCAAATACAAATGGCGGAAGAGGATGAAGAGAAGACAGCCTTTTTCACAGGAAAAGGCGTTTATTGTTACAAAAAGATGCCTATTGGTTTGAAAAATGCAGGTGCCACCTACCAACATTTAGTGGACAAAGCCTTCCACAAGCAGATAGGTAGGAATCTAGAGGCGTACGTAGACGATATGGTTATCAAGAGTAGAATGGAGGAGGACATGCTCTCCGACATCAAGGAAACCTTCGACCAGCTTCACGCCATCAACATGAAGTTAAACCCCAAGAAATGTTCCTTCGGTGTGGAAGAAGGACAATTTTTGGGGCATCTGATCACCAAGCAAGGTATCAAGGCCAATCCTTCGAAGGTTAAGGCCATCACGGATTTTCAGCCTCCTAAGTCTTTAAAGGAAGTGCAAAGTCTGAACAGAAAGCTAGCAGCCCTCAGCAGGTTCTTATCGAAGGGTGCAGACAGATCTTTGCCATTCTTCAAGAGACTCAAAGGATGCACGAATAAAAAGACGTTCCAGTAGAGTATAGATGCAGAAGCTGCCTTCCAAAAGCTCAAGGATTTCATGGCTATTCTACCTACACTTGCTGCCCCAATCAAAGGCGAAATGTTGTTTATGTATATCGTAGCTTCCTTCGAAAGCATCAGCGCCGTGTTATTGGCAGAAAGGGAGAAGAAGCAAATTCCCATCTACTTTGTTAGTAGGGTTCTACAGGGAGCTGAGCTAAACTATCCAGCATTAGAAAAGCTAATTTTGGCCTTGGTCCATGCTGCGAGACGCCTTCGAAGGTACTTCCAAGCTCACCCCATAATCGTACTTACTGACAAACCCATTAAGCAGATACTTTCGAAGCCGGAGAAATCTGGAAGGATAGCTACATGGGCTATCTAGCTAGGAGAGCACGAAATTGAATACAAGGGTAGAAACTCGGTCAAAGGGCAAATATTGGCAGACTTCTTAGCCGAAACACCCTCCGAACCAAAGCATGACACAAAGGTTTCTGAAAAGAAGCCTGATAAGGCGGTCGAAGGGTGGAAACTTTATACTGACGGAGCCTCCAGCTCCGACGGTTCTGGCGCAGGTCTCATGCTTGTTGACCCCAAAGGGAAGGAGTACACTTATGCACTCCGCTTTGAATTCGATGCTACTAACAATGAAGCAGAATACGAAGCCTTGCTAGCAGGCCTCCAATTGGCCAAGGACATGGAGGTAGAAGACTTGGCTATTTTCGTTGACTCGCAACTGGTGGCCAACCAGATAAAAGGCTCCTACGAGGCGAGACAACCTGTGATCAAGCAATACCTGGATAAGGCCAAGGAAATGCTTGAAGGGTTTACATCCTACAACATAGAGCATGTTCGGAGAAATCAAAACAAGAAGGCGGACACACTTAGCAAACTGGCATCAATGGCATTTGCTCATTTAACTAAAGAAGTTATGGTCGAAGTGTTGGCAGATAGGTCCATCGTCCGAAAGGAAGTGTCTGACGTAATACAAGAGGAAGACTCAAATTGGATGACTCCGATTAGAGAATATCTAATAAGTGGTATACTGCCGGAAGATCATAAATTAGCTCGAAAGGTCCGCATCAACGCACCACGCAGAATCATGGGGAACTATCTATACCGAAGATCCTTTTCGTCCCCATGGCTTCGTTGTGTAGGACCTAGGCAAGCCGCCAACATCATTCAAGAAGTGCATGAAGGATCCTGCGGGCTTCACGCATGACCCTGCTCCGTTGTTTCTAAAATCATGAGGATCGGATATTACTGGCCTTCGATGCACAGGGACGCCGTCGAAATCATTCAGAAGTGTGAAGCCTGTCAAGTTCACTCAAGGGTTCCAAGGCTACCAAAACAAGATATGACCTCTGTGAAATCCGCATGGCCCTTCACCAATGGGGATAGACATCGTAGGTCCTCTGCCAATTGCTCCAAAAGGAGTAAAGTTCTTGGTTGTAGCCATCGACTACTTCACTAAATGGGTGGAAGCGAAGCCTTTGGCATCCATCACAGAAAGGCACATGGAAAAGTTTGTGTGGGAGCATATTATCCGGTTCGAGTACCTCACATGATCATTTCAGATAATGGGAAGCAGTTCGCCGAAGGGGTATTCCCAGTGTTTTGTAGAGGCCTGAATATCAAACAATCCTTCACTTCCGTCTACCATCCTCAAGGTAACGGACAAGTGGAAGTTACTAACAGGGACATCATACAAGGAATAGAACGAAGGCTGGGATACAGTCACCACGGTTGGGTAGATTAAATACCTCAAGTACTTTGGGCTCACAGAACGCATACAAAGTCAAGTCACGGAGAGACACCTTTTAGCTTGACATATGGCACGGAAGCTGTCATCCCTTCGGAAGTAAGTGTCGAAACTAAAAGGGTCATGAACTTCGAAGCAGCAGATAATGAAGAAAGACTCCGTAGCAACCTAGACCTACTCGAAGAACGAAGGGAAATAGCCTCAATCAGAGAGGCTATCCATAAGCAAAAGATTGAAAGGTACTACAATAATCGGGTTCGGCCTTCGACCTTCAAACCAGGGTAATACGTCCTCCGACTCAACAGCGCAAGTAAAGCTGAGTACCAGGGTAAAATAGGACCTACATGGGAAGGGGCCTACGTTATTAAGGAAGCATATGGCAACGGAGCCTACAAGCTGGAAACCTTGGATGGAGACGCTATTGATAGAACCTGGAATGGCACTACCCTTCGTAAGTTCTACGTATGAAACTTACAATGTCTGAGGACATTTTTTATTTTTTCTTTCAATCAATGTATTTGCATTCTTCTCACTTGGGGAAAGAAGCATTAATGGTAGGCGTCTAGTATTCATTTCTTAAAATGATGTAATCCTCCCTACCCACTTAATGATATAACGCATTTCCCTCAAATCTCTTGTTTCGTTCAATACAACAAAGATTTTCCCACCAAGTCGCTTTATTAGTTTCAATGTCGAAGGGATGTACAAAGACTAACAACATGTCTTGCTCATATGCATAACATCCATCTCAACTTCACATTAACTTTCCTATATGGCCTTAAGGTATTTTAAGCCTTTCGTTGCCCAAAGGATTAAGATGGAGTGGGTCGCGACCTTCTCAGATCAAATTATACGATTGCTAATATTCTTGGTGAAGTAACTACACACAATGAGGCTATGCATCTACCATACGCCTTAGGTTGTAAAAAAATTTACGCGAGTAAAATAAAAGAGAAGAATCACACATGGCAAAATACAAGCCCTAGTGGCTTTAATGTAGATTAATGACTAGTTTAACTAGTCTAAACAGGCCGTAGCCTTAACGATCCAACCAAACAAAACATTGTCTTAGGCCGTAGCCTACATCATACATACCAAATGTTAATTGTTTCATCAGGCACGAAGCCCGGAAAGGAACACAGACAAATTGTTTTAAACAGGGTACATACCACCCTGGGATCAAATTACAACCACATGGTTACCTTCATCAAACTTTGGAATGAGTGGGATCAGCTGAACCTGGGGAGGGAGCCTTGGGTGACGGAGTCTTCTTAGAGGGAGACGGAGGCTGGACTTTCCTTGGCTTCTTGGCCAGTAGGTCCTCAATAGAGGCCGCTGGGTCCTTTGTCAAATCTGTAAGGAAAGGGAACTCTAAAGCAGTTAAGTGATTACCTGCATCATCATACTCTTTCTCATGAGTTGCCCTATAGTAAGGAACTTCCTCCAGCTTCACCGGTTTCTCCGTCGCAGCTATCTCCTCCAAAGTGGTACACTTGCCATGGAATATGGCCTCATTCACCAGGTTTCCAATAGCAATCCCCACATCATCGCTATGGTAAAGTTCCATAGCAACATAGGGGATCACCTTGGTTACCAAGTCCACCCTATCCTTCTTCAGCATCTTCAGACGAAGGTTTAACCCATCTACCTTTTCTCTGAGCTTGATCTCTTGGTCCAGAAACTTTGCCCTCTCTTGTTCGAGGCCTCCACACTTGGATGAAAGAACAGATATCTGCTCTTTATAGCCTACGACCATTGAGCCTTCGACAGTTAGCCTGCTGCATTCAGCCTCGCTCGTTGCCAGTTGACCTTTGAGCTTTTCATTCTCAGCTCCAAGGCATCCTCACACTTCTTCTCCAGGTCTGCATACTTCTGATCCCTAGCCTTCTCCCTTCTCAGCATAACATCCATTTCTTCTCGAGCTTTGGTGACAGCACGGAGCAGTTCCCTTGCCCTAGCATTGAGTTGGTTGTCTAGCATGCACTATCGGACATAAATTTTGTCATGAAGGTCGCAGAGCCTTTCTATGGACATGTTTTCCATCACCCCCTTCCACTTGGGTGGGATTACATGGCTCACGAGTTGGTGACAAGCTAGGGGAGAGGGAAGTTCTTTTAGGAAGTCCTGCAACATATATAAATTTGTTAATATATTATTACTGGTATCTAATTTTTTGTCACAGGCAAGAAACATTACCATGGATATCATCCCCGCTGGGCCCTTCGATGGCTGGAAATTCCACAGCCTTACCCTGGGCACTCTTTTACCGGGTAGTTCGAGAGGGAGGAGTAGGTAGGATGAGCTTCCTCTTCGAAGCGGACTTCACAGCTTTTGCACTGGCACCTTTCCTGCTTCGGACCCTCTCACCTATGCCGGAGGGTCCTACGATGGCCAACTGTCCTTCGAAGACTGGTTCATCAGAGTCAGCAACATTCTCCACAAGTTGGTCTTCCACATCTATGAGTTCCTTTGACGGAGGAGCAGAGGATACAGGCTCGATGGGCTGGGCTTCCACATCATTGTTATTTATTGACACTGACGGAGAGCCCACGCCATAGCTCGTCTCTTGGGGATTCTTTGGAATGAAGCTCACCTCTTTTGCACCACCAGCTACCACAAAGTTCCTGAATGACATTTCTGCACGAATGAGCAAATAAGATAAATATCAGAAAGATAAGTTTTATTTCCTATTTTAATAAAAAAAAAATACATACTTTCTCCATCACAAATAATCTCATGTACCAAAGGAGATCCCTCCCATCTTTCAGCAATGCCAGCCATGAAAATAATTGGCTCAGGGAATGTTTGGCAATCAGCTGGATGACGAGCCAAACGCTGATACAAAGGGTTTCTTCACACAGTATAGGGCAAGGGATCGTTGAACCTTTTTTCGTCATATTGAAATTCTGGGTTTAACAATGCAGAGTATGTCGGAGGGATAATGGTGTTTTGGATATAAAAGAATTTGCCTTTCCAGTTCCTGATGTTCGTAAACGGCCTATCTATGAGAATGGGCACATCCCTTTCACCCCTCTTAGCCAAGGTCAACCAATCTCCTCTAGGGTATAAATTCATAAAACCCCTAAGCACAGTCAATGATGGTTCGAACCCATAAGCTTTGCACATCACAATGTATGTCGTAAGCTTGGCTAGGCCAAAAGGGTTGAACCTAGAAATGTGTACCTCATAGTACCGGAGGAATTCTAAAATCAAAGGGTGCAACGGTATCCTAAGGTTGGAGGTGGTGAATGCATGGGTATACAGGCCTACGTAGTTTTCGGGGGCATTAAATATCCCTTGATTTCTACTAGGTAACATAATTTTATGTTCTTTTGGAATTGGGTAATCGGTGAGGAACGCTTTGAGCTCCTCCCTTGTCAAGGTGCAACCTTGTTGTTTGATTACAAATTTTTTATTGGTAGACATTGATCCTTTTAAAATCCACAATAACGTATTTGAAAAACAGATACGAAGGAACACTTTACCTTGTTTATTCGAAAGCTTGATCGGAAGAGGTTTTAGTAGGTGAAAAACTTGGGCGAGAGATAAAATTATGTTAGGGTTTTACTGTTTTTACATTTTATATACCCCTACATATGTTAAATCTCGGCCCTACACGTGTCCTGACTTATCCCCTTACCACGGGATTTCAACCCTTTTTTAAAATTTGAAATGACGTTTACTTTTACCAAAGAAAAGGAAGTGGTTAGGATAAGTGCTTGCATTAATTACGGTCAATAAGCACAAGACTTTTCACCTTCGTTCGTTTTTGTGATGAACAGGAGGCTTCGTTTTTATTTCTGAGTCGTAAGCAATATTTCTTGTTCGTACATATCACTTTCGACTGGGGGGGCTTGATGACGTACCCTCCGATCAGGTCGAAGAACCCCCCTTCGGCCTCAGTCGAATTTGCATTACGAAGACCCAAGTCTTTCTTCATAACTCATTGGTGGCGTAAAACCATTCATCATTGACATGGTTACCAGTTGGGAATTTGCCAGCCGAAGGCCTATGCCTTTCGGTGTCTTCTCTTGAAGATGCCAAGACAAAGAAGAACCTTGACTTGGTCTTCCCCCACGTTCCCACTATTTCCTTAGCTTCCCCGCCAAGTCCGAGATAGTGGGGATGAAGCCCTAGCGGTTACCACAAATCAGGGGACGCCCCCCATGATCTCCTAAATGTGTGCTAACACTCTCTAAGCTATTTTCATCACCTATAAATAGGTTGGACGAGTCATTTCAATGGTATGTTCATTCAACACAGTATTTCACATACTCCATATTATTTACAACACATATCACATACTTACTCTCACGCCGGAGGTGGTTCGCAGGGCCCAACCCCTGCGCAATCACTTAATGAAGTGTCTACTATTTCTTATTGCAGATTGGCTACAAGTTTGGCGCAAGCATATAACCCCTCATACCCTTCGATCACCATCGAAGGCCTGGTCGTACGAATTATTGTACAATCAAACATCATGCCACTTTCCATATTCTTATAACTCAAATTAATCCATCTTTGGAAAACGGATATAGTGATTGAGATGGCGAATAAGACCAGGGCTACTCCGTTAGGAATTACAGGTGGTACTTGTGTTATGGTTGATAGGTTTGTTTCTGCCCCCGAATTTGTGGTTATCGACATGGAGAAAAATACGAAGGAACGTTTGATTCTTGGTAAACCATTCCTTGACTCGTTGGGATACTATGGTGATAGGGTAGAATTTCAATTGGACAAAACCTTATGCCATGAGCAGGATGAAAAAGTAACAACTGAGGATTCACCAGAGGTTCAACTAGATTATTCCGATAGGTTTCCTCCTTCATATTTTGGCCATTTGCAGGGGACCGAGTCAAGTGATGATGACAATAGCAACCTTCTATGCCTAGTTATGTTGTTACAAGTAAACTCCACTGTTGTCCTCCTGAAATTTTTTTGATTGAGGGGTCTAAAGTGACATTGCCTACGTGTTCTCCTTATCAAAAACGATGTAATGGAGGAGGAGAATTTCTCATTCGTAGGATTAAAAAAGCAGCAGAATTTTGGTGGTGTTGGGAAGACGAAAAATTAGTTAAGAGGCGATGGATTCAAGGGTACGATATTAGGAATGATTGGTTCACTAAGTTCGATTGGAGTATTCATTTTTGTGAACCGGCTATGATGTCTAATGAATTCACCAGGGCATGGCCTACATGCGACCCCAACCGAAAGATCTGCGATGGAAGAGAATTTCCCGATCCTAACTGGCTCAAACGCAAGGAATGGGCATGCTTTGACGAGGAAAAGAGAAGGGAAGTCGGATACAATGGGATCTCATTTGAAAATTGGTTACGAGTAAAGTTTGGAGCTGTTAAACTAAAATGGGAAGAAGAGGCTAAATTTTGTTACGAATGGTCAAGGGCTAATATTTTGCAAGAAAATCGATATTCCATAACTCCGTTTGTTTCTCCATGTGTTTGGGACCAGCCTTCTTCAAAAAAAAATCAACTAAGGAGGATGTTAACCAAAGGCCCCCATAAAACCCAGAGGCCTTGAGTCTAACTTAAAGACTCATAAATAAAGAAAAGTGCTCTTTCGGGAGACAACCCAAATTATCCCTTTCATTTGTTTTATTTCCTTTCTGTTGGGTTTTGTGTTATAACCATTTTTGCAGGAAAACGGAGAAAAGTTGTTGCTGCAGCATTCTAATCCGACAAGAGTTACGGTGTAACTCACTATCTTAGTTACGCCGTAACAGGCCTTTGTGCAGCAGAACTAGTCAGAAGCATTACCAATTACGGCGTAACCCCAGATATGGTTACGCCGTAGCCTCACCCCTGTCAGGTTTTGCTTAATTACGACGCAACTCCTTATGGGAGTTACGGCGTAACTACCCTCTGTAACACCTCTGTCATTTTAAACACAATAACCTTGTATTAGTTTTCAAATGAACTTTGTGGGTATGTTCCCTGTAAGCCCTCACGAGACTACACTCATCCACTTGGGACACCAAGTGGTTTAAAAGGCTTGTTGCATACGCTAAATGCAACCGTGATTCCTACGAAAGTGAGTTAGATTTCTTTTTCATTTTTTCTTTTTCTTTTTTAGAATTATGCTTGTCGGTAGTGTGATTTCATGGATTGAAGTTTGCTCGTTGATGCTTATGCGAAGGCACGACTCTTTTTCGTGGGCCTTCTTTCTTTTTGGAGCAAATTTCAGGGAAGTTCTCGCTCTAGTTCTACTTTTCTCTTCACCTTTATTTAACTCTTAGTACAAAAGGGACTTTGTACAATTCAAGCGGGGGGACGGGAGTAGAATTCTCTCTTGAACTTTATTGCCCTCGTTTTTCTAGTTTATTTTGAAAAATTATGCCATTTTTAAAATTTTGACATGTTTTTCTTAACCTAACTAGATTAGGCCTTAGCCGAGCACATTATAACCATTGATATTATATGGTGAGATTAGCCTTATCCGTTTCTAAATTTTTACCCAAAATCCATAAATTATGAGTGTGCCGGTAGCTTGTAAACTTTAGAACTTGGCCTTTGCATCATTTCGAGACCATAGACGAGGTATCTTGAGTTAGCTCGATGTATTTGGACTTTCAGTTTAAGAAGGCAGTATTATAGGATTATCACCAAAATAGCCTACCATTTTCTGTCTATCGATTAGTCACTCGATTTCTCGACCCCCATGTTAAACCCTTTTGTTGAACTCACCTTTAGTGCAAGATACCCTTAGATACACCCTTTTGAGCCATTCCTTTCATTTTGTTCACCCAACATATTGTTTCGATACACCATACACCTTAGCCTACCCTGTAGTCTTTATTTGTAATTGGGAAGTCATTATTTGCCTAAGTTCAAGGTTCAAGTGGAAAGGTTCGGAAATCACGCTCTCGTCGAAGACATATCCTTAAAGATCATTGAAGATCCCCCAAATTCTCATATTGTTCATCTCAAGTGGGGGGATGTTATGTTATTATGTTATGTTGAAAAAAAATTATAATTATTGTTATTTAAGTGATTGTAAAAGTGCGATGTTATAAGCACTATTGTTTTGAGCTTAATATAGATTTAGTATCGAGGAGGCCACCTCGGTCACATTTGAAGAATGAAGTTGGAAGTGTGCCCATCATGACTTCCTCTAATGGCACATCTACCTAGTTATATCATGATCCGGTTTCTTGACCTCGAGACTTGAACTTTGGGCGAACGGTAAGTGGTGATGACTTTGTTGTAGATTTAGAATATTTGCTTGATTTTGTTTTACACCAATTTTATCCCATGTCTTATCCTACCCTTAGTCATGAAGCGCGTCTAGGTGATGCAGCGAGCAATCTTTGATGTCTTGGCCATGGATTTGGTCATGTATCATTTATTTTGTCCACTTCGCCGTGACATGTTAGTAATGACATATCACCTTTAACCTTTGTCGTGTCTACCCATATTGCCTTCGAGAATTGTTTTGTCCTTAACTCTAGTGGTGGAGATTTGTGTAACCGCCAAGCTTATGATAGAATACATGTTATGAATGTGCAATGAGTGATCACCCCGAAATTGACACTTAGAATAGTTGAGAGATTTGAGTGTTTTGTTCCCATTTCGTGAGGTGTCCGGCTTTGTTTTATTCTAGCATAAGGGATTTGTAAACTTATATTTTCCAGGTAATGGGAGATATCTTTTTAGGAATCTATCTAATAAGGTCTACTTGAGGGCAAGTAGAGTTCAAGTGGTGGAATATTTGATAACATCAAATAGTCCTAAATATTAAGTGTCAATTTCCCCTAATAATGCCCGTATTTTATATCATTTATATGGATTTACGCTTGTTTTCCCCTATATTTCACTTTCAGGTAAAATACGAGCATTGGAGCTAAAGAGACGCGGATTTGGAGAGTTTATTGAAGATTTATCATAGTATGCTCACTTTGAAGAAGTTACGGTGTAACTCCTCTCTCACATTACGCCGTAACTAAAGCGTGGCTCAGAAAACCAACTCAACAGAAGATTACGACGTAACTCCTCCAAAGATTACGACGTAACCAACTAGGTCAAATGAGGTTCCGCGCTGTTGCAAGCTACGCCGTAACTCTTGCATCAATTACGGCATAACCAAGATTTATTGAAGATACGGCGTAACTCCTTCCATAGTTACGCCATAACCAACATTATTAGTGCAAAATACGAAGAATTGTATGTTACGGCGTAACTCTTATAATTAGTTACGCCGTAACCAGATCTGGGCTATAAATACCCCATGATTTCTAGCATTTCAAAGCATCCCATTTCACACACAACACAAAGTGAACGTGATAAGAAGTCGAAGGAAGATCTAGAAGAGCATACGGAGCTATCTCCGAGAGAGAAATCACTCCCCTATGATAAGCATTAGCTTTTTATCTATTCTTTACTTTCAATTCATGTATTTTGTAATGTTAAACATTGAATCGATTGCTATAGTTAATATGAGCGGCTAAGCACCTCTAGGTGTTGGCCTAGTTATGATTCCTTAATTGTTTTATTTGCGTTTACATTACTTCCGTATAATTATTTCTAAGTGTATGCATGCATAGTTTGTTGGTAGCTACCCTTGTTTCGGTAGTTTTGAATGGCGGTAGAGGCTAGTTACTTAGGAGATATGACCAACTAACCCTAAGTAAGTAGACTGAGACGGGAAGGGTAAGATATGACCAACTGACGACCCTTTCTACTTGTGCGATTTGACCAACTGATCACCTACCGTTTGGATGAACTTAAGAAGTAGGGGGTGAGTGTTTAAGATGCTAGCGCCCTGGCACTCACTATTATGAATCTAGCATGTAGCGGTACTTAATGACTTGGCTTAGGGGACTAAGAACAACTGGACTTATGACGGGTCACCTAATTTCTCCAGTGGGACCCTTTGCTGATAGGTTAGGACGAACTGACCAAATGTTGTCCTAGCGAATTTGACCCCACCTGAAGTAATTGGAAGTAATTAGACGTGAACATAACTAGTTAGGATGAATAATTAGGTTAGCACCCCTCTCCTATATTGATCACAACCTTCATCTTTATTTGCTTTAGTAGTTAATTATATCGAAATCATATTAAAATCTGTGACACCTAGACTTAGTTTAAATCCGCACACATAGCTCTTGGGACGACCTCGGTTTTACCGATTACTAAACTACACACGACCGGGTACACTGCCCGTTAGTGCATTAGGGTAGACCAAGGTATAACGAGTAATTATAAATATTAAAACCTGGTCAGTAAAACTTGCGGCAGGCCTCACCCTTTGTTTTACACCAGACGTCCAAGAACTAATTCAAGACGACGTCCCTTATAAAGACAGACGGCTTCACGCATCTCAATTGACGTCGTCCCAATGAAGAATTGGCCCAAAAGAAACCCTAATGATAGCGACTAAACGACGTCACCAGCAAAAGGCGATGCCATCTCATTTGTAAATCTATATATAGAATTCGATTTTTCTGCATTTAGGGTGGTAGAATTTGGGAGAGAAAACCCTAGTTCGTGTGTAGTCTGACTTGCACAGTATTTTAGGGTTTGAAACCCTTCTTTACATCAAAAGATAAGTTTGTTAATCCATTATATCACCATGTTTATCCTATGTTCAATTGTTTGTGTGTGTGCATGCTTATCCATTATGAGTAACTAAATTACTATTGTGTTTGCTTAGATCTATGAAACCTAGTTGTTAATTATTGTTAGGTTGTATCTTGTTTTAATTGGTAGACGCTAGAGTACGGAAAACTGGCTTCTTCTTTAATTTTTGCGAGCTTGAACGTCCTAAATAGCACAAAGCTATTGAGTGCACTTGAGCCATTGTTGTGTTTATTACGTGAGTTGTAGCTTTAGGATAATAGAGTATTCGGGGGAGATACTACGGTACTTGGCGATCCCGGATAGTCTAGAGGAGAGTTACAATTCATAGAACTAGGGAATTAGGCACCCCCTTATGACCACACGGAATACAACACACCAATTAAGATGAGGATGTGACAATTCAACCGACCAATAAGAGATAACTAGGGAGTAAGAGCATCTAAGTAAACACACTTTTAATCATCATAAGAACACACCTTTCAATACATAGCTTATCTTTTCTTTTTCATTAGTTTAATTAGTTATTAGTTTTAAGAATTAGTAGTTAAAATTGGTAGAAGTACCACCCCCCACTCCTATACCCCGAGATTTTACTTGTTTTCCTAAAAAATACAAAAAACTAAAAAGAATCACCCTCAACCTCACCTTCTCGTCATACATCTCTACTAGCATCTCTATTCCCCTTGTTAGATTTGTAGCTCAAGGTTGTTTAGACCTCATATTATCTAGGATATACAACAACGAAAGCAGAATTTTCAACAATGAATTAACGTTATTATGAACAAGGTTTTTCTTTAATAACACTCCAAGCCTCAAATATTATTTGATCAGAATAATACGGTTACACTTAATCTGTAACAGGAATCAAGAGATTCTTGAGGCTAAACTAAAAAAACACTAAACCCTAGACGTTTATACCTTACGTCTAGGTTACACACACACACCTTTAATGACTACATTATGGAAGACTTAGTTATTAAAACCTACACCCCATGTCCTCTTTATATACTAGAGGATTAGGGTATACAAAATACTACAAAGGACTAAATAATAAATCTTTTTTTGCAAGCAAGTCCTTCCATCTTTTTGTAGATTTCATCTTTGTCACTTTAAGTCCCTCTTGTTTCATTCTTCTTGTTTTGTATCATCAAATCAATAAACCCAACACCCCTAGAGAACGATCAACCCCCTGGGCTTACCCATACTATACAGCAATAATTAGGTACACTGCCTAATGGGTTGTAAAGCTTGCTCATGGAAAAGGAAGTCTTTCGACCTCAAACCCGCTATCAATAGACTACAAGAAAGCTAATGAAAAAGAAAAAAGCTCACTTGATAGGAATCAAGCGAGTAAACCTAATCGAGATTGAAAACTAACTAGCTAATCTATTCCCTGGCAACGGCGCCAAAAACTTGATGCGTGAGTTCGAGGTCGAAAGACTTCTTTTTCCGCGAGCAAGCTTTACAACCCACTAGGCAGTGTACCTAATCGTAGCAGTGTAGTATGGGTAAGCCCAGGGGGTTGATCATTCTTTAGGGGAATAGAGATGCTAATAGAGATGTATGACGAGAAGGTGAGGTTGAGGGTGATTTTTTTTATCTTTTAATATTTTTGAGGAAAGCAAGTAAAATCTCGAGGTTTGAAGAGTGGGGGTGGAAATTCTACCAATTTTAACTACTTAATAATTTAAACTAAAAACTAATTATACTAATGAAAAAGGGAAAGCTATGGATTGATTGAGTGAGTTCTTATGATAATTAAAAATGTTTTACTTAGATTATCTTACTCCCTAGTTATCTCTTATTGGTCGGTTGAATTGTCACATCCTCATTCTAATTGGTGCGTTGTATTCCGTGTTAGTCATAGGGGGTGCCTAATTCCCTAGTTCTATGAATTTTAACTCTCCTCTAGACTATCCGGGACCGCCAAGTACCGTAGTATCTCCCCCGAATACTCTATTATCCTAAAGCTACAACTCATGCAATAAACACAACGATGGCGTAAGTGCACTCTCAATATTTTTGCTATTCAGGACGTTCACGCTCGCAACAATTAAAGAAGAAGCCAGATTTCCTTACTCTAGCGTCTAAAAATTAAAACAAGAGACAACCTAACAATAATCAACAACTAGGTTTCATTGGATCTAAGAAAACAGTAGATTAATTTAGTTAATCATTGTAGATAAGCAAGAACACAAACAAACAATTGAACATAGATTAAACATGGTGATATATTGGATAAACAAACTTATCTTTGAGTGTAAATTAGGTTTTGGAACCCTAAAATACTCCCCAAGTCAAACTATGAACGAATTAGGGTTTGCTCTCCAAAATACTACACATAAAATATAGAAAATTCGAAGTCTATATATAGGCTTTTTGATGCTGACGACGTCTGGGCGCCGTCATTAGGGTTTCATTTTGGACAAGTCATCATTGCGACGACGTCATGTGAGGAATTGGGACACCGTCTGGCTTCATTATGGACATCGTCTTGGAATAGGTATTGGTCGTCTGGTGAAAAAGTAAAGGCGATGCCCTTCTGGAATAAGGCGTGACGTCGTCTTGTTGTAGAACCAAAATATGACCTGAGCCGTCGCTTGAGAATTTTTAGAAAACCTTGTGAGCGGCGGCATCGCCCTATGGGTTAGGACGCCGTCAGGTGTAAAAATCAGGCTTGTAATCTTGAATTTGTCATTTTCTTCATGTTTTCGCTCATTTTCGTCCAAAAGTGCTTGATTCTAGCAATTTGCTTCCAAAAGACCTAAAATGTGAAAAGGAACGATTTTAAGCAGTAACGAATATAAAATGTATCGATATAGGTCTTAAATGACCCCATAAAAATGTATGTTTTAAATCCTTATCAATGAGCTTTGGTTGAATCAGAACTTCCTGAAGATCCTGTAGCTCCAGATGGTCAAGATGGTCCTGCAGCTCCAGGTGGTGGAGGTGGAGGTGGTTGCGGCGAAGACCCAAGGGGTTTCTAAAGGTGAATCTTGTCTGCTCTTTTTCTTTCTTTGTGTTTCAGCCAAATCCTCCATGAGTTGATCGTAGTTGTCAGATCAACGGATTTTTCAAGAGCTTCATATAGTTGCTTGTGTTCTTCATGCCCTTGGTGAAGGTCTGTCTCAAACATGCGTTGCAACGTAATCTCCTTCATATCCGAGGTGGGAAGATCTCTAAAGTGTGCTCTCAGAGATGCTTCCATTGCCCAATTCACAGCCTCTGTAACATATTCCTCGAGAGCATTCTTCACCTTAACGTCAATGTTGAGATTATCAAGTTTGGATAGTCGCAAACCGTGATGTTTGACGACATTGGGTAGATTATGTTTTTCAAGAGATGCAATGCGTTTGAGAGCTTCTCCAAGACGCGACTCTACGCGTTCATTAGTAGATGGAGGTGGTGGAAGTGTGGTTGTAGTGGTGGTGGTTGCAGTTGTAGTTATTGCAGATGAGGGAGTTGTTGTTGTTGGTGTTACTATTGGAGTTAGGGTTGCCATTGTTGGCACTTCTGATGAGTCTTGTTCAATAGTGACAGATACCATTGAAACAACCTCTTTATCATCATTCGTCTTCTCAGTTTCAGCATCAGTAGGCTTTTCCTTAATAAATTGATCCCCAAAGGTGAGGTCTTGGTCAAATGTATTGAAAGATGAAAGGGTGCCCGTTGAGCTGTTGGGTTCCTCCAAGCACGTATGATAATCAGTTCTTAGCTTAAGGTTACCCTGAACATCTGGGTAGACAGTTGATAAGAACTCATCATGCATGGTATCATGTGGAGGATCCGAAGTGAAAACACTATCATGAGACAAGATATCCTTTTCAGCTTTTCCAGAGTCAGAACCTGCACTGACTTCTGCTTGTGTCTCATTTTCAACTTCTGGCGCATTCATCATTACATTATCATCCTTAGAATGCAGTTTCATTGAGTAGGTGTCACTTGAGTCAAGATTAAGCTCTGCATTTGGTGAATGTTCCTTTGCAGCTTCAGAAGATTCAGTGCCTTTTGATGACTCTGTGGTTCGTTTCTTGAAAATGAACTGTGTAGTAGTCGTCTTCGTCACCGGTGATAAGGATTTAAAATTTACACTTTTGAGGGGTCATTTAAGCCCTTAATTGATCACTTTTGTATCCGTTACTACTTAATTTCGTTCCTTTTTACTTTTTAGGTCTCTTGAAGGCAAATTGTTGGAATGACACTTAATCGGATGAAAAGGCGCGAATATATGAAGAAAATGGCCAAAGTCAAGAATCAAGACACTCAAGCTGCTGGAACTGAAGTTGACGGCGTCACAGCCTAATAGCGACACCGTCGCGACACACTTTGTGACGACTCAGAGAGCAAATTGCTATTTTGCACTTGACGGCATCAGGTTTTAAAGAGTAGGGCGTCACAACTCAGACGGCCTAGATTTGGATCCCGACGGCGTCAGAAGATGAAGCCGACGGTGTCACAACCATAAGGTGACGCCGTCACAAGCTTCAACATGCGCGCGAAGTAGCTGATACTGTTTTGGCCATAACTTTTGCATACGAACTCGGATTTAGGTGATTCAAAAGCCCACGCGACCGGAACGAGAAAATATACAGTTTGGTGAAAAATTCGTCGTGACGCCGTCATTCTATAGATGTGACGCCGTCACCCTTTGCCGACAGAAAGTCTTCCTATAAATATAACATTATAACTTCACTTTTTGTAAGCCCCAAACCCTAAGTCCGATTCTAGGGTTTAGGTAGGTGTTTTTCCAGCAACTTAAAGGGTTTCAAACACTCTATAAACATCATGTAATGGTTTGTTTGTTAATCCAATCCTATGGTATGTCTTCAATTATCATAATTGTTGCTTGCTCTTCATTAATTATGCTTGGTTAATTCAGCTAGTGTTTGCTTATGATTGTATGAAACTTGTATATAATTAATTAGATCTTATTGAGTTCTTAGTGTTGCTTGTGTCTATCTTCATCATTAGGGGTGTGACAATTTCAATGAGTCTAATTGGTTTAGTTTATAATCCTTGCATCCTAATGTCTCTTATCTTAATTGTGATTGACCTAGTATTGCGATAGGTCATTCATTGTGTTTTTAATGCTTCAGTAATCTTTGTGAACATTAGTTTATAATCACCTAGAGTTATTGTAGGCTAAACATCCAAAGATAACCTTAGAGTTAGTTTATGAATCCTAGAGATTTCGTAGGCAATAACCTTAAGGTAGTCTCAAAGAGTTAGGTAAAAACGCATACCCTACGACCTTAGAAGACACAACGCGTTAAGAATAAGGACGTGACAATTCAGTAGGTAGAGTTGGATAACTAGCAAGGAGTAATGCATCATAAGTAGATACGCTTCACGTTCTTGCTAGACCCATAATTTAGTTAGTATCTTTTGGGATAGTTGACTAGCAACTAATTCCACCCTCCCCTTCAAAACCGAGATATTTTAATTCATAAAATATAAAAATACAAAAATAATCATCCCTCACCTTTAGACTTAAATCGACATACACTTCAGCCTAACGACACTATTTTCCTAGAGAACGATATCAATACCCGTGGCTTACCTTAATACTACACTACAACAATTAGGTTCACTTCCTAGGGTCTTGAAAAACTTTCTCGACGAAAAGGAAGTTCCTTTGACCCCGAACGCGCGTTGTACGCGTATCAAGTTTTTGGCGCCGCTGCCGGGGAATAGTTATTGCTTAGGCTTGATTTATATCTCGTTTAGGTCTACTCACAAGATTCCTATCAAGTGAGATTTTTTTTTCTTTTTATTAGCTTCCTTGTAGTCTATCCCCCTTCTTTGTGCCTTTGTTCGTAAAACTTGTCCATTGACTCTTCCGTTCACCATTATGGAGAACGCGAATCCACTATATCCGCGATTAGGTTTTTTCATAATAAATTATGATATTACTAAAGCGGATTATTCAAGATGGTGGGAAAAAAGTAACCAAGTCCATAAACCTTTTGAGGGTTTCACCATTCCATCAAGCCCATAAAACACCTCATCTAGTGAAACCTATGCTTCATATGAGCCTTCACCTAGGATAGGCTTTCGTGAACAACCTCCATGTTTAGAAACTATTTTTAGTGAGGCCCTTAGGAGAACTGACCAAATCTGTGAGAATATTATGGTAAGCAACCAAGCATTAAACCATAAGTTGGATCAATTACTAGGTTTGGTTTCATCACGACCTAAGGAAATAACACATGACGAGCATATAGATGACGTAGATGTGATTGAGGATAAGGTGAAAAGTCTATACCCACAAGGTATCCCACAAGTCCCACCATCATTTAAGGCATATACACCGCACGTGACTTACCCGGAAGTAGTAGAAGAGACTTTAGGAATCCCGATGGAGGTAGAACATTTGAACCAAACGCAACTAGAGAATATAGGTTTGGATACTTGTAGTCTCAGTCTTACTCTTAGTTCTAAGGAATTTCCTAGTGTTGATGAACCGGAACCTCAATCTTTACATAATTTTCCATCCTTAGATATACATCTAGGAGACAAAAGAGGAACCGACCCACCCATCAACCAATTTAGTCCAATTAGTTTTAGGATGAAGGAAGTCATTCACACACCCCCTTTACCTCACGTGGCAAATCGCCACCCTAAGGGTGTGTATCGCTACTATCACCCGCACTTAAGCTTAAGTGTAGGAAAAACTTCCCCTTTCTCCGTTAAATAAGG
This sequence comes from Chrysanthemum makinoi, assembly GCA_910596185.1. Lineage (NCBI taxonomy): Eukaryota > Viridiplantae > Streptophyta > Magnoliopsida > Asterales > Asteraceae > Chrysanthemum > Chrysanthemum makinoi. The sequence continues at coordinate 332,695,153 of OU343222.1, forward strand.
GTAGAGTCAAGCTCGTGACTCGAACAAAGGCAACCCATGTGTATTTGTTTTTCATTTTTATTTGTGTGTCATATATCTTTTCATTATTGTATGTTCTCATGTTTGAATTTGTGAAAATGCTTTATTTTGTCTTTAACCTTGTCTTAATTACATATAAAGGTATTTTACAAAAGGGATAAGTGTAGGGAAGATTACACACGTTTTTAAAAGAACGTGAACATGAGAATTACGATTATTGAAAAGATATATATATATATATATATATATGTGTGTGAGTCAAATGCTTGTATCGAGTCATAATGGATGTTTTGCATGAATTTTCCTAGATTCTAAAGATATAAATTTTCCAGAATTTTTCTAGAAAATCGCAGACCAGTTTCTGTCATGATAACCTGGCGGCGTCAGGATCGCAACCTGACAGCGTCAGGAGGACCAGAAACAACTTATCTTACTTTCTCTCGTTTTCTGTGCTACTTATAAATTTTTGGAATTTTCCAGGTCTTAATTTTCCAGAAAATCTGCAAACATCCATTACACAAGCATTATATCTTATTTAAGTCTGGAATTACACCTTGTTGTGATTTTTCTTTGTTCGGTTTGATGCTTTGGGATGTCTGTTTTCTTAAAGTGTGCAGGTTTTATTTATCAAGAAGAAAATACAAAAGATTGGAAGGAGCTTTTCACGCATACATTCTTCTTGGAAAGGATTTAACCACTACTTCACACGGATCCTACCGAGCTAATCAGGGGAGTATTAGTTTCTTTCGTTTTTAATTACCTTCCATTATCATAACTTTGATACTTTCGGGGAACATTGGGGACAATGTTCAGTTTAAGTGTAGGGAGGGAAAATAAAACGGGAACTTTGAAACTATGCTTATCCTTGACTATTTGCCTTGTCCAATTTCATTTGTGTAATAAACCATGAGAAATATCGGTTAGGGTAATCTTGGCACCAAATTTAAAAATTTTCATGACATGTAGGAGTGGGCCATTAGTCTTAATAAAGCGTCTCGTGGATAGGAAGTTATATGACTAGCACAAAACCCTTTACCACTTAAATTCCACCCAAAATGTGAGGATCGCCCTTAGATTTGTAGGAATTAAAGCATTCCACTTTAATGCTTCGAGAGTGTACCGGTAGTATAATAGATTCTAAAACTTGTTTTGTGATGCATTCCGAGATCGCTAGTAAGACTACGCTTGTGTAGTTAGGAATAACTAAATGATAAGAGGCATTAGGATAACCCTTGTTTGATACCCGCATTATAATTACTTCTTCCACATCGGTTGAGTAATTCCCCCACACCCTTGCGTTGTACTCATCTTTAGTACACGATACCCCTAGTTAACCCCTCAGAGCCTATCCTTTTCGCGGTTCTCGTGATGTTTCGGTTTTCCGGAATATCAATGAAGAGCATTGTTTACAATCCACCCCCAAAGGTACACCCAAATCGCCTTAGCCTACCTTGTATGCACTCACTTTTAGTGCATTATTGTTATCATACTAAACCCTTAGTTCAAATATCTAGTTGCTTGCATAAGTTACTAAGTCGAGTCATATCCTTTGTACACAGTTTTGGGACGATTGGGACTCATGGGAAAAGTTAAATTTTATGAAGTGAAGGGAAGGAACGTTAAATTCAAATTCCCGTTATTTGCGTAATAATGTACTCCAAGTGTTTTGATCTTTTCAATTCGGGTCAAATTAGTGTTAGAGTAATAAAAACTCAAGTGTAGGGATGTGCCTATAAATCCCTATTATTTTGATGTTATCGTAGAGGATGGTAGAGTAAAAGTGTATGAAAAAAAATCGAAAAAAATAGAAAAAAAAAGAGAAAAAGAAAAAAAATAGAGTGAAGAAAAATAATAAATAAATAAAAAATAAAAACAAACATATGGGCTACCATCCTACATCTATCTTTAAATTTATGTTTGTTTGTTTTAATTTATTTAGAGTTTAGAGTGTCGAGTCTTGGCTTAGCAACGTCATTCTTCTCATGCTTGTGACATAAAGATTTTTGACTTGCCACCACTAAATCGCCTATCCCACCAAACCCTTTATTTCTCTACCGTAAGCCTAACGTTACAACCCTTTAAAAGACCTCTTAGATAGTTTTTCCTAGGTGCTTACGCCAAAAGCGATGGAGGTTTAATCTAGTCTCAAGCCTATGGTAATCTATGTACTAGGACCGGTTAATGAGTGTTTATCTTCCATTTCCAACTTGATATATTTCATATACACCCGAGAGATGAGAGTATCCAAACACCACTTGTGAGGTGCTAGTATGTAATTTCCGTGCTTGTTATGACTTTTGCGGCTTATACGTGTTGTGAATTGTTCTAAACTAATGCTTCATTACCCCTAACTTATAAATTAATTGGCTAAAAGCACATTTACTTGAGGACAAGAAAATACCAAGTGTAGGGATATTTGATAAGGATTTAAAAGGTACACTTTTGAGGGGTCATTTAAGCCCTTAATTGATCACTTTTGTATCCGTTACTACTTAATTTCGTTCCTTTTCACTTTTTAGGTCTCTTGAAGGCAAATTGCTGGAATGACACTTATTCGGACGAAAAGGCGCGAATATATGAAGAAAATGGCCAAAGTCAAGAATCAAGACACTCAAGCTGCTGTAACTGAAGCTGACAGCGGCACAACCTAATAGCGACGCCGTCGCGACACATTTTGTCACGTAAAAAACCTAAACTTTAATTTACTAAGTATAGGTCAAATATGTGATAAAAAGTGCAACGTACTCTTTAATGAAACGGGTAGTATAATCTTGAAAAATGGTATTACTATAGGAAGAGGTATTAGAAAATATGGAGTCTACGTTATTAAAATTGGAAACGAACCATAAGAAAAACTTTTTCTTACCTCTCTGGATGATACTTCGACCTTATGGCATCAAAGATTGGGTCACGCTAATATGGGACTTCTTCAATTGCTATCATCCAAAGAACTTGTAAGAAACCTACCTAAACTAAAATACGAACATCATTTTTGTGATGCTTGTAACATCGGAAAACAAGTACATGCTAGTCATAAAGTTAAAAATATAGTTTCTACAACAAAGTGTCTAGAATTACTACATATGGATTTATTTGGTCCATCCGCTATTCAAAGTTACGGAGGTAACTTCTATACCTTAGTTATAGTGGAAGATTACATTAGGTACACATGGACTATATTTTTAAAGAATAAAACTGAAATGTTTGATTACTTTAAAATCTTAAGTAGAAAAATTCAAAGACAACTAGGAAGTCCTATCGTGTCAGTCTGAACGGATCATGGTCGGGAACTTGATAATGAAGTGCAATTCGGAGTTTTTTGTGATGCTTGTTAATACAAATAAACCGTAAAAACGTTTATTCATATTTAGCTATCTCGTTATGTTTTGTTGATAACAAATATAAAGTTATCATAAGTAAAATTATAAGAATACATGTTATTTTTGTAAAGTATATACATTTGGTCATTCACATAAAATGTTGTAATAATTCACTTGTTGTAATAGTTTATGTAATGGGTAATATCCAAGACCCATGACCCATACCCATGGAGATAATCCATAACCCATGACCCATTGCATGACATCACGCATGAAATCATGTTGGGTATTATCCATGACCCATGACCCAATGTCCATAACCCATGACCTAAGACCCATGATCCATTGTCTAGATACATTGTATCTTTTTGGGTACCCATGGCTCATACCCATAACCCATAACCCGGTTTGCAACCCAAAATCCGGACTGGTACAACCCTGTTTTCCGGATCCCTAGGATTGCACTGGACGGATCCCACAAGTGAGGGATCCGCTGGAACCGGGCTACAGTAAGCTTTTTTGCCAATAAATAGTGAGCCATTTATTCATTGTTACTCACCCTTTCTTCTTACAACTCTCTCATATATTATCTCACTCTTCTAACCTCTGATCACTTGATCAATCTAGTAGTTCTTATTTCTTTTGTTATGATTCTCATATAGGTCTTTCTCAAAGGCGAGATCACGATATAAAACAAGTCATCCAAGCAAAGGGTCCTTGATGGATTTGTTCATCCACAAGATTTCTGTAGCAAGATCTTGTATTTCATATTTCACATAGTTGTTGCGTAATAATTGTGTTGGTTTGGTACGTCGTGCTAAGGACTCGGTATTTAGTTTTGTACCGAAAAAAGTGTAAGCGACGTTGTGAGTCTTCTCCGCCGTGTTGAAGGAGCTTGTTGACATAGTGCTTGAACTCTCGAGTGGGGAACTCGGGGAGTGGAGTAGGGCAAGGAAGATGTCCTTGTAGCCGAACCACTATAAATCACTTGTGTCGCTACTCACTATCCTTTACTTTACTTTACTTGCTTTCATTATTTACTTTACTTATTGCTTTATACTTCTATCCATCCACACGAATTCACATAAGATTGAATCTAAATCTTTGAAACTTAAATTAAAATCAGCAAAACTATTCAACCCCCCCCCCCTTCTAGTTTTCCAAAATACTAATGGTATTACCCATAATTTTTTGGCTCCTCGCACTCCACAATCAAATGGGGTAGTTGAAAGGAAAAATAGAACCCTACAAGAAGTCGCACCACGATTAATGAGCAATCTATTCCTCAAATATTTTGGTGCAATGCCGTCGAGACATCAACCTATATACTAAATCAAGTCTTGATTAGACCATTCTTAGGAAAAAAATCCATACGAGTTATTACGAGGAAAAATGCCTTTGTTAGAACACTTTCGAGTCTTTGGTAGTAAATGTTTTATACTTAACACTAAAGACTATTTAACTAAATTCGATCCAAAATCAACCGAAGGTATCTTCTTAGGATATTCTCCTAATAGTAAAGCATACGTAATACTAAATAAAGAAACCATGAAAGTTGAAGAATCTTTAAATGTCAAATTTGACGAGAGTCCACCTAAAACTACCTTACCTCTTCTCGATGATGAGTTAACCGAAAGTGAAGTCTTAGAAAGAAAAGAAAATGTAAACAAGGAAGATGAACCATTAAACAATGAAATCATCAATGTTAAAGAGTCTAAAGATCATCCCGTAGAAAAGGTCATAGAAAAATTAAATGAAATAACTCTAAAGTCTCAAGTCCAAAACCAAAGTAGTCAATTTTGTTTCGTGTCAAATATAGAACCTAGAAACACTCAAGAAGCTATAAAAGATGAAAGTTGGGTTATGGCTATGCAAGAGGAATTAAGTCAATTTGATTCTAACAATGTTTGGACACTTGTCCCTCCACCTAAAAACCAAACCATAATTGGAACAAAATGGGTATATAAAAACAATTTAGATGTAAATGGCGTCGTATCTAGAAATAAAGCTAGACTTGTTGCTCAAGGTTATAACCAACAAGAAGGCATAGACTTTGATGAGACCTATGCTCCCATAACTAGATTAGACTCTATAAGAATCCTTCTTGCTTATGCTTGTGCTCATGATCTTAAACTCTTTCAAATGGATGTTAAAAGTGCTTTTCTAAATGGTTTTATAAATGAAGAAATTTATGTATCTCAACCTTCGGGTTTTGTCGATTTCAAAAAACCTAATCACGTGTACAAACTAAAGAAAGCTCTCTATGGTCTTAAACAAGCCCCAAAAGCTTGGTATGATAGACTTAAAGCATTTTTAATCAAAAACAACTATACCATGGGATTAGTTGACAATACACTTTTTACAATGAAAAAGGAGTCACAAATAATTATTGTTCAAATATACGTGGACGATATTATATTCGGATCAGCTTGTCAAGACATGTGTGATGATTTCAAGAATCATGCATGATGAGTTTGAAATGACTATGATGGGAGAACTAAGTTTCCTGGTCTACAAATCAAAAAACTCGAAGATGGTATCTTCTTTAATCAATCCAAATACATAAAATGTTGGGAATTATATTTGAGTTGATAAGACAAAATACATGAAAGATGAAGGACTGTTAAAGTCAAAGAAAGAAAAAGGACCTACTTGTTAAAGAAGTATTTATTATTTAGTCCCTAGTAGTATTTGTAACTCTAGACTCACTAGTTTATAAAGAAAGATAGGGAATAGGTTTTAGTGTGTCAAGATGTGAACACCAAATAGTGTGTGTGTGTGTGTGTGTGTGTACAGGCGTTAGAGGACACATAGGGTTTTGGTTAGTAGAATAGTGTAGTCGATTAGTATTGTAATAGTTGGTAGAGATGATGACGAAGAACCTTTAGCAATAACAATGATGTTTCGTTTATCCGCTGTGCATTCATTTATCGTTGTTATTATTATTTCATATTGGGCTTAAACGATCTTTAACATAAAAGAAATGTTAAAGAAATTCATATTAGAAGAGTCAAAACCAATAAGAACACCAATGTCCTCCGATACCAAACTCACCAAAGATGAAGACAATGAATCCGTTGATAACACCAAATACCGTGGTATGATTGGTAGTCTTCCCTACCTCACAGCTAGTCGGTCGGATATCATGTTTAGTGTATGCCTTTGTGCTAGGTTTATCGAAGACCCCAAAACTTCACAGCTAGAAGCCGTCAAAAGAATATTTAGATATATTAAGGGTACAACTCAATTGGGATTATGGTATCCTAAGGGGACGGGGTAGAAACTATTGTATATGAAGATTCTGACCATGCAGGTGATTATGTTGACCGAAAAAAGTACAAGTGGTGTTTGCACTTTCATGGGGTGTAGTTTAACATCTTGGTTCTCAAAGAAGTAAACGGCATTAGCCATCTCAACAACCGAAGCCGAATATGTCTCCGCCGGCAAAGCATGCCAACAAGCACTATGAATGAAACAAGCATTAGTTGACTACGACATCCATCTAAGTGACATTGCCATTCTATACGACAACAAAGGTGCTATATATCTTAGCAAAAATCTGGTGTTGCATTCTCGTACCAAACATATAGAGATCCGCCATCACTTCTTAAGAGACAATGTTCAAAAAGGGAACATTTCGATTGAGAAAGTGTCATCCGAAGACAACATAGCCGACGTCCTCACCAAACCGTTGAAGCGGGAGCAATTCAACTTACTTCGTCTAGGTCTTGATCTTATGGAACAATCGTCTTGAAATACTTTTTCTCTACAAGGTACGTAAACTTTTGCTTTACCTCCTCTTCTGAGTCTAGAATCTCTATCTCACACGACTCACAAACAATATGGGGATTTATTTTAAAAACTAAAGATATTTTCTCTACAAGAAACTCTTCAAAATATTTTCTAAAAGATATTTCTCCCCATATCATTTTGTCTTAAAATCACTCTCACGTATAAGACAAATATTCTTTTACTTATCATTAATACAAAGTAAAAACCTTTTTCATTGCATCTCATATGTCTTTTGAATGCTAAAGGGAATACATAACTAATATGTATTTTCAGGTACATTCAACCAAGCAAAAATAAATTAAGGAGTCTTTTTGTTATCTCACGTATATATATATATATATATATATATATATATATATATATATATATATATATATATATATATATATATGTTTGGGTTATTATGAAAAGTTTCTTAGAATGAAAGGAATGAGAATGCATGTGGAGGTGACATGTGTCACCTTTGCCACATCACCATACCCCCACCCCCCCCCCCCCCCCCCTCCCGAAAAAAAAATTTTTTTCCCGACAAAAAAAAATTTTTTTTTGGGCAAAAAAAATTTTTTTTTCCCGCCAAATTTTTTACTGCATCACAGTTATAAAGTTACTGCATCACAAATCATAATTTTAGTGCATTAAAGTTATAAATTACTGCATCACAGTTATAAAGTTACTGCATCACAGTTATAAAGTTACTGCATCACAATCATGATTTTAGTGCATCATAGTTGATGCACTTAACTATTAACTATGATGCAGTAACTTATAATAAAGATGCACCAAGACTTATTAGTGCATTAAGGTTATAAGTTACTGCGTCACAATTATGATTTTAGTGCATTAAGGTTATAAATTACTGCATCACAGTTATAAAGTTATTGCATCACAATCATGATTTTAGTGCATTTAAGGTTATAACCTTGATTTTAGTGCATCATAGTTGATGCACTGAACTATTAACTTATAATAAAGATGCACCAAAACTTATTAGTGCATTAAGATTATAAGTTACTGCATCACGGTTATAAGTTTACTGCATCATAATCATGATTTTAGTGCATTAAGGTTATAAATTACTGCATCACAATTATAATTGTGATGCAGTATTTTTATAACTGTGATGCAGTAATAAATTTTGGCGGGAAATTTTTGGCGGGATTTTTTTTTGGCCCAAAATTTTTTTTTTTTTTGGGAAAAAATTTTTTTGCGGGGGGGTGGGGGTGGGGTGACACATGTCACATGACATGGCATGGTGATGTGCCAAAGGTGACACATGTCACCTCCACATGCCTTCTCATTCTTTTCATTATAAAAAACATTTCATTTTAACCCTACTCTATATATATATATATATATATATATATATATATATATATATATACATACATACATACGTATTTTTTCACTTCTATGTTTATTTTTTTTTCTTTGAAGAGTCGAGATAACCGCAAATTCATATGGTTTCCATATAGGCACACACTAGACACTGTTGTTTAAAAAAACAATATTTTTCTGCTGCCTGAGAACACCAGTTCCCCGGATCCTAGCATTTACGCTGGACGGATCCCTGATGGATCGGATCCGTGGGAACCATGTTACAATAGCATCTTTTATCAAATCTTTTTCTCATTTTGGCTTGAAATTTTCAAATTTTCAACATTTTACCTTTATCACTAATGAATATTTTCCTTAATGTTTGTGCTCTCATGATCACTTGCTTTAAATTCATATCTAATCATTAGATTATAGTCCATATTTTTTGTTTTAGCATTCATTGCAATGCATTATTTGTTCTATAAATAAGGTTCCAAAATGTTTGCATATCCGTCAGTTTCAACCTCACAAACAACCCTCATCATGTCTCCCAAAAGATTTTCAAACAATGATGAACTATCTAGTGAAAACATCCCTTTTCAAGAAATCCGAAACTTTATCCTACCACCTTCTGTAATACCACCACCACCCAAAACTAGGAAAACCGCCCGGATGAGCATCCGACCTTGTTGCTTAGCTAAACCTTTGTCAAATAGCTCCTCACCAACTACTCATTCACCACCAAATGACTAAAATATAGCACTTTCTTCATCTCCTAAAAACTCACGACCACATTCCCCAACCGAGTCTCAACTTGACACTCAAATCACTCTAGCAGAACTCCTTAAGACTCCAAAAACCACTCCGCTACCCTTGTCTAGTCCACCACCCGCTCCATCCCAACCATCAAAATCTACCCAACTAGCCTCAAATATAAATCCAAAAGAGCTAGTCTTTTTAACACCTCCAACATCTCCAAATACCTTCTTCAAAGAGCTTGAAAACTCACCACATCTACCACCCATCACCTTACAAGAACATCTAGGTTCTTTCCCACCACCAATCACCAACATCATGGACTTTTATCCATACTTACCAACATTTCTACCATCTAATCCGCACTCCAAAAATCAAACTTGGTCGGATACCATCCACCCACACCTTCCTCGCCATTTCTTTTGCGAACATTGCCAATCCACTAGTGATCTTGCAATGGAAATAAGGGATGAAATGCGGTTCATTCTCAACCATATCCTTGATTGCATCACCAAAACTTCCACCCTTAGACCCTATGCAAGCATGGAAAGAATGATAATAATATTTTCTCTATTTTTTTTTCTTTTGGGTCTTTTTAAAGAACAAACCCTTGTTCTTATTTTTACAATTGTATGTGGCATATATACCACTACATTTTGATGTTTTATTACAAGGATTTGTTTACGTACCTTGGCTTTCTCTCTTGTTTCTTGTCTTCTACAAGATTATATTACACGTTAGCACAAACATTTTTTGTAGGTATTATTTTGTTCTTTCTCACTTGACGCCCTATTCTAGGGGGAGCTACCGTCAAGGGGGAGTTAGTGTTTTGTGGATCATTTTTTTTCCACCATTTATTTTTTTACTCGACTCACTTTTTGTTTCGACAAAAAAAGGGGGGAAGAGAGTAAAACTCACATATGCACTTTCAAAACGTACATCTACTCTTAAGTTTTACTTACAATAACTTTATGTTTTGTCATCAGCAATAAGGGGGAGATTGTTAATACAAATAAACCGTAAAAACGTTTGTTTATATAGCGATCTCGTTATGTTTTGTTGATAACAAATATAAAGTTATCATAAGTAAAATTATAAGAATACATGTTATTTTGAAAAGTATATACATTTGGTCATTTACATAAATGTTGTAATAATAAATTGTTGTAATATAATATGTAATAGGTTGGGTAATATCCAAGACCCATGACCCATACCCATGGAGCTAATCCATTACCCATGATCCATTGCATGACATCATGCTTGAAATCATGTTGGGTATTATCTAAGACCCATGACCCAATGTCCATGACCCAAGACCCAAGACCCATGACCCATTGTCTAGATACATTGAATCTTATTGGGTACCCATGAGCCAAAGTCCATGACCCATGGCTCATAACCCATAACCCATAACCCGGTTGGCAACCCAAAATCCGGACTAATCTGACCCAGACTGCCGGATCCCTGGTAATGCACTGGCCGGATCTCTTGGGTGAGGGATCCACCGGAACAGTGGGACCGAAGGCTTTTTTGCCTATAAATAGTAAGTCATTTCTTCATTGTTTCTCACCCTTCTTCTTACAACTCTCTCATATATTATCTTACTCTCCTAACCTCTGATCATTTGATCATTCTAGTAGTTCTTCTATCTTTTGTTGTGATTCTCAAATAGGCCATTCACGAAGGCGAGATCACGCTATTCTACAAGTCATCCAAGCAAAGGGTCCTTGATTGATTTGTCCATCCACAAGATTTCTGTAGCATATCATTCTAGTAGTTCTTCTATCTTTTGTTGTGACTCTCATATAGGTCCTTCACGAAGGCGAGATCACGCTATTTTACAAGTCATCCAAGCAAAGGGTCCTTGATTGATTTGTCCATCCACAAGATTTCTGTAGCATATCTTGTAATTCATATTTTACATAGTTGTTGTGTAATAGCTGTGTAAAGGTTTGGTTCTACCTCGTGGAAGAACTCGGTATTTAGCTTTGTACCAGAAAAAGTGTAAGCGACGTTGTGAGGCTTCTCCTCTAAGTTGAAGGAGCTTGTTGACATAGTGCTTGAACTCTCGAGTGGGGTACCCGGGGAGTGAGGTAGGTCAAGGAAGGTGTCCTTGTAGCCGAACCACTATAAATCACTTGTGTCGCTACTTTCTATCATTTACTTTACTTGCTTTCTTTTCTTACTTTATTTATTGCTTCGTACTATTTATCCATCCATATGAATTCACATAAGATCGAATCTAAATCTTTGAAACTTAAATTATAATCGATAAAACTATTCAACCCCCTTCTAGTTTTCCACTATAATCCAACCTTCGAAATGAACATTTATAAGTAAATATATTCCAATACTACTGGTTTATCATAGATCTGATTATACAACCACAATAGGAATTTCTACCTAATTACTTGTGAAGAATTCGTATACATTGTATTTATCTTGAATGGATCAAATAGGATTATGCCAAATGTCAATTTTTTTAACCCATACACTTGTGACCCAACCACTTCTACCCAACTAAAAAATGAAATCTTTCAATATATGAACCAGTTTTGACCCATAGATCAACATTTGACCAGAGAACAACAAAGGAATGACATTTCTGCAACTGCAAGTGGCCTAATCCATGGCAATACTATAGTATAAATATTAATCGTATCAGTAATCACAAACATCATTAAAAGGCCAAATGATCTTTGGACCAACTCATATTCACATCAGCACTCAAAACACCAGAGATAACTCCTATACATAATCTAAATCTTATTTAAGAAAAAATAAAGTATTGACATAATTAGTTTAAATAATTTGCATTGACACAATTAGCAGATGGTAGCATTTCAATAAAACCAAAAGCTATAGATATCCCTCCTCTAGTTTGGGTTCAAGTAGCTTCTTCTTGGTAGACGATGCATTGGACAGTTCATCAACATCCATAGGGTCCTCCAAATTTATCTTAATTGGGCTTTCCGCGGTATCCTTCAAAGAGTCAATTAAAAGGCTTGTATATCCACTAGTAGACTCACTATCCTGTACCACGAAATTTTTTTGTGTTAAATGTATTACAATCTATATAACTATTATGATTATAATAAAACTGAGCACATTGGTGGTTTAATAAAAAACATCACCTGGTATGTGAGTCAAGAGGGTGATGATATTTACCCCAATGAAGGAGTTAACGAACTGTTCACATTGGCCTATGGAATTGTCATCAAGTTAGCATTTTAATGTGCAACTATATCGAACGAAATAAACGTAATAATAATATAATACCTTAAGAGTTGGAACCTTAAGCTCCAACCATGAAAGTCGAAAGAACATAAAATTACCAAAAACACATAATAGAAACAAAAGTAACAGATGATAAGAAATGTATTACTCATCCGTTCAAGCAACTTCTTTTAGAATATGAACTCAGGTCCACATTATCAACAACAATAACCTCCCATTTTCCTCATTTGATAGTGCATGTGTCGGTCTCTGTCTTACTATGCAATAAGGAGCTACTCTCTCCGGTACCCCAACCGTTATCCTACAAAAACAATAACTCATTAGCAGGTTATGCATGCGTGTCATAGAGGGTCAAGAAACAAACACAACATTTTCGAGCACTCATATATGTATCTTATACCTACGTGTAGTACATTTCATAATGTTAGGGAAACAGAGTTTAATATTGAGATCGGATTCACGTTTTAAAAGATCTAAATACTACTCCGTAAAATTTTAGTTTCACACCAAACCTTGTCCTCTTCTTAACCTGACCCGAGATACCATCAATCCCATCCACACTATCAATGTTAACACCAAAGCTGCAAGCTCGACACGATAAATACCTCTATCTAACTTCTTTTTCAATGCATTTCATTATCTCAAAAATAATGACTCAAAATTATCATGAGTGTATCGTTTTTAGATTCACCTTTGTTAAGAACTCATCACAAAATGAGATGATTGCACAGGTTGCAAGATGAGCAACACGACGCTCTAATATTTTGTTCCCTTGGCAATAACATTATAATGTAAAATGCTTGTTTTACTCATATCAACTAATGGTGTAATCTTACTCTTTGGTATGTCATTTTTGCAAGGTTGCTGTGTAATAAAAAAAAGTTAGATGGAACATATATCATGACTTTGTCTACATGCCTATTGGCTTTTAAAGAAGTCACCACCTATAAGTTCGTTATCGATAAATCCATTAAGCCTTACTGCATCATTTACAACACTTCTTGAATCCACATCATCAGTAAATTTATTGTAAATAAAAGTTGACATGTAGACCTTGTCCACCAAAATTATCAAATATTGGGTCATCAGGTTCATGCACACCCATCTTTCAAAACCATTGAATATTGGTTATCATCTCTATCAAATCTATCACTGCCATAACCACATCCATCTCTCATGCGGTTATGACCACCATACCTACGCCTCAGAGACCTATTCTTCTGAAAACATACTTAACTATCACTCACTTATGTAACTTAACAAATTAGAGTAAGCGTTATACTGGTATATTTAACAATCACATTAGTGTAACAATCAATAAAAGGTGAAGCCTAAAAGAGAGCTTGATTAATCAAAAACATCAAACCAGTTTCATAAACTGGACTTCAACTGGTAGTGTTTTGATGTGCTCATTTATGGAACAAATGGATGAAATGACCAAAAAGGACCAGTTTATTGAAAAGCACAAACTTTTTGTAAAATAAAAATGAACGCCTATTAAAATAGGTTAAAGCAAGGGGTGAATATGTGTTGGAATTTAACCTTGTATATTCAGTTATGTTGCAGCTGGTATATGCAACTGGTTATTTAGCCATTAGATATTAGTCGATAATGAAGGTATCATAGGTTACACCACTGTAAGAAATTTAAGGCCCCGGCAACGTGATTAAATTCAATTATACCATTAGAATTTTAATATGAGTTTAAAATAAAAGTAAAACAAACTTGCACCTTCTATGGCTAGCCATAACTCTCTAAGCAGCACATTTTGACATCCTTACAGCTTCAATTCTTTATGTAACTGATCCAAGTTGGTTGACCTTAAGAAGAAGAGCATTGAAAGTCTTTTCTTTGATCCGTTGTATACTCCACTAACACCCTTCACATTCACAATGGAGATTAATTAATGGCCTAATACCGAGTAATGAGTCATTGCATTTTGAACTACCAATCAAGTGTTTTGATTATCTTTCCCATTCCTTACCTCCTAAATTATTCATCCAAGCATGCCCTCAATCATATACATAAGACCATGATAGACAGAACCAACACCAGTCCCGTAAAATCCAACCTGAATATATGAGCACGCATTCTTAGGCACGGAAGCTAACGAAAGGTTCATATATCTACTAAACAGGTTAAAGTGGTTTTACAAGAGCCAAAACAACATAGTTCGCAAATGAACACTTTCAAAGGTTTAAATGCAAAATTATAAACTAAAAGGTTAAACAATGTTAGTATTCACTCCTGATTAAGTTGGCGAGAATTTGTCGAATCCTTAGAATGCGACAAATAACCTGAAACCGAACCATGATGTCAACATAAAGATTCTCCAAAAGCAAAACTCTTGCACTATATATGAAATGTTGGTTGACTTTATTTAGAATGTTTCTAACCGTTTCTCCAAACACAAACGTTACATAACCAATCATAATTTAAATTAAAACCCTAATTATCCTCCTCTTGTTGCGGTGTTTAATCAGAATTCGCCATTGCAAATTAAACTAAGGACGAAGAGGATTCTGAAGCCCTAAATCAATAAGTAAAATTCATAACTGCAAACAAAATTAATCCCTAAATCGTCATACATCAAAATTGACCAAGTAATCTAATTCGATTCAATCCGAACAAATTAAATAAGAGATCCAAAGATGATTATGAAGCCGGCAAGAACTTTTCAGCGATGATATAGTCGATTGAAAAAATTGACAAAGTAGCCTTTTTTACTGATTCTTTTAAAAAAATCATAGAATCACATCCAAAAAATAGATTTGAAAATGGCATAGATTAGGTCAATACGTTTTTGAATTAAATTATGCGTTTATTATTTGGGAGAATTGGAATTTGAAGATCCCGATTTTATCTCCCGGATTTTTGTCCCAAATTAGTTTTCACCAATATTTTGCAAATCTTTCTAATTTTACATTTTAATCCACGTGTAGTTTTGTGGTAATCTTGAGAGATTTGTTTTGATTTTTTTTTTCTAATATTAGGAATTAGCACTTGTGCTTTATATAGATTGTGATTATATAAGAGAATTTCAAAAAATTGAAGTATAGAACTCAACAATTTGCAATTAGATTAATGAGAGTGTATCATTTTTTATACGTGACAAAATTGATTATTCTTTTTAGCTAATAAAAATTAAAATTAAAGCTCAATTTAGTCAAACTATTAAATTTCTTTTGATTTATAAAATGTGCTAAATAATATGTGCCAATTTCGTAAGCAAAACTTAAAAAATGAAAGAGAGATTAATAAACGTTTAGTTACTAAATTTTAAATAATGTATAGTTATCAGTTTTTATGTTCTTTTTAATAGCTTTATAAATTCAATAACTACTCCAATACCTTATATTTTATAAAAAATACAACAAAATGTTGCATACATTTATAAATATTATTATCAGTATATATTAAATACTGCATTTGCATGAAATTATAAATATAAAAATAAAGCACGAGTTATTGCGACACTTAAATGAATACACGAGATTATACATATATGAACGACTCATGTTATACCTCTTTGTGGGACTAAGTAAGGATATCTAGAATTTTTTTATTTTATTTTTGTTTTTTATTTTTAACTTTCCGCATTTATTAATGACTCATGTTACTACTCTTTATAAGTTTAACCTATGCACGGGTTTAAAATCAACTTAAATTATTATTAACAGAAATATAAATATCAAAACAAAGGCACGACCTCACACGTTACTGTGAGATGAAAGTAAATAGTCTGGATTCAACATGTAACAATGACACATATTTTTTCAAGGTCATTATGTGTTACTAAAAACACATAATGTCTAGAACATTATATCAATAGTTAAATTTAAACAAGATAAACCTAAACATAATGCTAGTTAAACAAAGTCACATCTTCCGTGCAACAAAAATATATAGAAAATATTAATCGATATTAACATATAATGGAAAATATGTAAAAACTCATGTGTGCAGGAGTATTATAACTATATAAGTATTACAAATTTAATATAATTTTATACAAAAGTCTTAAACATTACAAAATCATTATGAATTTACTTTGACCAATTGTTTTAGAGAATTTGTGAGGAATGCAACAAGTGGGTCGGTCTGGTCTAACCGAAGTCAATTGACTCACATGGAATACGGGATGTTAAATTATCATAATATTTAATTTCAAAATAAAGTTACTAATAGGGCCGGATTTTGGCCTGTGCAAGACTGCAGGCTGCCCAACTGCACAAGGCCTCCAAGTCTATAGGCGCAACATTTTAACCAAAAGCCCGCTATATATCTATTCCAATAACTTTTATTTCATTTTGGGCCGTGTATCATATGCAGCCCAACAACTACATTAGTTGTTTACTTGTTCATCCCTCATTTATTTTTCATTTCATGCCTTTTTTTTCCAATAATATTCTTGATAGGTTTTTCTCGCCTATTTTTTTCCTCTTAATTACTTCTGCGATGTATATTTAAGATTTAATGTACAACGTTGTTGGTATGAGATTTTTGAAAAGTGAATGAATAGATTACAATTTAAGTGTGATGTAAAATGATTTCAAGATTTAGGATTTATTATTGTTCCAATATAATATATAACAGTAATTTTTTTCTTGCCGTTGTAACCGCAGTTTCATATTTAAACAAGTGTGCATTCAAGAAAGCGATTTTTATGTTTTTTAAGGGGCCTCATTTTTAACGCGGCACAGGGCCTCTGAAACCCACGAGACGACCCTGGTTATTAAAATATTATTAACCTGTTATACTATTTATCCGAACCCTATGCGTGCATTAGTGTTAAAAATAATTTAAAGAGTATAACATTTTTGACCATTTAAATAGATCATTTAAACACATCAAATCAATGGAAGCTAGAAAAACTGAAAGAGTCGATCCTTGGGTGTCTATTTAGCTAGTAGAAAAGCAAGCATGCTTGTTAACCCACAAGCATATTAAAAACACGATTCGAAAAACTAACTCATAACATCACTGATACATGCTTATTCTTGATTTTGAAATAAATAACAATGAGACACAAACAATTTGAGAATCTTTTACACTATGTTTATCAACAATTTATCACGATCCAATCTTTTACTAAAATATTATTTTTTTCCTCCACCTACACAATCAATACATACAACCAATTTATATATTTTTTTACCATTTATCAACAACCCAATCTAACCGATACATACAACCAATCTATTCTTTTATAAAATTATAAGTATTAAAAAAAACAAAAAAAAAAACAAATAGACATTAATTGATTGCCATGTGGCAGTTTGGAGGTTGGCAATTTAGATTGCTATGTGACCTTGTTGATGAGAAGATTGGAGGGTTTTGATTAAAATATTATTACTATTGAATGGTATACCCAACCGATTGGGTTGGCAACCACATAGCCTTATATAATAAGATACAAAATGGGAGAGTAGATGTTTCGATTAGCCAATGAGAGCAACTAATTTTAAAATTGATCTTTTTATTGACTAAGGTTGCATTTGGTATCTCATTATGGGAATTAGACTATAACTATGAAAGTGATTAAAGGTATTTGTTTAAGATGAGGGGGTGCACCACTATGGTAATGAATGATAGATATAATCCATGCTCCATATACATCAAGTGAGTTAGGTATGGATCTTTCAAATGTGAGGGACCCATCACTACTATCAAACTCATACCCATTGACATTCATGTCAGCATACCAAACGCACCCTAATAGACTGAATTTAATTTGGTTAAACTATCTAAATTTCATACAAGATAAATACTAGTTATAATACCCGTACACGTATGGGGTTTTGACAAAAAAAACTATTCTGTATTAATACTGAATATTGTGTCTTTAAAGGTAGTTGCATATAATTATATAGTTATAAGTTTCGTGAATGCACGAAGTTTACACATAAATCAAATTTATTTTGACATTTTAGTTCAGTATATACACATATAAGAATTTGCCCATGAAATTGTGATATAAGTACAACTAATACTTATGCACGAATTTTTCATTATGCATTAATATCCATTAGAATTTAAAATATTTGTAAAAAAATTTGTTAGGTAACTCAAGATTTAATTTTATTTAGCTGACAAAGATGTTGATGTTGTTATTTAAATTTCACTACTGATACTATGTTGTACACATGATGCAAGTTTAATAGCACATAATGAGCGTTGATAAAGTTAAAGTATACTCCTTAAAGTTTTTTAAAGATGTTTTTCTAGATATCCTTATATAAATAAATAAGAATTACATGAGTCATTGTTATAAGTATAATCGCGTATATTTATTTTTATATTAAAGTAACCCGTGCTTACAATTTAATAATTATATTTATGTTTTCAGTAATTTAGCCGTATTTAAAATGTAAACTCGTGTCCACATAAGTTAAACTTTTAAAAATGAAATAAATGAGTCCTTATTGAACGTATACGGTAAAAAAAATTGATACTTATAATCTTATGCAAATTTATATGTTGTTATTTTAAAACAACATATACATTGTATTTTTTAAGATATAAAGTATAAAGGGTATAAAGTATAAGAGGGTATTTGTTTATAATCCAAAGTTATTAAAAACATGGAGGCTTATAATATTACACTTAACTCTATATAATTTTTAAAAATTCAATCACTAAAGTTTTATTAATTACTTCATCTTTTTAAGTTTTTATTTTCACAAATTTGACACCTATATTTCTATGTATTTTTTTTATTAACCAAATTTCTCCACCAAATTTGTTAAAGTTTGATCAAAATCAATTTAATTTTGACTTTTATTAACCAACTATATCACACAATTTTGCTTACGTGACGAAATCGAGCTCTCCTATTGGCCCAATTATTTTTTAATAAAATGACTTAACAAAATTACTCCAAAATGATGTAATTCCTTTATTATATAAAAGATTTATAAAAACATGGTAGCAACTAGTAACCAATATCTGTAAATGGAATCTAATAAATGGGCTAAGAATTAGAATGGTGAAGATCTGTGTTCGGGTTATAGAGATAGCCCAACTTGACTAGCAAGTTTGAGGGTTATTCATCGGTTTATTTATTGGGTTGTTCGGTTATTGGGTTCGGTTTGTTCGGTTAAACTTTTTTTATAAGTATAACCGAAAACTGAACCGAACCGAATTCAAATTGATTAAACCGAACCGAATAACCCGAATTACATAACTTTAATTATTTATTCATTTTTTAATTACTTATTCATTAAATTTTATAGATTTTTATCAAAAAAAATAAAATCAAACTTAGTAAATGTCATATTTATAGTATGAAAGAGCTTTAATATCCTTTTCTATAAAAAGTATATATAAAAATATATATATTTATTTGAATTCGGTTTTCGGTTCGGTTTTCGGGTTAGATAGCTAAAATCATAACCGAACCGAAAACCAAATATTTAATTCGGTTCGGTTCGGTTCGGTTTTGACGAATTTGGTTCGGTTACAAGTTCGGTTCGGTTATTTTCGGTTAGGTTAGGTTCGGTTTCGATTTTCGGTTTATTCAGGTATTACCCAACTCATGAACACCTCTAGCAAGCTTAGGGAAAAATGGCCCAATGTTTTCAAAAGATCATTTTTAAATGCAATAGCAAAACCAGTAACAAAAATATTGATACGTAATATCTTTTTAAACAGAGAACATATATTATTTATTATTTTTATTTTTCATTATTCTTTAGTAACCATGGTTTCCGACATTTTAAAATTTTATGTTCGATGTTTCTAATACGATCAAGATAAAACTCCAATCCAACTTAACAACTCACTTCTATGTATACGGATAGAAATTCCGGCCACTAGTTTGAGCCTAACATGGCAAAAAAGAAATAGTGTGTACTAATTCTCATGTATTTTTGATACATGGCTGCTGTTCTAAAATAAAGAATGAATATCGAAAGAAAAATGTTACGGGAACTGAAGCAATTGCAGGGGTGTGTTCGACTTCAGGAGAGAACTCTCTAGTTTGTACTTTGTATATGGTTGCAGACAAATTATTGAATTTGGTTACATATTTGATATTTTACTAGCACAACTTTAGATAGTAAAACTTTACAAAAAGTTAAAGGAACTAATTTGTGTTTTTACTATGCGATAGAAAACGAGTTTGTTGTGTGGAAAAAAACAAAGAAATGATTATTTTTTTCTTGTGTGGGATTTGGAAAGATTTATCAAAGAAGGCATGATATACCAACCCATAATGGCCAGAGGTAATTTAAAAGCATTTTGCATGTTTTGAACCGATTTTTAAACGTTTTTGTATTGGGACATCAGGTCCGCGCATAAACTGAAAAGGACATTGTGGGTGGTCCGGTTGATATAGGAAGATCGTCTGTTGTGGTAGTTGGTCATTTGGTTATTGACACGCGTATTGTGGTCTTTGTAACCTGTAACATCAATTTTGATGATGTCACGTCTTAATTAGGCCACTTGGATCAGCGATTTCATTTCCTATTCTAGCGCGAACTGAATCTGTTGTTTTGTGAATTCGAAGACAACAACTCAAATTGCTCGAAGTGGTCTCATCTTGTGTCTTAATTTTCTCATGAAACAATCATGTAAAACAAATTTAAAATCTAAAAAAGTTATGAATCAGCCTATATGTATTTGGATGGCAAAGCGAAAGAGAAAGTTAAAAATAGACCAATGGGAAATTTTGAAACAACCCGCAGTTTTAGCCTATCCTTTTTTCTCCTGTACGCAATAGTCTTTAACCCATTTAACATATAAATGTTTTATTTAAAAATTTATTGGTACCTCCTTGACTAATAGGACTAAATGAAACTGAAACTTAGGGAATGGATTCAGCGAGAAAAATTATTGAGATGAGAAAAATCGAAAAAATACTAGCCACATATTTTAAATAAGGAAGGAGAAATAATAAGGAGATGCATCTATTTTTGTAGATGCATTTCAAATTTGTGGTTGTAGTTTATTCTCATCCTTCTCATCTTAATTATATTTCTTATTTGATCCTCACTCCAGAAACTTATACATCGTCTTTTGTCAAAGGGGTATGTCATGGCACAAAATCGAAGTGTACAGGTAACGGTCAAACAGAAATTTTAATGACTGTACCCGAAACTAAATCATATAATACAAGGGAATGATAAATTTTGACGTATAAACTCTAGACCTTTGATTAGACTAAGAGAACTTCAACTATTTAGATCAAACAAATTGTTGGAAAACTTGAGGTGAAAATGCGTTTTTCACCCACATTGGACACACATAATTATTGACTCGAGTTGTCCATATTAATATTAATTATATGATTACGTACTCCTTAATGAGAGCTTCGTAACATTAAAGTGAGTGTCTGAAGCTGAATGTGAATGATATATAGTCTCAAACTATTAATGTATATAGAATAAAGTCTATCCCACATTACGTTTATCACTTAATGTAGTGAAACTATAGCTGTAACTTGTGCACAAGCTAATAACTTGGGCTTATTTTTTGCTCCGTGTCAGTAGTATAAAACAAGCTATCTCAGCCATTTCAAAGACACAACATCATAGCTTCACCCTTCTCTTTCACTATTCACTCAAGAACTCCGACGTAATCTCAAGCCAATTGGTTATCTCCGACAGTACTTCTGCTTAAGCCGTTGTACCCTGAGAGACAACCGTCTTATTGGTAGGCGTGAACTGTTTTAAGGGAGCCGTGTTAAACACGGGCCTCGGCTATGTCTCTTTTATGTTATAATTGTGATTATTGTTTTGTTTAATTCTTCTCTTTGCGTTCATTGATTATATCTTTGCCTATCAGTTATGCTTTGTACTTGTTGTTATAATAAAGTTACTGTTGTCAGGTACGGTATTTTTTCCTACAACACTTAAAACAGTTTTCTAAAAACTAAGGTTGTAAAAATCGCTAGGCTCTAGTTAGGCGGTCAGGTAGGGCCTAGCGATTAATCGGTTAGGCGGAGATTAATCGGATTAGAATTTTTATGCACAAATTGTAATTTTAAATATTGTATTATATTATATTTATGAGATAAGCATAGTGCATCAAAGTTCAAATATTTCAAGTGTTCAAATATAAACATAATACATAATTATTCAAAGTTCAAAGTCAAACATAGATATTACTCGGTTTGTTGACCATTTTAAGCGAGATTTGAACGATTTTGTTTGATTAATCGGCTTGTTGACCGATTTTTAATCGGTTTTGTCTTATTTTTAAGCAATTTTATTGACCGATTTTTAAGTGATTTTGTCCGATTCGACCTATTTGTTCGATTTTTTTCGATTAATCGGTTTGTTGACCGATTTGTAAGCGATCTTTGACCAAAACGACTAAATAGGTCAATTATGATAAATCAAGCGCTTCTTGAGCGATCATCGATTATGAAATTAATCGGCCGCTGGGCCAATTTTTACAATAGAGCTAAAAATAATAACCGATGACGTTCTGAAGTAGTTTTAAAACGATTTTGGCCTGCAATTTGAGAACATATATAGCATCTTTTCGTTGTATATTGTGTGGTCACAACATTACACTTAGTTTCTTATATAAATTATGGACATATCTCAATAATTGTGTTTATGCTTAGATATTTGCTTAAAATAGTAGTTTGTTAACTCTTGGATGAAGGTTCTGTCGAGATTTTATATTAACATCTTCTGTATGGATAATTATATTACTGGGACTTCGTGTTAAGGTTTGTGTTAAAAGCATTATGCGTTTTTTTCTTATAGGAATTCTACTTAAATTTATAAAATTTGTGTTTCACTTAAAATGTTTTGATCATAATAGGTGTCTATCCAAATTATGTCCAGAATTTGTGTTTTGACTTTCTATCCAAACAACCATCAAAATGAACTATCTAAATAGCCTCTAAAGTGTTATATTTAAACGGCTTTTAAGTTGTCTTTTTCCAAACAACCCTTATTTTGTTTTCCAAACAACCCTGACTTGTTTTATTTCCAAACAACCCGTAAGCTTGTTTTATATCCAATCAGCTCCAAAAAAAAAAAAAAAAAAAAAAAAAAAAAAAAAAAAAAAAAAAATTGTAACGCTTTTGTCATGACGACCCTATTTGTTTTAATGCATAAGTTTTATAAGCAAAAAGGTCATATAGAAAAAATCTATATACAACTTATACAAGTTATTCATTAGCTGAAATATGTTGGCGTTTAGGTCCCAGAACAGGGTTAGATAATCAATGTCAGCAGAAACACACAACTGTTGTGCCAGAAACAAACAAACGGTCGTGAAACAAATACCACTAGGTGGTTACCGGATATCACTTGGAATCGTGTGATCACTTTCCAAAGTAAACTATTCAACCCTAATGCCTGGGTATCACGAATATCTACTTGGGATAAGACCAAATGCAATTATAGAATTAGGCACAATTCAATAACCCTTACGCTTATAAGTGTTAATCGTTTTCTGTGTTTTCTCATCATGCATAAACATATCTCCTATTTATAAGAGGTTACTCTTAGCTAGTCTAATGGAATTATGAGTATTAATCGGCCCATTAATAGCCTCATAATTATCCCCATTATAGCCGTTAGTGGTTACATGACCAATTAAACGTGGTCATTATGCAGTTGTAACTGCCACTTGAATAGGTCAAAGCCGTTACAAACAGTACTTTCATAGCACCTTCTGGAAACACCGCCAGTGGAAACACCACGCTTCTGGAAACCACAAGCAGTACTTTCTACAAGCACTATCAATACAAACCACTATTAGAGTCAGGGTGTTCATGTACCTTATGAGTGTACACTCCGTACCTCCTAACCCATTACAAGGTGTGAACTAATCCCACAAGTGCACTAAATTTTCCAACAATCCTCCCTAAATTTAGTTCACTTCCTTTGCATGAAAACAAACATCAAGCAAAACATGTGCATAAACGAAAATGTCTTGAGGATTGAATTTTCATCTTAGTAAATTACACGTTCAAATATCCGAGAATCAGGGTGTTCTAAGAATTGAACCCTTCAACCCATTTGAATACCTGAAGATAAAATACACACAAGTTTTCAAACACTTATCAGCTCCTGACACTATACAAGCCATGTGTCCATATCCAAATTCATAAATGTTGTAAAAGCTAAAAGTCCCAAAGCTTCCTGAAGCGGCAAAACTTCAGCATTTACATAGGTGGTTCCTCTTTAGTCATGCTCCTTCCAAGCACTTTTTCAAAGAAAATTAACCATTAAGAAGTAAAGACTTCATCCTCCTTTCAGCAGGTTCTAAGCACAACCTTGGGATGTAAATAAAACATGTGCTCCAGTCCACTGAATGTTCAACTTTCCACATTGAACTCAGCTCCCAAGTTTCCTTAGGAGGGAGTTGGGTGTCCTAGCATTCAGTGACTAAGTTGGACTTAAACACATCCCTTTAGTAGACTTTATAACCAAGTCTCTAGCCAGACCCTTCGTCAAGTGATCAACTAAATTTTGTTGAGATCTAACAAACTCTATAGATACCACCCCATTCATGATAAGCTCACGAATCATGCTATGTCCGACACCTAAGTGTCTAGACTTACCATTGTACATTTGGCTATAAGCCTTAGCCAATGTAGCTGCACTATCACATCGGATAGAAATGGGTGCTATAGGTTTAGGCCACAATGGAATCTCAAGAAGCAAGTTTTTCAACCATTCATCTTCTTTACCAGCAGCTGCTAAGGCCACAAATTCCGATTCCATTGTTGAACTGGTGATGCAAGTTTGCTTCTTGGATGCCCAAGAAATTGCACCTCCACTAAGTAGGAATACCCACCACGGTAGGCGAATTGTCTTCCGTGTTATCGATCCAACTTGCATCGGTGTAACCTTCCAACACCGATGGGTAACCAGTATATGAGAGACTATAATCCATAGTTCTCTTCAAATACTTCAGTACCCTTTGAACTGGTTGTCAGTGATGAGCACTAAGGATTACTAGTATACCGCTCAATTTTCCCAACGCAAAACCAATATCGGTCTTGTACAAGTCATGGCATACATCAAGCAACCAATTACCCTAGAATACTCAAGTTGAGATACAGCCTTGCCATTATTAGGCATCAGCTTCTCACAAGTATCCATAGGAGTACTCACTGGAGTACAATCAAAGTAATTGAATTTCCTCAACACCTTATCAATATAATGAGACTGAGAGATAGAAATTCTTTTACTTTCATGTTTAATCCTTATACCAAGGATAACATCAGCATCCCCCATGTCCTTCATGGAAAACCTTGATGACAAAAATTCATTTGTCAAGTCAACCTGATTTTGGTCAGTGCCAAAGATCAACATGTCATCAACATATAGACAAATGATGACTCCTTTACCAGATTCATCAAATTTGCTATATACACATTTGTCAGCTTGGTTAAGAACATAACAACTAGACAAAACCACTTCATCAAATTTTTGATGCCATTGCTTAGGTGCCTGTTTTAGTCCATAAAGAGACTTAATCAATTTACACACCTTGTTTTCATTGCCAGGCATGATGAAGCCCCGAGGTTGGTTCATATAAACCTCCTCTTCCAATTCACCATTCAAGAAAGTTTTGTTTCACATCCATCGATGAATAATCAGATTGTGAATAGATGCCAAAGCAATCAGCAGTCTTATGGTACTGATACGAGCCATAGGGGCATAAGTATCAAAGTAGTCTATCCCTGACTTTTGTTTAAAGCCTTGAATAACTAGCCTTGCCTTGAACTTTTCAATAGTTCCATATACCTTCATTTTCCTTTTGAAAATCCATTTGCAACCCAAAGGTTTGCAACCAGGTGGTAGATCAACCAACACCCAAGTGTTGTTGCCCATGATGGAATCCATCGCATCATTAATTGCTTCTTTCCAGAAAGCAATATCCTGGGACTTCATTGCTTCTTCAAATGTTTTGGGGTCATCCTCAACAATGAATCAATAGGAGTATTGGTCTGAGACCTCATCCCTAGTACCTTCAACTAAGTATAGTTGAAACTCATGTCCAAATGACTTTGGAGTCCTAACCCTTTTGCTCTTCTTGAGCATAGGTTCAGGTTGTTGAACCACAACCTCATCAGGGACCCTTGATGGTTCATCATCAGGGACCTCTGATACACCAGTGTCATGATTTCCATTAGGAATCCTCAGACTTGGTCTTGTGACTGATGAGAATCTATTCTCATCAAAGTTTGCATCCCTTGATTCAATTATGGAGTTAACTGAAACATATTCATTAGGTTCAATAACATAGAACCTAAAAGCCTTGGAATGATCAGCATATCCAACAAAGATGCAATCAATGCCTCTTTCACCCAAAGTCTTTAGCTTTAGATCAGGGAGTCTTACAACAGCCCTACAACCCCATACCTTGAGATAGTTCAGGTTGGGTTTCCTTTTAGTCCAGAGTTCATAAGGGGTAACCTTGTTCCTTTTGTTGGGAACCCCATTTAATAAATAGCAATCTGTTAACATAGCTTCACCCCAGAACCCTTGACTAAGCCCTGAATAGGACAACATGGAATTAACCATCTCCTTCAGACCCTGTTTTTCCTTTCGAAATACCATTTTGCTAAGGAGTATAAGGGCATCGTTTAATGGATTATACCAACAGACTAAAAATACAGAGTATCCATGTACTCACCTCCCCTATCAGTCCTTAATCTTTTGATCAAAGACCCAAGTTGTAATTCAACTTCAGTTTTAAACACTTTGAATTTATCTAATGCTTCATCCTTAGTATGTAACAAATATACATAACAGAACCTAGAAGCATCATCAATAAATGTCACAAAGTACTTCTTATTCCCCAAAGATGGAGTGGCATGCAAATCACACAGGTCACTGTGTATAAGCTCCAAGAGCTTAGTCTCAAGACTAACACCCTGAAAAGGTTTCTTGGTTATCTTGGTCAACATGCAAGTTTTACACTTTTCAGTGTCCATGTCAAATGCTGGGATTAACCCATCCTTAGACATATCTTGCATTCTCTTATAATGTACATGGCCAAGTCTAGCATGCCAAAGGGTAGAGTCAGTCAGGTCAGAGGTGGTCACAAAGGCTGAATTTACACTATCAATGGAAATGAATACACTATCAGTGGAAATATTAAGCCTGAACATTTGATTACATAAACAGCCAAAACAAATAAAAACACCATTCTTAGAAAGAACAAATTTATCAGATTCAATAACTTGTTTATATCCATGATTATTCAAAACACTACTTGAAACCAAGTTTTTCCTTATTTCAGGAACATGAATAACATTAAACAAAGTTACAATCTTTCCAGAACTAAACTTAAGATCTACACAACCATGACCATGCACCAAGGCTGTTGACTCATTTCCCATGTGAAGAATAGAACCATCATTCAGTGACTCATAAGTCTTGAACCAGCTTCTATCTTTGCACACATGAACTGTTGCACCAGAGTCAACCCACCACGCAACATCATCATCCTGCACATAATGAGATTCAGATACATATGTAACATAATAAATTTGAAAAAACTTATTAACCATATTCGACCTTCAGTGAGTTGGAAGAACCACCACTCCCTGAACCATTAATGCCTGATCCATTGGCTTTACCACCAACCTTAACACCTTTGCAATCCCTTTTAATGTGACCAGTTTGCCACATTTCCAACAAGTAGGTGTTGCCTTCTTGTTAGGATCTGCCCTTGTTTTGTCATGATATTTGCGTTTGCCTTTGTTGTCATTGTACCTGGTGGAGTTGTTATGCTCCGCCATATTGACAAC
This sequence comes from Chrysanthemum makinoi, assembly GCA_910596185.1. NCBI lineage: Eukaryota > Viridiplantae > Streptophyta > Magnoliopsida > Asterales > Asteraceae > Chrysanthemum > Chrysanthemum makinoi. The sequence continues at coordinate 332,723,326 of OU343222.1, forward strand.
AGATGCACCAAGCATTGCGCTCTTTGGCTTGTCATTATCCCGCACCTTGAGAGATTCCTCAATGCGCAGATGACTGCCCAACTCAACCAGAGTTAACTCCTCTTTCTTATGTTTCAAGGTATGCTTGAAATCTTTCCAAGAAGGAGGTAGTTTGTCAATGACACAAGAGACTGAAATAGACTCATCCATGTGCATATTATGTTGTGTAAACCTTCCAAGTATTCCAAGAAGTTCATTGTATTGTTCCATAACTGGTCTTGAATCAGTCATTTTGTAATTTGTGAAATTACTAACAAGGAACTTCTTACTTGATGCATCCTCAGCCATATATTTGGCATCCAAGGAGTCCCACAGTTCTTTGGAAGATTCAATGTTCTAATAAATGTCAAACAGAGAATCAGACATACCATTGAGAATTAAGCCTCTGCATATGTAGTCATCATTCTCCCATTTGCTCCTCCTCCTAATCTGCTCAACCGTAGCATCATCCTCATCATCAGGAATAGGTGTGGTTAGCACATACACCACACTCATGCTTGACAGCAAGAAGTGCATCTTCTTCTGCCATCTCCTAAAGTCCACCCCTTCAAACTTATCAAGCTTGGCAAAGTTTGAAGCCATGTGTTTCATTGCAGCAGCAGCCATTGATTATCACAAAATAGTTTACTTTGATTGTTGGCGTTTAGGTCCCAGAATGGGGTTAGATAATCAATGTCAGCAGAAACACACAACTGTTCAGCAGAAACCAAACAAACGGTCAGCAGAAACAAATACCACTAGGTGGTTACCGGATATCACTTGGAATCGTGTGATCACTTTCCAAAGTAAACTATTCGACCCTAATGCCTGGGTATCACGAATATCTACTTGGGATAAGACCAAATGCAGTTATAGAATTAGGCACAATTCAATAACCCTTGCGCTTATAAATGTTAATCGTTTTCTGTGTTTTCTCATCATGCATAAACAAATCTCCTATTTATAGGAGGTTACTCTTAGCTAGTCAAATAGAATTATGAGTATTAATCGGCCCATTAATAGCTTCATAATTATCCCCATTATAGCCGTTAGTGGTTACATGACCAATTAAACGTGGTCATTATGCAGTTGTAACTGCCACTTGAATAGGTCAAAGCCGTTACAAGCAGTACTTTCATCAGTACTTTCATAGCACCTTCAGTGGAAACACTGCTTCAGTGGAAACACCACTGCTTCAGTGGAAACCACAAGCAGTACTTTCTACAAGCACTATCAATACAAACCACTATTAGAGTCAGGGTGTTTATGTACCTTATGAGTGTACACTCCGTACCTCCTAACCCATTACAAGGTGTGAACTAATCCCACAAGTGCACTAAATTTTCCAACAAAATAGAGTGCAAAATTTAGTTTTAAAATGATGGTTAGTTGTTGAACTTCTTATGCAGAAACAATACATTTGCTGAAAGTTTATGAAAAAACAATTTTCTTGGTTGATTTCCTTTTAATAAGAGCTGCAGTATGTTGAACTTTTTGTGCAGAAATAATGCATTTGCTGAAAATTTATTCATATATATTTTTTGGCTGATTTCCTTTTAACAAGAGTTATAGTATGCTGAAATTTGTGCATAAATGTTTCTTTTTTGAATTTAACAGTTTTTTTGCTGGAACATTTTCATTGTTGAAATAGAGTTTTTTTGCTAAAATAATGTGTGCATAAATCCACTTTGCTGAAATTTCAGAAAACAATTGGTTTCGTGAATTAATTGTGCAGGAAAACTGTATGCATGATTATATAAAAGGAAATCGTTTCCTTATTTATCTCTGTATAATATATATTTTGTCCAAATGTTCCTCGTTAGACTTAAGTTTATACATTTCAAACATATGCATAGTTTGTTTCTGTGCAATTTGAGATATGGACAACAATAGTATACTTTGTACGCAAAATGAGCTATCAACATAATGTTAACTAGAGTTTGTTTAATCTCCGAATGGTTGAGGTCAACGAAACGATTGTGCCTCCAGTTGTACCTGCCACAAATGCTACTCCTTTAATCAACACTGTTGCAAATCATGCCGAAAAGCCCAAGAAATATTTTGGTTTGTATTTCAAAATGTGTAAACGGAAATTGTTCTTTTACCTCACCACATTGAATTTGGCTCGGTTCTTTACTGAATCTACTCCTCAAATTGTCAAAGGGGAGGCTGATGCTCAAATTGTGAGCGTGGTAGATGCTTGGAAGCACTCATTATTTTTATTGTTGTAACTATGTGTTGAACGGGTTGGTTGATCCGTTGTACAATGTGTATTTCAAAACAAAGGCGTCCAAGGAACTTTGGGAATCATTGGAGAGGAAATACAAACTGAAGATGCTAGAACTAAGAAGCATGTAGTGGTTAGGTTCTTAGAGTTCAAAATGATTGATGTAAAAATAAAGATTAGCTAAGTACAAGATCTTCAAGTTGTATTACATGATATCCATGCCAAAGTAATGAATTTGAATGAGACGTTTCAAGTGGCGGCGATTATTGAGAAATTACCACCTAGTTACGTAGACTTCAAAAACCACCTTAAGCAGAAGCGAAAGGAAATGTCGGTAGAGGATCTCATTGTTTGTCTTCGCATTGAAGAAAACAACAAGTTGGCTCTAAAGAAGAGTTTGTGCCCGAGTATGCCAAAGAAAATGTGGTTGAAGTTGGACAATCAAAGGCAAATAAAGGGAAATCTTATATGAAGGACAAAGGGAAAATGGATAATCTTGGTGCTAAGGGAAAATCTTTCAAGAATAAGCTCATGTGCTATAATTGGGATAAACCAGGTCATAAGGATGCCGATTGTAAATTGCCAAAATGTGAGGTTCCTTGTCAACCAAATGTAATCGAAAACATGCATGATGATGTGGAGCTTGTGGCCATGGTTTTTGATCTTGCCGCTATGATTTCAGAAGTGAACCTAGTTGATTCTAATGCAAGTGAATGGTGGGTTGATACGGGGGCTATCCGTCATGTGTGCTCAAAAAAGAGTCTTTAGTTCGTTTAAGGAGGTCACCAATGGTGAGCAACTATTCATGGGTAATTCGGCCACTACTGAGATCAAGGGTAAAGGCGATGTCGTGTTAAAGATGACATCCTAAAAAGATTCGAAACTTAAGAATGTGTTATTTTTCCCGAAAATTCGTTCGAATTTAGTGTCCAGGTGGCTTCATAATAAGTTTGGTTTTAGACTTTTTTTTTAGTCGGATAAGTTTGTCTTAACAAAAAGTGGAATGTTTGTTGGTAAGGGCTATGCCCTTGATGGTATGTTTAAACTCAATGTTGGTAACTAAAAATATGAAATGAAAGCTACTATCATTTATGCTTATTTGTTTGAGGTTTCTCACGTTTATACATGTCAATTTTCTGTTAGATATTGCATTACTTACCTACATTCCATATTTTCTCAAACTACTACTGAAACCATTAAAAAAACCACACATTATCTAATTTACAAAATAATGTGCGATTTAAAATATACGCACTTCATTTTATACATCGAGGATGTTATATATGATGGTTTGATTTTAGATTAAACACATGAGTCGTTTGATTCTTTATATTGAGAAGTTTGGATGTTGCAAATAATATGTCTTGTCATGTTTGAAAAAATGATTAATTGCAAATAGTTTCAAATGATCAAACTATTGTATCACACTAGAAAGATGATGAAACAAATATGGATGATATGTTTGTGTAAAACTTACACAAATATATATTCCTAGAGTCCTTCCAAACATGTGCGTTTATAGGTGGTATATGAATCTATATAAGTAATATGAATGTGGAAACAGAAAAACCTATGAATAATCAGAACGATGTGTGTTCTGTCATACACTTAATTCCTTGGTCTATAACATGCCATACTTGGAAGTTTGTTATTATGAAAAAGAAATTAATTAACACCAAACATTCAAAAGATGTGAAACTTGTGTAGTGTCATATTATTTCATCTAATAAATGTGATTGATATGTCGAAAGGGATCACCTGCCCATAAAATTCTTAGAAAAATTCCGTGTGGGGGATTCCGGCCTAGCTAGAGTTCAAAAATGAAAAAAATAGAGGTGAAGTTGTTGCCCAGTTGGAATACTCAAGAATTATTTGACTTGTTTAATAAGTTGTGAGAAACTCGAATTAGTATAGGCATATTGTTGTTCCCTTTACACGACTAGCTTAACTACAAAGTTAATCTATTTGTGTTTCATGTTTCAATGATGTAATGAAAAACTTGTTTAAAATTAGATGTGGCAATTTGTGTCCAAAATCAAAAAATTGGCTAAATGAGAAACTTTTTAAAAGATTTGGGCACATTTAGCCCCATTTTTTTTTTTGAAATGGGCATACATTGCCCATTTAGAAGTTAAATGGGCATTATGGGCACATGTTTTTCTCGAACATTAAATTATTTTTAATGAAAAGTGTATAGATATAGTATATTTAGTTACTCAAATATAAATGAGGTGTTACGTTTGAGAAATGTTTTTGGTCGTTATAGGTCTTTTCTAAACCGATTTGTATAACATGAGCCCGTTTGGCCCGTGCCCGTTTAAGCCCGTGTTGATGCAAATAATGTCTAAAAACGTCATTGCTATCTTTCGATATCTCTACGTTTTGATGATAACAAAATATAAAGGAATGTTACGTTAAAATTAACGTAAACAAGTTTTTAAGCGAAATATCTCGTTTCTACATACATCACTCTAGGTAAGAACTAACAAATTTACAACTTGACAAGTGATCAAAGAAGTGAATTTGTGTTTCAAACTTCACATTTTTAATGTGACAAAACATTATTTCAAAAATATATTTTACAAATTATTTTTGAATATTAAAGAAATGTTTTAATGAAAAAATAAGTTTAAAAACTCCTAACAACTATTTTCCCCCCAAAACAGATCCTAACGTCCCCAAATAAAATTTCACCACTAAAGATAAAAAATGGGAGCGTTTTTCTGTGATAGTGGTACCGTTTAGTATTTAGTGGTATCGTCCACTGTAACGGAATTTTTTTTGTCCCTATAAATACCAGCCCATTTTATAGATTTTTCTCATCCCTTTTCACACAAAACTTTCTGAGTTTAAGTCTCCTAACACACACACACACACACACACACACTCCTTTGATCATTTAGATAGTTTTGTTTTGTTTGAGAGTGATCCATTCTTCGAACCAAGTGATCACCTTCATTCCTCTCCTAATGCAAGAGAAGAACACATTGTATCAAGAAGATACTTAGTGTTGTAGTCATAGTAGTGTGCACTTGTAACATTTAATACACCCTATAATTACCCATTTAGGTAGCCTAACTTGTAGGTATGGTAAAAAACGCTTCCAGCAGGTCACGACACCACTAAATGTTCCACGACACCACTAAATTTAGTGGTACTGTGTGTGACTTAGTGGTACCGTCCTCTGGAAAACGTGTTTTTCCTGTTTGCTTTCACTTTTTGACCCATTTTCCCTTATATTCTTTTAACATGAGCTGATTTCAACACTCCTCAACTTCCTAAACTCATCCCACTCTATCAACCTTAGCAACCTACAAACCTTGCATGCCTTTGATTTGGCTATTTAAGCACTTTCCATGCATTCACCCTCATCACCTCTTCAATTACCAATCACACACCAACCATGTCTTTCAACATTGCTACTACTTCTCACCAAGGGAAGAAGCCTAGATTCAACATCAAACCACCACAAGAAATCACTTTCATTGATATCACTTTAGATGATGATGAAGAAGTGCATACACCACCTTCCACCAACTCAACTTACCCTATCCTCACACCCAATGCTCCTTCTAAAACAACATCCACTAGAGTACCTTCATCCTCTTCATCAACAACTAGGACAAACACATCCTTACCTCCACCTAGTCCACTTCAACCTTTGGCATTGCCATTTGCACTATCACCAACAACTCCACTTGAGTTTTCCTACACCACACCATCATCCTCCCTCTTTTCATCACCACAACCACTCATGAGTTACCCCATCCTTTACCCACTTGAACCGCATGGTCAAAGTTTTCCATGTTGTCATCACAATAGAAACCTCATCTTCAACCTTAGGGATGACTTGAACTTTATGTTCTCTTACCTAGAATATCTCTTGACACCACCACAAGGGTCCATCACACCACCTCCTCCACCAACCAACTAAACATTCTTATGTTTAGTTTTTAAGAATAAACATTTAGGATCCCTTTTGCTATTGAAGCAAATCTTAAGGTTTCTCAAGTCATTAAAGATTATTATGTGCTTCTTGTAGTTTTATTTTTATTGCCTTGTTCTCACACATTACGTGTGTATCTTGTTTAATCTATGAATTAATGTTTGTTATTTTATGGTTGAATTTATTTTCTTTGCTACTTTGCCTCTTTATATATGGTTGGATATTTGTCAAAATTGCTACATGTTAGATATTGTTCTTGCGTCATCTAACTTTGTTTTGTAGTAACAACCATTGCTCGATTCCTAGCTTGGTGCCCTCCAAGCGAGGGGGAGTAATCAAGGGGGAGCCTTAATGTCGATTCGACAATCTTTTTTGCTTCGACTAAAGGGGGAGAAGTGGGATATAAACTCAATTTAAAAACTTGTTAAAATTAATTTTCACCTAAATGAGTTTATGTTTTGTCATTATCAAAAAGGGAGAGATTGTTGATGCAAATGTCTAAAAATGTTATTGCTATCTTTCGACATCTCTACGTTTTGATGATAACAAAATGTAAAAACACGTTACGTTAAAATTAACATAAGCAAGTTTTTAGTCGAAATATCCCGTTTCTACATACATCACTCTAGGTAAGAACAAGCAAATTTATAACTTGACAAGTGATAAAAAAGTGAATTTGTGTTTCAAACTTCACATTTTTTAATGTGACAAAATATTTTTTCAAAAATACATTTTACAAATTATTTTTGAATATTAAAGAAATGTTTTAATGGAAAAAAAGTTTAAAAACTCCCAACAGCTATTCCTCCCCAAATAGCTCCTAACTTCCCCAAATAAACTTTTCATCATTAAATACAAAAAATGGAGCGTTTTTGTCTGGTTTAGTGGTACCGTCCGTAACAGACAATTTTTTTGTCCCTATTAATACCAGCCCATTTCACAAATTTTTCTCATCCTTTTTCACAAAAAACTTTCTGAGTTTAAGTCTCCTAACACACACACACACACACACACACATTCTCTCTCTCTTTCGATAATTTAGATAGTTTTTTTTGTTTTAGAGTGATCCATTCTTCCAACCAAGTGATCACTTTCATTCCTCTCCTAGTGCAAGAGAAGAACACATTGTATCAAGAAGATACTTAGTGTTGTAGTTATAGTAGTGTGCACTTGTAACATTTTTTACACACTTGTTGTATCTAGATATACATCAAATAGTCTTGAGTCTTGTTTAGACAACTTGTGTGGATCATTGTGATCTTGTCGAGATCTTGGAGATCTCTTGTTGTCTGCGAGTTAGTGTGTTGATCAAGTGGAGCAAGTCTAGATCGTGGTGATCTAGTATTTCGTGTGATTAGCAAGGATCGGGTAGAACGTGAGTGAGATTGGTACTAGCTAGATTAATACTCGACATTTAGCTTAGTGTCGTAAATTGTGATAAGCGACGTTGTACGGTTTTCTCCGCCTCAAGGGAGTTTGTTGACATAGTGCTTTGAACTCTCGAGTTGGGTACTCGAGGATTGGAGTAGGGCGAAGAAGAGCTTCGTGACCGAACCACTATAAATCTCTTGTCTTGGTTTGATCTTTCCATCTCTTACTCTTTACTTTAATTACTTACTGTGACAACCCGTACTTTCAGGTCATTTCTTGACACAATTCACGTCTCATTATTTCAACATTTTTAGTAAACTTGGTTTACTTGTTTCAAATTCGCGTAATCTTGGAGGTTTAGCGGCGAATTCATGATCATGACATCACGTACATTTCATATGGACTATGATTAGTCTACATTCCATGGACATCATGAGCATCTCATAAATTCATTCACGACATTTCATTTCATATGTCTCTTATCATTTTTGGAGCTTATATGCAAGTATTGTGATTTATACCATTTATGTCATGATTTTAGAGGTTTTATATACTTATAGTCATCCTATAATTACTCCCATGGTATTCTTTGGTCTTGATGGTGATTAGGAACCCATGACACCCTAAGAAGGTGTATGGTAGGATTAGATTAGCTTTGGAGTTGATTTGAAGGGATTTGAATAGGTTTTGTCCGAGAAAAACTATTTTCGATAACTATATTTTGTGTTCTGTCCTTGTTTTGTTTTTCTGGAAAATCCGACAGTTGGTACTAAACTTTGGCCTTGATTTTTAGAAAATATACTTTAAAACGAATCCGTGGCCGCTTGAACGGATAAAAACGGACTTATAACGAAGAAGTTATGGATTTTACAAGTTTGACGACGAAATATATTATTTTCTGGATTTTCACAAAGCTGTTTTTACTTTGTCCGGTCAAAAACGAGCCTTAAGCTTCACAAATTATTTCGACTTCTCAAAAATATATTAGTTTACTTCAATACGAAGCTAAGGACATATAAAACGTAGAAAACGGATTTAAAACGACAAAGATATGCACTTTTCATAAACTTGCCGTAACTAATTTTCTGCACACAATTAGCCAAAACCACCATCTTTAACCCTTATTATCTTTATGTCCGAGACCTTTTGGACGAAAACTCTGAATCAAACTTTTAAATATCGATACAAACTTTCCAAAACAGTCGAGTTCGTTCTCTAACGATCGACGTACACCATTTTACGATTGTTTTTCCGAAGCCATTTTTGGTAATTTCATGATTTTTCCGACGACATTGTTTTGCGACGAAAAGTGGTAATTTCTCTAAAAATCATTATAAAACCATTATAGGATGACATTTTGACGTATAAACATGTAAAGTGATTTTTGAAGGGTCAAGACGTCAAAAGAGTATTTTTCGACGGCGAATAATATTTTCAAAAGTAACTCGTAAATGGTATAAATAACATATCAAGTGCATGCATAACATTACATTGCAATTCATGACATATCATATCATTCATCATAGGTCAAGATTAGCGTATCACATTACATCTCGGTGTACTCACTTTTGTCTTCGCATCATTCCACCAAGTGAGTTTTCATAGCCCCACTTTTACTTGTTTTCATAAGCTGTTGGGAGATACATGCTCAATTATTTTCAATTACCTTCATAAGTACTTTAACTTTTATGGATTACCGTGAGTTCCATAGCCCCACTTTTCTTGTTTTAATGCTTTCAACTGTTGGGGAGATACATGCTTTCGACTATTTTTTATTACATTCATGACTATTTGCAAATCATATGTTTAGCCAGCCGAATGAATGCTTAGTCATGCGTAGTAACAGTTTTGCCATACTTAGAACTTCCATATTATATTCATGTACTGGGTACAATCATGGGCTAACGGACTTGGTATATTCATTGAGCTAACGGACTTGGTAAATTCATTGGTCTAACGGTCTTGGTATATTCATTGAGCTAACGGTCTTGGTATATTCATGGACTAACGGTCTTGGAACGATTTGAACCACACTCATATGTTTGGAACATAAACTACATACATTCCGGCAATGGGTTGTGAACACACAGGTTGAAAGTTTTGTATGGGCGGGACTTGGAACTGAGTGGATTTACAATGCCTTTGCTGCATAACGATTTCGATACATTGAGCCATGCACTATTATGTGAATTCATTTGACATCATGTGTTGCACATAAACTATGCATATTCGGCGTGGGTTGTGAACACACAGGTTGCAAGTTTTGTATGGGCGGGACTTTGAACTGAGTGGATTTACAATGCCTTTGCTACATAATCGATTTTGATAGTCTTTACATTTCAACGATTTACAATGCCTTTGCTGCATAAACGATTTTGAAAGGTTTTTACATTTCAAACCAAACTCTATGAACTCACTCAACCTTTGTGTTGACACTTTTAGCATGTTTTATCTCACGTATCTAAGGCATTCACTTCATGGCATGCATTTGGACACATCATGGAGTCGTGGTGACGACGCGTCTCACTTGGGTTTTACGTACTTTAAAACATCGTTTGAATTGTAACAAACTTATTTTTCCGCACAAGTTGATTTTCATTTGGGACCTACTTTGTAAACTCCGATTGTTTTATTAAATCAAACGATGTATTTTCCAAACGACACTTTAGGTCGTTCAATGTAACTGTGATTGTGATGCTATGACAGTCAATCCACAGGAATTCCATTCCGCGCAAACAGGTAATTTGGGGTGTGACAGATTGGCATCAGAGCTTCGATTATAGAGAACTAGGTTGCATCATTGACCCTAGACTATAACTACGTTATCATAGCATCTCATCATTTCATCACAAGTACATGTTCACTTCACATGCGGTCATTATGTACATTTTTCGAGTTATTCACTTTCATTTCACATTGATTGTCACATGGATGCCTTTAAATTCCCATCCCATTATCTTTTCCCCATACTCTAACGTGGAGAATTCCTTGTCATTCCCTATCACAATTTTATATCGGTGATTCATCATCGATAACGACGAATGCCGAGATAAACGTTTAAATAGGGCGAAGTCACTCTCACTCCTTTGTTTCATCACTAACATGTCGAGTTACACGTTACTAACACATTAAGTCACTAAACCATCATACCTTGAAGCACTTACAACACCTCATAACCCATCCTTAGGAACCCGCCGATCATTTCGAAAAATAACCTCAAACTTATCATTTTTATCACACCTCTTTAGAACGCTTATTATTAACATCGGATTTTGCTACGTCTCACATTTTCTCTTGTTTTGAAGAAGATATGGCATCAAGAAAGCTACGGTTGAAATGACCCAAGCTGCTATTCGAAGTTAGTGAATGATAGCATTGCTAATGCTCTAAGAGTCGAAAGGGAAAGCGTACTGCCGGCATTGCAAGTTTGAGGCCACGCTGCTGCCTGAAGCCGCTAGACTAGCTGCTGCAGTATCTGGTATGCCGGAGGATCCGAGTTAAGAGATGTTCGTACAAGGATTTCAAAAGTGGTGAGCCCACGCAAGTTTAGGGGACTGAAGGAGCCACGGCCATGGTGCGATGGTTTGAAAAGTTGGAATCCGTGTTTTTGCTTTGCAACTGTCCGGAGGATAGTAAGGTTAAATTTGCTACGAGTACTTTACTTGATGGAGCATTGTCTTGGTGGAATTCATATGCTCAACCGATTGGAGTGGAGAATGCTTTCAAGCTTACTTGGGAGCAATTCAAGAGTTTGGTGACTAAGAAGTTTTGTCCTCGAACGGAAGTGAAAAAGTTGGAGACGGAGTTCTATGAACTAGAAACTATTGGGTATGATATTGACACTTACATTCGGAGATTCCAAGAATTGGCCGTGTTATGTCCATCTATGGTTTCGGATAATGAGAAGCTACTGGAGGCTTTCATTGATGGACTTCCTGAAATTATTCAAGGTGATGTGACTTCTTCGACCCAAAACGATTGAGGAAGCTATTCGATTGACTCAAAAGCTCATGGCCCAGGTAGTGAAGAGAGGCAAGTACACTAACACCAACCAAAACAACAACAACAACAACGGCGATAACCAACTCAACAACAACAAAAGGAAATGGGAAAACGACCAAGGAGATTATAATGAAGAACAACCACAACCACAACACTAACCCTCATCAAGCGGAAAAGAGGGCAAGAAAGCTGCGATGGTATATGTTGCTTTGCACCAATAGAAGGCGAGAGGTTATCTTTGGAACCTACCCACTATGTAATCGATGTAAGTATCATCACACGGGACTTTGTCCTGTTAAGTGCTACAAGTGTCAAAAACTAGGACACAATGCCAGGAATTGTAGAGGCAAGACTATAGTTACGTGCTTCGGATGTGGGGAGCAAGGACACTATCGAAGTCAATGTCCTCAAAACCAAGGTCAACAAGTCGAAGGTGCTCATGGGAATGTATATATGTTAGAAGGAGCTCGACAAGGTATCAACGACGGAAGGCTGAAGAAGTTCGAAACTAACAGTCTTATTTCTCCTTATGTACTATGTCGTACCAAGTTTATGTCTAATCATCGTATCCGAAACTTTATAACTTAAAGATGTACTACTTTTGCTAAACCACTCGTTGTAACATATTCTCATCTATCGTACTTTATTTTCTTCCGATTTGTTATCATTTACGAGGATTTCAATTCTTTTTACTTTAACTATCATTTTAATGACACTTCTCCATGTCTTCTCTCCTCGATGTTCATCACAATTTTAACATCAGTTGACTTAACACCAAACATCATATGAGTCGATTAGTCCAAGCATTGCATAGTTACTCCTAAATTATACATAGCCTGATCACCTATGTCTAATTCATGAAGAATCATGCAATGAAGGGAGTAGTAGGCTTATATGTGTAAGCAATCCCGTAATCGAGCCAAATTTTCAAAAGATTTTCTTCAAACCACTTGTTTCCAGTTTGATCCGCGGGACAGTTCTTGTTTGATGAGTTGCAAAGATCGAGCTAGAAACAAGTTGTTACCTAAACCGATTTAGCCTAATCGTATGACGGTTCTTGTTTGATGAGTTGTGGGATTAAGTAAAAATCGGTTACCAAAAAGTCTTTTGAGGATTTTGCTCGAGAATGGGAAGGCTTGCCTCATCAAACCCTAAACCCGTTACACCTAACAACGATTGAATTCAAGGACTGAATTCCTTTTTGGATGGGCGAATGTGACAACCCGTACTTTCAGGTCATTTCTTGACACAATTCACGTCTCATTATTTCAACATTTTTAGTAAACTTGGTTTACTTGTTTCAAATTCGCGTAATCTTGGAGGTTTAGCGGCGAATTCATGATCATGACATCACGTACATTTCATATGGACTATGATTAGTCTACATTCCATGGACATCATGAGCATCTCATAAATTCATTCACGACATTTCATTTCATATGTCTCTTATCATTTTTGGAGCTTATATGCAAGTATTGTGATTTATACCATTTATGTCATGATTTTAGAGGTTTTATATACTTATAGTCATCCTATAATTACTCCCATGGTATTCTTTGGTCTTGATGGTGATTAGGAACCCATGACACCCTAAGAAGGTGTATGGTAGGATTAGATTAGTTTTGGAGTTGATTTGAAGGGATTTGAATAGGTTTTGTCCGAGAAAAACTATTTTCGATAACTATATTTTGTGTTCTGTCCTTGTTTTGTTTTTTCTGGAAAATCCGACAGTTGGTACTAAACTTTGGCCTTGATTTTTAGAAAATATACTTTAAAACGAATCCGTGGCCGCTTGAACGGATAAAAACGGACTTATAACGAAGAAGTTATGGATTTTACAAGTTTGACGACGAAATATATTATTTTCTGGATTTTCAGCAAACTGTTTTTACTTTGTCCGGGTCAAAAGCGAGCCTTAAGCTTCACAAATTATTTCGACTTCTCAAAAATATATTAGTTTACTTCAATACGAAGCTAAGGACATATAAAACGTAGAAAACGGATTTAAAACGACAAAGATATGCACTTTTTCATAAACTTGCCGTAACTAATTTTCTGCACACAATTGGCCAAAACCACCATCTTTAACCCTTATTATCTTTATGTTCGAGACCTTTTGGACGAAAACTCCTGAACTGAAACTTTTAAATATCGATACAAACTTTCCAAAACAGTCGAGTTCGTTCTCTAACGATCGACGCTACCATTTTACGATTGTTTTTCCAAAGCCATTTTTGGTAATTTCATGATTTTTCCGACGACATTTTTTTGCGACGAAAAGTGGTAATTTCTCTAAAAATCATTATAAAACCATTATAGGATGATATTTTGACGTAAAAACATGTAAAGTGATTTTTGAAGGTCAAGGCGTCAAAAGAGTATTTTTCGACGACGAATAATATTTTCAAAAGGGTCGTAAATGGTATAAATAACATATCAAGTGCATGCATAACATTACATTGCAATTCATGACATATCATATCATTCATCATAGGTCAAGATTAGCGTATCACATTACATCTCGGTGTACTCACTTTTGTCTTCGCATCATTCCACCAAGTGAGTTTTCATAGCCCCTACTTTTACTTGTTTTCATAACTGTTTTGGGGGAGATACATGCTCAATTATTTTCAATTACCTTCATAAGTACTTTAACTTTTATGGATTACCGTGAGTTCCATAGCCCCACTTTTCTTGTTTTAATGCTTTCATAAGCTGTTCGGGGAGATACATGCTCAATTATTTTCATTACATTCATGACTATTTGCAAATCATATGTTTAGCCGAACTGAAATGCTTAGTCATGCGTAGTAACAGTATTGCCATACTTAGAACTTCCATATTATATTCATGTACTGGGTACAATCATGGGCTAACGGACTTGGTATATTCATTGAGCTAACGGACTTGGTAAATTCATTGGTCTAACGGTCTTGGTATATTCATTGAGCTAACGGTCTTGGTATATTCATGGACTAACGGTCTTGGAACGATTTGAACCACACTCATATGTTTGGAACATAAACTACATACATTCCGGCAATGGGTTGTGAACACACAGGTTGCAAGTTTTGTATGGGCGGGACTTGGCACTGAGTGGATTTACAATGCCTTTGCTGCATAAGCGATTTCGATACATTGAGCCATGCACTATTATGTGAATTCATTTGACATCATGTGTTGCACATAAACTATGCATATTCTGGCAGTGGGTTGTGAACACACAGGTTGCAAGTTTTGTATGGTAGGGACTTGAACCGAGTGGATTTACAATGCCTTTGCTACATAATCGATTTTGATAGTCTTTACATTTCAACGATTTACAATGCCTTTGTTGCATAAACGATTTTGAAAGGCTTTTACATTTCAAACCAAACTCTATGAACTCACTCAACCTTTGTGTTGACACTTTTAGCATGTTTTATCTCACGTATCTAAGGCATTCACTTCATGGCATGCATTTGGACACATCATGGAGTCGTGGTGACGACGCGTCTCACTTGGGTTTTACGTGCTTTAAAACATCGTTTGAATTGTAACAAACTTATTTTTTCCGCACAAGTTGATTTTCATTTGGGACCTACTTTGTAAACTCTGATTGTTTTATTAAATCAAACGATGTATTTTCCAAACGACACTTTAGGTCGTTCAATGTAACTGTGATTGTGATGCTATGACAGTCAATCCCCAGGAATTCCATTCCGCTGCAAAACAGGTAATTTGGGGGTGTGACACTTACTTTCTATTGTCTTAGTGTATCTATTATAGTCTTGTTAAGTACGATTCATATTGTTGTGCCTTGATTTTACAAAGACTCAATCGAAGTTTTTCACAAGTAAACTTTGAAAACTAAACCAAAATGCGGTAAACTATTCAACCCCTCTTCTAGTTTCTCACAGCCCATGCCCGTTTAAGCCCGTGCCCATTTGGCCCGTGCCCGTTTAAGCCCGTGCCCATTGGGCTAGTGCCCGTTTAGCCCGTTGTCGTGACCACCCGCTTTGCCACCTTTACTTAAAATGTAAAGAAATCTTAAAGTAAATAACACAAGTTTTGAAACGTTTAAATCCATATTTTAATTAATTCAAAGAATTTATACCCAAGTGTTTGCGGAATAACACTTAGGATTGAATGACAAGTATGGTGTAGTCTCGTCTCTAAACTTAAGCTAAGATTAAGTACAACTATGCTAACCAACTTAGCAAACCTCGGGGACTTAGTTGTCTTTGGAAGAGTAAAAGTGTTTGTGAATGTTTACGCATTTAGTGCACAAACTTGCCAACCTTTTACTCCACTTTATGATCCTATTTATACACAAGTATTTGGAAACCGTTATAATAAAGACAAAAATGACGTTTGCTCGTTTGGACAAAATACCTGCGTATTTTGTCTCTATTACAATATTCTACTTTGAGTTTGGGACAATGTTGCTTTCTGAATAGCATTGATGACACTCTCTGATCTTTAGCCATTCAGGGTAAATTTGACCTTTGCTTGATAAGGACTTTCCCTTATGTGTTTCAAACTTATCCCGCCTTGTCCCGCCATACCTTCAGTCTTCAGTATTTAGTCTCTAAATCTCCAGTCTTCTTTATTGTTGAGGAGAATTGGGGTTCAGTGAGTTATTGTCATCACTTCTTGAACCCATCACCTTCTTTTTTGGCTCAGGTATCATTCACTGAGTCCCGCCTCACTGAATGAAAAGTCTTTCTTCTTAGGCTTGTCCTGAGCTTCCTGAAGATGACTCACTGAGTGATTGTTCACTCAGTGACTTAGTTGATGTTTACGGTTATGTAACACTTAGGATATTCTCTATTCAAATCATAGTTAAAGGATACTTGGGTACTGAATGGACCTAACATCATATTGTAGTATAAATTCAAGTTATCTCAGTCATTCCAAAGGAGACAACATCATAGCTTCACCCTTCTCTTTCACTATTCACTCAAGAACTCCGACGTAATCTCATGTAAGTTGGTTATCTCTGGCAGTACTTCTGCTTCATCCGTTGTACCCTTTGAGACAACCGTCTTATTGGTAGACGTGAACTGTTTTAAGAGAACCATGTTAAACACGAGCCTTGACTATGTCTTTTTTATGTTACTAGCAGAGTACCCGCGCGATGCGGCGGCGGGTACCCTGTGACTATATTTTCTGACAATGTAATGTTATGCGGCCATACTTTTATTAAACAATTAAATTACAAATAACATTAACTTTAGTTATAACCGTAGAAATAATTCATATCCTGTTAATCGAAGCTACCACAAACAAAATCTTGATTCTTTCCTTTAGCACAATCACCCTTCGTCAAATTTGGAGCCGACCGACCCAATTCGACCCTCATGTTGCAGTGGTGGCGACTTGGTAGGGCAAGCGACAACGAACTGGCCGACCACTGCGGGCAGCCTAATGGTTTTATTTTTAAATGCTTGGCTTAGTAGTTTGATTAGATTGTACATTGTGGTTAAATTGTTGTATATTTTAGTGAAGGAGTAAATTAAATAGTGTATTAATTGTATGTGTTGAATAGTATTTTTTTGTTGTATTTGTGCTTCAAATAGTTTGTACATTGTGTTTTATAAATTATACTTTATCAAATGGGTGTTTTAAATATGACATTAATTACAAATGTTGACCAATCAATATGTGTAGGTGTTTATGCATAAAGTAATTATACATATAGCTTAAGTAGTTGTATTTGCTTAAAATCTATATATGAAAATCTTAAAAAATTAGAAGAGAGAGGGTCATACCTCCATTATAAGTAGTATAGATAATTGTGATTCTTGTTATGTTTCATTCTTCTCCTGCGTTCATTGATTTTTTTGAAATATTTTTTTTATTCAAAATTTTTTTTTTGAAATTTTTTATTCACTTTTTTTTTTGATATTTGAAATTTTTTATTTAAAATTTTTTTTCGGAATATTTTTTTTCCAATTTTTTTTTTTGGAAATTTTTTTTCTTTTAGGAAAAAATTTTCAATATGTTGAAATAGTACAAAAACGAACAAAAACGAAAGAAAAACGGATAACAAACGAACGAAAACGGATAAAAACAGACAAAAACGTAAAACAACGGGGAAAACGGAAAAAGACGGACAAAAACGTAAAAGAACTGGCGAAAAAGATTAAAAAACGAACGAAAACGGATAAAAACAGACAAAAACGTAAAAAACGGGCGAAAACGGATAAAAAACGAACGAAAACGGATAAAAACGGACAAAAACGTAAAAAATCGGGCGAAAACGTAAAAAAACGGACGAAAACGGACAAAAACGTAAAAAAACGGACGAAAACATATAAAAAGATCGAAAAGGGATAAAAAAAAAAACGGACGAAAAACAAAAAAAAGCGGGAAAACGGATAAAATGAACAACGGATAAAACGGACAAAAACGTAAAAAAACGGGCGATAACTATTATTAACGGACGGACTAACTAGGGAAAACTATATTTTAAAAAATAAGGACTAACGGTGCAAAAATTATTAACGAAGGACTACCAGCGCAAAATACTTAACGGACTGAACTAACGCCCATCCAAAATAGGGACTAAATGCGTGCAAGGTTTCAAAAATAGGTATCTGTGGTGTAATAAAAATGACTTAGGTACTAAAGTTGTTATTTGAGGTATACCATAGGGACCAAACGTGTAATTTTTTCGTGATGTTATAATAAAGTTACTGTTGTTGGGTAGGTATTTTTTCCTACACAAATAACATGTATTGTGCCATTTGGACGTCATGTTATTCTAGTCATTTTTCAATTCTTCAGCACCCAATTTCGTACTTTTGGGATAAAAATGGATCCATGAACCTTGTGCTCTCTTATATGTAAAGAATGTGATACTCTTTGCATCCCAAGGTCGGTAATTAACGAGAATTGTGCATCAAAATTCTAGATCAGTTGTTGCATATAAATAGATTATTGCAAAGTCTTTTTGGCTTTATATTTGAGCCATATGTTTTTTCAGTGTTATAATCCGTATCCGATTCATATTTGCCAACGTATCTTGATGCTTGTATGCTGCATCTTGTGCATGTATTCGTTATTATCAATGTGTAACAAGTTAATGCGAGATTTATAGTTCTAAATAGAATCCCCACTTCTGATAATGCACAATGTTCTTGCAAGATTCACGCACCTCGTGCCTCCTAGAACATCCTTTGATTATCGTGATTCAAAAGAGAATATATTATGTTGAATAGGGCGGAAGTTAGGATTTTTTGTTAAGAAGGGCAACGCAAAAAGTTATAATGAAAAATATCACTTCAAAACCTAATCTATAGTGTTGTCTTTTATTGTTTAAGTTATTCACTTATAAATTTTGTAGACATGTTTATAAATAACGGGGATGAATGTAAAAAAATAGTAAAAAAACATCTTGCAGTCTAAATAACTAATTGATGAAGTGGGTTGATTAGGGGTAGCTCAACAGCCACTAGTCATCTTACTAGCTCCGCCCTTGACGTTGAAAGATTTAAAGTTGAGAATTGATTGGAAGGCCTAAAGATGTGCCTAAATTTCTCACAAACCAATAGGATCATGACACACATTGACACAACTTAGTCACATATTTCATTTCTCCCAATCATTTTTTTTAAAGTTCGCATAAGTGAAAATTGTTTACCAGATGTTTAATATCAGATCGGTAAAATATACTACCGTATTTAAGAATTAAGAGTTAGCTTAGAGGTCAAGTGGAAAAGTTGAATTCACACACGCAAAACTCGTATTCCCAAAAGTCGATCACTATATTTAGACATTAAGACCTTTCTTCATGGGTTCAAATACGAATTTTTTTATTCATATCTTGTTGGACATCCTACCATTATGATAAAAAGAATTGAATGAATAATGACAAGGATCTTTTGTAAGTAGAATATATTATCTTTTAGTTAGATTTAGAGTTAATTACATAATTGGTCTTTGTGATTTGTCGGATCTTGCAGAAAATGTCATTGTATTTTTTTTGACGGGTCATGTCCTCATGGTATGCAAAAGTTACGGGTTTGGTCTTTTGACGGGTCATGCTGTTAGTTGACCGTTAACTTGGCAAACCGCAAGGACGATTTATGTAACTAACAAAAAAAAAAAACTTAAAAAAAAACGAAAAAATGATTTAAAAAAAAAAAAAAAAACTTTAAAAAAAGAACATTTAAAAAAAATTATTTATTACACTTAAATTGGTGCTTATGTATAATGTGAGGGCCTAAGAGATTTTTTTTATACTTAAATTTTGGGTTTATGTACAACATGAGGGCCTAATTTTTATTTTTTTTATTAAACTTTAAAAAAAAGTTTATTATACTTAAATTTTTTGCTTAAAAATTTAAGTATAATAAACTTTTAAAAAAATGAAAAATAAAAAAATTAGGCTCTCAAAACGTGAGGGCTTAAATTTTTAATGCGTATTTTGTACGATTTTTGTATATTTTCATCCATTTTTATACTTTTTCGTCTGTTTTATAAGTTTTTATACGTTTTTTTTATTAAATATGTTTTTAATTATTAACTAAAAATTTTAAGCGTATAAAAAAAACTTTTTTTAATGCGTATAATTTTTTTTTAAACGTATAAAAACTGTTTAATAATTTTTTTTTTTAAGTTTTAATTAATTTTTTTAAGCCCTCACATTATAAATAAGCCCAAATTTAAGTATAATAAATAAGCATTAAAAATTTAAGCCCTCACGTTGTGAGGGCCTAATTTTTTTTATTTTTCATTTTTTTAAAAGTTTAATAAAAAAAAATAGGCCCTCATATTGTACATAAGCTCAAAATTTGAGTATAATAATTAAAAAAAAAAAAAAAAAAAAAAAATTCTTTTAGGCCCTCACATTATACATGAGCACCAATTTAAGTGTAATAATTTTTTTTAAACATTCTTTTTTTAAAGTGATTTTTTTTTTAAATCAGTTTTTTGTTTTTTTTTTAGTTTTTTTTTTTTGTTAGTTACATAAATTGTCCTTGTGGTTTGCCAAGTTAACGGTCAACTAACAGCATGACCCGTCAAATGACTAAACCCGTAACTTTTGCATACCACGAGGACATGACCCGTAAAAAAAAATACAGGGACATTTTCTGCAAGATCCGACAAACCACAAGGACCAATTATGTAATTAACTCTTAGATTTATAAGGCATGAGGTTATGGGCTAAGAAATTAAAGTGATATCCTTTTATCATATTAAAAGACAGCAGTTAATCTAGCATAGCAGTGGCATATTTTAGGTTGATGTACACTGATTTGAGATTGCCAAAAAGGGGTGTGGAATGCTTTCTTAAACTTTTTGACTATACCTTCCACAAATCTAAAAACTTAGTGATCAACAAAGTTGTATATCTGAGTGATGAAGACTTTGCGGCCATATTGGAGTTTGAGGCCAATGGATTAAACCAAAATAAATGGCTAATATTGTCTCATTTAATCTATATATATATATATATATATATATATATATATATATATATTTTTAATCTTTATTGAACCAAATATCATTGATCCATTCATGTTAACAACTACTAATCTTTAATACTTAACTCAAGACTTCCATAACAACTACTAATCTATTCATGTTAACATCTAGTTAAGAAGTCGCGGTTTAGAGTTTAATCCAAGACTTCCATATCAAGTTATGTCCCGAGTCTCTCGAGCTTGGATGACATGTTGAAATTGAAAATTCTAATATCATATATAATTCAAAAAAAAAAAAAAAAAAAAAGCCCGATTTCTATTACTTGTAGGCTTTGAGCATCTTTTGTGGGAGGTTTTAGAATAGATTTAATAAAATTGAAAAGAGTTATGTTTTGTTTCAACTATAGTGGATTTTCTATTTCATTATTATGTGGACCCAAAGCCTTTGGACTAGTGGTACGTGAGTTTCTCATCAATCTAAGGATTGTGGGTCAAGCCTTACTAAAAACATTTGTAAAATAGGCCGTATAAGTGTGAAAAAAGTTTTGCCGTTTTTTAAAAATAAACAAATAAATAAATTACATGGCATGAAAATATCCTTAACCTTATATTTTTTTTAGTCTCAAAACATTTAATGCATATGTTATGTGATATAATTACAAAACTTTAAATGTTTATATCACATTGAAGATATGTTTATTAACTCAAAAGGTTATTGAGGTTACACAAAATACTAATTTTAAAATGCTATATAGATATTCATCGTAACAGATGCCGTTATATCGTTTAAATGGAATAATGGGCTTGTGTTTACAGAAAACTCCCAGTTCAAGCATCACCTTTCCTTTTAGGTTGATGACAACGTCCACTATATAGTAACATTTATAATTATAATTTTACTTTTGCGACTCATAGTTCTTTTTATTTATTTATTTTTTGTTTAAGAAGCAGAGATATGACTAAACTAAAAGTGCTTTAAGGAAAACCAAGAAGAGTACAACATTGCAAATCGAAACCAAAAGCAAAACTAGAGCTCGACCTCAAAAAGGAAAGAAAGAAAAACTCTACTTTTACAAATCAAATAGGCTGGGAATCCGTAGATTTGAGTTTGCAGACCTAGGAGAATCGTGAGCCGAAATCCACATCTTTGACATACTATGAATAAAGGGAAAAATGAACCCTTCCATAACATTACCAATAAAATATAAGGAAGCATTAATCATCTTATTTCTCCCTTTCTATATTTTCCATAAAACATACTGAAAAACCGTGAGTAAACTTCTTTAGGCGGGAACAACCACTAGAATTAAGGTTGCCCAAAGCGATATCTCAAATAGTAAACGATGGAAATGATGAAGGGGGAGTCAAATGCCACCAGGCACCGACTCCAAATTTTCTCCATATTTGTAACACACAAGGGCATCTAATTAAGCAATGATCAATATCCTTCTCCACCCTTTCACAAAAAGGGTAAGTAGAAGAATACAAATGAACACCTCAAGAGACAAGATCACATCGAGTAGGAAGTTTATGTAACGAGGCTCTCCATGCACAAATATTTACCTTTCGAGGGATCCACGAGTTCCAATAGTGAAGCACACCTTGATTACATAGAGAGACTGAATGATAGTCGTCGGGGGTACTAACTTTGTAAATACCTGAAGCATCAAAATTCCAAGACCATTTATCACCAAAATCAGAGTAAAAAGGGTTAGGTCACCAATCATATATAAAATATTTGATAACTCACTACATGCATTACAGCAAGGAAGAGATCTCGAGTCATAATTTCCGGCTCCCACACGTCGTCGAAAAAATGCCAACGATCAAATATTTTACAATCTTTATTATATTAAAGAGCATAATCTCGGTAATAAATCCTTAAGTATAATGCCATTAGCGCGCCAGGGTCTTTCCAAAACAATGTATTCGAACTGTTTGAGACATTTAACCTAAAAGGATTTTTTAAAGTGGGGTAAATGGCCTCGATGCAATCCTCAACCTTTAGGATGTCGCCTCAAATACCATTGTTTTCTCCATAAAAAATTTTAATCACTAACCTCTAAAGAGCCTCGTTCTCTGTTAGGTATCTCCACTTACATTTACCAAGAAGGCTAAGATTCTTTGCGTGAAGGCTTCCGATTCCCAGATCCCCCATACTAGCATTAAGGAGCATGCATTCCACTTAACCCAACTAATACCCCATCGATTCTTGATACGGAGGGTTCGGGGTCGAAAAGACTTCCTTTTCAACGTGAAAGTTTTTCAACCCTCTATGCAGTGTACCTAATCGTTGTAGTGTAGTATGAGGTAAGCCCAGGGGATTGATTCGTTCTCTAAGGAAATACGAATGCTAGAAAGAGATGTCTGACGAGAAGGTGAGGTTGAGAGAAATTCTTTTTAGTCTTTTTTTATATTTTTTTGAAAGCAAGGTAAATATCTCGGAGTATAGGAGTGGGGGTGGTACTTCTACCGATTTTATCTACTTTTTATAACTACTAATCTAAGTAACTAATTGAACTAAGGATATATTATGCTAATTGTAGATATGCTCGTATGATGATTAAAAATGTGTTTACTTATATGTTCTTACTCCATAGTTATCTCTTATTGGTCAGTTGAATTGTCACATCCTCATCTAAATTGGTGCGTTGTATTCCGTTTGGTCATAGGGGGTGCCTAATTCTCTAGTTCTATAAATTGTAACTCTCCTCTAGACTATCCGGGATCGGCAAGTACAATAGTATCTCCCCCGAATACTCTACTATCCTTAAGCTACAACTCACGTAGGTGCACTCCTAAGCTTTTTTGCTATTTAGGACGTTCAAGCTCGCAACAATTAAAGAAGAAGCCAGTTTTCCTTACTCTAGCGTCTACCAATTAAGACAAGAGACAACCTAACAATAATTAATAATTAGGTTTCATAGATCTAAGCAAACACAAGGATAATCTAGCTACTCATAGTAAACAAGAAAGCATACACACATACAATTGAACATGGGGTAGACATAATGATAATATGGATAAAAAATCTTATCTTATGATGTAAAATAAGGTACGGAACCCTAGAATACTGTCCAAGTCGGACTACAATTGAATTAGGGTTTGCTCTCCAAAGTTCTACCTACTAAAATACAGAAAAATCGAATTCTAGATATAGATTTACAAATGCGACGGCGTCACCTTTTGCTAGTGACGCCGTCAGGTCGTCGTCATTAGGGTTTTGTTTGGGCCAAGTCATCGTTGGGACAGCGTTAGTTGAGAAGCGTGACACCGTCAGTCTTCATGAAGGACGTCGTCTGAGATTGGTTCTTGGGCGTCTGGTATGGAAATTGAGGGAGACGCCTTCCAGAGTTTAGGCGTGACGCCGTCAGGTTGTAGAACCTGAATTTTTTCTGAGCCGTCACTTGTATTTTGATCAAAACTTCTATATAGGGACAACGCCGCCCTTTGGTTGGGACGCCTTCAGGTCTGCTAGAGGGCCTTTGATCTTGACTTTGGCATTTTCTTCATGTTTTCGCTCTTTTTCGTCAAAATATGCTTCATTCCAGATTTTACTTCGAAAGACCTAAAATGTGAAAAGGAACGATTTTAAGTAGTAACAGATATAAAATGTGGCGATTTAGGGCTTAAATGACCCCTAAAAACGTATGTTTTAAATCCTTATCAAATATTCCTACACTTGAAATTTGCTTGTCCTCAAGCAAATGTGCTTTTGGCCAATCAATTTATAAGTTAGGGGGCATGAAGCATTGGTTGAAGATAGTCTACAACAAGTACAAGCGCCACAATAGTCATAACAAGCACGAAAATTATACACTAGCACCTCACAATTGGTTTTTGGATTCTCTCATCTCGGGTTTATATGAAATATAATATGAATGGAAATGGAAGATAAACACTCATTACCTGGCATAGTACATAGATTACCATAGGCTTGAGAATAGATCAAACCTCCACCGGTTTGGCGTAAGCACATAGGAATAACTATCTAAGAGGTCTTTACAAAGGGTTGTAACGTTAGGCTTAGGGTAGGGAAATATAAAGGGTTTTGTTGGATAGGGGATATTTAGTGGTGGAAAGTAAAAAATCTAACACTAATTTGACCCGAATTGAAAAGATCAAAACACTTGGAGTACTTAATTATGTAAACAAAGGGGATTTGAATTTATCGTTCTTTCCCGTTACTCCATAAAATATTACTTTAACCCATGAGTCCCAATCGTCCCAAAACTGTATACAAATGATATGACTCGAGTTAGCAACCATGCAAGTAACTAGATAATTGAACTAAGGGGTTTAGTGATGATAATAATAATGCACTAAAGATGAGTTCATACAAGGTAGGCT
The DNA here is from genome assembly GCA_910596185.1 of Chrysanthemum makinoi. Classification (NCBI taxonomy): domain Eukaryota; kingdom Viridiplantae; phylum Streptophyta; class Magnoliopsida; order Asterales; family Asteraceae; genus Chrysanthemum; species Chrysanthemum makinoi. Next base: position 332,748,653 of record OU343222.1, read on the forward strand.
AAGGCGACTTGGGTGTAACATTTGGGGGTGGATTGTAAACAATGCTCTTAATTGATATTCCGAAATACCAAAACATCACGAGAACCGCGAAAAGGATAGGCTCTGAGGGGTTAACTAGGGGTATCGTGTACTAAAGATGAGTACAACGCAAGGGTGTGGGGGAATTACTCAACCGATGTGGAAGAAGTAATTATAATACGGGTATCAAACAAGGGTTATCCTAATGCCTCTTATCATTTAGTTAATTCTAACTACATGAATGTAGTCTCACTAGCGATCTTGGAATGCATCACAAAACAAGTTCTAGAATCTATTATACTACCGGTACACTCACTAAGCATTAAAGATGAATGCTTTTATTCCTAAAGATCTAGGGCGAACCTCACATTTTTTGGGTTGGAATTTGAGTGGTAAACGGTTTATGTGCTAGTCATATAATTCCTATCAATGAGACGCTTTATTAAGACTAAAGTTTAGCTCATAAATTACATAAAAAGTTTTAAATTTGGTGCTAAAATTTCCCTAACAAATATTTCTCATAGTTTATTACACAATTCACCAAGGACAAGACAATAATCAAGTGAGTGAATAGTTTCTAAGTTCCCATTTTATTCTCCCTCCCTACACTTAAACTGAACAGTGTCTCCAATGTTCCCCGAAAGTATCAAAGTTATGATAAAGGAAGGTAAGTTAAAACATAAACAAACTAGTACTCCCCTGATTAGCTCGGTAGGATATATATGAAGTTGCGGTTAAATCCTCCTCCAAAAAGAATGAATGAGTGCTTTTTCCAATATGTGTTTCTTCTTCTTGTCCAATATAACATGCACACTTATAAGAAAACAAAACAAAACCTCGCGTAAAATCGGCGGTAAAACTATATATGAAACAAAACTAAACTAGAAAGCAAGTAAGATATAATGATTGTAGAATGGATGTTTACAGTTTTTCTGAAAAATTAAGAATTGGGAATTTCCAAAAATTACACGTTACACAGAAAACGAAACTGACATTCTGTTTCCACATTGCCTGACGACGTCAGGTGTTAATCCTGAAGCCGTCAGGTTGTCCTGACAAAAAATGGTCTGATGTATTTTTCTGGAAAAATTACCTCATTAAAGACTGGAAAAATTTCTGCAAAACATCCATTATGACTCGATACAAGTATTTGACTCTAACAAACACACAAATATATACAATCTCAATTATTGTTAATTTCATGTACTTGTTCTTAAAAAACATATGTGATCTTCCATACACTTATCTTTTTGTAAAATACCTTTATATGCAATTAAGAAGAGGTTAAAGATAAAATAAAGCATTTTCACAAAGACTAACAAGAGAATAAACAAAAATGAAAAAGATATATAAACACACAAACAAAATTGAAAAATAAAACAAGGAAACAATTAAGCATGGGTTGCCTCTCATGAAGCGCTTTTCATTATTTATGAGTCTTGTAGCTAGAGTCGAAGTCGTGCTCCTACGTCGTCTCATGCATGCTCGCATGCCCATATCTAAGCCACTCTAATGTTCTTTTATCTTTTTTATAATCATCTCCTAACTCTAGAAATTTTTTATAATACCTCTAATTTTTTCATAAGTATGTCTAAGTCCCATTTGTTTGTCTCTTTCACTAAGTAACGGAATAAGAGCCATTCGATTACATGCCTCGATATCTTTGTGTTTAAACCTAGGGTGTGTACGGGGCATTTGATAGACAAAATCCTCAACTTCACTTGAGAATGCAATTAAACCATCAACCATTCATTCATTCAACTTAGTCATTCTCTTAAAAGGCTTTCCAAATATGACTTGGGTGAGGCTTCTATCAATGAATTCTCCTAAGTCTTCTAAGACCATGAACTCTACCAAATAAGCAAAACTTCCAACAAACACGTGCAAGTGAGTGACCGCATCAACAACATTGTTCCCTTGATAAGCTAATGATACGCGTACAACGCGCGTTCGGGGTCAAAGGAAACTTCCTTTTCTTCGAGAAAGTTTTTCAACCACCTAGGCAGTGAACATAATCGTTGTAGTGTAGTATTAGGGTAAGCCTCAGGATTGATATCATTCTCTAGGGGAATAGGAATGCTAGTGAGAAATTACTAAGCTAAGGTTGGGGTTGAGGAAGATTATTTTTTTATCGTTTTTTTTTATATTTTTTAGAAAATTAAAGGTACGATCTCGGGGTATTGGATTTGGGGGGTGGTACTTCTACCGATTACTATACTATCTAATTATCTATGCTAATGGGTAGTCTATGTCTATTGAAGTGTGCTCGTATGATGATTAAAAATGTGTCTACCTAGATACTGTTACTCCCTCGTTACCTTTTATTGATGGTTGAATTGTCACGTCCTTATTCTTAACGCGTTGTGTTTTCTAAGGTCGTAGGGTGTGCTTTTATCCCTAACTCTTTGAAGCTACCTAAGGTTAGCGACTACGAAATCTCTAGGATTCATAAACTTAACACTAAGGTTTTCTTTGGATTTTTAGCCTATAATTCCACTAGTAATTATAAACTAAGGTTCAACAAAGATTAATCAAGCATTAATAACCCAACGATGGCTTTAAGCACTCCTAAGCCAATTTACAATTAAGATAAGAGACAACCAATCAATATTCAATAACTAGGTTTCATAGTTCTAAGCAAACACACAAGTATATTAGCCGAGCATGTTAAACATGCAAGCATACACACATTCAATTGAAGACATAATGAAATCAAGGGAATAAATAACTAATCTCGATGTAAAATAGGGTATTAGAACCCTAAAATACTGTCCTAGACGGACTCTAATCGTTTTAGGTTTTTACTCCACAAGTCTACCTCTCTAAAAGTCTGAAAATTCGAAATCTATATATAGAGTTACAACTGTGACGACGTCACCTTTTAATTGTGACGTTGTAAGATCGCCACAATTAGGGTTTCGTCTTGGCCTAGTCAACTTTGGGACGGCGTCACGTTGTGGTTGTGACTCCGTCAGCCTTTAGTCATGACGCCGTCTGAGTCTGGATCTAGGCCGTCTGAGGTGAAAAGTCTTCGTGACGCCCTACTCTTCAAAGCCTGACGCCGTCAGGTGCAAAATAGCAAATTCACTCTTGAGCCGTCACAAATATAGGACGGCGTCGCCTTTGTTTCGCCCGTCGGGTGTACTTCCAGCAGCTTGAGTGTCTTGATCTTGACTTTAGCCATTTTCTTCACAAATTCATGCCTTTTAGTCCAAATAAGCATCATTCCAGCATTTTGCCTTCAAGAGACCTAAAAGTGAAAATGAACGAAATTAAGCAGAACGGATAAAAAGTGGGCGATTAAGGGATTAAATGACCCCTTAAAGGTGTACTTTTTAAATCCTTATCAAATATCCCTGCACTTGGTATTTGCTTGTCCTCAAGCAAATGTGCTTTTGGCCAATCAATTTATAAGTTAGGGGGCAGCCATGGTTTAACATAATTTATTAACAAGTATAAGCCCATAAAAGTCATAACAAGCACGAAAATTACATACTAGCACCTCACAAGTGGTGTTTGGATACTCTCATCTCTCCGGTGTATATGAAATATATCAAATGGAAATGGAAGATAAACACTCATTAACCGGTCATAGTACATAGATTACCATAGGTTTGAGACTAGATCAGACCTCCACCGCTTTGGCGTAAGCACCTAGGAACAACTATCTAAGAGGTCTTTTAAAGGGTTGAAACCTTAGGCTTACGGTAGGGAAACAAAGGGTTTGGTTGGATAGGCGATTTAGTGGTGGCAAGTAAAAAATCTTTATGTTACAAGCATGTGAAGAATGGCGTTGCTAAGCCAAGACTCGACTCTCTAAACTCTAGATAACTTTGAAACAAATAAACATAAATATAAAGATAGATGTAGGATGTTAGTCCGTATGTTTTTTTTCATTTTTTTTTCAACACCTTTTTTTTTTTTTTTTTTCACATACACTTTTACTCTACCATCCTCTACGGCAACGTCAAAATATAAGGGATTTATAGGCACATCCCTACACTTGAGTTTTATTATTCTAACACTAATTTGACCCGAATTGAAAAGATCAAAACACTTGGAGTACATTATTACATAGATAAAGGGAATTTGAATTTAACGTTCTTTCCTGTCACTCCATAAAAATTAACTTTACCCATGAGTCTCAATCGTCCCAAAACTGTATACAAAGGATATGACTCGACTTAGCAACTTATGCATGTAACTAGATAATTGAACTAAGGGTTTAGTATGATAACAATAATGCACTAAAAGTGAGTTCGTACAAGGTAGGCTAAGGCGATTTGGGTGTACATTTGGGGGTGGATTGTAAACAATACTCTTCATTGATATTCCAGAAAACCAAAACATCACGAGAACCGTGAAAAGGATAGGCTCTGAGGGGTTAACTAGGGGTATCGTGTACTAAAGATAAGTACAACGCAAGGGTGTGGGGGAATTACTCAACCGATGTGGAAGAAGTAATTATAATACATGTATCAAACAAGGGTTATCCTAATGCCTCTTATCATTTTGTTATTCCTAACTACACAAGTGTAGTCTCACTAGCGATCTCAGAATGCATTACAAAACAAGTTCTAGAATCTATTATACTACCGGTACACTCTCGAAGCATTAAAGATGAATGCTTTAATTCCTAAAAATCTAGGGGTGAACCTCACATTTTTGGGGTGGAATTTGAGTGGTAAAGGGTTTTGTGCTAGTCATATAACTTCCTATCCATGAGACGCTTTATTAAGACTAAAGACCCACTCCTACATTTCATGAAAAATTTTAAATTTGGTGCTAAAATTACCCTAACCGATATTTCTCATGGTTTATTACACAAATGAAATTGGACAAGACAAATAATCAAGGATAAGCATAGTTTCAAAGTTCCCGTTTTATTCTCCCTCCTTACACTTAAACTGATCATTGTCCCCAATGTTCTCCGAAAGTATCAAAGTTATGATAACGGAAGGTAATTAAAAGAAAAAGAAACTAATACTCCCCTGATTAGCTCGGTAGGATCCGTGTGAAGTAGTGCTTAAATTCTTTCCAAGAAGAATGTATGCGTGAAAAGCTCCATCCAATCTTATGTTTCTTCTTTTTGATAAATAAAACCTGCACACTTTAAGAAAATAGACGAAACCTTCGCGTAAAATCGGCGGTAAAACTATATATGACTCTACTATACTAGGATATAATGCTTGTGGAATGGATGTTTGCAGATTTTCTGGAAAATTAAGACCTGAGAAATTCCAAAAATTTATAAGTAGCTGATACGCGTACAACGCGCGTTCAGGGTCAAAGGAAACTTCCTTTTCTTCGAGCAAGTTTTTCAACCACCTAGGCAGTGAACCTAATTGTTGTAGTGTAGTATTAGGGTAAGCCTCGGGATTGATATCGTTCTCTAGGGGAATAGGAATGCTAGTGAGAAATTACTATGCTAAGGTTGGGGTTGAGGAAGATTATTTTTTATCTTTTTTATATTTTTTAGAAAATTAAAAGGTACGATCTCGGGGTATTGGATTTGGGGGGTGGTACTTCTACTGATTACTCTACTTATCTAATTATCTAATCTAAGGGGTAGTCTATGTCTATTGAAGTGTGCTCGTATGATGATTAAAGATGTGTCTACCTAGATACTATTACTCCCTAGTTATCTTTAATTGATGGTTGAATTGTCACGTCCTTATTCTTAACGCGTTGTGTTTTCTAAGGTCGTAGGGTGTGCTTTTATCCCTAACTCTTTGAAGCTACCTAAGGTTAATGACTACGAAATCTCTAGGATTCATAAACTTAACACTAAGGTTTTCCTTGGATTTTTAGTCTACAATTCCACTAGTAACTATAAACTAAGGTTCAAAAAAGATTAACCAAGCATTAATAACACAATGATGGCTTTAAGCACTCCTAAGCCAATTACAATCAAGATAAGAGACAACCAATCAATATTCAATAACTATGTTTCATAGATCTAAGCAAACACACAAGTAAATTAGCCGGACATGTTAAACATGCAAGCATACACACATTCAATTGAAGACATAATGAAATCAAGGGAATAAATAACTTATCTCGATGTAAAATAGGGTATTAGAACCCTAAAATACTGTCTTAGACGGACTATAATCTCGATGTAAAATACTATATTAGAACCCTACGTACCTATGTAAGTAAGCTTATCCTCAAGAATGTCATAGGGATCAAACTTATTTTTTAAGTTCCTAGTGGTACGCTTGGTTCGGTACGCCTTTTCAAACTTTTCTCCATTGGGATCCTAGATTGTCATCCTAATGTGCCATTCTCCATTACCATCACTAGGTGGTCTATCCCAATTCCACTTATGCTTAGGTTTCTCACTCTCAACTTTCCACTTATTCATGACAAGATTAACGGGCAAGCTTCCTAGGAACTCGATCATCTTCCTAAATACGAAGCCGTCCTCGAACGGGTTCACTTCTATATCCCTAGCCAATTCTTGGTCATGGAAAGTTGAATTACTAACAAAGGCCTCTTCTAGATAGAAGGGTCATTGGGGACCAATGAAATCCTTATTAATCCAAGGTCCATATCTAGATGTTGTTCTATCTAACATGATCTCGTAGGGAATTTCTTCCTCTTTGTAGTAGATATGCTTCTTGACATCGTAAATTGACCTAGCACTCCCTTCTCCTACCACTATTTTAGACATCTTACAATCAATGATGGCACTAGCGGTAGCTAAGAATCCCCTTCCTACTAACAACGGGCATGTCGGGTCCTTATTCATGTCTAGCACATGGAAATCCGCCAAAAGCGTCAATTCACCTACATGTACTACCATGTCTTTTATTATCCCTACCGGATATGCAATACTACCGTCCGCTAGACCTAAGATGGTTTCCTTTGGCTCGATCTTACCTAGGTTAAGGCTTCTATGGAGGGACAATGGAAGAAAATTGATGCTTGATCCTAAGTCGGCTAAAGTGTCGAAAGGTTTGGAGTTTCCAAGCCTACACGGAAGAATGAATAGGCCGGGATCATCTAACTTCTTAGGTAACTTATTTTTCAAAAATGCGGACCCACGTTCTCCTAGCTTAAGTTCTTGCTCATATTTTTCTTTTAAATCATTGTAATAAGGCGCATGAGCCAAGAATTCAAGAACCGTTTTTTCTTGGTGGAGTTCCTTGTACTCCTCCTCTAGATTAGGTTTGGGTTCTTGGTTGACGGGTTTCTCAAGAGTTGGTTGGACCAATGATTTGGGTCCGTGGTACTTCATGAGGGATTGCTTGGAACCCGTGTTGATGGCGTTAACCGGATGAACTTTCGGGTGTGAAGGGCATGGATATACACTCTCCCAAGGTGAGCAAGAACATGAAGTCAATGAAATCGAATTCACTTTTGGGTTCTTTATAGTGTCACTTGGTAGTGCTCCAATTTCCCGGTCATTGAAGGCTTTTAAGAGGGCGTCGAGCTTGTCGACAATTTTAAGGAAATCCTTAAGATGCTGATTAGGATCTTCGGAACGAAGTCCATGGAATGCACATCCGTTTTGCACCAACCGGATGGTGTCGGATCGCAGGGACGTAGTTTGAGCTTGATCGGGGAGCTCAATGGTGTTCCTATAGCCTAGGTTTCTTGGTCTAGAGTATTCACCAAGAGTGTGGCCTCTTGGCGGGTCATTTGGTGGTGGGTTGATGAGTAGTGGTTGATTATCACCTTCCATGATGAAAAGTTATGAGATTACAAACAAAGGTCACGAAGAAGGAGGATAGACTATGAGGACGCTAAAAAGGAGAAAAAATCTCACTTGATGGAAACCAAGCAAAGGAACCTAAGCGAGGTGGAAATCTAACTAGCTATTCTATTCCCCGGCAGCGGCGCCAAAAACTTGATATGCGTACAACGCGCGTTCGGGGTCAAAGGAAACTTCCTTTTCTTCGAGCAAGTTTTTCAACCACCTAGGCATTGAACCTAATCGTTGTAGTGTAGTATTAGGGTAAGCCTCGGTATTGATATCGTTTTCTAGGAGAATAGGAATGCTAGTGAGAAATTACTATGCTAAGGTTGGGGTTGAGGAATATTGTAAGATATTGGTTTTCACAATTACACAAACAATCACATATAGGGACGAATTATGCAAGAGTTTAGAGAGAGAAAGTAGAAGATGGGATCCTTTCTAGAGAGAGAAAGTAAACAAAAGAAAGAAATGTTAGATTAAGTGAAAGGTCCAACCCTCTACCTTGGGAGGTAGAGGGTATTTATAGTTACATACTATACGTCCTCCTTCGGACTGTGGATCAGGTATACATTGGGTAAAGACCCGTCCGTCCTCCACGGTGTTGCTCTAAACTAAATAACTAACTAAATAACTAGTAAATAACGTAATGTCTACGAGCTAACATATGCTAGACTAGAGTTGGGGTGACCGACTCTTCACTATGGATTTTCTAAATCCTAAAAATCTCCCCCTAAGGGAGGTCACCCCATGAATTACATTTTGTGTCCTAGCATTCTATTCTTGACTTCGTTCTTGAGCTCGTAGACTTCAATTCTTCAAATTTTGCATTCTTTGTGCTTTAGCAGTGAATTATTCAAAGTCCAAATACTTTGTACTTTCAGTGGAGGCCTTTAACTGATCCACATCTTTGATGATCTTCGAGCTTTCTTTGAGATCATCGAAGATCATCACCACAAAGAAATCTCTAGATCACCTTTTATTGTGTTGCCTTCATGTGATGTTGTGACTTTTGGACCGACATGCTCACACTTTCTGGATCATGACATCTTTTCATCAGAGTAGCGGAAGCATCTTTGTATATCTTTTATTGTCACGATTTTCTTCAATTAAGTGTGAATGCTGTGAGCATGCGGTTGTGAATTGACTCCTCAATATCGATCAGCTGCAACCGTCCAATGTTCATGCAAACAACAGTTAGAACTAAAACACACGAAAGTGTCTTTGTTCACTTTCGTTGAATATAGTTGCAAGAACCACGGTTCCCCATTGATCAGTATAAATATCGCCGTGATCAAGTAGAATTCCTAAGAATCTCCTTGACAGGGTTTCGCAGCTTGATCTAGCCGTTCTCAAACCGGAGCGTCCCAAAGTAGACAACACGGAATGAGTGAACCAAATAATTGAGATTCACGATTGATGAAAAATTGATTTGAAAAGCAATCGCGTATTGCTTGAAGAAAGAGTTTTGCAATACGACGAAGGTTTTATAAGGAAGATCAATTTTCAATCAGAAATACTTTTTGTGTTTGAAAATGAATACACATTCGATGTGCTAGAGAAAAGAATAGATTCGCGCATCGAACAGTTTTTCCAAAAGTATTTTTTCAATCAGAGATACTTTTTGTGTTTGAAAACATGAATACACATTTGATGTGCTAAAGAAAAGAAGATTTGCACATCGAACAGTTTTTCCAAAAGTATTCGTCAATTCATTTCCTGGAACAAGGTTGATTCAAGAATGAATCGCCCCATTGTTTCAATCCAGTTGTCATAAGCTTGATCTTTTGCAAGATCTCATATGTCACCCACCAAGAGCTTGTTTGATGTTGGCTCTAGAAGGATTTCCATATTCATCGTGAATACTTTTACATATCACTCGGATGTTCTGGCAATACCACAAGGATAATGCATAGGACTCTCAATATATACTTACTTTCCACATTGTGTGAAACAGTAAGTCTTCATTAATTTTGTGTCCTAATGAGATATTGTGGATGATCTCTTGGCTCTAGACTCAATTGTGCACATTTAGTTTCCTATGCCAGAGACTAGGGAGAGGGTCTCCTTCTTCAATATCAACAATCTCTAAGAGAAAGTCGATAGATTATGTAGGTTCCCTGTGAGAATGAAACAAGTCCTTTTAAGAGGAACTTGAGTAGCTTGGGAAGTTGTAGTGTAGTGCGTCACTGGGTCCATGACGTCTTGTCTTCAATACCAGTGTTACCTTATTAAACACCAATAGCATATGTATTGAACCCGGTTTATACCCTAAGGTTGAATTAATGGAGGGCTATTTCTTTTCACCCTTTTCACATTCAATTCTTTTTCATTCTTCAACCCCTTCAGTGCTTATCAAGATTTCATAACTAGAACCTTGTTGGGTTTATTCCAGTTCTAGCTCAATCTTAGTCGGCACTCTTCCCATTTCTCACTTTTCTCCTTTTATCATCATACCTAAGGACTCTACACTATCTAGTGAATTGTCCCTGGGTAGATCCCTCCGGTTCTGGCTGGATCGTGGGAACTAATACCTAACCTTACCATCCTTATAACACCATGCATAAAGTAAAATGGTCAGTCTTTTGGTACAGTTCTTTCCTTCTCGAAACCAATTGAAAAATCATTTAGAAAAATCAATCAAGGTACTTGTGATATAAAATCAAAGCATTTTGTACCTTAATTGTTTTGAACATTTAGAAATGCTCCCCCTTAACATGTGCATATGATTTTGAAATTATTTAGCACGTGGAGGCAAGAGTTCTTTGAAATATATTCTTGATCACAATTTCCGTGGAAAAGCCATTTGATTTTCTTGGTAAATTCTCCCCTCAAAATGTGCGTTGGTTATTTGAAATCATTTAACACATAGAGGAAGGAGGTTTTTGAAGAACTTCCACTATATCATTTGCCATTGAGAAACCATTAGAAACTCAATCAAGGTACTTATTTTGAAACATAGAAATCTTTGTACCTTGAAAGTTTATTTTCTTTTGAAATGCTCCTCCTCAATATGTGCTTCGAGATTCGAAAGCGTTTAGCACATATGGGATAGCAACCTGCACTTTTGAATCAAATCGATCATCATTTATCAGATTTCATAATTAAATCACAAATTCTCCCCCGATCAAAAATATCAAACCCTTTGAGATTTTGGATCCCAAGTGATTTAATAAGGTTTAGAAAACATGGGAGAAAATGTGGCCTGGTTTAAATTCTCTTCTGGTTTTAGGTTAAATGCTCCTCCTCAATCATGTGCATCATGTATTTGAAATCGTTTGGCACATGAAGGAAGGAGTGCTTTTGAAACAATCACCCTTTAAAACCGATTTGAGATTTAAATCACGATCTCTCCCGCGATCAAAAATTTCAAACCTTTTGAGATTTGTGATCCCAATTGATTTAAATTATTTGGAAAATTTTGGGGAAAGACGTGGCTTGATTTAATTTTTGAAATTGACTGATGAGGACTAATTATAGACGTTAAAGATTGTTAGTGTCATGTATGATAGTTTTTAAGAGATCTTTAAGTAAAATAAAACAATTTCACAATCAAACAAGAACAGAAAAAATTTCATTTTGAAAGATCTTAGAGTTTTAAAGAAAATCATACCATGACATAACATTAAATCTTTAGATCACCACTTATTTAGCACAAACGGACTTGATAGATGAAATATCGTTTGAAAATATTTTATTTTAAATCACTCTCTCCCTCAATCGATGACTGCAGTCGTTGATTGAGTGACTTAAGTTTTGATAAAATGAAGTCCCGTGATTTCCAAAATTTAGTCCAATTTATTTTCAAAACAATATTTTTCCATTTTCAAAACATCATTTTCAAAATTGTATCAAAAGAAAAATGGTATCATCTACTACTTTTTCCTGCACAAAGATATGGTGGTTAAGCTCGCTTTTGTTGTTGTTGTTGTAGGGCTTGAAGAAAACAATCACGATGCAGTGAGACCTCTTAAGTTGCATGTAACGTGCCAACTATCCATAGAGATCCAATTAAGCTCCGTTTCTTCTTTTTTTGACCCAAGAAGTAGTTGCCCTTTCCTTTCGGCATCCAATCATCTTCTATTGTGGGATCCGGATCGGGAACATTCTTATAAACCATCTTATCTGCATACGTTAGTCAACACAAACAGATATATGGTGGTCGACATCACCCAAATAGTAATCGACTAATGAAAGTCAATTCAACATATCAAACAGATCATAAAAGGCATGGGAATTATGTGTTTATCAAACTATAATCATCTAATCCAAATAATCTTATCCTAGATTCCTAGTCCTTCGACGTAGGCAAACATCTTTTACATTAAAGTATATATGATAATTAAATAAGCCCGATAGATGATATAGATTTGAAAACATTCTCCCCTTCAATCAATGACTCATTTTATGACAAGTTTTAACCACGCTGAAGTCATTGATTGGGTTTTGCAAATTTATGAATATTCTGATTATGATTGATTTTCAAGCAACTCATTTACCACCATTATGTTAAAACAAATATTTTTCTGAAGAATTTTAGAAAGAAAAATATTTGAGTAGGGACAGTAGTCCTTCGACATGCTTTCCTCAATTTGTATTTGGATAAGTGCACGAATTTTATGAAAATTGGTTTAGCGCAGCACTTTCCTCTTTTGAAGAGCGGGTTGCTATCTGAAAAAATAGCAAACCATCATTTTAGCGCGGGTTACAGTCTGAAGTAACTGCAAGCCATATTTTTATGCATGTTTTGAAAAGAAATATTTACACCTTTTGCTCGAACTTCATCTATGATCCCGTGTCATTGTTGAAAGACATTTCTAAGACCGTAGATGTTATCGATACCAGAAGACAATATTTTTGGTATTTTTCAAATTTTAGGATTTTTTTTTTTAATTTTTTTTTCATGGTTTTATATTTTTGTATTATGGTTTTTGAAAATTATTTACAAAGATAGAGAAATAGTTTAAGAAGATGATGATCGAAAACCGAGATAAGGAAATCGTTCAGCACTTTGAAGAAGATAGAAGTCATCATCTCTTAAACTTTCACCACCAAAGCATTCGAGGCTCTTGAATCGTCGCAAGAACTTGAGCCTTCTAAAAGTGAATCTTTGGCTTCCCCCAAACCGACAATCCTCGTAAAAAAACCATTTCCCCCAAGAAGAAGAAGTGAAGCAAACAGTCTAATTGTATGAAGCTCAAGAACCTGAAGAAGACGATAACAATGAAGTAACAAGTTAACACAAATCATTTCTGCGGTTATCAAACCCGAAATAAATGATTAAGCCTGATCACATGATCCTGTTGTGCGTCCTCGATGTACACATTACTCTTCGAGTTTGAGCAGTTGTCTATTTGGGAGAACAATATATCAAAATCTTCATTTCACCAAATGTATTCCAGCTATCTAACATATAACCAATCAGTCCATAATGTACACATGTACCCAACAAGAGTAGAGACGATGACATCCATGTAACATGTTGAGTCACTAATCATCTCTACGGATGTCAACTCCGGAATAACTTAATTAGCTCGATCAAGTGAACATGTTGTGCATCCTTGATGTACACATATCTTTCCCCTGATGGTTGCGATCTATCGAATCATCAATGTACATGAAGCAATAACCGGAAGTACTACCATAAATCATATAGAAGATGTCGATAAGCAATATCATCTCACGCTCCACATATTCTTCTCATATTTCTTCCAACTGAAAGCTGAGATAACACATACCAAAAGTATCCAGAGACCACTTCCCCCCAAATGGTTGGAATAATGCATCCTTCCCCCAAATAGTTGGAATAATATATCCTTCCCCCAAATTGTTGGAATAATACATCCTTCCCCCAAATAGTTGGAATAACACACCAAAGGCTGCGAGTTAAACACTGGGTTTCTCTGCGGTTATGACATTTGTCTTTCCCGGGATTACTTCAATAGAGAAGATGTATTAAGTTCATCACGTAATCGTGTGTGTTTAGATGTATATCTCCTTCCCCCTTGCTGGTTTTGATACCTAGAATCAGCAACACATTATACATGCCAAATACTCTTGAAATAGAGAAGAACAAACAATTAGCTCAACTGAATCCTGTGAGAATCAACTGCTACAGAAACTCTCTCTGACTATCTCTATCAACCCATATGTAGACAATATGAAGTGATCACTAATGAAGAAAACTTGGTATACCAAACACGAAACTGAAGTCGAATTCCCTACATTTGTATCTTAAGCGTGCACTTAATGATGGAAGAACGGTATCGAGAATCTATGCTTCAAGCAAATCTCTAAGTACTCACTACTAAAACAAAGTATGAGACATTAACACCTCTTGAGATTATCCACATCGTCGGTCTTTAACAATCCACCCCGACTGCTGGTAACTAAATAAACCAAGTCTTCAACTCAAATTCTTAAGCCCGAGCAAGTTATCAAATAAGAACACGCCTTTGCGAAAGTCAACTTCAATCTCAAATAAGTGATAAATGATTAACTTCGAAGTAATCAACATGTGTCAAATGTCCAACACGTGAATAAACATACAATCGGATGTACATTGACCCACCAATGAACAGGAAAAATGATTCCTCAACATCAATGCATTCTTCCTAAAGGTATACATGTAGAGACTGATATGGAAGATTCACCAATAATGTCTTCCAGCGGATGAGGTAGTCATTTTCCTTAATGTTCATGTGGTTGATTTATAGCGTGCACAATGAGAGGAACAATAATCCGTGAAGATTTTTCAAAGGTATACCAAAGAGCGGATCATTATTCATGAACAATAATCCGTGAAGATTTGGCAAAGGAATACCAAAGAGAGGATCATTATTCAATAGTGCAACTATAATATCATGATAGTCATTATCAACGTCTGTGAAGTAACCGGAGATAAGGTTTTTGAGAATTCGAGAAGTACTTTAGATGGTGAACCAGTTGAGTCAAGAGGAACCGGAGCATGATATTCAGAAACTGGATGATCAACATTCGTTAGAGGTTGGAAGTACTCATCAAACATATCTTGAAAAACAATGAATACCAAATAGTAAATCCCAGTTGTCCTTAGTGAGTGAAGACATTAGGCGTTGGAGAGTCGTATGAACATAACTCAAGCATCCATCAACATGTAGTATATGCACTCTTCTCCCCCTCAAAAATTGCATCCTAAGTTGCCATTTTTGATTTAAACAAGTGAATAATAATATACTCCAATGAACGTAGATCCACTTGATGACTGAATGAGCACGGGAAACACATGAAGCTCATTGATGGATAATGTAGATGAGGATGGTCATTCTTGAGAGAATTTCTTAAACCGAAGATAAGACGACTGAATTGTACTTTCTTTCTTTAAAGAACGGGCCTGAAGTGTTATCTGCAGACGCCATTGCCGATTGAATATCAATGTTGAGTTACTTGAACCCGTGAGTTATGAGATATCAATCCTTTGTTATCCATACTTTAAGCCAGTCCACCTAGTGAAGGATCGAAGTATCTGCAACTTAGTAAGGACTACCTGCACTAACATTACAAGCTTGATTGCATATATATTGGTTAGTGACATTAGTATCCAAACCCTTTGGGTTTCACGGTCAACCTTGATTTTGCCATCGGTAAACAGCTTTCCGGTAGGAATCCACCTAAGTCCAACATCCTAAAACATTCTACCGCACGAATCCACTTATGGCAAGGTCTAGGATTGTTGATATTCTTATGCACAGTGGAGGACTTATCGTTATTCCTAGACTCTAAGTATGTAGGACCTTGTTTTTCTCAACCTTATCACGTATACCACTTTATCACACAAGTATACACGTGAAACAAACACTTATGCGTAGAATAAAGATGAAGAAGAAAGATGGTGACTTGAAAGTTATATGTGTGTTGTGTATGTTGAGAGAAATAAAGATGAAAACAAGAGCTTCTATTTCAAAGGAAAAACATACAAACACACTCAAGCACACCCCTCAAATGACCATTTGAGGGGTATTTATACTTCCATACATATCACCCTTATGGGCTTGGGCTTAAAGCCGGATATAAAACAAAGCCGGATATAAAACAAAGTGAAAACTAACATTAACCTAAACCAAAAAACACCCAGCGTATAGTGTACGCCTCCTCCACAACTTCTGCTCAACCCAACTCATTGTTCACCAAGATCTCATATCACCTCAACTTTAAATGCCTTAGCACTAAAATCACATCACAAATAAACAAACAATATCCCAAGAGCGCAAATACTCTTGGTAATTTTTGTTTGTTCTATTTAACCCACAAGATATAACGGTTTATGGCATCAAGATCTTGTATAAGGTCTCGGGTAGGTTATGATGTGATTCTGTTTTCGTTTTTCAGATTTGAGTGTAGCATATGAACGAATCAAAGAAATAAATTAACATACTTGTTAAAATTATTTCTTTAAGTTCGGATAGAATCACAAGTGGATCAATGATGATGAAGTTCAAACTGAAAAAAAATCTATAAAATATTGGAGAAATCGTTTGAACCTTCTGAGATCTAAGTGTTTTTTATATGAATCTGTTTAATTAATTGGACGAGGGTGTGTGCGGATTTGGTGTTTTTATTAGTGGTCGATGGTGTTGTTTTAACTTCAATTTCTTTTGAGTGAACATGGACTGTTGAGGTATAGATTGTGGTCGTGAGACTTATGGTATTGGTATATGGTCGTTTTTGGTCGTGGTCATGGTCTACTTGTAGTTTACGCATAGGTTTCTTTTCATTTTCTCTTCAGTTTTTAACGTAGAAATTAAATCATACGCGTATCTTACTTTGCCCGAAACCTTATGCGTAGACTTTCTCATACTTATGCGTAACATGGTCTTAAGCGTAACATCATACGCGTAAAAAATCCCTTACGCGTAGCTTATGCTTAGGTGTAGGTTTTTCTTACTCGTAAGCACTTACGCTTATTCCATACGCCTAAGCATATCCATAGGCGTAGAAAACTAGGGTTTTGACCCATTGACCATTTTCCGCAAGAATTTCACCAAGATTCCGACCAGCTTCAAAGATAAACCTTAAAAAGCATAAACGCTTATTAAGCCCAGATTGATCAATGTTTGACCACGTAAATTTCAAGGCTTTGGTACTAAAAATTCATATACAAGATGATAATACAAATATCAGTTTTGGACATAAGAGACACAAGACCAGATATTTGATAACTTTGACCGACCAGATGACTTTTTTTTTACCAAAAAGGATACCCGAATATGTTAAAAACTGTTAACCCACAGTATTTGGAAAAGAATTTCCGACCACGAAAAAGTACACAAAATAGTTTAAAAACATGTATCAAAACCACCATAAATCAATAAATATGACAACCTAGCTCCGATGCCAATTGTAGGACCGTAAATAGTATGATTTATGTGGTTTTGGGAGGCCTTGGTTGGTGGAAGAAGATGAATAGATTCATTTCTTCTAGTGAGATAAAGTAGCGAGAGGGAGGATAAACAAAGGAAACTTGATTAAAATGAAAACAATACAATACACCTAATTATTAACCTCACCCCTCATGGAGAGTCATGAGGGGTATTTATAGGCTTATCCAACTATTACTTTGCCACTTAAACGATACTAGTCCCTGAGGGCAAAGTATACTACATATCTAGTCCAATTCACGTAAGTGACGTTATCTTTATAAAAAAGCGAGGCTAACAAAGTATTTAGCAGTTGGGATCCATCTAGGCGAAGTTTTAGGTTTGTTTTTCTTCATAGAATGTTGACCCTTAGCCATGTTATTAGTCTTGTGGATTGTACCTTAGCATGTGAATTAGGAAAATGTTTCTTATTCGGAAAAGACTCTGAATTTCTAGTTTCATTTTCTACATGCTTAGCATTCTTCTTCATATAACTACTCTCAGATGCAAGCCAACCCCTAGTCTTTTGAGTGTTCCTAGGTAATGGTTTACTACTACTAGCAGTGCCTTGAAATCTCGTGGAATGCATCACCCTATGTCTTGCACCTAAAATTCGTCTTTTCGAACTGGCCTTTTCCTAGCTTCTTCTAGATAATAGTTCTTCCACAAGTCATTCATATCATATGAATTCTGGGTTATAATGCTTGGTTTTGACACTATTTTTGAACTATTCCTAGAGGTGCTGGGAGCAGAAGTAGCTACTCGTTGAGGGTTAACGGAGCTAGAAGCATTATTCTTAGGTAACTCGGGTGAAGTGACTGGTTTTGACAAAACTTGTATCGCATCAACTTGGGTGGCAAGCCTTGTCTTTAAAGATTTTGTTCTTTCAGATATAAATGCATAGGTCGCCTTAACAATTAGGATTTAGAAAATCCGTTGCTTAAAGTGTCGGTCACCTCAAGTATATGTATTCGTTAGAAAGCTCGTAGTCGTAGTCATGTTATGTTAATAAGTAGTTAGTTAAGTAACACCGTGGAGGACGGACGGGTCTTTACCCACTGTATGCCTGATCCGCAGCCCGTAGGAGGCGTATCTTGTTAGAAACTATAAATAGCCTCTACCTCCCAAGGTAGAGGGTTGGAGCTTCAATACCATTTTTCTTTGTTTCATCAAGTTCCCAATTCTCTCTCTACTTTCTCTCTCCAAATTTCAAACCATACGCCCCTCTTTTAATATGTTTTGATGTGTTTGTGAAATCCAATATGTTACAAATGGTATCAGAGCCATGGTTTGATCATTCATCTTTCATGTTCTTGGATTTCTAGTAGATTTCATAAGGTTTTTGGGTTTTAATGAGTTTAGAGTAGTTTGCACCATTTGGATCATTTCTAGTGTTAAAGTTTGGATTTTGATTGTACTTTTGTGTTTAATCATTATAAGTGTTGGGTTGTTTTGGATTGAAAAGTGGTAGTTTTTCAATATTGGTTCAAAGCGAGTTGAGTCTCGGTGAGAATTTCTTGCTTACGAGTTGTCGTGTTCTGTGAAGCCAGTTGTCAGATAAGCGAGTTGCATCTTAAGCGAAGTTGTCGCTAGCGAGTTGCTTTGGAAACGAGTTATCACCTTATGCGAGTTGTCATTTAAGCGAGTTGTATCTTAAGCGAGTTGTCGTTTAAGCGAGTTGCTTTGGAAGCGAAGTTATATCTTGCGATTTGTCTTGAAGCGAGTTGTCAGCTTATGCGAAGTTGTCACTTGCGAGTTGTTTTAGAAGCGTGTTGGGTTTTATGCAACTTGACTATTAAGCGAGTTGTCTTCAAAGCGAGTTGATCAGGGTGCGACTTGTGAAGTATACTACTTGTCTATTGAGACTTGTCATTTCGTCGTGTTACATTTTACAGTTTTTCTTTTGATTCAAGAAAATCCCGTGAAAGAATCTATTTTCCGGTTTAATCAAAGAATTATAAAATCCCGTAGAATCTGTAATCATGTCTACCAACGTGCCTACAATCATCTCTTCTGTAGTTGAGGACGTTCAAGCTGCAGGATCAGATACTCGTCCACCCATGTTAGACAGAACTGATTATGACTCATGGGCTCAACGAATGAGATTGTACTGCTTGGGTAAGGAAAATGGGGTTAACATTCTCAAATCAATTGATGAAGGACCGTACCAAGTTGAGACTACCAGAGACATACTTGAAACTGCTACTGATGGCTCAGTGACATTAGGATTGGATAGACCAAAGACATATGATGAACTTACTGATAAGGAGAAAAAGAGATATGATGCTGATATTAGGGCCTCAAAAATTGTACTTCAGGGTCTACCAAAGGACATCTACAAGTTAATCAATTACAACACTGAAGCCAAAGAAGTTTGGGACAATGTCAAGATGCTTCTCTCCGGTTCAAAATTAACTAAAGAAGACAAAGAGTCTCAACTGTATGATGATTTTGAGAACTTTAAGATGAACCCAGGGGAAAATGTCACTAAATACTATGTAAGGTTCCACAAGCTCGTGAATGACATGAGGAATATCAAAATGACTATGCCAAATATTCAGCTCAATTCAAAGTTTGTGAACAACATGAATCCCGAATGGCACAAGTTTGTCACTTCAGTCAAGCTAACCAAAGGTTTGAGACACACCACCTATGAGAAATTGTATGTGTGGAAAACTAGAAGGGGGGTTGAATAGTTTTGCCGATTTTAAGTTAGTTTCAAAAACTTTAGATTCAATATTATGTGAAATCGTATAGATGTATAGAAAGTATAGATCTAATGATAAAGCAAGTAAATAAAGTAAAGAAAAGGATAGAAATGACACAACAGATTTATAGTGGTTCGGCTACAAGGACACCTTCCTTGCCCTACTCCACTCCCCGAGTCACCTACTCGAGAGTTTAAGCACTATGTCAACAAACTCCTTCAACTTAGCGGAGAAGCCTTCACAATGTTGCTTACACCTTTTTACGGTACAAAGCTTGTTAGGAATTGGAAATTCCATGTGAAAGTGTCGGTCACCCCAATTATGGTCTAGCATATGTTAGCTAGTAGACTTGTAGTTATTTACGTTGTTTAGTAGTTAATTAGTTAGATAGTAGCGTAGATTAGTTTAGAGTAACACCGTGGAGGAAGGACGGGTCTTTACCCACTGTATACCTGATCCACAGACCGTCAGGAGGTCGTTTAGTTTGTAACTATAAATACCCTTCCCTTTAATGGAAGGGTGGAGCTTCTTTTGAATCTAACCTTGCATTTTGTGTTACAACTCTCTTTCAAGAACTCCCTCTCCTCTATTCATCTCTCTAAACAATGGCACACTTGATTTATCACCATCCACGACCACCCGAATCATCAAACACAATATTTAAGATCCAACAAATGGTATCAGAGCCAAGGTTATTGTGTTTTTGATGATTTATTATGGTTTTTGTTTTGGTACTTTTTGTTGGCCGGATAATATTTGTTTTCGATTACTATGGGTAAACTGTTTTTACACATATTTGTATCTATTTTGGTCAAAGAAAGTCAATAGCTTTATTTTCAGTTTCCATGTTCCTGTTTCTGTCCTTTGTGTCCAGATATCAGTTTCTTGGTATCATATTTTTGTGACTGTACCAAACTTGTGAACAGTTTTGTAGTCAATCTGGTCATTCCAATAGTCAAAAAGTCAGTTTTCGTGATCAAAACGGGGCAAATATGAATAGTTTTCAGTTACTTTTCTGGGTTTCTTTGAAGATGGTTGGAAAAATGGTTGGAATAAATCGCCGGAAAAAGTAAATGTACTGGAGGCGACTTGTCTTGACAAGTTGTCCAGATTCAATGTATCTGGTCAAAGCGATTTGTGTAAATATGTCAAAGCTACTTGTCTAAACTTCCTTTTTTGAAAGCAATTTAATAACAGAATACAAAAGCGAGTTGGTTTGGGTCAAAAGCGAGTTGGGTTGAAGCGACTTGTAAGATTGAAATGGCTTAAGCGATTTGTGTTTAAAAGAAGGCGATTTGTGATGTAAATGAAGAAGCGATTTGTTCCTTTGACCACTTTAACCAAAATACCACATGACTCAATCTTTTTAACACCAAAAATCAACTCAAGACATCAGTTTATTCAAACAACATCATACCACGATCTCAACATCAAACTACGATCTCAAATATGCTATCCTCTCATGATCTCAGGTTATTCTTTCTTTGTATATCAAGTCACATCAAGACCTCAAGGGTCTATCAATCGAAAGAATAAGCTCCTCACTGATCCATAGATTTAAATCAAAACAAATGAAATATTAAAAGCTTAATGATCTCAGCCTCTTATTTCGTGGTTCCCAAAGATGAAACTATCAAGACTTTCAAGAGTCTATGTTCACGAAATAATCTCAAATCATAGATCTATCACTGATTCTTTTAAACTGAAAAGTAAAGCATGGTAAACATAAATTGGATCTCATCTTCTTTTCTTTGTGTATGGTTTGACAAAACTCATTGATCATTAAAGATCTATACACAAAAGAATTAACATCATCGATCTGAGTTTTTGATTCTGTCCGAAATTAAAGAAACAAGTTTAACTATTATGTTAACTCCTTCCTTTGGCTCGTTTAAGACTCAAGACACAACTTATGATCTATGTCTTAATCCTAATATGTTGTCAATTAAAACTTTGAGAATATTCAAACTTCACATGATAAAGGTATCAACAATAATCTGTTGACACATCTTTCTCGTTCATCTATGTATCAAAATACAAGAAGAAACATATTTATCGTCTACCCATTACCTTGTTTTGATCTCGAAGTCGGACTCAAACAACCCTCAAACAACCCATGCCATCCCTGTGGCTAAGTCGTATCAATGGGTCGAGCCATCCCTGTGGCGATGTGCGTTTGAATTTATGAAGATGTTATGCATCATGGTTTTAAACGAACAAGAGTGTCCTGATATAATTTTTTATGCTACTGGATATGTTTGAAAGATTGAGGCGAAGTATTTGAGTAGTGATGTGATTATGGTTTTGATGGTTTGAGAAAGATTAGGAGTGAGGCGCTGTGTTTGATAGTGAGAGAGATAAGGCAGGCGTTTTGTGTGTGAAAAAAATTAGGGTTAAGGATCTTATGGGTGCATTTTTATATCCATGTTATTAGGGTTGTTGGCATTTTTGGATTTCACTTAGTCCGATCGGTGGATCGTATTAGTGAGTTGGCCTCTGTGTTTAATTCCATCACTTGGGCCTTAATTTGGACCTTTGCTTTGGACAAAGCTTAAAAAGGAACCGTGGGATTATTTGTTATCATCCATGGTGTGCACACTTTGGTATCACTTGGACTATTGGACCCAAGACCCTAAGTTGATAAGTTTAACATCATGGGAGTTGTAATAATTGGTCATCTGGGTCAGTTATATGAGACGGTGGTAATACTATTGGTGCAATCCGAATTTTACTATCTCTTATAATGTGGATACATAAGTGTTTATTTTCTCAAGAATGAGTGATATGGCAAAGATTTAAACCAAATATGTGCTTTGATTATATGAGATTTGGTAATATTGGATTTTATGAGACTCGGACATAATGAGATTTGATTATGTGATTTGATGATGAGATTTGTTGTGGTTATGAGGTGTGGTACTTTGGTGTATACACTTTCACAGAGAATTTTATGTTGCGGCTTGATTTGATGGTTGTACTAGGTTGACTAACGGGGTTGTTGTTCGGTATTTCTTATTTGGATTTGAAGGGAGGTTTTTCGGGCGCGTCTACTTATTTCTTCTTCTTAATTTCTACCCTTCCCCAAAAATGACCTTTTTGGGCGTTTATTGTGTATGATAAAGACTTGGCTATTTAGTTACGATTGTGATTTGTAGAAAACTAGAAGGGGGGTTGAATAGTTTACCGATTAAAATCTTTGTTTTGAAACTTATTGAAAGATCAATTGATATTGATCTTAAGTATGTTAATGAAATATGCAAGCAATATATAATAAGTAAATAAGGAAAGAAATGATCAAACCACAACAAGTTGTTTATAGTGGTTCGGCCTACAAGGACTCTTTTTCCTTGCCCTACTCCACTCCCGAGTCTCACACTCGAGAGTTTAACTTCACTAGTCAACAAGCTCCTTTCACCGGCGGAGAAAACCTTTACACTTCGCTTACACTATTACCGACACTAAGCTAGATGTCAAGTTCTTTCCAAGGGTACAACTACTCCCACACACAATGTATTTTGAGGACTAAAATACTAACCACTCACACTCACAAGATTATGATGGTTTGATACAACAATGAAGTATGGATCAACACTAGATCATACAACACTAAACAAACAAGACTTCCAACTTCTCGTTGAAGCTTGAATATGACTTGATCTTCTTTGCTACAAAAGAGATCACTAATATGATATGAAACGGAGTTAGAAAGGTTAGAGAGAAGATATGTATGAGAGTATGTTAGAAAGGGATGAGAAACTACTTGGCTTGGCATTGCTATTTATAGCCAAATTGGACAAGAGCGTCCACGGACCGCGGACCCCTTAAAAGGGTTCCGCCCGTGTACCAAAATGGTACCGCTAGTCTGACAGTCAAGATATCAAATCTTGCCTAAAGTCAACTCTATCTAAGTAAGATTGTGCAAGATATGAAGAGTACAAATCTTCACAAAATATCTAATGGAATCTTTCAATGATTTCCATGATGTAATACATGATGTCAAATGTTGTATTACTATTTATAGAAATATGCAAATGCTTAAGTAGTGTTTGGTTTTAAGAACCTAACACATTCTACAAACTACTATCATACATAATGATTAGAGTCATATCAAGATGTTACTAATCATAAATGTAAATGCTTGAATGATGAATATATTGTTTGAGAAAGCTTGTTTTAATATCTAATAAACTTGACAAGCTTTAAGCTTTTATAAATTAAATTTACTTTTGTCGTTAACAAAACTTAGGCAAAGATCAAAAATATGAATAACGTTTAATGACGATATTTGTATTAACAATCTCCCCCTTTTGTTGAGGACAAAATATAAATTTTATTTTTATAAAAGAAACAAAGTTTGTACAAGAGTTATAAAAATATTAGTTTTAGAACTTGAAATGGAAATGATAATGCAAGTGTATGAAATTTGACTTTTATGAAAGTCAAAGAATTCACTAGTTGATGCATGATGTTGACTTTTTTCAGAAAGTCAAAGTATGCAGTTTGACTTTTTTTTTAATAAAAGTCAAGTTTAAAGTTCTATATTTTCTCCCCCTTTTTGTCTCAACAAAAAGAAGAGGCTATGCGGAATGTAATGAGCCCGAGCTATTATCTCCCCCTTGTTCAAAGCTCCCCCTAAATTGGGTGCTTTTATGGGAAGATACATGGATTGTGAAAATAAAGCTAAAAAAAAATGTTAGTAATAATGATCATTCACAAGCATTTCCAAGCACTATGTAATGACACCAACAATATGATAAACAACATTCATTAGTTAAAATTTTTCATGAATCAAGATCATGAAAAGAGAACACAATGATGTGTTTTTAGTACAAGAAAATGAAAGTTATCCTAAAAAAAAATAAAAGACTATTCTAAAAACCATCCTAAAGTGATGGTGGATGGGAAAGAGCGTTGAGACGCTCAAGAATGTGGTTGAGGATGAACCTCATTTCTTCATGGAAGTCATGGACCATAATCCGGGTCCGTTCCACGGTTTGACCCGTTTGCTCACAAGTTGAGCAACCATGCCTTGGAGGGTAGAAAGTTTGGGGAGGTTGTGGTGGTGGAATGGTGGATGTGTTGGTGGTGTTGGGGATGTTTGGAGTGGTCATGATGGATGCAAGCAAAGCACTTTGCATTTGCATTGTCTCACTTAAGTGAGAATCCACCATGCCTTTGAATTGGGGAAGGTTGTGGAGTTCGCTTGAATCTCTCTCTCGAGTGGGATTGTCATCCCACATGCACTCCGGAATGTCCTCAATATGAGGGGACATTGATGATGGAAGTGGATGATCCCCGTATAAAGGACCATGAATGTCCTTGTGAATGGGGTGGAAAAGGAGAGGTCTTGGCCCTAATGGGGCGTTTGGGTCAATGGATGACCGAGGTGGTTCATGAGCGATTCGCTTCAATGGTGCCAAAGGATGGCAATGGTGGTGGATGACTTGGCCTAGGAGGCAAGTCTTCCAAGTCCTCTATGAAAGGATTTGGTGATGTTGGTGGAGTTGAAAATAACTCCATGGGAGTGAGAGAGGGAGACCTTGGTGAAGGTGGTGAGGGTGTTTTGGATGTTTGGATGGGTGCCGGTGGAGGTGAAGTAGGTGTTTTTGTTGGTGGTGGAGTGGTGATCACAATGTGTGATGAAATGGGTGTAGCTAAGGTAAGATGTGTATCATCTCTAATGGGAGATGAGATGGTGAGTGGTGAAGATTCGGATGATGAGCTAAGATGAACAAAACAACAAGGCCTTACGCTCATTCTAGCGGTTTTCTTGCAAGGTTTTGGTGATGATTTAGTCATTTTAACTTGGGTTTTGATTTGCTAGATAGTAGTGAGAATGAAGAAGGTGTGAGGATGATCATGGTAAAGCCTTTCAATTTATAGAGATAAGAAATTGTTGAGAAATGGTTTGATTTGATGTTGAACCATTGAAGAGATGAGGTTCCTAATGATTTGGAAGTGGGTTGAATGCTAGTCATATCACCCAAGTCAATCCATACAAAGAAGATGGAGTGAAGAAGAAAAGATATGCAATAAATGTGTTCTAGTGAGTGAAATTTCCTAATATTCGATACCCACGGATTTGAAGGTACCAAAATTTGGTTCCTTCCTTTATGCCAAAGGGCTCCTTGGGTGGATTTTTCAAATTTTTGAATTTTGGTAGGAAATGGATTTCTTATACACCTTAGTACATAATACTAGTTCTAATACCAGTATAAACTAGTTAAGATTGATTTATAAGTGATGGAAGATAATTTGGAATCACGAAAGAGTCGAAATTCAGAAAATTACCTGGAGGATCCACGGCACCAAATTCATATACGGACGGTAAACCCTGTGTGAAAAGGTGCCGTCGTCCGCCACACATGTGTATGGCGGTACCAAACTATATAAAGGACGGTACCAAAATTATGGTGCCGTCGAATCCGTGGAGTGCTGAAAATTGGTCAGAGTTCATTTTTAGGTGTCGGCAAATTTCGAAACACCTAAATTTTCTCAAAAGCTGTTATACTAAACATTTCTAGTTAGGAAAAGTAAATAACACATATGTAAACATAGTGGAGCATAGATTTTGAGCAAGGCTTATTGATTTTCACAATATAGTGAAAATGGGTAAAATTTGATAGCATATTTGTGCTATCCCCCTGCATGAGATTGTTAGCATACACCATTGTTCCAAGTTATATTATCATCCTACATAATAAAAACAACTAAATAGTGTCAAACATTAACGATAATGCATTGTTCCAAACACTCCTTAAAGTACCCTTATTTGTCTAATTTCTTGTAAATCTTGTTCATCATCCTACCAAGGCACTTGAACATTCCCTTAGTTTGCTTGAATTCTCCTGATTCATTCTCAATCTCGGAAGAGATGTAATACTCATGAGGTGGAAGATGAGAGCTTGGAAGACCATCCTCGGAGCTATTTGATGATGATGATGAAGGAGTTGGAGGTTTAGCTCTCTTGCCTTTAGTCTTAGCAACTCGAGCATCACTCAAAGGTACAAAGATGTGAGGGATGAGTTCATAGTGAAGGTGCATCCCCTTTGGGGTTGGTGGAATTGGAGCGAAGTTTCTATAGAGACGGGTGAGAAGCATTCCGTATGGAAGAGCAACGGATCCTTGAGTTGGAATATCAATCATTCTCCTGGCTATGTAGTAGGCTAAGTTGAATGGTTGTCGGGTGGACAAGTTGTAGAGCATGTGGCAAAGACAAGCGCTTATGTGATCCCTATTCCCTATGGTGCTAATGACGTTTGCTCTAAGTAACTCCTCCCATTTCTTAAATTCGGGCTTAAGTTCATTTAGCTCCATTCCATATGGATCTCGGTTTACCTCTTTTCCCTTTCGGGTAACTCGGGTTGTATCAGTTTTTGGGTTAAAAAGGTGTTCACAGATGACATCCTTATCGGCCAAACGGGTTATGTAGGGAAGAGAGCGGTCATTGATTGTATCAAGAGCCATGAGTGACCACTTATCCGTAGACACAAGTTCCTCGGTTGGGAATTCCTAACACTTGAGCAAAGTTGCTTAAGGTGATGGTGTAGTCATTTTGGTTGATTCTAAACCTAAGACATAATTCATCATCGTCTTCATCACTAAAGCGGTCACACTAGCATAGAATTCTAACACAAACCTAGGACAAATTGGTTCATCGATGTCAAGAAGACAATCGAATTGAATGGCGGCTAGTTCTTCACGAAGATTGGTATTTTCAAGGAAGGATGAGTGAATGGTTCTACCCTCATGGAATTACCTTGATTCTAGACTTTAAATATTTCTTCTTGTTCCTTGGTAAGTCCTTTGGTTTTGTGGTGTTTGGGAATGTAGTTAAGGGTGTCTTTGTGATCATAGAATCTTGCGGCTACCATGGTTATTCCTAGGGACAAGAAGTAATATGTCAAAAATATGAAAATGAGTTTCAACATTTTTGATTCTAGTTTTGCCTATATGAAAACAATTTGGAGTTGCGGTTATCTCGACTCATTTTATGCACAAAATGGTTTTAGTGGGGTGTTTGGTAGATACCATGAGATAACCCAAATGCTCCTAATTCAATGTGGCTATATTTGAATATACCCGGGAGTGCATATTTGTTATGCAATACCTTTAGTATTCAAGAGCATGCAAGTGATGAAAATTCTAACGTTTCTATTTGTATTAGCAAAAAAAAATGTTTTCCTACAAGTGAGAAGCTTTTCAAAACTTTTGACATGGGGTGTTTGGTTGTTTGAATGAGGCCTTATATTTATTATCTATTAATTAGTGGGAAACATGATTTGTTTATGCAATATGATAATGTAGTACCTAATTTGAATAACTAGTTATGCAATTTGCCAATTGAATTCATATTTAGTATAAAAGCATACATAAAACCCCATGTAATGATTTGTGATAGTTTTGTGCATAAATAAGAATCCTAGACTCCGAATTAAGAGATGAAATGTAGTTAGGATACTTACAATGATGTTATCTTCAATGATTAGTGAGTGGGAAGATGACAATAATGAGCTTGGTTTAAGTTTTACACGTTTTGGTAAAGTGGGTTGTGAGGAAGAGGATGTTATGTATATAGCAGTTTTGCTTCAGAGACACCACGGACCGTGACGGCACCAAATTTTGGTTCCGTCCGTGTTGTCGCTTGGTGTCGCGGGCTACAAGAGCGTATACAAGGCAAAATTGTTTTGGTTTGACTATTCTAATGTTTTAGGCTATGTTTATCCTACATGTTTGGTTCCATTAACCCTAAACCAAGTCTAAGAAGATTAAAAGGTTCTCGTTTAAGAGGTTTAGTAAAGATGTCGGCAATGTTTCTTCGAGGATACTTTCTCGATTGAGATGTTTCCTTTTTGAACATTGTCGCCAAGAAAGTGATGACGGATTTCAATATGCTTTGTACGAGCATGTTGAACGGGATTCTTGCCGAGATCGATGGCTCCTTTGTTGTCGCAAAGTATCACAATGTCGTTGAGATGAATTTCGTAGTCTACGAGAGCTTGCTTCATCCAAAGAGCTTATTGACATGCTTTTCCTACCGAGACGATTGCTTCAAGTAGTAGAGATGGCTAAAGCCGCTTTGCTTTTTGCAAACCATGAGGTGAGACAATGTCCAACAAAAGTACAAATACCACTTGTACTTTTTATATCGACATAATCACCGCATGATCCGAAGTCGGCATACACTATGGTTTCAATATTCGCCTTTGGGATACCATAATCCTAAACATGTTGTTCCTTAATATATCTAAAAATCCCTTTTAATGCTTCTAAGTGTGATGCCTTTGGGTTTTCTTGAAAGCGAGCACATAGACAAACACTAAACATAATGTCGGGTCTACTAGCCGTAAGATAGAGTAGGCTACCAATCATTCCTCTATATTTAGTGTTATCTACGGATTCACCTTCTTCGTCCTTGGTGAGTTTAGTGTCCGAGGACATGGGTGTTTTAGTTGGTTTGGAATCTTCAAGACCAAATTTCTTAAGCATGTCTTTTATATATTTAGATTGGTTAAAGAAAATACCATCTTCTAGTTGTTTAATTTGAAGTCCTAGAAAGAAGTTTAACTCACCCATCATACTCATTTCAAACTCGTCATGCATGATTTTAGAAAAATCATTACATAGTTCTTGACAAGTTGATCCGAATATAATGTCATCAACGTATATTTGAACAATAATAATTTGTGATTCCTTTTTCTTAGTAAAAAGAGTATTATCTACTAATCCCATAGTATATTTGTTATCAACAAGAAAAGTCTTAAGACGGTCGTACCAAGCTTTAGGTGCTTGTTTAAGGCCATATAATGCTTTCTTGAGTTTGAAGACATGATGTGGTTTCTCAAAGTCGGTAAAACCGTGAGGTTGAGCAACATACACTTCTTCGTTAATAAACCCATTAAGGAAAGCACTTTTAACATCCATTTGAAATAATTTAAAGTCATAAGCACATGCATAAGCAAGTAATATTCTAATAGATTCAAGTCTAGCTACCGGTGCATAAGTTTCATCATAGTCAATTCCTTCTTGTTGATTATAACCTTGTGCAACAAGCCTAGCTTTGTTTCTAGATACTACACCATTTTCGTCCATTTTGTTTCGAAAGACCCATTTTGTTCCAATTATAGTTTGATCTTTGGGTTTTGGAACTAGTTTCCAAACATCATTTCTAACGAATTGATTTAATTCTTCTTGCATGGCAATTACCCATGATTCATCTTTTATTGCTTCATTTATGGGTTTTGGTTCAATGGTGGATACAAAACAAAAATGATTACTTTGATTTTGAGCTTGTGACCTTAAGGTTCTTTGATTAAGTTGTCCTATGACCTTTTCTAATGGATGACTTTTAGACTCTTTGATGTTGACAATTTCCTTATTTGATGGTTCATCTTCCTTGTTATTATTAATTTGACTTTCTATTATTTGACTTTCAACTAAGTCATCATCTACCAAAGGTGATGTCTTAGAGGGAGGTGGACTTTCGTCAAATGTTATGTTCAACGATTCCTCGACTATCATTGTTTCTTTATTAAGGATAATGTAAGCTTTACTAGTTTGAGAGTAACCAAGAAATACACCTTCATAAGACTTTGGGTCAAACTTGGTGAGATAATCCTTAGTATTAAGAATAAAACATTTACAACCAAAGACTTTAAAATATCCTAATGTTGGCTTTTACCTTTATAAAGTTCATATGGTGTTTTGTTTAGTAAAGGACGTATTAGGACTCTATTTAAAATATATGTAGAAGTGTCAAGCAATACACCAAAACTTTTGAGGAATGTTTTGTTCATTAAGCATTGTTCTACTCATTTCTTGAATTGTTCTATTTTTACGTTCTACTACTCCATTTGATTGAGGTGTTCGTGGAGCCGAAAAGTTATGTGTTATACCATTTGTATCACAAAAGTTTCCAAATTGAGTTTCGTTGTCAAATTTACGACCATGATCCGTTCGGATCGACACAATTTTGACACCTAGAAGATTTTGAATTTTCTTGCTAAGTATTTCAAATTTATCAAAAGCTTCATTTTTTGGTTTTCAAAATAACGTCCAAGTAAACCTTGAGTAATCATCTACTATGACCAAAGTGTATAAGTTGCCTCCATAGCTTCTTATAGCGGATGGTCCAAATAAGTCCATATGTAATAATTCTAGACATTTAGATGTGGACACCATATTTTTAGATTTGTGACTACTATGTGTTTGTTTACCAATTTTGCAAGCGTCACAAAAGTGTTGGTCATATTTTAGTTTTGGTAAATTTCTAACCAACTCTTTTGAAGATAGGTTTTGTATAAGTCTCATATTAGCGTGACCTAAGCGCCTATGCCAAAGAGATGAGCTATCGCCTAATGTTGTTAGGCAAAGTTTGTCATTATATGTTTTATCTATTTTCATGACGTATATGTTATTTTTCCTAACTCCTTTAGCTATGGTGATACCATCTTTTAGTATTTTACTACCATTTTCATCAAATAGTACTTTATACTTTTTATCACATAGTTGGCTAATACTAAGTAGATTAAATCCTAACCTATCCACATGAGCAACATTTTCAATAGTTAGAGAGTTATGAGCAATCGTAACTTTGCCAATGATTTTGCTTTTGAGATTGCTACCAAAAGTGACATTACCTCCCGTCCATACTCTTGGTATGATGAGAAGAGATTTTTGTTGCCCGTCATGTGTCGTGAGCATCCACTATCTTTAATCCATTCATCAAGTTCCAATCCAACTTTCAAGCATACCTAAGAAGCAAATAACTCAAACATTTGGTCCCCAATATCTCATGGGTCCGTTTGGGTTAAACATACCATTTATTTGATTCATGTATGGAAATGATGGGTAAGGGTTCCATGGCATGTAATCTGGAGTTTGATATGGTCTAGGAAAGTTTTGATTCCAACCGTTGTGTTGGTAGTTAGGTTGAACGTTGTGGTTGCTCTTAGGAAAGGGGCCTTTGGCAAAAGAAGTTTTATATCGTTGTTGAGTAGTTTTTGATCTAAATTCATTTTAAACAAGTCCTACTCCTCGATATAATGGTGGTTTTAGTTTAACATTATCATTGGTTTTCTTTGTTACTTTAACAAATTTAGATCGTCCGTATTGAACATTCTGTTTCACCAAGTACCCGCGGTACCATTTTGCACAACGGACGGAACCCTTATTTTGGTTCCGCTCGTCCGTGGCTGCATACAGCAGCATTTTGATGAATGTTCGTCCTTTTCGGCCGCTTTGTTTTGACTCTTTGGAATTAATACTTCATTAAAACCTAGCCCATTCATGTCTCCTGGTGTTTTATGGATTTTAACTATTTCATCGGCAAGAGCGATGTTTTTGTTAAACCTTTTAAACTTAGAATTATTTTCTATAAGAACTTCTTGTGTGAGCTTTAGTTTTTCTATTTCAAGATTAAGCTCTTGACATGATTTACAATCATCGTCATTTGCTTTTCCTTTTTCACGACGTTTTGCTTTTTCTTTTAACTCATATACCTCATTTTCCAAAACTCCTTTTAGTTTTAGAAATTTATTTTAGTTATGATTTTTAGACTTAGCTCACACAATTGATTATATTGTTTTTGCAAGGTGTCATCATCTATAGAAGAATAAGAAGAGTCGGAAAGTACCTCATTTGACTCATGTGCCATTAGAGCGATCTCTTCCTTGCTTGATTCTTCATCGTCTTCACTATCACCCCAAGCACCACTTACAAAAGCTCGTTGAGTTTTGCTTTTAGGTGGCTTGGGACATTCTCCTATGAGATGACTTGCATCACCACATCTAAAACACTTTCTTTCACCTTTACTCTTCTTATCATCCCGATCTTTTCGGAATGGTTCTTTTCTTCTCGAGGTTGTCTTACAAACTTTCCTCTTCTTCTAAAGAACTTCTTGAAATCTCTAACGGCCATGGCATACTCCTCATCTTCACTATCGGAACAAGATTCACCATCATCGCTTGATTCCGTCTTTGCTTTAAGAGCAACGGATTTGATCTTCTCCTTTCTTCCTTTGATGATCTCCGAATCTTTCTCCATTACCATTTCGTGAACTTTGAGGTTGCCAATTAGCTCGTCTAGTGACATTATTGAGAGATCTTTTGATTCTTCAATAGCGGTCACTTTAGCTCTCCATTTGGGTTGGAGTGCTCTAAGAAATTTCCTGACAAAGTTCTTACTACTTAAAAGATTCATCAAGTGCTTTAAGTGATGTAATGATAGTGTTAAAGCGAGCAAAGCCACAATCAATGGTTTCATCTTCCGGGATAACAAATTGTTCATATTGTTGAACAAGAAGATCAATTTTGTTATCCTTGACTTGTGAATTACCTTGATGTGTAACAATTAAAGATTCCCAAATATCTTTGGCGGTTTCACACATAAAAATTCTTTCATATTCTTTTCTAGGTAAAGCATTATAAAGCATCATTTTAGCTTCATTATTTTTAGCAACTAATTTTTTTTGTTCATCAACGGAAATATCCTTTGTTGTAGAACTAAAATCTCCTTTAACAATAATTAACCAAAGATCTATATCTTTTGATTTTACATATGTTTCAAAACGGTTTTTCCAATAGATAAATCCATTGGTTTCAAAGAGTGGTGGTCTTTGCATAGATTGCCCTTCTTTAAAGTTTTCAGAATCCATGGATCGCTTTCAAGTTTATAAAATACAAGTTATTTTAGAAATTCTTGAGCAACGAGGCTCTTGTACCAATTGTAGAAAACTAGAAAGGGGGGGGGGTTGAATAGTTTCAATTAAAAATCTTGTTTTGAAACTTATTGAAAGATCAATTGATATTGATCTTAAGTATGTTAATGAAATATGCAAGCAATATGTAATAAGTAAATAAGGAAAGAAATGATCAAACCACAACAAGTTGTTTATAGTGGTTCGGCCTACAAGGACTCTTTTCCTTGCCCTACTCCACTCCCCGAGTCTCACACTCGAGAGTTTAACTTCACTAGTCAACAAGCTCCTTTCACTGGCGGAGAAAACCTTTACACTTCACTTACACTATTTCCGCATAACTAAGCTAGATGTCGAGTTCTTTCCAAGGGTACAACTACTCCCACACACAATGTATTTTGAGGACTAAAATACTAACCACTCACACTCACAAGATTATGATGGTTTGATACAACAATGAAGTATGGATCAACACTAGATCATACAACACTAAACAAACAAGACTTCCAACTTCGCGTTGAAGCTTGAATATGACTTGATCTTCTTTGCTACAAAAGAGATCACTAATATGATATGAAACGAAGTTAGAAAGGTTAGAGAGAAGATATGTATGAGAGTATGTTAGAAAGGGATGAGAAACTACTTGGCTTGGCATTGCTATTTTTAGCCAAATTGGACAGAGCTGCCCACGACCGCTGGACCCTTAAAAGGGTTCCGCCTGTACCAAAATGGTACCGCCACCGACAAATAAGATATCAAATCTTGCCTAAAGTCAACTCTATCTAAGTAAGATTGTGCAAGATATAAAGAGTACAAATCTTCACAAAATATCTAATGGAATCTTTCAATGATTTCCATGATGTAATACATGATGTCAAATGTTGTATTACTATTTATAGAAATATGCAAATGCTTAAGTAGTGTTTGGTTTTAAGAACCTAACACATTCTACAAACTACTATCATACATCATGATTAGAGT
Source organism: Chrysanthemum makinoi (assembly GCA_910596185.1). Lineage (NCBI taxonomy): Eukaryota > Viridiplantae > Streptophyta > Magnoliopsida > Asterales > Asteraceae > Chrysanthemum > Chrysanthemum makinoi. Next base: position 332,783,153 of record OU343222.1, read on the forward strand.
CATATCAAGATGTTACTAATCATAAATGTAAATGCTTGAATGATGAATATATTGTTTGAGAAAGCTTGTTTTAATATCTAATAAACTTGACAAGCTTTAAGCTTTTATAAATTAAATTTACTTTTGTCGTTAACAAAACTGAGGCAAAGATCAAAAATATAAATAACGCAATGACGATATTTGTATTAACA
>OU343222.1:332783443-333104908 GCA_910596185.1 Chrysanthemum makinoi
AGCTTCTTTTTAAGCATTTTATGAAATAAGCAAGTTAAAGCTACATGTTAATAAGAACAAGTTACTCCTCTTGCAAATAATAATTTTAACAATTTAAATAAGCAATCATGAATGTCCTTGCAACTTCTTATACGCTGAATGAAAAAACATATGCAGCTTTATATAGGAAAGTGCGCTATGCGATTTTTATGAAAAGTTTACAAGCTCAATTGGGGTTGTGTGATGTAGGCCGGAGCAAAGCCCAAATGCTGTCAATCAGTTGACGAATTACGAGACATTCACAATAGGTCAAAACCTTTATCATTAAATTCAAATGGCTTCTAAAGTTTGTTGACACTGATTTATACTGATTGGGTGCTCATTTATTTGTTCAGGCCAGTCGATGAGCTTGGATAGGATAGATCAACCATTACATGTAAGGTTCATTGTTAACACCCTCTTATGTTCAAACAATTTGATGTTATTTTAGATGGTGAAAGTATTACACTTGCAACAGCCAATCCGATTGGGCCACGTTCGTGTTCAATATATGCCATAGTTATGCTGTTAGGAAAAAATGATAGAAAGATTTTTAGGAAAACTTTGTATTAATATTTTATCAACCGACTACTCATCATGACAAACCAACGTGGTTGTTTTTTACAAGTACAGGAAAGGCTAAAATGGGAAATTCACAGGAGTTATAGTGTGACTACTTATACACTTCCGACATAATCTTTAGGGTCTACCAAAACCAAAGTAGTGACAAGGTATGTTTGGAGCCCCTTTATTTATTTTTAAGCGTGTGGCTTGATGGAATTAGAGAAGAAATGGAATGCTTTGTTTTGCTTCGGATTATAGGCATAATGAGGGGATAATTGTGCTATGTTGAGTAACTAATTTATAGAAGCCCTATTTGTTGGGAGCGTTTGGAATTGCTTTTAAGTACCATGTGTTAATCTGTATTTTCAGTGTTGCGACAGCCAAAATGCATATATTAACTTCTTTAATAGTTTGCCAAACGTTGTCTGTTTATCAGCATTTTCATGTGGGATAATCACCCTCAAAACGCAATCACAAACACCCTATAAGACTTTGAATTTAAGCTCTTCAGGGTGTCTAATATTTAGTTTAGGCCGCTATTAATCATGGTTATAATATTTATGGAAAGATTGATGTTAATTGTGAATTTTACCTAATTATATAGTGTAATTGAGGGCGTAGTTCTCAATTTGATGGCTTTGTTTTTAAGTTAATTATATAGGGAAATGACGTGGGTAAGTATATGATATACATAACTGGTATCCTGAAGTGAAAACATCAACAGTTGGGACAATATATACACAATGATTAAATGCAATAAATTGTTTACGAAATGGTACTGCAATTGTCTCATTTATGCAACTTTTGCATTTTGTGTTCTTCTGCAACAGGTGCTAAATGTAATATTATGTGCTCCTTTGGCTTCTTATGTGTTTGATCTAGCTATTATTTATAATGATGGCCCATGCCCTTTTGGTTTTGTTGGCACATTGAATGAAAATGGTGGTGCATGTGTTCATTTACATGCTCTTTTCAATATTAAATTTCAAGGTTTCTGATTTTATATCATGCTTTTTTGCATAATTCTATAGCCAAAGCCTTGCAAACTATTATGCACTTCAGAAGATGTTGTGAAGATCTATTCTTGATTAGATTATTCTGTTTTCTTTATGTCACTTTGAAGCTTGGTGCAGAACTTCTAAGTAAGTACGCGATGTTTTACATGGTAAGTCTGAAACTGCTGCTAAAGAACCGACTTACAGACATTGTTTCACAATCTTTTCTTTTAGATCCATCTTACATGCTAGCTCAATTTTGCATCTAAAAATACTTTGACTGTATTTCTATTCGTTTTATGAGTTTTGGTTAAAAGTTTATTAGTTTCTCTGTTTATTTACGGTAGTATTAGAATATGCTATACGCTCTAAGCACAATACTATTGACCAAACTGTTAACGCTTATGTCTTATGAATAAGGCATAAGCTTAAGTAAGTTACCTCATAAGCCGAACAAAGATGATTCAATACTCATGTTATGAATTTTTAATGCAGGCTGGCTTGAAGTTGCTTCTTTGCCCACTTGGTTCCAACATTTCCCTAAAAACAGCAAAATAACTTTTACATGGAGTTGTATGACCATATTTGAAGTGAAAGAAATTATATTAACTACCATTTTTTTCATAGTGTGACATACGGTGTCTTTGTTTGCAGTTGTTCTGTCAGAGTTATATTACCTACTTACTCTACTTTGAGAGCGATTGACACGAGCATTGGAACTGATCAACAAAAGAAAATTTTGAACTGGCAGCTTAGTGATGCTATGACCTATGTGTCGGCTGTTGGGAATCAGGTCAATGGTATTGGGCGAATAGTATTCATAGTCATGTATACTATAAGAACTCTAGCAAGATCATTTAATTAAATTTTATGAACACCATTTGCGTTAGCAGTTACTTTTTCTGGATCGTAAGCTTATATTCACATGGTGACACTTTCACTCAACCAACCCTTTCAAGATATCCAAAAAATATGGCCGCGACCAACACTTTCATAATCCGAATGTCACCATCTGCGTTAGCTGTTTCAGTAGCTTATATTCAGCAGCAATTTTGGCGTCTTGACATGTTCTTAGGGGCTGTTTGGATAGATTTTTTTCAACAGCTATTTTGGCGTATTGACATATTATTAGGAGCTGTTTGGATAGCTTATTTTCACCAGCCATTTGAAGTCTTGACATGTTCTTAGAGGTTGTTTGGATAGCTTATTTTGAGCAGCCATTTTTTGGTCTTGACAAGTTATTAAGGGTTGTTTGGATAACATATTTCAGCTACCACTTTGCCGTCATGCCATGTTCTTAAAGACTATTTGGATAGCATAATCTTAGGGGTTGTTATTTAGGCACATGAGGGGCTGTTGCAGCTTGCTTGCCAATGCTAAATTGATTTATGTTTTTCTGAATTGTGTATTGCTACAAAATACAATTATGAATATAAAAGGTTTTGTTTTTACGTTATCTGATGAAATGCACATTTAGTTAGATTTTTTAAACAATTTATAGCTTTAGATAGCTCTTCAAATTTGCTTTCATTCTTATATGGTCATTTTGGCAAATTGCTCCTAATAGAATTTGTTTGTCTTCTCATGATTCAATAGGTTCAAGTTGCTTTAATGAAAGTGGGACTATATGTAATTGCTATTGAATTACCACCAAAAAAATACTTGGGATTGAACGAGGCACGAATCAGGTTTGTATAGACCAGATTTGCATATGAGATTATAATTTTTAAGTTACAATTGTGAGAGAACTTATAACGAAAGCTTTTTAAATTATGAAAACATATTGTAAGTGTTCAATCGTGTACCCAGATTGTAGTTTTGGAGATGAAAAGATGTTTACAATTCTCTTATTAGCACAATCAGGTAGTTACTTAAATTACTATTAATTTTATTAGACCATTGTGCATAAGAAAGTATCAACGGAAATATTTTAAATAACTAATGGTTTTTTACCTAATCCGTTTGAAGTGGCGCATACCATGAAAGATGATGTGCAAAAGCAACCCCGCTGCAACGTGCGGGTTACAACACTCGTTAACTCAAAAGGTTATTGAGGTTACACAAAATACTAATTTTAAAATGCTATATAGATATTCATCGTAACAGATGCCGTTATATCGTTTAAATGGAATAATGGGATTGTGTTTACAGAAAACTCCCAGTTCAAGCATCACCTTTCCTTTTAGGTTGATGACAACGTCCACTATATAGTAACATTTATAATTATAATTTTACTTTTGCGACTCATAGTTCTTTTTATTTATTTATTTTTTGTTTAAGAAGCAGAGATATGACTAAACTAAAAGTGCTTTAAGGAAAACCAAGAAGAGTACAACATTGCAAATCGAAACCAAAAGCAAAACTAGAGCTCGACCTCAAAAAGGAAAGAAAGAAAAACTCTACTTTTACAAATCAAATAGGCTGGGAATCCGTAGATTTGAGTTTGCAGACCTAGGAGAATCGTGAGCCGAAATCCACATCTTTGACATACTATGAATAAAGGGAAAAATGAACCCTTCCATAACATTACCAATAAAATATAAGGAAGCATTAATCATCTTATTTCTCCCTTTCTTTATTTTCCATAAAACATACTGAAAAACCGTGAGTAAACTTCTTTAGGCGGGAACAACCACTAGAATTAAGGTTGCCCAAAGCGATATCTCAAATAGTAAACGATGGAAATGATGAAGGGGGAGTCAAATGCCACCAGGCACCGACTCCAAATTTTCTCCATATTTGTAACACACAAGGGCATCTAATTAAGCAATGATCAATATCCTTCTCCACCCTTTCACAAAAAGGGTAAGTAGAAGAATACAAATGAACACCTCAAGAGACAAGATCACATCGAGTAGGAAGTTTATGTAACGAGGCTCTCCATGCACAAATATTTACCTTTCGAGGGATCCACGAGTTCCAATAGTGAAGCACACCTTGATTACATAGAGAGACTGAATGATAGTCGTCGGGGGTACTAACTTTGTAAATACCTGAAGCATCAAAATTCCAAGACCATTTATCACCAAAATCAGAGTAAAAAGGGTTAGGTCACCAATCATATATAAAATATTTGATAACTCACTACATGCATTACAGCAAGGAAGAGATCTCGAGTCATAATTTCTGGCTCCCACACGTCGTCGAAAAAATGCCAACGATCAAATATTTTACAATCTTTATTATATTAAAGAGCATAATCTCGGTAATAAATCCTTAAGTATAATGCCATTAGCGCGCCAGGGTCTTTCCAAAACAATGTATTCGAACTGTTTGAGACATTTAACCTAAAAGGATTTTTTAAAGTGGGGTAAATGGCCTCGATGCAATCCTCAACCTTTAAGATGTCGCCTCAAATACCATTGTTTTCTCCATAAAAAATTTTAATCACTAACCTCTAAAGAGCCTCGTTCTCTGTTAGGTATCTCCACTTACATTTACCAAGAAGGCTAAGATTCTTTGCGTGAAGGCTTCCGATTCCCAGATCCCCCATACTAGCATTAAGGAGCATGCATTCCACTTAACCCAACTAATACCCCATCGATTCTTGATACGGAGGGTTCGGGGTCGAAAAGACTTCCTTTTCAACGTGAAAGTTTTTCAACCCTCTATGCAGTGTACCTAATCGTTGTAGTGTAGTATGGGGTAAGCCCAGGGGATTGATTCGTTCTCTAGGGGAATACGAATGCTAGAAAGAGATGTCTGACGAGAAAGTGAGGTTGAGAGAAATTCTTTTTAGTCTTTTTTTATATTTTTTTGAAAGCAAGGTAAATATCTCGAAGTATAGGAGTGGGGGTGGTACTTCTACCGATTTTATCTACTTTTTATAACTACTAATCTAAGTAACTAATTGAACTAAGGATAGATTATGCTAATTGTAGATATGCTCGTATGATGATTAAAAATGTGTTTACTTATTTGTTCTTACTCCCTAGTTATCTCTTATTGGTCAGTTGAATTGTCACATCCTCATCTAAATTGGTGCGTTGTATTCCGTTTGGTCATAGGGGGTGCCTAATTCTCTAGTTCTATAAATTGTAACTCTCCTCTAGACTATCCGGGATCGGCAAGTACAATAGTATCTCCCCCGAATACTCTACTATCCTTAAGCTACAACTCACGTAGGTGCACTCCTAAGCTTTTTTGCTATTTAGGACGTTCAAGCTCGCAACAATTAAAGAAGAAGCCAGTTTTCCTTACTCTAGCGTCTACCAATTAAGACAAGAGACAACCTAACAATAATTAATAATTAGGTTTCATAGATCTAAGCAAACACAAGGATAATCTAGCTACTCATAGTAAACAAGAAAGCATACACACATACAATTGAACATGGGGTAGACATAATGATAATATGGATAAACAAACTTATCTTATGATGTAAAATAAGGTACGGAACCCTAGAATACTGTCCAAGTCGGACTACAATTGAATTAGGGTTTGCTCTCCAAAGTTCTACCTACTAAAATACAGAAAAATCGAATTCTAGATATAGATTTACAAATGCGACGGCGTCACCTTTTGCTAGTGACGCCGTCAGGTCGTCGTCATTAGGGTTTCGTTTGGGCCAAGTCATCGTTGGGACAGCGTTAGTTGAGAAGCGTGACACCGTCAGTCTTCATGAAGGACGTCGTTTGAGATTGGTTCTTGGGCGTCTGGTATGGAAATTGAGGGAGACGCCTTCCAGAGTTTAGGCGTGACGCCGTCAGGTTGTTGAACCTGAATTTTTTCTGAGCCGTCACTTGTATTTTGATCAAAACTTCTATATAGGGACAACGCCGCCCTTTGGTTGGGACGCCTTCAGGTCTGCTAGAGGGCCTTTGATCCTGACTTTCCCATTTTCTTCATGTTTTCGCTCCTTTTCGTCCAAATATGCTTCATTCCAGCATTTTACTTCTGAAAGACCTAAAATGTGAAAAGGAACGATTTTAAGTAGTAACAGATATAAAATGTGGCGATTTAGGGCTTAAATGACCCCCTAAAAACGTATGTTTTAAATCCTTATCAAATATCCCTACACTTGAAATTTGCTTGTCCTCAAGCAAATGTGCTTTTGGCCAATCAATTTATAAGTTAGGGGGCATGAAGCATTGGTTGAAGATAGTCTACAACAAGTACAAGCGCCACAATAGTCATAACAAGCACGAAAATTATATACTAGCACCTCACAATTGATGTTTGGATTCTCTCATCTCTCGGGTTTATATGAAATATAATATGAATGGAAATGGAAGATAAACACTCATTACCTGGCATAGTACATAGATTACCATAGGCTTGAGAATAGATCAAACCTCCACCGGTTTGGTGTAAGCACATAGGAATAACTATCTAAGAGGTCTTTACAAAGGGTTGTAACGTTAGGCTTAGGGTAGGGAAATATAAAGGGTTTTGTTGGATAGGGGATATTTAGTGGTGGAAAGTAAAAAATCAAACACTAATTTGACCCGAATTGAAAAGATCAAAACACTTGGAGTACTTAATTATGTAAACAAAGGGGATTTGAATTTATCGTTCTTTCCCGTTACTCCATAAAATATTACTTTAACCCATGAGTCCCAATCGTCCCAAAACTGTATACAAATGATATGACTCGAGTTAGCAACCATGCAAGTAACTAGATAATTGAACTAAGGGGTTTAGTGATGATAATAATAATGCACTAAAGATGAGTTCATACAAGGTAGGCTAAGGCGACTTGGGTGTAACATTTGGGGGTGGATTGTAAACAATGCTCTTAATTGATATTCCGAAATACCAAAACATCACGAGAACCGCGAAAAGGATAGGCTCTGAGGGGTTAACTAGGGGTATCGTGTACTAAAGATGAGTACAACGCAAGGGTGTGGGGGAATTACTCAACCGGTGTGGAAGAAGTAATTATAATACGGGTATCAAACAAGGGTTATCCTAATGCCTCTTATCATTTAGTTAATTCTAACTACACGAATGTAGTCTCACTAGCGATCTTGGAATGCATCACAAAACAAGTTCTAGAATCTATTATACTACCGGTACACTCACTAAGCATTAAAGATGAATGCTTTTATTCCTAAAGATCTAGGGGCGAACCTCACATTTTATGGGTTGGAATTTGAGTGGTAAACGGTTTATGTGCTAGTCATATAATTCCTATCAATGAGACGCTTTATTAAGACTAAAGTTTAGCTCATAAATTACATAAAAAGTTTTAAATTTGGTGCTAAAATTTCCCTAACAAATATTTCTCATAGTTTATTACACAATTCACCAAGGACAAGACAATAATCAAGTGAGTGAATAGTTTCTAAGTTCCCATTTTATTCTCCCTCCCTACACTTAAACTGAACAGTGTCCCCAATGTTCCCCGAAAGTATCAAAGTTATGATAAAGGAAGGTAAGTTAAAACATAAACAAACTAGTACTCCCCTGATTAGCTCGGTAGGATATATATGAAGTTGCGGTTAAATCCTCCTCCAAAAAGAATGAATGAGTGCTTTTTCCAATATGTGTTTCTTCTTCTTGTCTAATATAACATGCACACTTATAAGAAAACAAAACAAAACCTCGCGTAAAATCGGCGGTAAAACTATATATGAAACAAAACTAAACTAGAAAGCAAGTAAGATATAATGATTGTAGAATGGATGTTTACAGTTTTTCTGAAAAATTAAGAATTGGGAATTTCCAAAAATTACACGTTACACAGAAAACGAAACTGACATTCTGTTTCCACATTGCCTGACGACGTCAGGTGTTAATCCTGAAGCCGTCAGGTTGTCCTGACAAAAAATGGTCTGATGTATTTTTCTGGAAAAATTACCTCATTAAAGCCTGGAAAAATTTCTGCAAAACATCCATTATGACTCGATACAAGTATTTGACTCTAACAAACACACAAATATATACAATCTCAATTATTGTTAATTTCATGTACTTGTTCTTAAAAAACATATGTGATCTTCCATACACTTATCTTTTTGTAAAATACCTTTATATGCAATTAAGACGAGGTTAAAGACAAAATAAAGCATTTTCACAAAGACTAACATGAGAATAAACAAAAATGAAAAAGATATATAAACACACAAACAAAATTGAAAAATAAAACAAGGAAACAATTAAGCATGGGTTGCCTCTCATGAAGCGCTTTTCATTATTTATGAGTCTTGTAGCTAGAGTCGAAGTCGTGCTCCTACGTCGTCTCATGCATGCTCGCATGCCCATATCTAAGCCACTCTAATGTTCTTTTATCTTTTTTATAATCATCTCCTAACTCTAGAAAATTTTTATAATACCTCTAATTTTTTCATAAGTATGTCTAAGTCCCATTTGTTTGTCTCTTTCACTAAGTAACGGAATAAGAGCCATTCGATTACATGCCTCGATATCTTTTTGTTTAAACCTAGGGTGTGTACGGGGCATTTGATAGACAAAATTCTCAACTTCACTTGAGAATGCAATTAAACTATCAACTATTCATTCATTCAACTTAGTCATTCTCTTAAAAGGCTTTCCAAATATGAATTGGGTGAGGCTTCTATCAATGAATTCTCCTAAGTCTTCTAAGACCATGAACTCTACCAAATAAGCAAAACTTCCAACAAACACGTGCAAGTGAGTGACCGCATCAACAACATTGTTCCCTTGATAAGCTAATGATACGCGTACAACGCGCGTTCGGGGTCAAAGGAAACTTCATTTTCTTCGAGAAAGTTTTTCAACCACCTAGGCAGTGAACATAATCGTTGTAGTGTAGTATTAGGGTAAGCCTCAGGATTGATATCATTCTCTAGGGGAATAGGAATGCTAGTGAGAAATTACTAAGCTAAGGTTGGGGTTGAGGAAGATTATTTTTTTATCGTTTTTTTTTATATTTTTTAGAAAATTAAAGGTACGATCTCGGGGTATTGGATTTGGGGGGTGGTACTTCTACCGATTACTATACTATCTAATTATCTAAGCTAATGGGTAGTCTATGTCTATTGAAGTGTGCTCGTATGATGATAAAAAATGTGTCTACCTAGATACTGTTACTCCCTCGTTACCTTTTATTGATGGTTGAATTGTCACGTCCTTATTCTTAACGCGTTGTGTTTTCTAAGGTCGTAGGGTGTGCTTTTATCCCTAACTCTTTGAAGCTACCTAAGGTTAGCGACTACGAAATCTCTAGGATTCATAAACTTAACACTAAGGTTTTCTTTGGATTTTTAGCCTACAATTCCACTAGTAATTATAAACTAAGGTTCAACAAAGATTAATCAACCATTAATAACCCAACGATGGCTTTAAGCACTCCTAAGGCAATTTACAATTAAGATAAGAGACAACCAATCAATATTCAATAACTAGGTTTCATAGTTCTAAGCAAACACACAAGTATATTAGCCGGGCATGTTAAACATGCAAGCATACACACATTCAATTGAAGACATAATGAAATCAAGGGAATAAATAACTAATCTCGATGTAAAATAGGGTATTAGAACCCTAAAATACTGTCCTAGACGGACTCTAATCGTTTTAGGTTTTTACTCCACAAGTCTACCTCTCTAAAAGTCTGAAAATTCGAAATCTATATATAGAGTTACAACTGTGACGACGTCACCTTTTAATTGTGACGTTGTAAGATCGCCACAATTAGGGTTTCGTCTTGGCCTAGTCAACTTTGGGACGGCGTCACGTTGTGGTTGTGACTCCGTCAGCCTTTAGTCATGACGCCGTCTGAGTCTGGATCTAGGCCGTCTGAGGTGAAAAGTCTTCGTGACGCCCTACTCTTCAAAGCCTGACGCCGTCAGGTGCAAAATAGCAAATTCACTCCTGAGCCGTCACAAATATAGGGACGGCGTCGCCCTTTGTTTCTGACGCCGTCGGGTGTACTTCCAGCAGCTTGAGTGTCTTGATCTTGACTTTAGCCATTTTCTTCACAAATTCATGCCTTTTAGTCCAAATAAGCATCATTCCAGCATTTTGCCTTCAAGAGACCTAAAAAGTGAAAAGGAACGAAATTAAGCAGTAACGGATAAAAAAGTGGGCGATTAAGGGATTAAATGACCCCTTAAAGGTGTACGTTTTAAATCCTTATCAAATATCCCTGCACTTGGTATTTGCTTGTCCTCAAGCAAATGTGCTTTTGGCCAATCAATTTATAAGTTAGGGGGCAGCCATGGTTTAACATAATTTATTAACAAGTATAAGCCCCGAAAAAGTCATAACAAGCACGAAAATTATATACTAGCACCTTACAAGTGGTGTTTGGATACTCTCATCTCTCGGGTGTATATGAAATATATCAAATGGAAATGGAAGATAAACACTTATTAACCGGTCATAGTACATAGATTACCATAGGCTTGAGACTAGATCAGACCTCCACCGCTTTGGCGTAAGCACCTAGGAACAACTATCTAAGAGGTCTTTTAAAGGGTTGAAACGTTAGGCTTACGGTAGGGAAACAAAGGGTTTGGTTGGATAGGCGATTTAGTGGTGGCAAGTAAAAAATCTTTATGTTACAAGCATGTGAAGAATGGCGTTGCTAAGCCAAGACTCGACTCTCTAAACTCTAGATAACTTTGAAACAAATAAACATAAATATAAAGATAGATGTAGGATGTTAGTCCGTATGTTTTTTTTATTTTTTTTTCAACACCTTTTTTTTTTTTTTTTTCACATACACTTTTACTCTACCATCCTCTACGGCAACGTCAAAATATAAGGGATTTATAGGCACATCCCTACACTTGAGTTTTTATTATTCTAACACTAATTTGACCCGAATTGAAAAGATCAAAACACTTGGAGTACATTATTACATAGATAAAGGGAATTTGAATTTAACGTTCTTTCCTGTCACTCCATAAAAATTAACTTTACCCATGAGTCTCAATCGTCCCAAAACTGTATACAAAGGATATGACTCGACTTAGCAACTTATGCATGTAACTAGATAATTGAACTAAGGGTTTAGTATGATAACAATAATGCACTAAAAGTGAGTTCGTACAAGGTAGGCTAAGGCGATTTGGGTGTACATTTGGGGGTGGATTGTAAACAATACTCTTCATTGATATTCCGGAAAACCAAAACATCACGAGAACCGTGAAAAGGATAGGCTCTGAGGGGTTAACTAGGGGTATCGTGTACTAAAGATGAGTACAACGCAAGGGTGTGGGGGAATTACTCAACCGATGTGGAAGAAGTAATTATAATACATGTATCAAACAAGGGTTATCCTAATGCCTCTTATCATTTTGTTATTCCTAACTACACAAGTGTAGTCTCACTAGCGATCTCGGAATGCATTACAAAACAAGTTCTAGAATCTATTATACTACCGGTACACTCTCGAAGCATTAAAGATGAATGCTTTAATTCCTAAAAATCTAGAGGTGAACCTCACATTTTTGGGGTGGAATTTGAGTGGTAAAGGGTTTTGTGCTAGCAATATAACTTCCTATCCATGAGACGCTTTATTAAGACTAAAGACCCACTCCTACATTTCATGAAAATTTTTAAATTTGGTGCTAAAATTACCCTAACCGATATTTCTCATGGTTTATTACACAAATGAAATTGGACAAGACAAATAATCAAGGATAAGCATAGTTTCAAAGTTCCCGTTTTATTCTCCCTCCTTACACTTAAACTGATCATTGTCCCCAATGTTCTCCGAAAGTATCAAAGTTATGATAACGGAAGGTAATTAAAAGAAAAAGAAACTAATACTCCCCTGATTAGCTCGGTAGGATCCGTGTGAAGTAGTGCTTAAATTCTTTCCAAGAAGAATGTATGCGTGAAAAGCTCCATCCAATCTTATGTTTCTTGTTCTTGATAAATAAAACCTGCACACTTTAAGAAAATAGACGAAACCTTCGCGTAAAATCGGCGGTAAAACTATATATGACTCTACTATACTATGATATAATGCTTGTGGAATGGATGTTTGCAGATTTTCTGGAAAATTAAGACCTGAGAAATTCCAAAAATTTATAAGTAGCTGATACGCGTACAACGCGCGTTCAGGGTCAAAGGAAACTTCCTTTTCTTCGAGCAAGTTTTTCAACCACCTAGGCAGTGAACCTAATTGTTGTAGTGTAGTATTAGGGTAAGCCTCGGGATTGATATCGTTCTCTAGGGGAATAGGAATGCTAGTGAGAAATTACTATGCTAAGGTTGGGGTTGAGGAAAATTATTTTTTTTATCTTTTTTATATTTTTTTAGAAAATTAAAAGGTACTATCTCAGGGTATTGGATTTGGGGGGTGGTACTTCTACTGATTACTCTACTTATCTAATTATCTAATCTAAGGGGTAGTCTATGTCTATTGAAGTGTGCTCGTATGATGATTAAAGATGTGTCTACCTAGATACTATTACTCCCTAGTTATCTTTAATTGATGGTTGAATTGTCACGTCCTTATTCTTAACGCGTTGTGTTTTCTAAGGTCGTAGGGTGTGCTTTTATCCCTAACTCTTTGAAGCTACCTAAGGTTAATGACTACGAAATCTCTAGGATTCATAAACTTAACACTAAGGTTTTCCTTGGATTTTTAGTCTACAATTCCACTAGTAACTATAAACTAAGGTTCAAAAAAGATTAAGCAAGCATTAATAACACAATGATGGCTTTAAGCACTCCTAAGCCAATTACAATCAAGATAAGAGACAACCAATCAATATTCAATAACTAGGTTTCATAGATCTAAGCAAACACACAAGTAAATTAGCCGGACATGTTAAACATGCAAGCATACACACATTCAATTGAAGACATAATGAAATCAAGGGAATAAATAACTTATCTCGATGTAAAATAGGGTATCAGAACCCTAAAATACTGTCTTAGACGGACTATAATCTCGATGTAAAATACTATATTAGAACCCTACGTACCTATGTAAGTAAGCTTATCCTCAAGAATGTCATAGGGATCAAACTTATTTTTTAAGTTCCTAGTGGTACGCTTGGTTCGGTACGCCTTTTCAAACTTTTCTCCATTAGGATCCTAGATTGTCATCCTAATGTGCCATTCTCCATTACCATCACTAGGTGGTCTATCCCAATTCCACTTATGCTTAGGTTTCTCACTCTCAACTTTCCACTTATTCATGACAAGATTAACGGGCAAGCTTCCTAGGAACTCGATCATCTTCCTAAATACGAAGCCGTCCTCGAACGGGTTCACTTCTATATCCCTAGCCAATTCTTGGTCATGGAAAGTTGAATTACTAACAAAGGCCTCTTCTAGATAGAAGGGTCGTTGGGGACCAATGAAATCCTTATTAATCCAAGGTCCATATCTAGATGTTGTTCTATCTAACATGATCTCGTAGGGAATTTCTTCCTCTTTGTAGTAGATATGCTTCTTGACATCGTAAATTGACCTAGCACTCCCTTCTCCTACCACTATTTTAGACATCTTACAATCAATGATGGCACTAGCGGTAGCTAAGAATCCCCTTCCTACTAACAACGGGCATGTCGGGTCCTTATTCATGTCTAACACATGGAAATCCGCCAAAAGCGTCAATTCACCTACATGTACTACCATGTCTTTTATTATCCCTACCGGATATGCAATACTACCATCCGCTAGACCTAAGATGGTTTCCTTTGGCTCGATCTTACCTAGGTTAAGGCTTCTATGGAGGGACAATGGAAGAAAATTGATGCTTGATCCTAAGTCGGCTAAAGTGTCGAAAGGTTTGGAGTTTCCAAGCCTACACGGAAGAATGAATAGGCCGGGATCATCTAACTTCTTAGGTAACTTATTTTTCACAAATGCGGACCCACATTCTCCTAGCTTAAGTTCTTGCTCATATTTTTCTTTTAAATCATTGTAATAAGGCGCATGAGCCAAGAATTCAAGAACCGTTTTTTCTTGGTGGAGTTCCTTGTACTCCTCCTCTAGATTAGGTTTGGGTTCTTGGTTGACGGGTTTCTCAAGAGTTGGTTGGACCAATGATTCGGGTCCGTGGTACTTCATGAGGGATTGCTTGGAACCCGTGTTGATGGCGTTAACCGGATGAACTTTCGGGTGTGAAGGGCATGGATATACACTCTCCCAAGGTGAGCAAGAACATGAAGTCAATGAAATCGAATTCACTTTTGGGTTCTTTATAGTGTCACTTGGTAGTGCTCCAATTTCCCGGTCATTGAAGTCTTTTAAGAGGGCGTCGAGCTTGTCGACAATTTTAAGGAAATCCTTAAGATGCTGATTAGGATCTTCGGAACGAAGTCCATGGAATGCACATCCGTTTTGCACCAACCGGATGGTGTCGGATCGCAGGGACGTAGTTTGAGCTTGATCGGGGAGCTTAATGGTGTTCCTATAGCCTAGGTTTCTTGGTCTAGAGTATTCACCAAGAGTGTGGCCTCTTGGCGGGTCATTTGGTGGTGGGTTGATGAGTAGTGGTTGATTATTACCTTCCATGATGAAAAGTGATGAGATTACAAACAAAGGTCACGAAGAAGGAGGATAGACTATGAGGAAGCTAAAAAGGAGAAAAAATCTCACTTGATGGAAACCAAGCAAAGGAACCTAAGCGAGGTGGAAATCTAACTAGCTATTCTATTCCCCGGCAGCGGCGCCAAAAACTTGATACGCGTACAACGCGTTCGGGGTCAAAGGAAACTTCCTTTTCTTCGAGCAAGTTTTTCAACCACCTAGGCATTGAACCTAATCGTTGTAGTGTAGTATTAGGGTAAGCCTCGGTATTGATATCGTTTTCTAGGGGAATAGGAATGCTAGTGAGAAATTACTATGATAAGGTTGGGGTTGAGGAATATTGTAAGATATTGGTTTTCACAATTACACAAACAATCACATATAGGGACGAATTATGCAAGAGTTTAGAGAGAGAAAGTAGAAGATGTGATCCTTTCTAGAGAGAGAAAGTAAACAAAAGAAAGAAAGGTTAGATTAAGTGAAAGGTCCAACCCTCTACCTTGGGAGGTAGAGGGTATTTATAGTTACATACTATACGTCCTCCTTCGGACTGTGGATCAGATATACAGTGGGTAAAGACCCGTCCGTCCTCCACGGTGTTGCTCTAAACTAAATAACTAACTAAATAACTAGTAAATAACGTAATGTCTACGAGCTAACATATGCTAGACTAGAGTTGGGGTGACCGACTCTTCACTATGGATTTTCTAAATCCTAAAAATATCCCCCTAAGGGAGGTCACCCCATGAATTACATTTTGTGTCCTAGCATTCTATTCTTGACTTCGTTCTTGAGCTCGTAGACTTCAATTCTTCAAATTTTGCATTCTTTGTGCTTTAGCAGTGAATTCTTCAAAGTCCAAATACTTTGTACTTTCAGTGGAGGCCTTTAACTGATCCACATCTTTGATGATCTTCGAGCTTTCTTTGAGATCATCGAAGATCATCAGCCACAGTAAATCTCTAGATCACCTTTTATTGTGTTGCCTTCATGTGATGTTGTGACTTTTGGACCGACATGCTCACACTTTCTGGATCATGACATCTTTTCATCAGAGTAGCGGAAGCATCTTTGTATATCTTTGATTGTCATGATTTTCTTCAATTAAGTGTGAATGCTGTGAGCATGCGGTTGTGAATTGACTCCTCAATATCGATCAGCTGCAACCGTCCAATGTTCCTGCAAACAACAGTTAGAACTAAAACACACGAAAGTGTCTTTGTTCACTTTCGTTGAATATAGTTGCAAGAACCACGGTTCCTCGTTGATCAGTATAAATACTGCCTGTGATCAAGTAGAATTCCTAAGAATCTTCTTGACAGGGTTTCGCAGCTTGATCTAGCCGTTCTCAAACCGGAGCGTCCCAAAGTAGACAACACGGAATGAGTGAACCAACGAATTGAGATTCACTGATTGATGAAAAATTGATTTGAAAAGCAATCGCGTATTGCTTGAAGAAAGAGTTTTGCAATACGACGAAGGTTTTATAAGGAAGATCAATTTTCAATCAGAAATACTTTTTGTGTTTGAAAATGAATACACATTCGATGTGCTAGAGAAAAGAATAGATTCGCGCATCGAACGGTTTTTCCAAAAGTATTTTTTCAATCAGAGATACTTTTTGTGTTTGAAAACATGAATACACATTTGATGTGCTAAAGAAAAGAAGATTTTCACATCGAATAGTTTTTCCAAAAGTATTCGTCAATTCATTTCCTGGAACAAGGTTGATTCAAGAATGAATCGCCCCATTGTTTCAATCCAGTTGTCATAAGCTTGATCTTTTGCAAGATCTCATATGTCACCCACCAAGAGCTTGTTTGATGTTGGCTCTAGAAGGATTTCCATCTTCATCGTGAATACTTTTACATATCACTCGGATGTTCTGGCAATACCACAAGGATAATGCATAGGACTCTCAATATATACTTACTTTCCACATTGTGTGAAACAGTAATTCTTCATTAATTTTGTGTCCTAATGAGATATTGTGGATGATCTCTTGGCTCTAGACTCAATTGTGCACATTTAGTTTCCTATGCCAGAGACTAGGGAGAGGGTCTCCTTCTTCAATATCAACAATCTCTAAGAGAAAGTCGATAGATTATGTAGGTTCCCTGTGAGAATGAAACAAGTCCTTTTAAGAGGAACTTGAGTAGCTTGGGAAGTTGTAGTGTAGTGCGTCACTGGGTCCATGACGTCTTGTCTTCAATACCAGTGTTACCTTAGTAAACACCAATAGCATATGTATTGAACCCGGTTTATACCCTAAGGTTGAATTAATGGAGGGCTATTTCTTTTCACCCTTTTCACATTCAATTCTTTTTCATTCTTCAACCCCTTCAGTGCTTACCTAGATTTCATAACTAGAACCTTGTTGGGTTTATTCCAGTTCTAGCTCAATCTCAGTCGGCACTCTTCCCATTTCTCACTTTTCTCCTTTTATCATCATACCTAAGGACTCTACACTATCTAGTGAATTGTCCCTGGGTAGATCCCTCCGGTTCTGGCTGGATCGTGGGAACTAATACCTAACCTTACCATCCTTATAACACCATGCATAAAGTAAAATGGTCGGTCTTTTGGTACAGTTCTTTCCTTCTCGAAACCAATTGAAAAATCATTTAGAAAAATCAATCAAGGTACTTGTGATATAAAATCAAAGCATTTTGTACCTTAATTGTTTTGAACATTTAGAAATGCTCCCCCTTAACATGTGCATATGATTTTGAAATTATTTAGCACGTGGAGGCAAGAGTTCTTTGAAATATATTCTTGATCACAATTTCCGTGGAAAAAGCCATTTGATTTTCTTGGTAAAGTCTCCCCCTCAAAATGTGCGTTGGTTATTTGAAATCATTTAACACATAGAGGAAGGAGGTTTTTGAAGAACTTCCACTATATCATTTGCCATTGAGAAACCATTAGAAACTCAATCAAGGTACTTATTTTGAAACATAGAAATCTTTGTACCTTGAAAGTTTATTTTCTTTTGAAATGCTCCCCCTCAATATGTGCTTCGAGATTCGAAAGCGTTTAGCACATATGGGATAGCAGCCTGAACTTTTGAATCAAATCGATCATCATTTATCAGATTTCATAATTAAATCACAAATTCTCCCCCGATCAAAAATATCAAACCCTTTGAGATTTTGGATCCCAAGTGATTTAATAAGGTTTAGAAAACATGGGAGAAAATGTGGCCTGGTTTAAATTCTCTTCTGGTTTTTGGTTAAATGCTCCTCCTCAATCATGTGCATTATGTATTTGAAATCGTTTGGCACATGAAGGAAGGAGTGCTTTTGAAACAATCACCCTTTAAAACCGATTTGAGATTTACATCACGATCTCTCCCCCGATCAAAAATTTCAAACCTTTTGAGATTTGTGATCCCAATTGATTTAAATTATTTGGAAAATTTTGGGGAAAGACGTGGCTTGATTTAATTTTTGAAATTGACTGATGAGGACCAATTATAGACATTAAAGATTGTTAGTGTCAGGTATGATAGTTTTTAAGAGATCTTTAAGTAAAATAAAACAATTTCACAATCAAACAAGAAAAAAAAAATTTCATTTTGAAAGATCTTAGAGTTTTTAAAGAAAATCATACCATGGCATAACATTAAATCTTTAGATCACCACTTATTTAGCACAAACGGACTTGATAGATGAAATATCGTTTGAAAATATTTTATTTTAAATCACTCTCCCCCTCAATCGATGACTGTAGTCGTTGATTGAGTGACTTAAGTTTTGATAAAATGAAGTCCGGTGATTTCCAAAATTTAGTCCAATTTATTTTCAAAACAATATTTTTCCATTTTCAAAACATCATTTTCAAAATTGTATCAAAAGAAAAATGGTATCATCTACTACTTTTTCCTGCACAAAGATACGTGGTGGTTAAGCTGCTTTTGTTGTTGTTGTTGTAGGGCTTGAAGAAAACAATCTGCTGATGCAGTGAGACCTCTTAAGTTGCATGTAACGTGCCAACTATCCATAGAGATCCAATTAAGCTCCGTTTCTTCTTTTTTCGACCCAAGAAGTAGTTGCCCTTTCCTTTCGGCATCCAATCATCTTCTATTGTGGGATCCGGATCGGGAACATTCTTATAAACCATCTTATCTGCATACGTTAGTCAACACAAACAGATATATGGTGGTCGACATCACCCAAATAGTAATCGACTAATGAAAGTCAATTCAACATATCAAACAGATCATAAAAGGCATGGGAATTATGTGTTTATCAAACTATAATCATCTAATCCAAATAATCTTATCCTAGATTCCTAGTCCTTCGACGTAGGCAAACATCTTTTACATTAAAGTATATATGATAATTAAATAAGCCCGATAGATGATATAGATTTGAAAACATTCTCCCCTTCAATCAATGACTCATTTTATGACAAGTTTTAACCACGCTGAAGTCATTGATTGGGTTTTGCAAATTTATGAATATTCTGATTATGATTGATTTTCAAGCAACTCATTTACCACCATTATGTTAAAACAAATATTTTTCTGAAGAATTTTAGAAAGAAAAATATTTGAGTCGGGACAGTAGTCCTTCGACATGCTTTCCTCAATTTGTATTTGGATAAGTGCACGAATTTTATGAAAATTGGTTTAGCGCAGCACTTTCCTCTTTTGAAGAGCGGGTTGCTATCTGAAATAATAGCAAACCATCATTTTAGCGCGGGTTACAGTCTGAAGTAACTGCAAGCCATATTTTTAGGCATGTTTTGAAAAGAAATATTTACACCTTTTGCTCGAACTTCATCTATGATCCCGTGTCATTGTTGAAAGACATTTCTAAGACCGTAGATGTTATCGATACCAGAAGACAATATTTTTGGTATTTTTCAAATTTTAGGATTTTTTTTTTAATTTTTTTTTCATGGTTTTATATTTTTGTATTATGGTTTTTTAAAATTATTTACAAAGATAGAGAAATAGTTTAAGAAGATGATGATACGAGTACCGAGATAAGGAAATCGTTCAGCACTTTGAAGAAGATAGAAGTCATCATCTCTTAAACTTTCACCACCAAAGCATTCGAGGCTCTTGAATCGTCGCAAGAACTTGAGCCTTCTAAAAGTGAATCTTTGGCTTCCCCCAAACCGACAATCCTCGTAAAAAAACCATTTCCCCCAAGAAGAAGAAGTGAAGCAAACAGTCTAATTGTATGAAGCTCAAGAACCTGAAGAAGACGATAACAATGAAGTAACAAGTTAACACGAATCATTTCTGCGGTTATCAAACCCGAAATAAATGATTAAGCCTGATCACATGATCCTGTTGTGCGTCCTCGATGTACACATTACTCTTCGAGTTTGAGCAGTTGTCTATTTGGGAGAACAATATATCAAAATCTTCATTTCACCAAATGTATTCCAGCTATCTAACATATAACCAATCAGCCCATAATGTACACATGTACCCAACAAGAGTAGAGACGATGACATCCATGTAACATGTTGAGTCACTAATCATCTCTGCGGATGTCAACTCCGGAATAACTTAATTAGCTCGATCAAGTGAACATGTTGTGCATCCTTGATGTACACATATCTCTTCCCTGATGGTTGCGATCTCATCGGAATCATCAATGTACATGAAGCAATAACCGGAAGTACTACCATAAATCATATAGAAGATGTCGATAAGCAATATCATCTCACGCTCCACATATTCTTCTCATATCTCTTCCTACTGAAAGCTGAGATAACACATACCAAAAGTATCCAGAGACCACTTCCCCCCAAATGGTTGGAATAATGCATCCTTCCCCCAAATAGTTGGAATAATATATCCTTCCCCCAAATTGTTGGAATAATACATCCTTCCCCCAAATAGTTGGAATAACACACCAAAGGCTGCGAGTTAAACACTGGGTTTCTCTGCGGTTATGACATTTGTCTTTCCCGGGATTACTTCAATAGAGAAGAAGTATTAAGTTCATCACGTGTACTCGTTGTGTGTTTAGATGTATATCTCCTTCCCCCTTGCTGGTTTTGATACCTAGAATCAGCAACACATTATACATGCCAAATACTCTTGAAATAGAGAAGAACAAACAATTAGCTCAACTGAATCCTGTGAGAATCAACTGCTACAGAAACTCTCTCTGACTATCTCTATCAACCCATATGTAGACAATATGAAGTGATCACTAATGAAGAAAACTTGGTATACCAAACACGAAACTGAAGTCGAATTCCCTACATTTGTATGCACTTAATGATGGAAGAACGGTGTCGAGAATCTATGCTTCAAGCAAATCTCTAAGTACTCACTACTAAAACAAAGTATGAGACATTAACACCTCTTGAGATTATCCACATCTTCGGTCTTTAACAATCCACCCCGACTGCTGGTAACTAAATAAACCAAGTCTTCAACTCAAATTCTTAAGCCCGAGCAAGTTATCAAATAAGAACACGCCTTTGTGAAAGTCAACTTCAATCTCAAATAAGTGATAAATGATTAACTTCGAAGTAATCAACATGTGTCAAATGTCCAACACGTGAATAAACATACAATCGGATGTACATTGACCCACTGAATGAACAGGAAAAAATGATTCCTCAACATCAATGCATTCTTCCTAAAGGTATACATGTAGAGACTGATATGGAAAATTCACCAATAATGTCTTCAAGCGGATGAGGTAGTCATTTTCCTTAATGTTCATGTGGTTGATTTATAGCGTGCACAATGAGAGGAACAATAATCCGTGAAGATTTTGCAAAGGAATACCAAAGAGCGGATCATTATTCATGAACAATAATCCGTGAAGATTTGGCAAAGGAATACCAAAGAGAGGATCATTATTCAATAGTGCAACTATAATATCATGATAGTCATTATCAACGTCTTGTGAAGTAACTGGAGATAAGGTTTCTTGAGAATTCTGAGAAGTACTTCTTAGATGGTGAACCAGTTGAGTCAGTAGGAACCGGAGCATGATCTTCAGAAACTGGATGATCAACATTCGTTAGAGGTTGGAAGTACTCATCAAACATATCTTGAAAAACAATGAATACCAAATAGTAAATCCCAGTTTTCCTTAGTGAGTGAAGACATTAGGCGTTGGAGAGTCGTATGAACATAACTCAAGCATCCATCAACATGTAGTATATGCACTCTTCTCCCCCTCAAAAATTGCATCCTAAGTTGCCATTTTTGATTTAAACAAGTGAATAATAATATACTCCAATGAACGTAGATCCACTTGATGACTGAATGAGCACGGGAAACACATGAAGCTCGTTGATGGATAATGTAGATGAGGATGGTCATTCTTGAGAGAATTTCTGTTAAACTGAAGATAAGACGCACTGAATTGTACGCCTTTCTTTTCTTTAAAGAACGGGGCCTGAAGTGTTATCTGCAAACGCCATTGTCGATTGAATATCAATGTTGAGTTACTTGAACCCGTGAGTTTTGAGATATCAATCCTTTTGTTATCCATACTTTAAGCCAGTCCACCTAGTGAAGGATCGAAGTATCTGCAACTTAGTAAGGACTACCTGCACTAACATTACAAGCTTGATTGCATATATATTGGTTAGTGACATTAGTATCCAAACCCTTTGGGGTTTCACGGTCAACCTTGATTTTTCCATCGGTAAACAGCTTTCCGGTAGGAATCCACCTAAGTCCAACATCCTAAAACATTCTACCAGACGGAATCCACTTATGGCAAGGTCTAGGATTGTTGATATTCTTATGCACAGTGGAGGACTTATCGTTATTCCTAGACTCTAAGTATGTAGGACCTTGTTTTTCTCAACCTTATCACGTATACCACTTTATCACACAAGTATACACGTGAAACAAACACTTATGCGTAGAAGAAAGATGAAGAAGAAAGATGAAGAAGAAAGATGGTGACTTGAAAGTTATATGTGTGTTGTGTATGTTGAGAGAAATAAAGATGAAAACAAGAGCTTCTATTTCAAAGGAAAAACACATACAAACACACTCAAGCACACCCCTCAAATGACCATTTGAGGGGTATTTATACTTCCATACATATCACCCTTATGGGCTTGGGCTTAAAGCCGGATATAAAACAAAGCCGGATATAAAACAAAGTGAAAACTAACATTAACCTAAACCAAAAAATACCCAGCGTATAGTGTACGCCTCCTCCACAACTTCTGCTCAACCCAACTCATTGTTCACCAAGATCTCATATCACCTCAACTTTAAATGCCTTAGCACTAAAATCACATCACAAATAAACAAACAATATCCCAAGAGCGCAAATACTCTTGGTAATTTTTGTTTGTTCTATTTAACCCACAAGATATAACGGTTTATGGCATCAAGATCTTGTATAAGGTCTCGGGTAGGTTATGATGTGATTCTGTTTTCGTTTTTCAGATTTGAGTGTAGCATATGAACGAATCAAAGAAATAAATTAACATACTTGTTAAAATTATTTCTTTAAGTTCGGATAGAATCACAAGTGGATCAATGATGATGAAGTTCAAACTGAAAAAAAATCTATAAAATATTGGAGAAATCGTTTGAACCTTCTGAGATCTAAGTATTTTTTATATGAATCCGTTTAATTAATTGGACGAGGGTGTGTGCGGATTTGGTGTTTTTATTAGTGGTCGATGGTGTTGTTTTAACTTCAATTTTTTTTGAGTGAACATGGACTGTTGAGGTATAGATTGTGGTCGTGAGACTTATGGTATTGGTATATGGTCATTTTTGGTCGTGGTCATGGTCTACTTGTAGTTTATGCATAGGTTTCTTTTCATTTTCTCTTCAGTTTTTAACGTAGAAATTAAATCATACGCGTATCTTACTTTGCCCGAAACCTTATGCGTAGAATTTCTCATACTTATGCGTAACATGGTCTTAAGCGTAACATCATACTTACGCGTAGCTTATGCTTAGGTGTAGGTTTTTCTTACTCGTAAGCACTTACGCTTATTCCATACGCCTAAGCATATCCATAGGCGTAGAAAACTAGGGTTTTGACCCATTGACCATTTTCCGGCAAGAATTTCGACCAAGATTCCGACCAGCTTCAAAGATAAACCCAGAAAAAGCATAAACTGCTTCATTAAGCCCAGATTGACCAATGTTTGACCACGTAAATTTCAAGGCTTTGGTACTAAAAAGTCATATACAAGATGATAATACAAATATCAGTTTTGGACATAAGAGACACAAGACCAAATATTTGATAACTTTGACCGACCAGATGACTTTTTTTTTTACCAAAAAGGATACCCGAATATGTTAAAAACTGTTAACCCACAGTATTTGGAAAAGAATTTCCGACCACGAAAAAGTACACAAAATAGTTTAAAAACATGTATCAAAACCACCATAAATCAATAAATATGACAACCTAGCTCCGATGCCAATTGTAGGACCGTAAATAGTATGATTTATGTGGTTTTGGGAGGCCTTGGTTGGTGGAAGAAGATGAATAGATTCATTTCTTCTAGTGAGATAAAGTAGCGAGAGGGAGGATAAACAAAGGAAACTTGATTAAAATGAAAACAATACAATACACCTAGTTATTAACCTCACCCCTCATGGAGAGTCATGAGGGGTATTTATAGGCTCATCCAACTATTACTTTGCCACTTAAACGATACTAGTCCCTGAGGGCAAAGTATACTACATATCTAGTCCAATTCACGTAAGTGACGTTATCTTTATAAAAAAGCGAGGCTAACAAAGTATTTAGCAGTTGGGATCCATCTAGGCGAAGTTTTAGGTTTGTTTTTCTTCATAGAATGTTGACCCTTAGCCATGTTATTAGTCTTAGTGGATTGTACCTTAGCATGTGAATTAGGAAAATGTTTCTTATTCGGAAAAGACTCAGAATTTCTAGTTTCATTTTCTACATGCTTAGCATTCTTCTTCATATAACAACTCTCAGATGCAAGCCAACCCCTAGTCTTTTGAGTGTTCCTAGGTAATGGTTTACTACTACTAGCAGTGCCTTGAAATCTCGTGGAATGCATCACCCTAGGTCTTGCACCTAAAATTCCGTCTTTTCGAATCTGTGCCTTTTTCCTAGCTTCTTCTAGATAATAGTTCTTCCACAAGTCATTCATATCATATGAATTCTGGGTTATAATGCTTGGTTTTGACACTATTTTCGAACTATTCCTAGAGGTGCTGGGAACAGAAGTAGCTACTTGTTGAGGGTTAACGGAGCTAGAAGCATTATTCTTAGGTAACTCAGGTGAAGTGACTGGTTTTGACAAAACTTGTATCGCATCAACTTGGGAGGCAAGCCTTGTCTTTAAAGATTTTGTTCTTTCAGATATAAATGCAGTAGGCTGCCTAACTATTAGGATTTAGAAAATCCGTTGCTTAAAGTGTCGGTCACCTCAAGTATATGTATTCGTTAGAAAGCTCGTAGTCGTAGTCATGTTATGTTAATAAGTTGTTAGTTAAGTAACACCGTGGAGGACGGACGGGTCTTTACCCACTGTATGCCTGATCCACAGCCCGTAGGAGGCGTATCTTGTTAGAAACTATAAATATCCTTTACCTCCCAAGGTAGAGGGTTGGAGCTTCAATACCATTTTTCTTTGTTTCATCAAGTTCCTAATTCTCTCTCTACTTTCTCTCTCCAAATTTCAAATCATACGCCCCTCTTTTAATATGTTTTGATGTGTTTGTGAAATCCAATATGTTACAAATGGTATCAGAGCCATGGTTTGATCATTCATCTTTCATGTTCTTGGATTTCTAGTGGATTTCATAAGGTTTTTGGGTTTTAATGAGTTTAGAGTAGTTTGCACCATTTGGATCATTTCTAGTGTTAAAGTTTGGATTTTGATTGTACTTTTGTGTTTAGAATCATTATAAGTGTTTGGGTTGTTTTTGGATTGAAAAGTGGTAGTTTTTCAATATTGGTTCAAAGCGAGTTGAGTCTCGGTGAGAATTTCTTGCTTGCGAGTTGTCGTGTTCTGTGAAGCCAGTTGTCAGATAAGCGAGTTGCATCTTAAGCGAGTTGTCGTTTAAGCGAGTTGCTTTGGAAACGAGTTATCAGCTTATGCGAGTTGTCATTTAAGCGAGTTGTATCTTAAGCGAGTTGTCGTTTAAGCGAGTTGCTTTGGAAGCGAGTTATATCTTAAGCGATTTGTCTTGGAAGCGAGTTGTCAGTTTATGCGAGTTGTCACTTAAGCGAGTTGTTGTAGAAGCGTGTTGGGTTTTATGCAACTTGACTATTAAGCGAGTTGTCTTCAAAGCGAGTTGATCAGGGTGCGACTTGTGAAGTATACTACTTGTCTATTGAGACTTGTCATTTCGTCGTGTTACATTTTGTGGTTTTTCTTTTGATTCAGTAAAATCCCGTGAAAGAATCTATTTCCCGGTTTAATCAAAGAATTATAAAATCCCGTAGAATCTGTAATCATGTCTACCAACGTGACTACAATCATCTCTTCGTAGCGAGGGACGTTCAAGCCTGCAGGATCGATACTCGTCCACCCATGTTAGACAGAACTGATTATGACTCATGGGCTCAACGAATGAGATTGTACTGCTTGGGTAAGGAAAATGGGGTTAACATTCTCAAATCAATTGATGAAGGACCGTACCAAGTTGAGACTACCAGAGACATACTTGAAACTGCTACTGATGGCTCAGTGACATTAGGATTGGATAGACCAAAGACATATGATGAACTTACTGATAAGGAGAAAAAGAGATATGATGCTGATATTAGGGCCTCAAACATTGTACTTCAGGGTCTACCAAAGGACATCTACAAGTTAATCAATTACAACACTGAAGCCAAAGAAGTTTGGGACAATGTCAAGATGCTTCTCTCCGGTTCAAAATTAACTAAAGAAGACAGAGAGTCTCAACTGTATGATGATTTTGAGAACTTTAAGATGAACCCAGGGGAAAATGTCACTGAATACTATGTAAGGTTCCACAAGCTCGTGAATGACATGAGGAATATCAAAATGACTATGCCAAATATTCAGCTCAATTCAAAGTTTGTGAACAACATGAATCCCGAATGGCACAAGTTTGTCACTTCAGTCAAGCTAACCAAAGGTTTGAGACACACCAACTATGAGAAATTGTATGTGTGGAAAACTAGAAGGGGGGTTGAATAGTTTTGCCGATTTTAAGTTAGTTTCAAAAACTTTAGATTCAATATTATGTGAAATCGTATGGATGTATAGAAAGTATAGATCTAATGATAAAGCAAGTAAATAAAGTAAAGAAAAGGATAGAAATGACACAACAGATTTATAGTGGTTCAGCTACAAGGACACCTTCCTTGCCCTACTCCACTCCCCGAGTCACCTACTCGAGAGTTCAAGCACTATGTCAACAAACTCCTTCAACTTAGCGAAGAAGCCTTCACAACGTTGCTTACAACTTTTTACGGTACAAAGCTTGTTAGGAATTGGAAATTCCATGTGAAAGTGTCGGTCACCCCAATTATGGTCTAGCATATGTTAGCTAGTAGACTTGTAGTTATTTACGTTGTTTAGTAGTTAATTAGTTAGATAGTAGCGTAGATTAGTTTAGAGTAACACCGTGGAGGAAGGACGGGTCTTTACCCACTGTATACCTGATCCACAGACTGTCAGGAGGTCGTTTAGTTTGTAACTATAAATACCCTTCCCTTTAAGGGAAGGGTGGAGCTTCTTTTGAATCTAACCTTGCATTTTGTGTTACAACTCTCTTTCAAGAAATCCCTCTCCTCTATTCATCTCTCTAAACAATGGCACACTTGATTTATCACCATCCACGACCACCCGAATCATCAAACACAATATTTAAGATCCAACAAATGGTATCAGAGCCAAGGTTATTGTGTTTTTGATGATTTATTATGGTTTTTGTTTTGGTACTTTTTGTTGGCCGGATAATGTTTGTTTTCGATTACTATGGGTAAACAGTTTTTACACATATATTTGTATCTATTTTGGTCAAAGAAAGTCAATAGCTTTATTTTCAGTTTCCATGTTCCTGTTTCTGTCCTTTGTGTCCAGATATCAGTTTCTTGGTATCATATTTTTGTGACTGTACCAAACTTGTGAACGGTTTTGTAGTCAATCTGGTCATTCCAATAGTCAAAAAGTCAGTTTTCGTGATCAAAACGGGGCAAATATGAATAGTTTTCAGTCACTTTTCTGGGTTTCTTTTAAGATGGTCGGAAAAATGGTCGGAATAAATCGCCGGAAAAAGTAAATGTACTGGAGGCGACTTGTCTTGACAAGTTGTCCAGATTCAATGTATCTGGTCAAAGCGATTTGTGTAAATATGTCAAAGCTACTTGTCTAAACTTCCTTTTTTGAAAGCAATTTAATAACAGAATACAAAAGCGAATTGGTTTGGGTCAAAAGCGAGTTGGGTTGAAGCGACTTGTAAGATTGAAATGGCTTAAGCGATTTGTGTTTAAAAGAAGGCGATTTGTGATGTAAATGAAGAAGCGACTTGTTGCCTTTGACCACTTTAACCAAAATACCACATGACTCAATCTTTTTAACACCAAAAATCAACTCAAGACATCAGTTTATTTTACCAACATCATACAACATCATACCACGATCTCAACATCATACCACGATCTCAAATATGCTATCCTATCATGATCTCAGGTTATTTTTTCTTTGTATATCAAGTCACATCAAGACCTCAAGGGTCTATCAATCGAAAGAATAAGCTCCTCACTGATCCATAGATTTAAATCAAAACAAATGAAATATTAAAAGCTTAATGATCTCAGCCTCTTATTTCGTGGTTCCCAAAGATGAAACTATCAAGACTTTCAAGAGTCTATGTTCACGAAATAATCTCAAATCATAGATCTATCACTGATTCTTTTAAACTGAAAAGTAAAGCATGGTAAACATAAATTGGATCTCATCTTCTTTTCTTTGTGTATGGTTTGACAAAACTCATTGATCATTAAAGATCTATACACAAAAGAATTAACATCATCGATCTGAGTTTTTGATTCTGTCCGAAATTAAAGAAACAAGTTTAACTATTATGTTAACTCCTTCCTTTGGCTCGTTTAAGACTCAAGACACAACTTATGATCTATGTCTTAATCCTAATATGTTGTCAATTAAAACTTTGAGAATATTCAAACTTCACATGATAAAGGTATCAACAATAATCTGTTGACACCTCTTTCTCGTTCATCTATGTATCAAAATACAAGAAGAAACATATTTATCGTCTACCCATTACCTTGTTTTGATCTCGAAGTCGGACTCAAACAACCCTCAAACAACCCATTCCATCCCTGTGGCTAAGTCGTATCAATGGGTCGAGCCATCCCTGTGGCGATGTGCGTTTGAATTTATGAAGATGATATGCATCATGGTTTTAAACGAACGAGAGTGTCCTGATATAATTTTTTATGCTACTGGATATGTTTGTGAGATTGAGGTGAAGTATTTGAGTAGTGATGTGATTGTGGTTTTGATGGTTTGAGAAAGATTATGAGTGAGGCGCTGTGTTTGATAGTTAGAGAGACAAGGGAGGCGTTTTGTGTGTGAAAAAAATTAGGGTTAAGGATCTTATGGGTGCATTTTTATATCCATGTTATTAGGGTTGTTGGCATTTTTGGATTTCACTTAGTCCGATCGGTGGATCGTATTAGTGAGTTGGCCTCAGGTTTAATTCCATCACTTGGGCCTTAATTTGGACCTTGCGTTTGGACAAAGCTTAAAAAGGAACCGTGGGATTATTTGTTATCATCCATGGTGTGCACACTTTGGTATCACTTGGACTATTGGACCCAAGACCCTAAGTTGATAAGTTTAACATCATGGGAGTTGTAATAATTGGTCATCTGGGTCAGTTATATGAGACGGTGGTAATACTATTGGTGCAATCCGAATTTTACTATCTCTTATAATGTGGATACATAAGTGTTTATTTTCTCAAGAATGAGTGATATGACAAAGATTTAAACCAAATATGTGCTTTGATTATATGAGATTTGGTAATATTGGATTTTATGAGACTCGGACATAATGAGATTTGATTATGTGATTTGATGATGAGATTTGTTGTGGTTATGAGGTGTGGTACTTTGGTGTATACACTTTCACAGAGAATTTTATGTTGCGGCTTGATTTGATGGTTGTACTAGGTTGACTAACGGGGTTGTTGTTCGGTATTTCTTATTTGGATTTGAAGGGAGGTTTTTCGGGCGCGTCTACTTATTTCTTCTTCTTAATTTCTACCCTTCCCTAAAAATGACCTTTTTGGGCGTTTATTGTGTATGATAAAGACTTGGCTATTTAGTTACGATTGTGATTCTTTCTCGCTTAACCCACAACGTAACTATCACTTTGGTGTCTCACGCAGTTGAGGATACGTCAAGAGGTTTTGTACATTGGGTACACCGTTTCTTCTTCACAAGGATTAGTACAAGTTTAAGTAACAAATCTGGGGAATTTCACTTCATGATCAAGTTTGGCATATCGGGGTTACTTCACCATGTTGTCACTGCAATACACTACAGAATGCGTGAATGATGTATTTACCAAAGTGTTTATTGGATGGTTGATGATATTGTTGATGTTGGATAATGAACCGTTGATGAACCGCTGCGTGTTTCCCTAAAACAGATATTCACCGAAACCAAAGTTGTCATAACACATTCAAGCTGACATTGTTTACGGTTTAGTCTTGATTTTGTAAAATCCCGCGAAAGAAACTATTTCTCGGTTTAAATCATAGATTTGTAAAATCCCGTGACAATGGAATCATCCCGGTGTAAGTAAAGTGCATTTCTGGCTCTATCTCTCTGTTTATTCTTGGTTTTGTAAAATCCCGCGAAAGAAACTATTTCTCGGTTTAATCTATAGAATTGTAAAATCCCGTGATGATGGAACCATCCTGGAGAAAGGAAAGTGTATTTCGAGGTCTTATTTGATGCTGGTGCTACAATTTCTACTTCGAAGAAGGGATAAAAGGGTGTACTTCATGAATTGGATGTGTGTTTGGATATTCGTCATGGCAGTTTGGTTATTACAAGGTTTTACGGGGTTATGTGCTTTTAACCATGGTCGGGATGAAACCATTATCATAGTTCACTTAAAACGTAAAAGGAGGCTAGAGTTGAGCTTTTAACCAGAAGATGTGACAACGGCGTTAATTCACTATTATTTATTTGAGGTTGAAGTGAAATATCACGGGCAAGTGTACTTAGTATCTGAAGGTATCGGGGATGGTTGGATGAAGATTCTTCATGATCCTTGCTCGAGCTTAGTATAAAAAATGAAGACTTGGAAATCTAGTTATTGTTGGGTGAATTTTCCTTTTCTTTTACCACTTGGGGGAATTGGGCTCTTACCACCACAAAATAACTATCACTTTAAGGAGTTACGTTGTAGTGCTCAGTGTCACATTCAATTGTGGATTTTCAAGAGGTGATGTACGTCTTATACTTGATGGTTGGTTGGATGAAGAGTATAGAGTACTTAGAGATTCAATGGAGGATGAACTCTCGGCACCCTTTGTTACATATGTGCAAGTTTAAGTCACGAGTTCGGGATAGTTTACTTCAGGGTCAAATTCATCATATTGGGTTTTCTCCATCAGCTGTCACGACAAAGAGCCTACTGAATGATAATGGGGTTGATTAAAAGTTTTGCCAAGAGTAGATGAAAAGAGAGAGATAATGACGTTTGAACACAACAGTTCAAGCCTCGTTCTCTAAAGAAAAGAAAAGTGTACGTTTCAGTGCGCTTTATCTTCCAAAGAAGAGAAATCTTCTTATGACGTTTGAACACAACAGTTCAAGCCTCGTTCTCAAAGAAAAGAAAAGTGTACGCTTCAGTGCGCTTTATCTCCCGAAGAAGAGAAATCTTCTCATTTATGACCATTCTCATCAACATGCTACATACTTTTTCCATGTGCTTTCAGTTATCAAGTGAACCGGACTACCGATGATTGTTCTCTTATTCCACTTGATCAATTATAATGACGATGGCGACATCATTTGCTACCTTTGAGGGGGAGAAGTGTGAATAAGACTTCATTTGGATGATTTTCACTTGTTTAATCAAGAATGGCATCTCCGTATGCAATTCTTGAGGGGGAGAAGAAGTATGATAATTCTACATATTGAGTTATATTTGAGAATATATGGTCATAACGGCTCCTAACTCATGTAAGAACCGAGCTTATGGAGTTTATTCTAAGAGCTGTTGGTTGACATCTTCACACGGACTGATGAGTTTAATGACAAAGTGCTTTCAGTTGCGGGGCTGATTTCTTTGATGAACATCTTTATGTTCTTGTTTGATTGGGAGGGATCTTAGTAGAGGAGATTTGCTACATATAAGTTAATTGTAACGCATTTGGTGAGATGAAGATGTTAACTTTCTATTCCCCAAATGGACAATCTAGAAGAAGGTCGAGTCTACAGTCAGTTCTACATTTTCTGCTGTATGTTAGAAGACTAAAAGCCGAGTAGGATTTGATTATCAAAAGACTTCTTCTTATTCAGGGCATTTATCATACAGATTGTCAGTTTAGGGGAGAGCACTAATTGGGGGAGAGTGAAATGTCAGATTCAATCCCCAATTAGACTTGCTCAGATTCTACTTCAGCAAGTTGATTCTCACAAGTCTTCAAGCGATCTTCTCAAAAGATTTCAAGTATTTGGACTTATAATATGTTGCTGATTCTGAAGTGTCAAAACTAGCAAGGGGGAAGGAGACAAGCATCTAAACGCAAGTAAAATTGATGAACTTAATACTTCTAAGTGATTGAAGAAATCCCAGGAAGAAAAATGTCATTACCGCATAGAAACTCAAGGTTTGACTCATGGAGTTTAGTGTTCTTATTCCAACTATGTGGGGGAAGAGATGGAAGAGTTAGTTTCTGATGTTAAAAGAGGTACACAAGTATGACATATTCAGGGGAGATAATTGTATAACATGAGGGAGGTGTTATCAGTTATTCTTTTGGTGGGAATGTGTGTACTTCGGATTCTTGAGCTTCATACACGATCATCAAGGAAGAAAAATGTGAACATTGGGGAGGTGTTTTCATTCCCCTCATGGTGTGTATTCGGGAGAGTTCTTGGGTATTGGTGTACTTCGGGTTCTTGAGCTTCTTACACGATCATCAGGGAAGAAAAATGTGAACATTAGGGAGGTGTTTTCATTCCCCGGAAATGATGTGTATTGGAGAGAGTTCTTGAGCATTATACAAAGAGACTGACTGCATCAATTCAACTACTTGGGGGAATTATTCTCTTGACACCTTTTTGGTATGGATCGCTTCAGACGTCAGTTGAAAAGAAATATGAGAAGATTCATTCAAGCGTGGGATGATATGTAGCTGATCTATTTTGATGATATAACCCCGAACGAAGAATCTCGATTATCGTTCTTAAAAGGAGCAGCGGGATTTATGATAATGGTGTGCTTCTCTGTACACCTGGCTAAGGCAAGCTTGAAATAGAGCTTCGAATCTGCTCATCTAATGGATTTTCGGTTTGGGGGGAAGCTGCCAAAGTCTCTCTTTCTCAAAGGCTCATGTTCTATCTTCTATTTTGGAGCCTCGGAAGCTTTGGTGGTGGATGTTGAAGAGATGACGAATTCTATCTTCTACGACGTGCTGCTCGATATCCTTATCTCGGTACTCGTATTATCATCCTCTTAAACTATATCATCATCTCTATCTTTGTAAATATTTATCAAAAAGAAAAATACAAAAATATAAAACCAACAAAATCAAAATAGAAAATTATAAAACCAACAAAATTCCATAAAAATCAGAAAATTAAAAAATACCAAAAATATGTTTTCTCAAGACATGTCTTCTGATATCGAAAAAATCTACGGTCTTTGAAATGTCATTCAATAATGGCACGGGACCATAGATGAAGTTCAAGCAGGAGGTGTAAATATTCTTTTCCAAAACATGTCTCAAAATATGGCTTGCAGTTACTTCAGACTGTAACCCGTGCTTAAACCATGGCTTGCTATTATTTCAGATAGCAAACCATTTTTCAAAAAACGAAATTGCTACGCTTAAACGATTTTCACAAAATTCGTGCACTTATCCTAAAAACTAATTAAGGAAAGTATGTCGAAGGACTGCTGTTCCTACACAAATGTTTTTCCTTCTATAAATTCTTCAGAAAAATATTTGTTGTTTTCAAAAATGGTGGTAAATGAGTTGCTTGTTAATCAATCAGAATCAGAGTTTTCGTAAAAAATTGAAAACTCAATCAATGACTTCAGCGCTTTTAAACTTTTCAGAAAAAATAAGTCATTGATTGAGGGGGAGAATGTTTTCAAATCTATATCATCTTACGAGCTTATCTAATTATCCTATATACTTAAATGTAAAACATGTTAACCTACGTTGAAGGACTAGGTGCCTAGGATATGATTCTTAGGATTAGATTTTGTTGAGTTTCACTAACGTATGCCAGTATATTGGTATATAAGAATGTTCCCTATCCGGATCCCACATATGAAGATGATTGGATGCCGAAAGGAAAGGGTAACTATATCTTGGGTCGACAAAAGAAGAAACGGAGCTTAATCAGATCTCTCAATGGATAGTTGGCACGATAGATGCAACTTAAGAGGTCTCACTGCATCTGCAGATGGTTTTCTTCAAGCCTTACAGCAACAAAAGAAGCTTCTCAACCACCTAACGAATCTTTGTGCAGGAAAATGTAGTGGATGATACCATTTTTCTTAAAACAATTTTAAAATATAGTTTTAAAAATGGAAAAATATTTGTTTGAAAATAAATTGAACTAAATTTTGGAAATCAACTGGACTTCATTTTGTACAAAAAGTGGTGATCTAAAGATTTAATGTTATGTCATGGTATGATTTTTCTTTAAAACTCAAAGATCTTTCAAAATGAAATTATTTATGTTCTTGTTTGATTGTGAAATTGTTTTATTTTACTTAAAGATCTCTTAAAAACTATCATACCTGACACTAACAATCTTTAAAGTCTAAAATTGATCCTTATCAGTCATTTTTCAAAATTAAATTTGGCCACGTCTTTCCCCAAAATTTTCTAAATGATTTAAATCAATCGGGATCCAAAATCTCAATTGGTTTGAAATTTTTGATCGGGGGAGAGATCGTGATTTAAATCTCAAATCGGTTTTAAAGGGTGATTGTTTCAAAAGCACTCCTTCCTTCATGTGCCAAACGATTTCAAATACATAATGCACGTGATTAAGGAGGAGCATTTAACCAAAAACCAAAAGAGTATTTAAACAAGGCCACATATTCTCCCATGTTTTCCAAACCTTATTAAATCACTTGGGATCCAAAATCTCAAAGGGTTTGATATTTTTGATCGGGGGAGAATTTGTGATTTAATATGAAATTTGATAAAAGATGATCGTTTTGATTCAATGTGCAAGTTCTCTCTAATATGTGCTAAACTCTTTCGTATATCGATGCACATATTGGGGGGGAGCGAATGGTTTCTATTGGCAATCGTGAAAAGTACTTCAAAAACCTCTTGCCTCTATGTGCAAAATGACTTTCAAATATCGAACGCACATATTGAGGGGGAGAATTTACCAAGAAAATCAAATGGCTTTTTCTATGGAAATTGTGATCAAGAAATTATTTCAAAGAACTCTTGCCTCCATGTGCTAAACAATTTCAGAATCATATGCACATGTTGAGGGGGAGCATTTCTATATGATCAAAACAATTAAGGCACACAATGCTTTGATTTTATATCACAAGTACCTTGATTGATTTTGCAAATGATTTTTCAATGGGTTTCAAGAAGGAAAGAACAATACCAAAAGACCGACCAATTTACTTTATGCATGGTGATATAAGGATGGTTAGGTTAGGTATTCATTCCCACGATCCTGCCAGAGCCGGAGGAATCTACCCAGGGACAATCCACTAGATAATGTAGAATCCTTAGGTATGATGAAAAAAAGGAGAAAAATGAGAATATGGGAAGAGTGCGGACTGAGACGGAGATAGTACTGGAATAAACCCAACAAGGTTCTAGTTATGAAGTCTCGGTAAGCACTGAAGGGGTTGAAGAATGAAAAATAATTGAATGTGAAAAGGGTGAAAAGAAATAGCCCTCCATTAATTCAACCTTAGGGCAGAAACCGGGTTCAATACATATGCTACTGGTGTTTACTAAGGTAACACTGGTATTGAAGACAAGACGTCATGGACCCAGTGACGCACTGCACTAAACTTCCCAAGCTACTCAATTTCCTCTTAAAAGGACTTGTTTCATTCTCACGGGGAACCTACATAATCTATCAACTTTCTCTTAGAGATTGTTGATATTGAAGAAGGAGACCCTCTCCCTAGTCTCCGGCATAGGAAACCAAATATGCACTATTGAGTCTAGAGCCAAGAGATTATCCACAATATCTCATTAGGACACAAAATTATTGAAGACTTGCTGTTTCACACAATGTGGAAAGTAAGTATATATTAAGAGTCCTACGCATTATCCTTGTGGTATTGCTAGAAGATCCGAGTGATATGTTAAACATTCACGATGAAGATGGAAATCCTTCTAGAGCCAACATCAAACAAGCTCTTGGTGGGTGACATGTGAGATCTTTCCAAAAGATCAAGCTTGTGACAACTGGATAGAAACAATGGGGCGATTCATTCTTGAATCAACCTTGGTCCAGGAAGTGAATTGACGAATACTTTTGGAAAAACCGTTCGATGTGCAAATCTTCTTTTCTCTAGCACATCGAATGTGTATTCATTTTTAAACACAAAAAGTATCTCTGATTGAAAAAATACTTTTGGAAAAACCGTTCGATGTGCAAATCTCTTCTTTTCTCTAGCACATCGAATGTGTATTCATTTTCAAATACAAAAGGTATTTTTGATTGAAAATTGATCTTTCTCATAAAACCTTCGTCGTATTGCAAAACTCTTTCTTCTAAGCAATACGCGATTGTTTTTCAAATCAATTTTTCATCAATCAGTGAATCTCAATTCGCTGGTTCACTCACTCCGTGTTGTCTTCTTTGAGACGTTCTGGTTTGAGAACAGCTAGAACAACTGCAAAACCCTGTCAAGGAGATTCTTCATAATTATACATGATCACAGGCAGTCATTGTACTGATCAACGGGGAACCGTGGGCCGTGTACCTCAATTCAACGAAAGTGATCAAAGACACTTTCGTGTGTTTTATTGCTAACTGTTGTTTGCAGGTACATTTGGACGGTTGCAGCCGATCAAAATTGAGAAGTCAATCCAAAGCCGCATGCTCACAGCACACTTAATTGAAGAAATCATGACTAATGCATATCTACATAACCTGGCTCTGATATTTTTATACTATGCTTCTGCTACGCTTCTGCAAATATCATGAACCAGTAAAGCTTCCACTACTCTGATGGAAAGATGTCATGATCCTGAAAGTGTGAGCATGTCGGTTCGAAAGTCACAACATCACATGAAGGCAACACTACAAAGGGTGATCCAGAGATTTACTGTGGCTGATGATCTCAATGAAAGCTCGAAGATCATCAAAGATGTGGATCAATTAAAGGCCTCCACTATAAATACAAAACTATGCGGACTTTGAAGAATCGCTACTTAAGCACAAAGATTGCGGAACTTGAAGAATTGAAGTCTACGAGATCAGAACTAATAACAAAGATAGAATGCTAGGATGCAAAATGTATTTGATGGGGTGACCTCCCTTAGGGGGAGATTGTTAGGAATTGGAAATTCCATGTGAAAGTGTCGGTCACCCCAATTATGGTCTAGCATATATTAGCTCGTAGACTTGTAGTTATTTACATTGTTTAGTAGTTAATTAGTTAGATAGTAGCGTAGATTAGTTTAGAGTAACACCGTGGAGGAAGGACGGGTCTTTACCCACTGTATACCTGATCCACAGGCCGTCAGGAAGTCGTTTAATTTGTAACTATAAATACCCTTCCCTCTAAGGGAAGGGTGGAGCTTCTTTTGAATCTAACCTTTCATTTTGTGTTACAACTCTCTTTCAAGAACTCCCTCTCCTCTATTCATCTCTCTAAACAATGGCACACTTGATTTATCACCATACACGACCACCCGAATCATCAAACACAATATTTAAGATCCAACAAAGCTAAATACCGACTCCGTAACACGGTGGACCAAACCAACACGACTATTACACAACAAATATGTGAAATATCAAATACAAGATTTTGCTACAGAATTCTGGTGGAGGAACAAATCAACCAAGGACCCCTTGCTTGGATGACTTGTAGAATGCTCGTGATCTCGCCTTAGAGAAGGACCTATATGAGAATCACTAAAGAAAGAAAGAAAGACGTACTCTCTAGATCAAGTGATCTTTTGTTAGAAGAGAATGAGAGTATATGAGAGAATTAGTAAGAATAAGGGTGAGTTAGAATGAAGAAATGGCTCTCTATTGATAGGCAAAACTTGCCACTGTTCCCCGGATCCCACGGATCCTTCCCACAAGGGATCCGTCTAGTGTAAACCTAGGGATCCGTGGGACGCTCCTCTTTGCGCATGGGTTTTTTGGTTATGGGTCATGGGTCATGGGTTGGTCCATGGGTATTTCTTTAGATACAATGTATCTAATGAGTACAATGTATCTAGTCAAGTGGGTATGGGTCAATACCATGGGTTATGGATATGATCCATGGGTAGTGATTTTTACCCATCCTAATAAACTATTACAACAAATGATTTATTATAACAATTTGTATTTAAATGGCTATATGTAAATGCTTTACAAAAATAACATGTATCCTTATAATTGTACTTAAGATAACATTATATTTGTTATCAACAAAACACAAAGAGATCGCAAAATATTAATAGACGTTTTTACGGTTTATTTGTATTAACAATCTCCCCCTTTTTTTTATGACAAAACATAATGTTATGATGTGTAAAACTTAAGAATAGATGTATGTTTTGAAAGCCCCTAAGTTTTACTTCTTCTCCCCCTTTTTGTCAAAAAAAAAAGTTAACCCATCGAAGAAAAAAAAATGTGGAAAAATAGTCCACGTATCGCTTACTCCCCCTTGACGGTAGCTCCCCCTAGTTTGGGGCGTCAAGTGAAGAAAAATAAAAAAAATCCTACAAAGAAAAGGTTAGTAATAACATGCATAAGTAATCTTGTGATTGACGAGAATCAAGATTGGGAGCCAAGGTATGGAAACAAGGCCTTGTAATAAAACAACAAAATGTAGTGGTATTTGTGCCACATACAAGCATGTAAAAATAAGAACAAGACTTGTTCTTGAAAATGACTCAAAAGAAAAGTAATTAAAAATAGAAAATAGTAATAATGATTCCTTTCATGCTTGCATAAGATTATGGATGGAGGTTTTGATGAGTAATGGTATTGATGCGATCAAGAATGAGGTTGAGTATGAATCGCATTTCTTCCCTAACTTTTGATGAGTAGTGGATTGGAAGTTTTCCGGGTTGTTTTGATTTGTGAGTTGCGGAAGATGTGGTGGAAAAATAGTAAAATATAGATCAAAGTCCGGAATGTTTGGAAGTGGTGGTGGAAAAGAACCTAGGTGTTCTTGTAGCTTAATGGGAGCTAAGGGTGGTGATGTTTCAAGGTTATTGAAAATTGTGTTTGGAGAAGTGGGAGGTGTCAAAAAGGCTATTTCTTTTTGTTTTGGTTGTTGAGATCTTGTTGGTGTCTTAAGGAGTTCCAAAAGAGTGACTTTAGGTGGTGAGTTGATGGGTGATGAAGTTGGTGTACTTGTTAGTGATGAAGGAGGTGCTATAATGGAAGAATTTTGTGGTGAGTTATTTGTTGGTGATGAGCCATTTGATGATGGTTTTGCTAAGCAACAAGGCCGGATGCTAATCCGTGCGGATATCCTAGAGTTTGATAGTGGTATTTTGGAAGGTGGAAGTACAAAGGTTTGGATTTCATGAAGAGGATTTTTTGTACTAGGTGATTCATCTAAGTTGTAAGATCTTTTGGATGACATGATGTTGTTTGTTTGTGAAGATGAGATGAATTATGCAAGCATTTTGGGAGTCCTATATATAGAAAAACAATGCATTATAATGAATGCTTGACCCAAAATGTGGATTAAAATCTAATGATTAGATATGAATTTAAGGCATGTGATCATGAGAACACAAGCATTAAAGAACATACTCCAAAAATGAAAAGATATTGGAGTTTTCATCCAAAGTGAGAAAAATAGAAGATAAAACTAGCTTCTGTCTCACGAATCCCACGGATCCTTCCCTTGAGGGATCCGTCTAGCATTAAGGCTGAGATCCGTGGGTCTGGTGATTCAGGCAGCACAAAATTTTCTTTTTAGAAATATTTTTGCCTAGTGTGTGCCTATATGCAAACTATTTGGAGTTGCGGTTATCTCGAATCCTAAAAAGGAAAAGAAAAATAAACTAGAAGTGAAAAAGCATACTATTATGTGAGATAACCCGAGTGCTCCTAATTCATTGTTGCTTAAATGAACGTACCCGAAAATACATATTCGTTATGTGTTCTCTTTAGCATTCAAAAGACATGAGATGCAATGAAAACGAGTTTTTACTTTGTATTAATAATGAAAAAGAGATTTTTCCTAGACGTGAGAAATTGCTTTTGTGAAATTGATATGGGAAGAGGTATCATTTTTAGAAAACATTTAAAAAAGAGGTTTCTATGTGTGAATAAAAATCATTTTATCCTTTGAAAAGAAGATGTGTATGTAATTATATGTTTTCAACTTGTACTTATTTTGAAATAAAATAAGAAAAACTATGAGTTATTAGTGAAAAACTTATCTTGGGTTTTGAAAATTCCCGTATTGTTTGTGAGTTGTGCGTGAAATAGAGATCCTAGACTCAGAAAGAAGAAGGTTAGTGTTTACATACCTTGTAAAGTAAAAAATAAATTACGACGTTTGTTCCATGAGACCAAGACCAAGACGAAGTAGCTTTCCACTTTTCAAACAAATAGAACTCTTTAGGAGAATCAGCTTCCTTAGAAATTGCTTCTTCACCAGAATCCTTTTGTGTACCTGCATCAACATTAGTCGAAATTCCTGCAATGATAGGCTCATAATTCATAGATTTGGTTAGCATATCAATGTCAAAAAGCCAGTCTGGTCCTTTGGTCTCAACACTAGGAGTCTTTTCACTGAATTGAACATGTAAGTTCTCTTCAACAATTTTAGTCCTCCTATTGTATACTCTAAAGGCTTTACTATTTGAAGAATAGCCTAAAAAGTATCCATCATCAGCTTTTTCTTGAAACTTGCCTAGGTAGTCTATGGTATTCAAGATGGTAACAGGACACCCAAAAGGTTTTAGGAATGCAATCATTGGCTTCCTATTATGTAACATCTCATAGGGGGTCTTGTTATGAGGCTTCACTACCTTACTTCTATTCTGCACATAACATGCAGTGCCTACAGCTTCAGCCCAAAAGGTAGTTGGTAACTTAGACTCTGACAGCATAGTCCTAGCAGCCTCAATTAGTGTTCTGTTTTTCCTTTCAGCTACACCATTTTGTTGTGGTGTTCTAGCAACACTAAACTGTCTCTTTATACCCTTAGCTACAGGCGATTCATCACATCATTCTTAAACTCAGTTCCATTATCACATCTGATTACCTTAACCTTATGAGTTACTAGATTTTCTATCTTAGTAATGAAACTCTTGAGGATCTCACTAGTCTCACTCTTAGCAGCCAAAAAATATACCCAAGAAAATCTACTATAATCATCAGTGATAACTAGGCAATACTGCTTATGGTTCAAACTCTTGACAAAAGTGGGTCCAAATAAGTCCATATGAAGCATAAACAGTGGTTGTGTGATGGTGTTTACAGTTTTGATCTTACAAGAAGCTCTATGTTGTTTTCCTTTTTGACAGGCCACACACAGTTCCTTACACTCAAAAACCTTAGAAGGTAACCCTCTCACTAAGTTCCCTTTAACCAGTTTATTGATTGTTTTGTAATTGAGGTGACCTAATCTTCTATGCCATAACTCAGACTCATCCACAGATGCTTTAGCAAACAAACAGGTTAAGGACCTATTAGGAATTACATCTTTAAGATCAAAACAGTATATATTTTCCTTCCTAGGTACCCTAAGTTGTATAAACTTCTCATCAGGCATCTTAAACTCAGGAGACAACACCACACATTCATTTCACCAAAAGTACCCAGTTTTTCTTATCACACATTTGAGAAACACTGAATAAATTGTACTTAAGTCCCTGTACCAAATAGACTTTTTCAAAGTCCAAATTCCCTGTTCTGATGGTGCCTCGTCCAAGTATTTTTCCTCCCTTTGGATCATTGCCAAATACCACATAACCTCCATCAAAAGCTTCAAAATCTTCCAGGTTGCTCCCATCCCAAGTCATGTGCCCAGAGCAACCACTATCAAAAACACCTTTGTCTTTTAGCTCATCTTGTAGATTTCCCTGCACATGAAATAAAACAAGTTAGTTCCTTTTGTGGACCCAAGCCAATACTGACTTGGGTCTGCCCTGTGCATCAATATAATCAAATTTCTTTAGGTCCATTGATGCACAGTTGACATGATGTAAAACCTTGGTCTTAGGTTTCCATTGCCAACTAGCTGAGGCCTTAACAGCATAAAAATAATTTCCAACCACTGTATCAGTTATCACCTTTGGAATTTTTAAAACTTCTTTGTTATCTGTGGTGATTTTTAGCTTATCAGTGGTTTGATTTTGCTTAGCCGTGTTTACACTTTGCTTAGCAGTGGTTGGAACCCATTTGGGAGAAGCAGTGACAATTGATTTTGTATTCCCATTTCTCATCAACACTGCATTTGGAATCAAGTTTTTGTTTGGATGAGGGTTTGTATTCTTTGAAAAGTTTTGATGATTTACCCTTCTCCAATGATTCCATACTTGTGGTCTTTTTTTATTACAATTTCTCTGTAAGTGTTCAAAACTACCACATACAAAACAAGCCTTTTTAACACATTGAAACTCATCACCTAATCTGTTAGAAATTAGGCCATTTAAGCTTCTTTGATTACCCCTAGGTTTATATTGTTTCATCTGTTCCCTAGGTATTTCCCTGTACTCTACTACTTTCTTGGTAATTTTAGCTCCAAATCTAGGTACAAGGTTGACTTGCTGAGAATCAACTTTCTTAACTTTTTCTATCTCTTTAGACTTTGTTGATTCACTACTATCTTCCTCAGAATCTGATTCCCAATCTTCAATTATGGGAGCATCAGATGACTTATCAGAACTTATCTTAGGTGTTTCAGGTTTACTTAATCCTTCTACAGGTTTGTTAAAGCTGAATTCACTACTAAATGACAGTTCTTTAGCAGGTGGTGCATTTTTCATCAAAGAGGGTGGTGGCATATTATTGTATCCAAGACCAGTACCATCTTTGAACAGTTTTTGACCTATTGGTTTATTTACTAGATCAGAAGCATATTGTGTTTTGGCAACCCTAACAACATGTTTTTCTTTTTCATCTAGGGCCTTTTGTTTTACACTCTCTGCCTCTGCTAGTTTATCTTTAAGAATTTTAATCTCTCTATCTTTAAGATCAATTTCAACACCTAGTATATTGATCTTTTCTACATACTCAAACTCACATTTAATACAGTACCTTAGTTTTTCTTCCACACCCTCTAGACCAACTCTATAACCTAAGTTATCTAGAGTCAATCTTTCTACTTCTTTCCTCATGCTCTCAGTGATAGCTTTTTGAGATTCTAAGTTATCATAACATGATTTAAAAGAACAAGTAGATGTTTTAGAATCATTAGATACCTCAGAATCTGAACTAGAAGATGAAGCATAGGCCATTAGAGCAAAGTTATGCTCTTTTGAAGCTTCACTAGCAAGAAAAGCTGCATTAGGACCTTCTTCAATCTGATCACTCCAGTCATAATCTCCAAGCCCATCTTGAGCAACCAAAGCTGAAGAAGCAGCAGGCTCTTCTGTGACCTTCTTAGTGCCTTCAATTCTCTTAGGAGCTCGACATTCCCTAGCAAAATGACCTTTCTTCTTGCAATTAAAGTACTCCATCTTGCTCTTGTCGAATCCTGCTCTCCTTTGACCATCATACTTAACCTGTCTTCCAGTCCTTCTCAGAAACTTCCTTGCTTGAAGAGTCAACATTGCCATTTGCCATTGAAGATTAATCTCCTCAAGATCATCAGGATCAATTTGATCTAGATCTTGATTAAGAACAGTAACACTGGTAGTTAAATCAGCCAGAAAGGCACAAATTGCAC
Source organism: Chrysanthemum makinoi (assembly GCA_910596185.1). Classification (NCBI taxonomy): domain Eukaryota; kingdom Viridiplantae; phylum Streptophyta; class Magnoliopsida; order Asterales; family Asteraceae; genus Chrysanthemum; species Chrysanthemum makinoi. Next base: position 332,827,681 of record OU343222.1, read on the forward strand.
CATCACTGACATTATCACTAACAATGGTATTGTTTGCAATAGCCGTGGTTATACCATAGGCAGCAGTGGATACATCTTGTGGGCTCTTGTGATTAGTGGAAACAAAAGCAATGTTTTGATTGGAAGAAGATGTATTGACAAAGTTATTCTCAGACTCATAAACCTTCAAGTTATTGAAGAGATTGTCCAGAGTCATCTTAGGAAAATCCTCCTTATTTCTCCACACAATTGTATAAATAGCCCATTCAGAGGATAAACTCCTAATGAACTTCAAATTAATATCTTCTTGAAACCTAGCACATAGACAAACACTAAACATGATATCCGGCCTACTAGCCGTGAGGTAGAGAAGACTACCAATCATGCCACGATATTTAGTATTATCGACGGATTCGCCATCTTCATCTTTAGTGAGTTTGGTGTCGGATGACATTGGTGTCCTAATTGGTTTCGACTCTTCTAGACCGAATTTCTTTAACATCTCTTTTATGTATTTAGATTGATTAAAGAAGATACCATCTTCTACTTGTTTGATTTGTAGACCAAGAAAGAAACTAAGTTCTCCCATCATACTCATCTCGAACTCGTCATGCATGATTTTGGAGAAATCATCACACATGTCTTGACAAGTGGATCCGAATATAATATCATCTACATATATTTAAACTATGATTATATGTGACCCTCTTTTCTTAGTAAAAAGTGTGTTGTCAACTAACCCCATGGTATAGTTGTGTTTGATTAAAAATTACTTGAGTCTATCATACCAAGCTTTTGGAGCTTGTTTAAGACCGTAAAGGGCTTTCGTTAACTTATACACATGTTTAGGTTTTTCAAAATCGATGAAGCCCGGAGGTTGAGCTACATATACTTCTTCATTAATAAAACCATTTAGAAAAGCACTTTTGACATCCATTTGATAAAGCTTTAGATCATTAGCACAAGCGTAAGCAAGAAGTATTCTTATGGACTCTAATCTAGCCACGAGGGCATAGGTCTCATCAAAGTCTATTCCTTCTTGTTGTTTATACCCTTGGGAAACGAGTCTAGCCTTGTTTCTAGACACTACTCCGTTTGCATCTAACTTGTTTTTATAAACCCATTTGGTTCCTATTATGGTTTGATTACTAGGTGGAGGGACAAGTGTCCAAACATCGTTAGAAACAAATTGATTTAACTCTTCTTGCATAGCCATTACCTAACTTTCATCTTTTATGGCTTCTTGTGTATTCTTAGGTTCTATGTTGATCCCAGTTGAGCAAACGATCTAATATAGAAACTGACTTGTAACAAAAGCTTATTAAGTATTACGCGGAATTTAACACTTAATCTTAAGAAGAAGAACAGTTAACATTCAACACCTCAATATTATTTATTAATACGAATACTCTTACAGTATTAGGGTTTTGCAACCTTGAAGTGTATCGACCTTAGATATAAAACTTACATATATCTAACCTAACCTAGAACCTCCTTTTATAGACTAAGGAGTCCTATACATTATACAATATGTAACCTACAAGATAAATATCTTTTCCATATTTATCTAATACAATAAACTAAACCGACTATACAAGACACTAGCAGTGGTTACAATATATCGTCCGTGGTTACACATTACTACTAGCCGTGGTTGTCTTCATCAGCGGTTCCATCCTTCTGTCCGTGGTTATATCAACACTGTCCGTGGTTCCAGTACTTAGAGTAATTCATGATTCAAGGAACCAAAAACCCAACAATCCTCCCCTAAACTTGATACATTCCACCAGAATTCTCAAGTTTCCTTTAAGCTCAAAACATTTGAATTGGAGGATGTAGCCAAACACTTATGAGATTTAAGAATTGTCTCATATTTCTTCAACAAATCATAAGCTTGACCATCATAGGGTAACAGCATCTTGATAATACCAGGTTTCAACATCTGAGCAATAATTCCTGGATACTTATTCAACTGAGGATATTCACCTTCTACAAGCATATGAATAATCTTTCCAGAAACAGTTAAAACATGAACTCCACAGATTTGATACAAAAACCATCTTGTTACATTACCATTGTAGAGTACTTTCCACTCAGGTTCATCATGAGTTGGTTCAAATAAAATCTTCAAGTTATAATAGATCAGTCTCTCATGATAATCATTTGGATGTACTTCACCAAACTTATTCTTGTAAAGTCTCCAAAGATTCATCAAATCATCCCTTTCAAAGTACTGAAGCATTTGTGAAAATTTGTTATACTCATAAACTTCATTGTTGAGTCTTTGAATTTTCCAAACTCCTTCACTTCCATCATTAAGCTTAAACTCATAAGAAACAATTTGATTAACATCTTCAACTTCTTTCAATCTTTTAGAATCAGATGTTTCTTAAATCTCAGACTTTCTCTTTCTTTTACTTTGAATCCACTCATCATCCTTCTTAATCCACTCTTCTTCCTTCTTAGAATTCATTGGACAGAAATCATCATTATTAATCCTCATACACCTTTCATAAATCTCATGAATTCTTTCAAACGAACATTTACTAAGATTTTCAGAAATGTGAATGCCTGAATTCTTAATAATTTTCATTAGTACATTCCTCATCTGTGCCATTGAAGGAGGTTTCTTTCTTATAATTTGTTTCCTTCCTTCACTAACCTTCCTTGCCCATTTACTCAAAAGCCTAGCTTTTTCCTCATCATCCAACAAATTCCATTCTTGTGCAGTAAATTCATCATGTATTTGTTGAGAAGCTTCAAGAAAGTTTTGTGATTCATACCATATAGCTAACCATCTCTGACTAGCTTCCTCTTCAGCTTGCTTTCTTTTCTCTAAAGCTGCCTCTTCTTCAACTATTATGTTCTTTGCATACTCTGCATCATAAGCTTCTTGTTCTGCTTTAGATTTGAACTTCAGCTCTGGTACTGCAACCCCTTTACCTTTTCCAATATCAGATTGAACCACTTTCTTCTTCAAAGGTTCACCAATAACTAAACTTTTGCCTCTGGGTTTAGGTTTAGTTGCAGTAGATTGAACAGATAAAACAGGTGCAATAATAGGTGTAGAAATAGATGAAGTTTTACTTAGATTTATCAAAGTACTTGCAGCTTCTTTCTCAACTTCTTTAGACTTAGGTAGTGATACAGAGAGAGTTGTCACAACAGTGGAAGTGGTTATGATAGCAGTGGGTATGATAGTAGTAGGTATGATAGCCATGTCTGTTACTGCAGCAGTGGTTAGAGGAGTACTAACCGTGGTTTCAGACATACCATCAGTGTTTGTGTTCTGTACTACATCTTCTACAACTTTCTTCACATTTTCAAGAACTGCCTCATTCCCATCTTTATCAGATACCAAAAATGTTTGATCACCACTATCAACATCTTCTTCCATAGATACATTAACAGCCTCCCTCATTCTTGCCTTCACTCCTCCCCTGTTTGGATACATCCTCCATATTCAGAGCTGGAGAGGAGTCCACCTTCTTTTTCGTTCTTCTTAGCTTCCTTAAAGCAGCAATCCCAGGCCTTTTCATCTTCTCCAAAACCAAAACCCTGTGCTTCAATCTCCTAATATCCTTTCCTTGAAACACAGCCAACTCCTGTAGACCCGAAATCGTCTCCTCCATCTTAGTACATTTAACCGTCAATTCATTTAAGCGTTCAAGAATATCCTCCCCACTTCGACCTGTGTGAACTGGTCCAAGAGGTGGTTCATTGGAAAAGTCATCATGTACAAACTCAGAATCTGTCAATTCATGTTCAGGTTCCAACCTATCCTCATCACTTCGAGCTGTGTTAACTGCTCCGAGAGGTGAATCCTTGGATATAGAAAACATAGCATCAGACCGAGCCTGAACATCTATGCACCCTGTATTAGCCAAGTGGCTAGGGATTCCTCCACCTGTGTTAAGTTCCAAGGAACTCTCCACATTAGGAGTTGCCAAAGGTTGGGTATTATTTATGTTTCCACTATCCTGACCAGAAACAAAGCATGAAAACACGATTTTGGGGATATGGAGAATTGTACTGGTGACAAGTTAATAATCCAAGTCAATTACATGTACAAGGTGGCGTTATTAAGCAAAGAATCGATAGACAAACTCTAACTCTTTCTTTGCTTTTCTTGTCACTTTCTTGATAAAAATAAGCAGGATGACAGTCTGTATATTTTTCTTTCTTTTTCTATTTTTTTTTTCATTTTCGTTTTTTTAATCATACACTTTTGCCCTGCAATCTTTTGATCTACTGAAAATAAATAACATAGATACTTTGGGATTTACAACTGCATCACTACACTTGTATTTTTGTATAAATATAAACAAACTAATGACCCAAATTTCAAGGATGAAAACATGTGGAGTACTTAAATATTAACGTATACATGGGGGCAATAATTTGACTTTATTCCCCATTAATCCATAATAAATATTGTACTACCATAAGTCACAATCTTCTAAAAATTGTATTTACAATATATGCCTCGACTTAATAACCATGTAATCAACTAGATAATTAACTAAGGGTTTATCATAAATGTTGTAACAATAATGCAGTAAAAATGAGTGCATACAAAGAAAGCTAAGGCGATTTGGGTGTAACATCTAGTGGGGTGTAAACAATCATCTTCATTAATATTTTGGAATCCACCGAAATATCACAAGAACCACGAAAAGGATAGGCTCAGAGGGGTTCACTAGGGGTATATTGTAATAAAAATGAGTACATAGCAAGGGTGTGTGATAATTGCTTGACCAATGTAGCCAATATAATTATAATAAACATGTTAAAAACAAGGTATTAGGATTTAGTAAATCGAGTTATTAAAGTGTCGGTCACCTAAAGTATATGTAATCATTAGAAAGCTCGTAGTCGTAGTTATTTAATGTTAGGAAGTAATTAGTTAAGCAACACCGTGGAGGACGGACGGGTCTTTACCCACTGTATGCCTGATGCACAGCCCGTTAGGTGGCGATTTGTGTAAGACTATAAATACTCTCTACCTCCCAAGGTAGAGAGTTGGAGCTCATAATAATATTTTCACTTTCTCTCACTAAGTTCTCAAACCTCTAACTATTTCTCTCTCTAAAACCTTGAATTATACGCCTACTTGTGATCATGTTATGATGTGTCTGTGAAATCCAATATGTTACAATTGGTATCAGAGCCATGGTTTGATCATCTCTCTTACATATCCTTGGATTTCTAGTGGTTTTAGATGGTTTTTGAGTTTGAGAAAGTTTAGTGGTTTTTGCATCATTTGGATCATTTCTTGTGTTAAAGTTTGAATTTTGTGTGTACTTTTGTGTTTAGAATCATTGTAAGTTCTTGGGTTTGGATTTGGAAAGCTTGAATCACTGTGGTTGGGCTTGGTTTAGATTGAAAAGTGTGTTTTTGAAGTTTTTCTTGGTAGCGACTTGGGTCTTTTAGAGTTTTTCATCGTAGCGACTTGCTTCAGTAAAAGTTAGCGAGTTACAGTGTTAATTATTAGTGATTTGGTCCTAGCGACTTGTCTATTGAGACAAGCCGACAAACAGTAAAACTTAGTGGATTCTCCACTACGGCTAGCGACTTGGTGAAGTTAGCGACTTGCTTTCAATTTTGTTCGCGACTTGTACTTAGTATTCTTAGCGATTTGTGTCTAGCGACTTGGGTCTTAGCGAGTTTCTCTTTAGCGACTTGACTGCTTAGCGATTTGGTGCTTTAGCAACTTGTGTTTAGCGACTTGGTTCACAGCGACTTGAGCTTTTAGCGAGTTGTTACTTAGCGACTTGTTGTCTTTTCCCGACAAAACTTCAAACGGCTATAACTTTTGATCCGTAACTCCGTTTTTAGCGTTCTACCCATCAAAACGACCGTGAGAACGAGGAGAATGGCACGCCGAATATAGTTCATTCGGGTCAACCTTAGAGGCCTAAATCCGCTCCGAACAGAATTTATTGAGGTTTTTATGTTTTTAGACCTAAATTTCTCCATATAAACGGGCATAAACCAATCCAAATCTCAACCAAACAACATCTCTGCTAATCCTACTTACAATAATAAGTCCTAACACACAATTTTCTATCATTGTGTCGATCCATCAATCATCTTAACACATTCCATTGGTCATTCCTTAACGGTTTGGTCTTGATTTTAGTAAAATCCGGCGAAAGATTCTATTTCTTGGTTTAAATCTCAGACCTGTAAAATCCCGTGTATACAAAAACATCATGTCTTATACTCCTGATTCATTGATTTCAGAAGTACTCAAACTGTATGATGCTATGGACAACCATGAGAATATTAGCTATACTGAACAGTTACAGATGATGGAATCAATCAATGATGATTTGAGTTCTTTATGCTCTGAGTCCAATGAGAAAGAATTGCACCATTTTTTACTACAGAATGCCATGCAAAAGGAAAGTAGTATTGAACCTTATCAACAACTTCACTCACACCTTATGTTACTCACACCGATTGGACTGGAACAAACATGTATTGCCCTTTTCCGTCAAGACTTATCCACATTAACGGGAACAGTACTATTGAACTTAGAACAATTGGAACAACAACTTGATAAAGAAAAGGTTCAAAAGGATAGTTCCAGTGCTGCACTTCAAGTGATCCACAACCAATTCCAGTCATTCATCAGTGGGGAATTTTCATCATATTATGATCAAGCCATGACTGAAATGTCTTTCAAGAGACACACTGGAATGGAAATTAGCATGTTCATTGAGACATTTATCCAACTCATGGATAATGTGGAGAAGTACATTGAGGAAGTTACACAGAAAGATGAAAAAGTGGATGAGAGTCAGGTGCAATTGAGAGATAGTTGTGATGAGTCTGGTAATGTATCAGTTGAAAGGTCGGGTGTTGCTGAATGCAGAATATCAGAGACAACTAAGAATAATGTAACCAGCTGCTCAGTAATTCCGTTCACAAAAGAAGTGGATGCGGTGATCAGTAAGGTGAATGAATGTCGGGTACAATCAATAGATTGTAGTGTTGAGATCGGTAAGGCATCGGATGATGGATCAGTTGACACTGAATACAGAGGTTCAGAGACAGATAAGCTTGAAACAGCCAGTAGTTCAGTGACTCTTGTTACACATGATGTGGATGCAAATATCAGACAGACTGATGAACAGGTGTCATGTGATGAGGTACCCTTAACTGTTCAACATAGTGCATCTGCTAATGTACCTAAACAAACTGATCTTAATACTGAACATGATTCTGATAAATGTTCCTTGGTTGAGGCTGAGACTAATAAATTCAATACAAATGATATGGTTGATAAAAAGGCTTTTGATGAACTTTCAAACAAATTCTCAAAACTTTAAAACATTGCATTTCACTTGAAATTGCAATACAAAGAAAGGAGGAAAGTTTTCAAATTAAGAAACCATGTAAAAATCCGGAATTTCCTGAATTTCGTGAATTTTTTGAAATAAACGATTTAAAAGCTCAGCTTCATGCCAAACACTCGACTATCAACAATTTGAAGAAACATATTTCTGATATGCATGTGAAAAGTAATTTGGTTACAAGTAATTCTGATGTTAATGCTATTGATGATATTCAAATGAGAAATGATGAATTAGCGGTTTGTGTGGCCAAATTACTAAAGGAAAATGAGTCTTTGAGAAAGCATCACATAGAACTAAGTGACTCTGTCAAAGAAACTAGAACTAAGTCAATGGAACAAACAAAATCTTTGATAGCAAAAATTGATGAACTCAAAGCTCAACTTCAGGAAAAGAGTTTCGCTATTGTTGCCCTGAAAAATAATCTTAGGAAAACTGTAGGGAAAAGTGTGAACACTAAGTTTACAAAACCATCAACCTTGGGGAAACCAGTTTCTCATCCCATTAGAAACCGGTCTGTTGTTAGGCAGCCTACTGCGTTTATATCCGAAAGACTAAAATTTTCAAAAACACGGTTTGCCTCCCAAGTTGATAAGAAACAAATTTTGTCAAAAACAGTCACTTCACCTGAGTTGCCTAAGAATTATGCTTCAAGTTCCTCTAAACCTCAACATGCAGCTACTTCTACTCCCAGAACCTCTAGGATTGGTTCAAAAAATGTGTGAAAACCAAGCATTAAAATTCAGAATACATATGATATGAATGTCTTGTGGAAGAGCTATTATCTAGAAGATGCTAGGAAAAAGGCACAGATTCGAAAAGACGGAATTTTAGGTTCAAGACCTAGGGTGATGAATTCTACGAGGTTTCAAGGCACTGCTAGTAGTTGTAAATCATTACCTAGGAACACTCTACATAAGTCTAGGGATTGGCTTGCATCTAAGAGTAGTTGTGTTTCGGTTAAAACAATTCCCGTAGCAGATCACTCTAAGAACTCTAGATCTTTTTCTAAACCTAATCAACCTATTTACTCGAATTGTCTTAAATGTGTCTTTAAAGCAAATCATGATAATCGTTTTTCTAAATCCCTGAATAAAGTTAATGCTCATGCTAAGATACAATCCACTAAGACTACAAACGGTGCTAAGGTTCAACCTGTTAAGTCTAGGACTTTCAGTAAGTCATCTTCCGTGCATAAGAAGCGAAACAAACCTAAAACATCACCTAGATGGATACCAGCTACTAAATCTTTGGAGTCTAGGAATATCGATAAGTCTTCCACTATGCATAAGAAGCCTAACAATCCTAGACCTTGCCATAAGTGGATACAATCTGGTAGAATGTTTAAGGATGCTGGACTAAGGTGGATACCTACCGGAAAGCTGTTTTCCAATGGCAAAATCAAGGTTGACAGTGAAGCCCCAAAGAGTTTGGATACTAATGTCACTAACCCATATATATGCAATCAAGCTTATAATATTAGTACATGTACTCCTTACTTAGTTGCAGATACTTCGATCCTTCAATACATGGATTGGCTTAAAGTTTGGATAACAAAAGGATTGATATCTCATAACTCACGGGTTCTAGTAACTCAACCTTGATATTCAAGCGGCAATGAAGTCTGTTCAATTCAGTTAAGGCCTCGTACTTCATCATAATGGTGTCTGCAGATAACACTTCAGGCCCCGTTCCTCAAAGAAAAGAAAGGTGTACGCTTCAGTGCGCTTTATCTTCAAAAGAAGAGAAATCTTCATGTGTATGCCATTCTCATCGACATTCTTCATCAACAAGCTTCATGTTTTTCCACGCTCTTTCAACCCTCAAGTGGATCTACATTCATTGGTGTATATTCTTATTCACTTGTTCAAATCAAAAATGGCAACTTCGGATGCAATTTTTGATGGGGAGAAGAGTGCATATACTACATGTTGATGGATGCTTGAATTATTGTAATATGACTCTCCTTCAACGCCTAATGCCTCACTTACGAAGGATAACTGGGATTCATTGGTTCAAGATATGTTTGATGAGTACTTCCAAACTCCAACGAATGTTGATCATCTAGTTTCTGAAGCTCATGCTCCGGTTCCTACTGACTCAACTGGTTCACCATCTAAGAAGTACTTCTCGGAATCCTCAAGTAACATTGCCTCCAGTTATTTCACAAGGCGTTGATAATGACTATCATGATATTGTAGATGCACTATTGAATAATGATCCACTCTTTGGTATTCCTTTGCCAAATCTTCACGGTTTATTGTTCATGAATAATGATCCGCTCTTTGGTATTCCTTTGCCAAATCTTCACGGATTATTGTTCCTCTCATTGTGCACGCTATAAATCAACCACATGAACATTAAGGAAAATGACTACCTCAGCCGCTCGAAAACATTATTGGTGAATTTTCCAGATCAATCTCTACATGTATACCTCTAGGAAGATTGCATTAATGTTGAGGAATCATTTGTTCTGGTTCATTCAGTGAGTCAATATACACCCGATTGTATGTTTATTCACGTGTTGGACATTTGACACAAGTTGATTACTTCGGAGTTAATCATTTATCGCTTATTTGAGATTGAAGTTAAATTTCACAAAAGTGTGTTCTTATTTGAAAACTTGCACGGGTCTAAGAATTTTAAGTTGAAGACTTGGTTTATCTAGTTACCAGATGTCGGGATGGATGGTTGAAGACCTGGTTAACTATCACTTTAAAGGTGTTACGTAGTTTTACTCAGTGACACACGCAATTGTCGTTGTAGATAACCGCAAGAGGTGTTAATGTCTCATACTTCGGTTGAGTATTGAGTACTTGGAGATTTGCTTGGAGCATAAATTCGCGACACCGTTCTTCCAACATGAGTGCAAGCATAAGTCACGACTGCGGGAAAATCCTACTTCAGTTTCAAGTTTGGTATATCGGGTTTGCTTCATCACTGGTTACTTCAATTTGTCCACATATGGGTTGGTAAAGATAGTCAGGGAGAGTTTCTGTAGCAGTTGATTCTCACATGATTCATATGAGCTAACTTTTTGTTCTTCTCTATTTCAAGAATATTTGGTATGTATAATGTGTTGCTGATTCTGAGGTATCAAAACCAGCAAGGGGGAAGGAGACATACATCTAATCGCACAACGAGTACACGTGATGAACTTAATACTTCTTATCTATTGAAGTAATCCTGGGAAAGACAAATGTCATAACCGCAGAGAAACTCAGTGTTTAACTCGTAGCCTTTGGTGTGTTATTCCAACTATTTAGGGGAAGGTTGTATTATTCCAACTATTTGGGGGAAGGATATATTATTCTAATCATTTGGGGGGAAGTGGTCTATGGATACTTTTGGTATGTGTTAACTCAGCTTTCAGTTGGAAGAAATATGAGAAGAATATTTGGAGCGTGAGATGATATTGCTTATCGACATCTTCTATATGGTTTATGGTAGTGCTTCCGGTTATTGTTCATGTACACAATGTAATGATGATTCCGATGAGATCGCAACCATCAGGGGAGAGATATGTGTACATCAGGGACGCACAACATGTTCACATGATCGAGGTTAATCAGTTATTCCGGAGTTGATATCCGCAGAGAAGATCAGTGATTCAACCAGTTACTGTGATGTCGTTGTGTCTACTCTGGTTGGGTACTTGTGTACATTATGGGCTGATTGGTTATATGCAAGATAACTGGAATGCACCTGGTAAAATGAAGATGTTGATATATTGTTCCCCTGAATAGACAACTGGTCAATCTCGAAGAGTAATGTGTACATCGGGGACGCACAACAGGTTCATGTGATCGGTCTTAATCAGTTATTCCGGATTTGATAACCACTGAGACGATCAATGTTTCAACTTGTTACTTCGTTGTTATCGTCTTCTTCGGGTTCCTGAACTTCATACAATTAGACTGTTTGCTTCACTTCTTCTTGGGAGAAATGGTCTTTTTACGAGGATTGTCGGTTTGGGGGAAGCTACCAAAGATTCACTTTTTGAAGGCTCAAGCTCTTGCGACGATTCAAGAGCCTCTAATGCTTTGGTGGTGAAAGTTTAAGAGATGATGACTTCTATCTTCAAGAGCCTCGAATGTAGAACTAGAGCCTCGAATGTAGAACTAGAGAAGACAGTGTATATTGTTTGACATGTTCCAAAAAAGAGTTTCGCTTTTTCCCAAGAATTTGCCATATCACATAATACTAAATTAAGACAATGACAGCACATGGCATATAAAAAGCTCTTGGGTTTATATCAAGTAATCTTTTTTGGACACCTTGATGTTTTCCCTTCATATTAGATCCATTATCATATCCCTGTCCTCTAACATGGTTAATATCTAAATCAAGAGATTTCAAAACATCGTGTAGCACATTAAAAATACCTAAACCTGATGTATCTTCTACGACCAAAAACTCTAAGAAAAACTCTTCTACTTTTATAGGAGAACTCGATACATCAACACATCTAATAATTAATGTCATTTGTTCTTGACGACTTACATGGGGAGTGCAATCAAGAATTACCGAATAATATTTTGCCTCTTTAATTTTTTTAATTATTTCATTTTTTATCTCGGATGCCAACATTTCAATCAACTCATTTTGAATTTTGTTACTTAGATAATGATAGTGAGTTTCTTTGTCTTTAATTCTGCGAAAATGTTCTTTCATGATAGGATCAAACTCAGCAATCATTTGCATTATGCCTAAAAAGTTTCCTTTAGGCTTTTTATATAGTTTTTCATTTGAACCACGAAAAGGCACATCATATTCTGCTAGACATTTCACAACAACAATTATTCTAATTAGAATTTCGTTCCAATGTGTAGTATCTTTTTTTATAAGTTATTGTAACTCTTTATCAATTGTTTGATTCGTATTTAACCTCACCCGCAACTCAGACCAAGTTCTAAAATTAATCATATGCTCAGAACTATTTTCATGAATTTTTAAAGTATTGCTAAGATGCTTCCAATCATTTATTCCTTCATTTGCCAATTGACTTCTAGATCTAGCAGTTTTAAATAACTTACAACAAAAACAAAATACTTTATCAAGCTTTTTTGAGTAAATCAACCATTTTCTATCATAAGAATCCTCATTACGTAACTTACGTACATAATGTTCACAAGAAAAGTGCCTACTAAATTTATCTTTTGGATAATTTATATTAGTTTCTCTAATAACCCCTTTGCTTACAAGCAACTCTTTAATATTTGAATCCAAACCATCCCAAACTCTTACGTCAAAAATATTGTGATTAACTCCGCCAACATAACAATCTTGAGGACTTTCGTGATTTTCATTATTAGGATTTTCATCATCATCGCTAACATTAACCTCGTTAGTTTCTAGATTTTCATTGTTTTTAGGATTTTCATTATCATCATTAACGTTAACCTTATCATTTTCTAGGTTTTCATTATTTATAGGATTTTCATTATCTATATTAACGTTAACCTGGTCATTATTTTCTTCAACATTATTATTATGTTTTTTTTCGTTCTAACAACATACCCATCTATAGAACCGTGTTGAGGTCGCTCTAATTCTTGTTGAGTTTTTTTTAAACTATTTCTCTATCTTGTAAATATTTATTCGAAAAGCAAAATACAAAATTACAAAACCTTCAAAAAGCAAATAGAAAAATATAAAACTTTCAAAAATCCATAAAAATTTGAAAAATCTTGAAAAATTAAAAATATATATATATATATTATCATTTTTGTCTTGCTTTTCTCGATTCTAAAATATCTACGGTCTTTGTGTTGTCATTCAAAGAATGACATGGTACTTTAGATATTGTTCGAATGTTCATAAAATAATAATAATAATAATAATAATAATAATAATAATAATAATAATAATAATAATAATAATAATAATAATAATAATAATAATAATAATAATAATAATAATAATAATAATAATAATAATAATAATAATAATAATAATAATAATAATAATTTGGGAGAATGTGAAACAATGGTTTATTGTCATTTCAGGCAGTAACCCGCTTTTTAAAGAAAGAACAGAGCCATGCTTAATCTTAATATTTTCAAACCTCATGCTCTGATTCTTAAAACAAATATTTTTCCTTCAAATGATTCTTCAGAAAAATATTTGTCATCTAATGAAAACAAAAATGCTTTGAAAATAACTCGGTCTTAAATTTTGAAAATCATCTGGACTTGACACTTGTCAAAATTTCTATCTCTCAATCAATAACTTATGTCATTGATTGAGGGGGAGAATGATTTCAATTAAATCAAAAGGTTATTTGTCATACAATTGTTTTCAAAAGATAATCATGCATGTTTAATCAATGGAGTGTAAAGTCTCAATCCGATCCTTATCAGTTAAAATGTTTTTATAATCAAGTCAAAATTCTCCTCAAAAGCTTTCAAAATCAATTTAAATCTACAGAGATCACAAATCTCAAATGATTTGAAAATTGTGATCGGGGGAGAATTTGTAATTTAAATTGGATTTAAACTGATAATTCGATAAATGGTTTCATAAGTGTTTAGCAAGCTTTCCTCCCCGCATGTGCCAAACGATTTCAAAATTTTCATGCACATGTTGAGGGGGAGCATCTATTTCAAACCACAAAGAATTGAAACGTGATTGATTTGTATCTAAGTGCAGATTCCCTCTAGTATGTGCAAAACTCTTCAAACCTCGAGGCACATATTGAGGGGGAGCAAACTTTTGAAAACCTCATCCTTCCCCAATATGCTTTATCTACTTGATTTAATCAGGGAAGTGATGTTGATATCTTTTAGAAAATGGTGATCAAAGAAGTTAATTCTTTCTCTTGCCTCCGTGTGCTAAAACGATTTCAAATACATGATGCACATGTTGAGGGGGAGCTCTTTTTCTAAAAATATCAAAAACAATTCAGGTACAAAATGCTTTGATAATATATCACAAGTATCTAGATTGGTTTTTCAAATGGTTTTCGATTGGTTCCAATGGCAGATGAACAATACCAAATAGACCGACCAAATTTACTTTATGTATGGTGATATAAGGATGATAAGGTTAGGTATTTGTTCCCATGATCCGCCAGAACCGGAGGGATCTACCCAGGGACAATCCACTAGATAGTGTAGAAGTCCTTAGGTATGATGAAAAAAAAAGGAGAAATGTGAGATATGGGAAGAGTGCGGACTGAGACAGAGCTAGTACTGGAATAAACCCAACAAGGTTCTGGTTATGAAGTCTCGGTAAGCACTGAATGGGTTGAAGAATGAAAAAGAATTGAATGTGAAAAGGGTGAAAATAAATATCCCTCTGATAATTCAACCTTAGGGCAGATACCGGGTTCAATTCATATGCTACTGGTGGTTACTAAGGTAACACTGGTATTGAAGACAAGACGTCATGGACCCAGTGACGCACTGCACTACAACTTCCCAAACCACTCAAGTTCCTCTTAAAAGGACTTGTTTCATTCTAACGGGGAACCGACATTATCTATCGACTTTCTCTTAGAGTTTGTTGATATTGAAGAAGGAGACCCTCTCCCTAGTCTCTGGCATTGGAACCAAATATGCAAAATTGAGTCTAGAGCCACGAGATCATCATATAAATCTCTTTAGGACACTGTCAATGAAGAATCTCTGTTTCACACAAGGTGGAAAGAGAGATGATATCTTATGAGTCCTACGCATTATCCTTGTGGTATTGCCAGAACATCTGAGTGATATGCTAACGTATTCACAATGAAGATGGAAAGCCTTCTGGAGCCAACATCAAACAAGGTCCTGGTAGGTGGCATGTGAGATCTATCCAATAGATCAACCATGTGACAACTGAACAGAAACAATGGGGCGATTCAATCTTTTGAATCAATCCTGGTTCAGGTTATGGATTGACGGATACCTTTGAAAAACCGGTCGTTGTGCTTAAAAACTCCTTTCTTTAGCACATCGACTGTGTACTAATACTTCAAAATAAAAGGTGTTTATGATTGATAATTGATTTTCATTAAAACCTTCGTTGTATTGCAAAAACAATTTCTATTGAGCGGTACACGATTGTTTTTCAAATCTCTTTTCATCAATCAGTGAATCTCAATTAGCTGGTTCACTCACTCCGTGTTGTCTTCTTTGAGACGCTCCGGTTTGAGAACAGCTAGAGCAGCTGCGAAACCCTGTCAAGGAAATTCTTCGGAATTATACCTGATCACAGGCAGTACTTGTACTGATCAACGGGGAACCGTGGGCCGTGTACCTTAATTCAACGAAAGTGATCAAAGACACTTTCGTGCGCTTTATTGCTAACTGTTGTATGCAGGTACACCCAACGTTTGCAGCTGATCAGAATGGAGAGGTCAATCCATAGCCACATGCTCACACAACACATTCATCTCTAAAGAAATCATGATAAAAGCATCAACAACTCTGATATTATCACTCCATGCTTCTGCTACGCTGCTGCCAATATCATGAATCATTTATAAAGCTTCCGCTACTCTGATGAGAAGATATCATGATCCAGAATGTGAGCATGTCGGTCCAAAAGTCATAACATCACATAATGTCAACACCACAATGGAAGAGTCAGAGATTTATGGTAGCTGATGATCTCAAAGCTGGCTCAAAACTCATTATCACGTGGATCAGTTAAAGACCTCCACTTGAATTATACAAACATGCAAAAATGAAGAATCAAAGACTACGAGCTACTAAGCAAAGAATATTCACAAGAATCCAAGAACGGTCTTAATGTATTATCTGTTTGTATTCATTGTAAATTGAGGTGACCTCCCTTAGGGGAAGATTGTTAGGATTTAGTAAATTCAGTTATTAAAGTGCCGGTCACCTCAAGTATATGTAATCATTAGAAAGCTCGTAGTCGTAGTTATTTAATGTTAGGAAGTAATTAGTTAAGCAACACCGTGGAGGACGGACGGGTCTTTACCCACTGTATGCCTGATCCACAGCCCGTTAGGTGGCGATTTGTGTAAGACTATAAATACTCTCTACCTCCCAAGGTCGAGAGTTGGAGCTCATAATAATATTTTCACTTTCTCTCACTAAGTTCCCAAACCTCTAACTATTTCTCTCTCTAAAACCTTGAATTATACGCCTACTTGTGATCATGTTATGATGTGTTTGTGAAATCCAATATGTTACACAAGGGTTATCCTAATGTCTCTTATCATTTAGTAAATCATAATCCCACAAATGTAATCTCACTAGCGATCTCGAAATGCATCACTATAGCAAGTTCTAGAATCTATATACTACCGGTACACTCATAAGCATTAAAGGTGGATGTTTTTTCCTATATATCTGAAGGCGAATCTCACAATTTTGGGATGGAATTTTTGAGTGGTAGGGTTTTTGTGATAGCTATATAACTCCTATCCATGAGACACGTTATTAAGATTAGAGTTTCACTTGTATATATCATAAAAAAAATTACATTTGTGCTAAAATTACATTTACAAGTATTTCTTTCGGTTTATTACACAGTTACTAACAAACAAGACAAATAAAAAATGCATGACTAGTTTCTAAGATGTAATTTTTATCCTTCATACAATTAAATTGAAAATTGTCCCTAATGTTCTTAAAAGTACCAAAATTGATAAGAGAAAAATAAAAGAGATTGTTAATACAAATAAACTGTAAAAATGTTTATTCATATTTAGCGATCTCTTTGTGTTTTGTTGATCACAA
This sequence comes from Chrysanthemum makinoi, assembly GCA_910596185.1. Classification (NCBI taxonomy): domain Eukaryota; kingdom Viridiplantae; phylum Streptophyta; class Magnoliopsida; order Asterales; family Asteraceae; genus Chrysanthemum; species Chrysanthemum makinoi. The sequence continues at coordinate 332,844,716 of OU343222.1, forward strand.
ATATAAAGTTATCATAAGTAAAATTATAAGAATACATGTTATTTTTGTAAAGTATATACATTTGGTCATTTACATATTAATTCATTTGTTGTACAGTAATAGTTTAATATGATGGATATTATTCAAGACCCATGACCCATACCCATGGAACTAATCCATAACCCATGACCCAAGACCCATGACCCAGGCCCGGATTTGACTATGGGCAATAAGGGCGACGGCCCAAGGGCAGCCCAGAAGGGGGGCAGCAAGCTAGAGGCCCATGTGCATGTATACTATGTTAAAATAGGGCCCATTTAAAAAAAAATAAGGCCTGCTAACTGCCACATATTTTGGAAACGGAAGTTACGAATCCACGTGATTTACTCAATCATTTATTTGACAATTGAAATTTTGACTAAATCATTAAATAAAATTAGATATTGCAACGGCAGATTTACAAAGTACAATTAAAACCTATATACCAAATATCATTATACACATATTCACGAAGAAAGGAAAACAGGCAAGTGCGCAAGGCTTAAGGCTTAAGTGTGTGAATTTATGATCACGGGAAATAAGTCTCGAATTGGAAAGACGTTTAACAACAACAAATCATCTTTTTTTCTCTTCATAAATTTGATCAAGTGATATTGTTCCATACTTATTATTTTTGCTTTTGTAGAATAATATATAATTTACACTTTATTTTGTCATGTTGCGTCCTTCACAACCGTCGGGTGCCCAAAATAGGAAACGAAAAAAAAACTCAACAAGAATTAGAGCGACCTCAACACGGTTCTATAGATGGGTATGTTGTTAGAACGAAAAAAAACATAATAATAATGTTGAAGAAAATAATGACCAGGTTAACGTTAATATAGATAATGAAAATCCTATAAATAATGAAAACCTAGAAAATGATAAGGTTAACGTTAATGATGATAATGAAAATCCTAAAAACAATGAAAATCTAGAAACTAACGAGGTTAATGTTAGCGATGATGATGAAAATCCTAATAATGAAAATCACGAAAGTCCTCAAGATTGTTATGTTGGCGGAGTTAATCACAATATTTTTGACGTAAGAGTTTGGGATGGTTTGGATTCAAATATTAAAGAGTTGCTTGTAAGCAAAGGGGTTATTAGAGAAACTAATATAAATTATCCAAAAGATAAATTTAGTAGGCACTTTTCTTGTGAACATTATGTACGTAAGTTACGTAATGAGGATTCTTATGATAGAAAATGGTTGATTTACTCAAAAAAGCTTGATAAAGTATTTTGTTTTTGTTGTAAGTTATTTAAAACTGCTAGATCTAGAAGTCAATTGGCAAATGAAGGAATAAATGATTGGAAGCATCTTAGCAATACTTTAAAAATTCATGAAAATAGTTCTGAGCATATGATTAATTTTAGAACTTGGTCTGAGTTGCGGGTGAGGTTAAATACGAATCAAACAATTGATAAAGAGTTACAATAACTTATAAAAAAAGATACTACACATTGGAACGAAATTCTAATTAGAATAATTGTTGTTGTGAAATGTCTAGCAGAATATGATGTGCCTTTTCGTGGTTCAAATGAAAAACTATATAAAAAGCCTAACGGAAACTTTTTAGGCATAATGCAAATGATTGCTGAGTTTGATCCTATCATGAAAGAACATTTTCGCAGAATTAAAGACAAAGAAACTCACTATCATTATCTAAGTAACAAAATTCAAAATGAGTTGATTGAAATGTTGGCATCCGAGATAAAAAATGAAATAATTAAAAAAATTAAAGAGGCAAAATATTATTCGGTAATTCTTGATTGCACTCCCCATGTAAGTCGTCAAGAACAAATGACATTAATTATTAGATGTGTTGATGTATCGAGTTCTCCTATAAAAGTAGAAGAGTTTTTCTTAGAGTTTTTGGTTGTAGAAGATACATCAGGTTTAGGTATTTTTAATGTGCTACACGATGTTTTGAAATCTCTTGATTTAGATATTAACCATGTTAGAGGACAGGGATATGATAATGGATCTAATATGAAGGGAAAACATCAAGGTGTCCAAAAAAGATTACTTGATATAAACCCAAGAGCTTTTTATATGCCATGTGCTGTCATTGTCTTAATTTAGTATTATGTGATATGGCAAATTCTTGTGAAAAAGCGAAACTCTTTTTTGGAACATGTCAAACAATATACACTGTCTTCTCTAGTTCTACATTCGAGGCTTTGGTGGTGGAGTGTTTGACTTGAGTATATTGATGAATTGACTCTTAAATCATTGTGTGCGACTCGATGGGAAAGTCATATAGAAAGTGTTAAAGCTATAAAAACTCAACTTTCTCAAATAAAAGAAGCTCTAAAAAAAATTAGCTAAAGTAAGTGAAGATGGAAAATTGTGTAGAGATGCTTTATCATTGGTAAATGGTGAATTTTCAAGTTTTGAATTTGTTTTAAGTTTGGTAATTTGGTATGATATTTTATTTAGAATTAATTTAGTTAGTAAGAAGTTACAATCCAATGATATGCTTATTGATATTGCATTAAAAAATTTAGAGGGATTGGTTAGTTATTTTGAAAATTATAGGGAAACTGGGTATGAAAATGCTATTTCTCAAGCTGAACAAATCGCAGAAACCATCGGAGTTGAACCTGAGTTTCCTGTAAAACGTGCTCCTTGTAGGAAAAAACATTTTGATGAGATTCCGAATACTGAAAGAGAACAACAATCTACTAAAGAGAATTTTAGAACCGATTACTTTCTTGTTTTAGTTGATATGGCTCTAACACAATTAAATAGCATATTTGAGCAAATGAAATATTTTGAATCTATCTTTGGTTTCATGTTTGACGCCTCAAAATTATTTTATTTAGATGATACCAACTTGAAGGAATGTTGTTCGAATCTCGAATCTACTTTGACATATGATAAAGATTGTGATTGACGGGAATGATTTGTTTATGGAGTTACAAATTTTGCATGACATGTTGCCTAATGGAGCATACGAGGGAGAAAGACCTTGGACATCCATTCAAATCATGGAGTTTACGAAGAAAATGGATATGTTCCCGAATGTTTTACTTGCATACAAGATATTATTAACCATTCCGGTCACGGTAGCATCTGCAGAAAGAAGCTTTTCAAAATTAAAGATATTGAAGTCTTATATGCGGAGTACAATGAGTCAAGAGAGGCTCAACGGGTTAGTGATTGTGTGTATTGAAAGTAGTTTTTTAGCAAATATCGACTATGACAAGATAATTGATGTTTTTGCTTCAAGAACCGCATGAAGACATCGATTTAGGTGATCAATTTTGTCGAACTTGTATTCGGAGTTTATCTCCTCATATTGTATCGTTTTATTTGATGAATAAAAAAATCGGCGTGGGGATGAGCCGCCTGGCTTGACTAGGTTCCAAACCCCTAAAAAATATGTTGTTTGTTTACACGGGGCATATTCACTCGGTTCGCCCAGGGCATCTGAAATCTCAGGACCGGCCCTGCCATGACCCAATATCTAGATACATTGTACCTTGTTGGGTATCCAAGGCTCATACCCATGACCTATGACCCGGTTTGCAACCCAAAACCCGGACTGGTACAACCCAGCTTGCCGGATACCTTGGATTGCACTGGACGGATCCCCCAAGTGAGGGATCCGCAGGAACCGGGCTACAGTAGAGATTTTTGCCTATAAATAGTGAGTCGTTTCTTCATTGTTACCCACTCTTCTTACAAACTCTCTCATATATTATTTCTCTCTTCTAATCTCAGATCTCTTGATCTATCTAGTAGTTCTTCTTTCTTTTGTTGTGATTCTCATATAGGTCCTTCTCAAAGGCGAGATCACGAGATACTACAAGTTATTCAAGCAAGGGGTAATTGATTGATTTGTTCCTCCACAAGATTTCTGTAGCAAGATCTTGTATTTCATATTTCACATAGTTGTTGTATAATAGTTGTGTTGGTTTGGTCCGTCGTGTTAAGGACTCGGTTTTTAGCTTTATATCGGATAAAGTGTAAGCGACGTTTTGAGGCTTCTCCGCCGTGTTGAAGGAGTTTGTTGACATAGCGCTTGAACTCTCGTGTGGGGAACTCGGGGAGTGGAGTAGGGCAAGGAAGGTGTCTTTGTAGCCGAACCACTATAAATCACTTGTGTCACTACTATCTATCCTTTACTTTACTTGTTTACATTATTTACTTTACTTATTGATTTATACTTTCTATCAGTCCATACGAATTCACATAAGATCGAATCTAAAGTTTTTGAAACTAAACTTAAAATCGGCAAAACTATTCAATCACCCTTCTAGTTTTCCACAATTGGTATCAGAGCAAGGTTTACAAAAGTTTTAAAGTAAATTGTATTTTAAAAACTTTTCGATCACAATGAGTTTTGAAAATTATAAAGAAGTGCAATCTATGTAACGACCTCCACTACTTGAAAAAAATGGTTTTATTTATTGGAAAAATAGATTTGAAACTTATGTAAAGTTAAAAGATATTGGTCTTTGGTACATCATTGTTCAAGGTGACTTTCAAGCCACTACAAAAGATGATAAAACCGGCAACGAAATAAACATCCCTCGTGATTGCCTCACCGACGATAAAAAGAAAAAGCTTTCCAAAAATAGTAAAGCAAAAATGGTTTTAAATAATGATTTACCCAAAAAGGAATTTGAAAGAATTTCTATGCTTAAAACCTCTAAAGAAATTTGGAATTCTTTAGTTGTAACTCACCAAGGAAATCAACAAGTTAAAAATAACAAAATAGATGTATTTGTTCAACAATATGAACAATTTTCAATATCGGATGAGGATAGTATAGATAAATTCTTTTGCTAACTTTAATACTATCATTACTTCATTACAAGCACTTGATGAGTCTTTTTCTAGTCGTAATCATGTTAGGAGATATCTAAAGGCACTTCCATCTAAGTGGAGATCAAAGGTGACGGCCATCGAAGAATCCAAAGACTTGTCAATCCTTATTCTCGACGAACTCATAGGCAATCTAAAGGTCTATGAGCTTGTCCTGGCTAAAGACTCCGAAGCCTCAAAAGAAAAGAAAGAGAAGCACAAATCTCTTGCCTTAAAATCCAAGAAGGTATCAAGCGATGAAGAAAACTCTTCTTCGGAAAGTGCTAACAAAAAGTATGCCATGGCGGTAAGGGATTTCAAGAAGTTCTTTAGAAGAAAAAGAAGATATGTCAAGCAACCATAGGACGACAAGAAGGGGTTCCGGAAAGGCAAAGACGACAAGAAAGCAAGGGATGAACGCACATGTTTTAAATGTGGGGACCCTAATCACTTCATTAGCGAGTGTCCTAAACGTGACAAACAAAAGGCGTTCGTAAGTAGCTCATGGGGAATGAGTGTGGAGGAAAACGAAGAAATTTGTCTCATGTCTAGAACATGATATTAAAAGTTAAAGTTAATCAAGATTAACTTAAACATCATGTCACTTAAGAAAAATCAAATCATACGAGCAAAAAAATCTATAAGAAAATGTTCACTATAATATCATTCCAATAACAAGTCTATACAAAAGATTCATTATAATACTTATTGCATTTCTCCAAAAAAGTTGCGACTTCATATCAAGTTTTCACTGATGGCACTGCCATTGTGTTTTAGTTAATACAAAGGAGGACACCTGCGAAAGAATAATACTAATTCTAACATGTGTGTTTTGTATACATTTTGTTATATAAGGTAGAATCATTTCTCTTCTTTAACCTATGTGGGATAGAAAGTTATCTAGGTTTTCACCACAAAAACAATAATTAGGTACTTAAACTTATCCTTTATACTTAATTTCCATATATTTTTTGAGTGACCATGCAATTAGATGCGAACGTCCCCTATGGCTAGTACCCCACATATAAACATATGTGAGACTTTGTTCGAAAAATTAACCGCTGATATTTAAATACATTTCCAAAATTAAAAGACTTCATAGAAACAAACGTGCAGGGAAGCTTCATAATGATTCTAAAACAAGTTTGTGCATACACTTTGGTTTATATGTGGAATCATTTCTTTTCTTTAACCTATGTAACCAAATATGTGCTCAATAGGTCATTGTATATAAATCGTTTATCTTCTGAATCTACTCTGTCGATTGATACTAATTTCAAGTATAATTGACGCTGCAATTGGACACGAAGATCCCCTATGGAATACTCTATCACCCACACCACCAAGTCATTGTTACACACCATAAAGTCATTGTTACAAACACTATCAAAACGACTATTTCATTTGAATGGGAGACCAACGAAGAGAAACGTAAGTGAGATATTGTTCCAAAGTTAACCCAAGCGTTTACAATCTAATCTTTGCAAAAACGTAACCCATAAATTAATCAACAACGGTCCCTAACTTTACGAATAATAATCTAGACTACATTTAGCAAAAAAATTATTCTTCGTCGATCCAATCTCAAAAAATGGAAAAACTTGTCATAGTATCGGACCCGATGGTCCGCAAAGATTCCGTGCTCGGCACGAAATGCAGAACCACCATTTCGTGCTCAACAAAAGGCAACCGACACACCGGCCTTTAAAATCAAACATCGTCACCAAACATTCCTAGTCAGCTCACCGATGGGACTCATTTCACCTTTAGTTCAATATATCATCAAATTCTATCTTCGTTCCCCCACTAAGAATTGAATCGGTCCAGAATACATAACCAATGTCAAAGTTATAATTTGGAAAACCATGATTTGTTGTTTTCTACATTCTGCCTCTTACATTGTCACGCTTCAATGGTGAATGCAACAAAGCTATATACTTTTCTAAATGTACCCTCAGAGTGCTTGATAAGAAAATTTTATTTTATATTTTATAAAGTAAAAAAGGCTTCATATCAAAATCATTATGTGTTTGATGTTTAGCATGAGATATAAGAAGCAAATTCATGTTTTCATTTATCAACAGTAGAGATTACTTTGTCACTTGTAAACCACAAAGCAAACTCACTCTTTGATCTTTTGCGTGTGTGCCGACTTTCCTGGTGTATAGAGAGAATTTTGGAAGAGCCGGTTAACACAAGCAAAGGATACTTTATTACTACTGTGTCGATATAACAAGAACAGAATGAAAGATTTTTCACTAGCATGATATATGTTTAAACAAAAGTGCAATTTCAGAGTGCAACACGTCCCACAACGCAACTCAACCATGAAAATAAATTCCTCCTGGCACTATAAATTGTTTATTTTCTAAATCTGGTTTAAGAGTTGATAATAAATTCTGGTGTAATTTTTAAGTGACAATGCAATTAGATACAAAAATCCGTCATGGAGTACTCTATCACTTATAACACAAATCCATTGTTCCAAACAACGTGGAACAGATGATAAACATAGGTAAGGTATTGCTCAAGAATCAACTGATGTGATTGCAATTTAATCTCTAGTAAAGATAAAAAAGACACATGTAAGATAATTAGATGTTGCATTTATTATAACACTTAGCAATTATTCACACAATTATATCACCATGACATAATATGTTGAATGCAAAATTTAAATGCATTTCTCAAAAAAAGTTAAGACTTTATATCAAGTTTGCACAAAGGTAATGAACTCGTGTTTGAAATTTACACAAGCAACAACATTTGCGAAAGCATCATACTAATTCTAACATGTATGATGTGAATACTCTTTGGTATATAAGATAAAATCACTTCTCCTCTTTAACCTATGTGGGATAGAAAGTTCTCTTGGGTTTCAACAAAAAAAAACGATAATAAGGTACCTAGACTTAATTACTCTTTTTACTGAGTTCCAGTTTAATTTTTTAAGCGACGATGCAACTAGATACGAAGATTCCCTGTGGAGTACTATTGGTAATTGAGAGAAAATGACTAAGGCAGGAAAAGTTGTTATTATATATCTATTGCCGCCGGTGCATCAGCTCCTTAAACTCATTTTCATTCATTGGATCCATCCCATATTAAATCTTGACCATTTAAATTCAATAATTATCTCTTAGTAACAATATTGAGAGGATAGTGGTAAATTCAAAAACAGTTCTTATCTTATTATTTGCGCACATGCGTTCCATAGTATTAGTCAAACTAAATCTTATCATTATCTTCACAAATTTAACTTTTGAAACATATATATTGGCGCTTAAATCAACCCATGCTTGAAGCTTATAAATAGACAGCACATACTCAACTTCAATTCATATCATAATCATTCGCAATTTATAACAAAACATATATTATAGATCATATATAAATAAAATGCTTGAAAATAACTATCGCCAAAGAAATCCAGGTAAAGCTGTTTTACAATATCTCACGTCAAACTTTTCTTTTATCTATACGTGACATTTAATTCTTCCTTTGAACATCAAGCCGGGAAGTTTAATGTCGATCTTCATGATCATGAGGTAACACTCCTTTCTACACTTTTTCGTTTTCGTTTCTCATATTCGATCATTTATTTGTATAAAGGCGTAAAATTTTTTCTGTGTCTTTAACCAACAGCTTGACGACAACGTCAAACTTGATACCTAACCGTTGTTTGACATGGAAATGGAACGATGTCATTGAAATCAAAAGTTCGAACGATGAGAGCATTTTCGATGGGGATGATAATACTCTCGATGATGTTTTGTCCATGTCCAATATCAAGCGGAAGAAAATAAGCCAAGTTTTCATGTTTTGCCGCAATTAAATTTACCGCTTGATTGACGAAAATGATGAAGATGAAGATGATATTTTCGGTTCATTTTTACTCACTTTATGTTACAATTTGGTTAAGTGAAAGTTCATGCATGTTTATGCCATGAAAATGCAAAATGGGCAATCCAGTTATATGTATATGTACATGTAAAACCTTTTGGGAACTTATGCACATGGCCAGATGTTGTAGTACAGTGTAATATTAGTGTAAATGACATTTTAAGTTTCACATCTGTAGTGGACTGACCATCTAAAGTTATGATTTTTAAGTGTCTTAAAATCCATATCTAGACAAGTAATTATCAATTTCGTATATCACGAGCATTTTTTTTTTTCAAATAACAAAATATACAGACAACAAGTTTATAGATTTTCTTTTCTAAATTATTAAATCGTTATACCTGGGCAACGCACGGGTATTGTACTAGTTATTCATTGAGAAGAAAATGGGTACAATATATGAGGTATATATACAAAAGAGAAAGTCAAAGTCAAGCTTTTACCCTATTTCGTGAGACCAGGAGAACAGAAGATAAACATAGGTAAGACATTGTTCGAGAATCAACCAATGTGATTGCAATTTAGTGTTAGCAAAGAAACAAACATAAGTGAGATCAGATGTTCCATTACGTGATCCATTTATTGTTTGCATAGTCCACCATAACACTTAGCAACTATTTAGCGATTATTTCAAACAATCATATCACCATAATATAAATTGCACATTTCCAAAAATATTAAGACTTAATATAATTTTACCATATATATTCATTTCGATATGTTTAACATTAACATAGGAAAGAACGAACACAGAAACTTCATATTGATTCAAACATGGGTGTTGTGCATACACGTTGGAATAAAATGTAGAATCATTTCTTATTTTTAACCTATGTGGGATAGAGAGTTCTTTTGGTTTTCACCACAAAAACCACAAAGTAGCTAGCTTTTGAATCTACTCTCATAATTGATAATAAACTCCAGTATAATTATTAAGTGATGTTGCAATTAGATACGAAGATTCCCTATGAAGTACTCTCTCACACACACCACAAATTCATTGTTCCAAACAATGTCGAAACGACTATTCCATCTAAGAGCATCCACAATGCATCAAATGGTTAAAAGCTTTTTACTATTCTAAAAAGTCTTTTGAAGGGGGTTTTTGCATTGCAATGAAAGCTTTTTGAAAAGCTTTTGTTCAAAGACTTGGTATACATCAAGTCTTTCATCCGAGTTTTGCCTATTAAATGTCAAATACATTAAATGCATTAAATACATCAAGTCTTAAAGACTTGATGCATTGTAGATGCTCTAAGTGGGAGACTATCGACGAGAAACACAAGTGCCAAAGTTAACTCAAGCATTTTCAATCTAGATAAGCTGATCTTCAACTATCCGATCTTAAACAATGGAAAATTTTGTCACATTATCGAATGCAAAGATTTTGTTCTTGACACGAAACGAAGAACCACCATTCGCCTTAGATCCATAACCGCAACCGACACAACAACCTTGAAATTCAAACATCATCATCACACAAAATCCTAGTCTGCCCACTGAGCGGACTGGATCATTTCATCTCTAGCGGACTTGATCATTTCATCTGACATAGATCCTCCTTGTGGTCTCTTTGTATGGGGACCTAAACGAAAACCCAAACGCAAAATCAAAAGCAAAAGAAATATGTTTGAATATGATTTCATTTCGTTTGATATCAGAGCTTCTTCCAAAAAATCAACTGTCTTTACCTTTGGCTCCAAGGCACCTGCTAAGATTTTGCAGTCGTGCAATGGTTTGCTTCTTTGTTATATCAAGCCTGATAAGTTTTTCGTTTACAATCCTTGTATTAATCTGTTTAAGATGCTTCCGCAACTCCATATGTATTAGATTGGTTTTTGTTCCTACAGAATCACCTCACTACAAAGTCGTACATGCTCGACATGTAGCTGACGATAATAATGGTGTTGGCTTTTGCATTCTAATAGAGACTTACTCTTCCGAAACAGGCATTTGGAGTGTATGTGTTGATCGAATTCCCTCCTACAAAAGTTTTATAGGTTTTGAAGATGGAATATATTGGAATGGTGCCATTCATTGGCTCAATTATGACGCTGAGCCTTTGGTGCATTTCAAGTTGGATATTCTCGTAGATCATCCGGTTCTAAAAACCATACAACTCCCTGTAATGTTGCTAGGAGTTTTGTGTTGTAATCGCAAGTTCTTTGAATCCCGTGGTCGTTTACTTCTTGCTTGTAAGCGCTGTCCTAGATCCCGCCAGTTGCATATTTTTGAGATGAGGAATGGGTATTCTGGATGGTCGATGAAGTACCTTGTTAATCTTAATGACCTTATGATGCCATCTCCCGAATGTTGGGGGATTAATTCCAGTGTATGGTGTATCGTTTTGGGAGAACGAGAAGAGGATTCTTTTATTGTCATTGAATCACATGGAAAGGTGTTACAATACAAGATCATGCTGAATAATGTTTACACACTCTTTAATTTCGGAACTAGCCCTCGGGAAAGCTTTCCCTTCATCGCATCTTTTGCTGGCGTGTGATCTATTTCAGGTATGGTCTTAATATGTTATGTTTTAATGTCACTACAAAAGATTATATGCTCAAGTTCTTTTTGTTGGTACCTTCTGATTGCTTAGCTATACTAGTGTAAAACCGGACAAAAATACCCTACACATTTGAAGAAAGCTTTTTATCATTTCGTTGGTTCACGTGTAGCATATCATCGTTCCAAACATGTGTTGTTTGCTGTATTGCTCAGGGAATTAGAGTAAGTTCTGATGCAAGTTTTAATTCGTTAGTATTGCAACACCTTATGCCGTTAAGAGCAAGTTTATCTGATAACACCTTCATATCAATTAAAAAGCATGTCATACGGGGCTTGAAGTTTCTTAGAAATGTGTTTACTTGTTATGAAGTCACTAAGTACTAGGCTAACTGATTAACCCGCATTTCAGGTTCTAAACATGAAGGTGCGTGCAGAAGAGGAAAGTGGCTTGGCGGCATCTATGGAAGTTTTTGTCTATTATTTGTATGTGACTGTTTATGATGAGCAAAAAATGTTTATTAAAAGCTAGCTGAATTGCCTTTCAAAAAAAAAAAGCTAGCTGAATTTCCCAAAAAGTCAAAATTGAAGCTCGATTTGGTCAGACATTTTAATTTTGGTCTAATTTATAAAATGTCCAAAAAAACATGTGTCCCTGAAAAAAAAAGGATAATTAATAAAACTTTAGTTTTTAAATTTTAAATAAGTTATATGAACATAAGTTCACTTCTCAATTTCCATGTATTATTATAACTTTATGAATTTAATAAATACCCTCTATACAACTATACTTTATTTTATTTTATTTATTTATTTATTTTTTTTCTTCACTTTTTTCATCTTTTTTTATTAAAGAGCTTATAATTATGAACAGGAAAAGGGTAAGTTCCTGAATATTACACTAAAACGACAGGCAAGCGGGCAACAAGCTGCGCCGCTAGCCCTTTTTTAACTATTCACATTCAATAACAATACATGTTATTTCTCTTTATAAAAATACCATAGACGAGATTATACGTATAACAACTACAATATTTTTTCAATGTCATTATGTGCTACTAAACACACATAATGTTTAGAACATGATATAAATAGTTAGATTTAAAACAAGATTAACCTAAACACCATGCCACTTAAACAAAGTCAAATCATACGAGCAACAAAAATCTATATAAAATATTCATTATAATACTTATCAAATTTCTCCAAAAAAAGTTAAGACTTCATATCATGTTATCACCGACGAAGGGCCTATGTGTTTAGGTCAAACACAAAGAAGGACGTCTGCGAAAGCATCACACTAAGTTTAACACGTATGTTGTGTATACATTTTAGTATATAATGTAGAATCATTTTCTTCTTTAATCTATGTGGGATAGAAAGTTCTCTTGATTTTCAATAAAAAAATAAATAATAAGTTACCAAAACATACCCTTTAAATCATCTAGAAAAAACTATACTAATTCTAACTCGTATGTTGTGTATACATTTTGGTATATAAGGTATAATTTTTAAATGACCATGCGTTTATATTGATATGAATAAAATCAATTTCTTTTTCATTTTTTTAAAACATTTTAAACAAAACTTTACAAAAAAAAAAAGTTAACATAATAGATATCAAACTCACAATCTACTGTTGAATAAATCCATTTACGGTTTTCGTGTTTACATACAGTGAGTTTGTAAATGTATATATAACATATCTATGCGCAGTTTGTGTATGATAGATTAAGCGTCGGGACAAATATCATTTTGTTAACGGATTATAGTGGTAACCGGTTTCCATTGTTTTTTCGTTATCTTTGTTGTTATCCGTACAGTTATTGTGTTTATATATAGTGTAGGTGTTTGTGACTTTGTGTGTGTAGATATGATGATTATGCGTCATATTAAGTTTGTGTTAGGTTAAGTGAATCTTGATCATGTGACACCACGGGACCCCCTAATTCTGTAACTAACCAAGTCTTTGTTCACTTTAAATGGTTTATCTTCTAAATTTACTTTGATAACTGATACTAAGTTATGACGTAATTTTTGAGTGACGATGCAATTAGAAACGTAAATCCTCCATAGAGTACTCTAGCACCCACAACACATAGTCATTGTTCTGGATACCACTCTTTCAGAAACATAGGTAAGGTACTGTTCGAGAATCACCGAGGTGATAGCAATTTAATCTTAGCAAAGATAAAAACATAGGTGAGATCAAATGTTCCTTTACTTGATACATTTATTATTTGCATAATCACACTTAGCAACCATTTAGAATTTGTTTCAACATTTAAACGCATTTTCAAAAATATTAAGAATTTCTATCAATTTTGCAAATGTTTAACCTTAACATGTGAAAGAACATACATGGAAGCTGCATACATATTTTAACACAAAGTGTTGGGCATAAAATATGTATATAAGGTAGAATCGTTTCCTCTCTTTAACCTATGTGGGATAGAAGGTTGTTTTGGTTTTCACTACAAAAACAGTAATATAGTATTAGACATGCTATTTACTCGATCGTGATTTAGAACAATTCTAATCAATACGAATATGTTCTCAGCAGAATGTTATATCCAATAGAATTATTAAGTGACGATGCAATAAGATACAAAGATCCTCTATAGAGTACTCTATCACCCAATATCAAAACGCCTATTTTACGAAAGGTTCTAGATTTTTGGTTCAGAAATCTCCTTTTGTGATCTTTTGATTAGATATATCCATTCGTACATCACATCCGTTTCATTATAGATTTAACATGTAAACCCAAGATAACTTGAAAGAGGGTGTTTTCTTTTGGCTAATTAATTAGTAGCTTGTATTGTCTCTTTTATTGCGTGAGACATGATACCTTTGCAAGTGTTAGAATATGTCCATTTCGATTCTGAACTAGTATTGGTATATTGCAGGCTACACACAGTCGCCTTAGGGCTCTACAAGTTGGAGGTATAGCCGCCTATGATAAGATAGCAGGAGCTGCTAAAGCTGTGCAAGCGGTTTAAAGCTAGGTGTTTCTGCAGTTTGTACCACCATGTCGTCGGGATCAAAGCAAGACGCTAAACAAGCACCCCAAATAAAGGGTTTTATACAGGGTATTTATGTATAATCATTTCATTTCTTTAACCTATGTGGGATATAAAGATCTCTTGGTTCTTACATTTAACCACAAAAACTATAATGAGGTACCTAGACTTTCTCTTTACTCATGAATTCGTACTATTATAAAGGATACCGAATATGTGCTCGTTATATATAGATCGTCCATCGTTTGGATCTCTTTGATAGTTGATACTAAATTCTTGTATGGTTATTATGTAACAATGAAATTAGATATGAAGATCCCCTATGGAGTACTCTATCACACACACCACAAATTCATTATTCTAAACAATATTGCAACTACTATTTCATTTTTAAGTGGGAGACCAACAAAGAGAAACATAAATTCCAAAATTAAGCAATCTAAATAAGATAATCTTCATCTATGGATCTCTAACAAGTGAAAAACTTGTCGAACTATCGGACCCCAAGGTCCGCAAAGATTTGTGCTCGACACGAAATGCAGATCCACCATTTGATTTATATCAATTACCACAACTGACACAATAGCCATCAAAATCAAACATCATGGCCACACAAAGTCCTAGTCTACCCACCGAGCGGACTCATTTCACCTCTAGCTCGTTCCATCGTCCAATTTCTGTTTACAGGGAAATCACAAATTCTGTGTTTGTTCCCACGTTGTGCATTCGATCGGTTCTTACATTGTCACACTATTCTAAAATGGAGAATACAACAACGTTTAAACGCATTTAAAAAAAAATAAAGAGTTAATTACATAAATGGTCACTGTGGTTTGGTCATTTTTTCACTTTCAGTCACTAAAGTTTTTTTTTTACTGGTTCAGTCACTGTAGTTTGCATATGTTACCGGTTCAGTCCATATCCGAATAAAATGACCAAAATGTCCTTGCATCTTCTTTTTAAAATGAGTTAATTACATAAATGGTCACTGTGGTTTGGTCATTTTTTCACTTTCAGTCACTAAAATCTTTTCACAATTAACTAACGGCCGTTAGTATAAAGGACTAACGGTCGTTAGTTCTTTTCTACGTTTTCATCCGTATTTACACGTTTTCGTCCGTATTTACACGTTTTCGTCCGTTTTTACACGTTTTCATCCGTATTTACACGTTTTCTTCCGTATTTACACGTTTTCGTCCATTTTCACACGTTTTCGTCTGTTTTTACACGTTTTCGTCTGCACGCACACGTTTTCGTCCGTTTTTACACGTTTTCATCCGTATTTACACGTTTTCATCTGTTTTTACACGTTTTCGTCCGTTTTTACACGTTTTCGTCTGTTTTTACACGTTTTCATCCGTATTTACACGTTTTCGTTTGTTTTTACACGTTTTCATCCGTATTTACACGTTTTCGTCTGTTTTTACACGTTTTCGTCTGTTTTTACACGTTTTCGTCCGCTTTACACGTTTTCGTCTATTTTTACACATTTTCATCCGTATTTACACGTTTTCGTCCGTTTTTACACGTTTTCGTCTATTTTTACACGTTTTCTTCCGTATTTACACGTTTTCGTCTGTTTTTACACGTTTTCGTCCATTTTTACACGTTTTCGTCTGTTTTACACGTTTTCATCCGTATTTACACGTTTTCGTCTGTTTTAACACGTTTTCGTCTGTTTTTATACGTTTTCGTCTGTTTTTACACGTTTTCATCCGTAATTACACGTTTTCGTCCGTTTTTACACGTTTTCATCTGTATTTACACGTTTTCATCTATTTTTATACGTTTTTGTCTGTTTTTACACGTTTTCATCCGCATTTACACATTTTCATCAGTTTTTACACGTTTTCGTCCGTATTTCCATGTTTTCGTCGGTTTTTACACGGATGAAAACGTGTAAAAACGTGTAAATACCGATGAAAACGTGTAAAAACGGACGAAAACGTGTAATTACAGATGAAAACGTGTAAAAACGGACGAAAACGTGTAAATATGGACGAAAACGTGTACATGCATACGAAAACGTGTAAAAACATACAAAAAGGTGTAAAAACGGACGAAAACGTGTAAAAACGAACGAAAACGTGTAAATACGGATGAAAACGTGTAAAAACAGATGAAAACGTGTAAATAAGGATGAAAACGTGTAAAAACGGACGAAAACGTGTAAATATGGACGAAAACGTGTACATGCAGACGAAAACGTGTAAAAACAGACGAAAAGGTGTAAAAACGGACGAAAACGTGTAAATACGGACGAAAACGTGTAAATACGGATGAAAACGTGTAAATACGGATGAAAACATGTAAAAACGGACGAAAACGTGTACATGCAGACGAAAACGTGTAAAAACAGACGAAAACGTGTAAAAACGGACGAAAACGTGTAAATACGGACGAAAACGTGTAAATACGGATGAAAACGTGTAAATACGGATGAAAACGTGTAAAAACAGACGAAAACGTGTAAAAACGGACGAAAACGTGTAAATACGGACGAAAACGTGTAAATACGGATGAAAACGTGTAAAAACGGACGAAAACGTGTACATGCAGACGAAAACGTGTAAAAACAGACGAAAACGTGTAAAAACGGACGAAAACGTGTAAATACGGACGAAAACGTGTAAATACGGATGAAAACGTAGAAAAGAACTAACGACCGTTAGTCCTTTATACTAACGGTCGTTAGTTAATTGTGAAAAGATTTTAGTGACTGAAAGTGAAAAAATGACCAAACCACAGTGACCATTTATGTAATTAACTCATTTTAAAAAGAAGATGCAAGGACATTTTGGTCATTTTATTCGGATATGGACTGAACCGGTAACATATGCAAACCACAGTGACTGAACCAGTCAAAAAAAACTTTAGTGACTGAAAGTGAAAAAATGACCAAACCACAGTGACCATTTATGTAATTAATAAGATTTTGTATAAAGTTTCCGCCTACATTTCCTACCTATGTTTTACATTAACACAGGTTTGGAATATACGCGAAAGCATCATACTAATTCTAACATGCATGATGTGTAAACACTTTGGTATATAAGGTAGACTCATTTCTCCTCTTTAACCTATGTGGGATAGGAAAGTTCTCTTGGTTTTCAACAAAAAAACAATAACAAGGTACCTTTTGCTATCTACTCATAAATCTGTAGCGTTCTAATCAATAAAAAATATGTGATAATCATGTAACTATATAAGCAGTGTGGCTAAGCAAATTCCAGAGACCCCTTGAAACTTATCTATTTGAAAAGTTTCAAGTATATTACTGTTAATAGGCGATTTCTCTAACGATAACATACGCTTTCATGTGGATTTTATTGATAATTGATACTACTAAAAACGTTTTAGGATTTAGTCCGACCCATACAATTTTAGACTGATTTTCTTTCACAAAATCACAAATATAGCCTTGGACAATTTATGGTTCTAAACAATTAATATTTCACATGGAAAATAGCGAGTTACACATGGTTTTTTATTGGCATGAATTACACACAAAATTGTACAAACATATGACTCGAATGATTAAAAACACCAACGCAATTCAAAAATATGACTCGCTTAATTAACTACAATTATATACTCGGTTGTTAGGGACGGTAAACGACAACCATGAGTTACATAATTTACATATGACACAAGTTCTATACGGAACAATATTTATCTTAAGAACAGTGCATACAATCTTGATTAGCCATTCATTTATTTCGTCACATAAATAAACTCATTTCCATCTTCTTGTTTTAATTAAAATATCTCATAAACCATTAATCGTTACGCGAAATTAATTACACCATCGCGACGAGAATTAAATTATCTTTCTATAGATATGCACTTATATCTACTTTCGAAGATTTGTTTTTCAAAATTTTCGTCCAGAAAAATCACATGTGATTCGAAAAAATCACAAATTATTTCATAGATGTGAACAACATACGTAAAAGCATTATACTATACCGAACACAAATTATTTATTGACACTCCGCTAGTTACATAATGTGGGATAGGAAGTTGTCATAATTTATCACAAAAACAATAAAGTACTACCTAGCAATTGTGTATAAGACTAGTTGTTGCTTTTGTACAAGAACAAAATGAGCTGACAACAACAATATCTAATTGAGAGGTTTTAGATTATTGTTAATATAGATGTTTACGAATTATAAAGCATAATGTTGTATAAGTACAAATGATGCTAGAGGATTATTAATACTAGTTGTAGTAGGATTTCATCTTTTATGATAAATCTGCTAACTAGTTGTGCTCAACATAGAGCATTGTTGCATTACACATTAAGGAATGAGAATGCTTTACACTTTTAGAAACTGTAAAGATAACTGTCAGTATGTCGTTGATTTCTAATACCTCATGCAAGGTAAGAAGATATCTCCAAACTATAACTCTTGCAATAGTATGGGCATATGAGATAAGACACTCATCTTATATTCCAAATCACTCACTATATGTGAAATTTTGAAACAAGTATTCGGAAAGTTTACTCGGATGACTATTTAGTTTTTCTTTTAAAGAAAGGTTGAGAATGTTGGAAACATTAGGGTTCAACTTACTAAATGAGTTTTATGCATATCTGTTTTAGTATTT
Source organism: Chrysanthemum makinoi (assembly GCA_910596185.1). Lineage (NCBI taxonomy): Eukaryota > Viridiplantae > Streptophyta > Magnoliopsida > Asterales > Asteraceae > Chrysanthemum > Chrysanthemum makinoi. The sequence continues at coordinate 332,863,598 of OU343222.1, forward strand.
GGATAATTGGGATTGAAAGACAATTTTTACATTATGATGAATAAAGATACATGGTATTTGTTATTCATTCATATAATAATTGTTATCCTATATTTTCATGTTTAATCCTTGAATAATTTTATTATTCTAAATATGTCTATTGTCGGTTAACAATATGGGAATTTTGTTATGTAAGGCAAATGTGAGTGTTGGTTATATTCTAACGAGAATTTGGATTGTTCCCGCCAAACTCATATGTATTCACTAGAAATGCATATTGGATTCCCCAACTTTCAAACATTTACTTTTGGATCCTTGTCATAAGTAAAATATTGAAAATGGTTTGTTATCTTCATCCTTAGACTTGAGATACAAGCAAGTTCTGTTATGTGTGGATATCATTTTTTTGTAAGTATACGCAAAACGCTATCTGAACAAGGTAGTTATAAAAGCTATATTTCGGAATGATGTGAAACAGCATCCACAACACTTGTAGTCAATAAAGGATTTGTTATTCCACTTGATATGTGCAGAAAGATACTATGGCGTCTCTCCATATTTAATCAGATAATTTTTTGGCCAAACCCAAAGGGTAATGCAAGATGATTCTTGATTACATTTGGTATATATGAATTAAAATCGATAACGAGATTCTAAATGGTTAAACTATATGGAATGATTTGAGATCCATTACCCATGGTTTAACGGTATCTATAACAAAGGATGATTAGAGCAAAACATTGAATGACCATGCTACTGAAAAACTTTTACGAAACTATTCTCTCAGACACTTTTAGTTAAAAAGCGAGTAAGAGCGTTTGCTAGGCGTTTCCGTCATTAGTTTTGTGTTCCATTCGACAGCAACTCCCAAGTGGGAGCTGTTGGTTTGTGGGAGTTTTAAACACGACAAAACGGCTAAGAGTGTGTGAGCCGATGGGGCCACACACGATAAACACGAGTATACGTGTCGAACGTATTATATCTTGAATGTATACCCGATATATATTATGCATGAAACTTGACCCGTTTTTAATTAAACGACCCATGGACTGTATATGGATTTGGGTCGTTTGTTGTAAGCTGCCATGGGCCTAGAAACTTACTAATGAGCGGGCAAGTGAGATGGAAGGATAGCTTGGGCTTGTTGCATGTCGTTCAAGCCAAGACCCAAGGCTATGTTCGGCTTGGTTTGTATAAAAACAAACAACCCCTCATTCCAATGATACGCATATATCATATCCCTAAAACCAACTCCAAAGCTGATCTAAGTTCCAACATATTGTCTCTATCGTTTTCTTCCTCACAAGAACGATTAGGGTTCTTGATCAAACCGTAAACTTGCTAATCTAATCGATCCAAGTGCACTATAGTTTGATTGTGTTGTTTTACTTGTACCTGTGTTCCATGTCGAACAGTAGCAGTAACAAGTCTTGGAGTTTTCTGGTTTTGCTTTCTCGGACAAAGAACAAGGTGGATATCGGATGTGTTTTATCCGATATCGGGTATTGGTGGGTGTTAGGGTTCATCGAGCAGTTGTAGCTCTTTGACAGTTTTTTGGACAAAAAAGATTGACATGTTTCTTGGGTATTTTCTAGTTCAAGTGATATTCAAGTTGTATCACTTGTTGATTGGTTTTAATTACGTTCTTGACTAGCTTCATATTCGAACATATACGTTATCGGGTTTGTGTGTGATACTCATTGAGACATATATTTTAGGTGCTTAGTTTCATATTAGTTTTATTGTCCGTTACTAAAGATCCATTGCCAAGCAAGGTTATGGTTTCTTTTATCCCTTTTATTAATTAATTATTGTATTAATTAATTGTTTATTAATTACGTGTTTAACCTAATTGCGATTAATAGATCCTTATCCGCTGCGTACTCGTAGAGGTTAATTGGTTAACTTGTTCTAAAATCCCAACAATTTATGCCTGTTATGGGTAACAATATTGAATCTAAGTCATGATCTTTGTGAATTATATATGTTTTGTTTGTCAATTAGCAATTTTTATCATTTTAGTAGAAATAGTACATTCTTAAGTTACAACACATTCATCAGGGCCTTATGCGTTATGACCATAATCACTATGACTAAAACACAAACTGATAAACCAAACAACATTACATTGATTGTCATTTCGAGTATGCAAAGCTGTTTTATATGCCTGCTTAGGGATCAAGAAAATTAATAAAGCGAACTTGTATAGTTGAGTAGATACGAGGAGATTAGTTTTGCGTGTGCTAAATAAGTAGCTTTCATAACGTGTCGACGAGTCATAAATATATGGACTAACACAATGCATACCAGTCGTTGCAAAATTACAATCTGGTGTCTGAAAGGCTAATTGGGATTGTTCGAGTAGCTTTGGTATTCGAACCAGGTACAGTGATGGTAGGATGTGGTCTAACCTCATTGTTACCATGGACAAATTTGCAATGAGCCTCGTAAGTGCAAGAGCCACAGTGAAAATTACAACAAAAATCTATACATCAAGCACTCATGGTATCAGCCTTGTCATTACCAGAAGTAGTTGCAACAAGTAATAGAGGTGACGATGATGTATTATGAAAAGATGAAGAAATGTTTGTGTGATTAACCATGACACTTTCTTCAAGAAGATCCGTAGAACATACTTGGTATGATGTATGATTCGTTTCCATAAAGATTTGCGACCAACATTTGCCATTAACGTAGATACACACCTACACGGAAGCTTTACACTTGCATACACTTTGGTATATAATGTAGAATCATTTCTTCTCCTTAATCTATATGGGATATAATATTGTCTTGGTTTGCATCACAAAAACAATACTACCAAATATGTGCTCATTAAGTCATTGTATATAAATCATTTATCTTTTGAATCTACTCCCATAATTGATACTAAGTGACAATGCAATCTGATACGAAAATCCACTATGGAATACTATATCACCCACACCACAAATTCATTCTTCCAAACAATATCAAAACGACATACTGTTTCAATTAAGTGGGAGACCAACGAAGAGAAACATAAGTGTGACATTGTTCCAAAGTTAACCGAAGCGTTTACAATCTACACTTTGCAAAAAATGTTTAAAAAAATGATATGTCAAGCTAACCGACTATTTCACATAGACATATCAATATAATATAATAACATAATTTCATAAATTGTTAACAATATACCTGAAAGCGTTATACTAACCTGAACGCAAATGAGTTATTGACACTTCGTTAGTAACATCTCATATATAATAAGAACTCCACAAATTGCTATTGGACCAATGGAGTGCATCAATCTGCTTACATGAAAAAATTGTGTATTCCTTTTAGCCAATAAAAGTCAAAATTGAAGCTTAATTTGGTCAAACTCTTTAACTTTCTTCCAATTTATAAAATCTACTAAAAAACACATGTGTTAATTTTGTAAAAAAACAACTTCAAAAGGAAGGGATAGTTAATAAAACCTTAGTTGTTAAAGTTTAAATAAATTATATGGACTTATATTTTTATATTTTATTATAACTTTATAAATTTAATAAATACCCCCTACACTGTATACAGAATATACTTTATATTTTATAAAAGAATACATCAGTGTGTTGTTGTTATTAAATACTATTATTTGTATATAGTAAACTAATGTATTTGCACGAAATTATTAATATAAAAAGAAAAACACGAGTTACTGTGACATGTAAATGACTACACGATATTATACATATACGAATGATTCATGTTATTTCTCTTTATGGGATTAAGTAAGGATATTCGAAAATATTTAATTTTGTAATAATCTCAATTCAATAAGGACTCATGTTATTTCTTTTTATAAGAATATAAATAGAGGAGATCTACATACAATAACTACATATGTTTTTTCAAGGTCATTATGTGCTATTGTTGGAAATATAGTTTCAATATCTTTTGTCAAACTTATGAAGCTCTAAGGGTTATTTTGTAAATATGTTTAGTTATATTTCCTAACTATTTAAGTTTGGTCTATCTTTGGTTAGTGTCTGTTTGTGCAGGGACTAAAAGAGAAATGCTGAGGCCATATATTCTCAAGTTCTGATCTAGGGTTCATTCATTCAGTTTCATCTCAAAAGTCTGTCACCTATAAAGTTGTTAATACGTTTCTGGGTTTTCTTGGTTTTCTGGATAATTTGGTTTAGATCATCTTGATCTTTGTAATAGTTTGGTTTACTGGTTTAATGAGTGAGTTGATGTATTGTTGTTACACCTTTGTAGAGGGATAACAGATTTGTGATTGTATTGCTCATTGTAAGAACCTGTTTAGGGACTTATCTTCAGTGTATATTGTTATAATAAAAGTATCACCAAGGGGTGGTTGGTTGGGTGATTAGTACTTGTGTGTTTTGGTACCATTTTAACATGGTATCAGAGCCAGGTTCTGATCAGTTGTTCGCCGATTGATTTTCTTGAGGTTCTTGTTTCGATCTTGGTTCTGATTGTGTTGGTTCAATCAATTGAGGGTTGAATCGTGGTTCTTGACGGTTTAATTGAAGATTCCTGGATTGATTGAGTTTTTAGGGTTTTCTTGAAACCCTAGAATTTGGGGGTTTTTTATTCTGGTTTGTTTCTGAGCAATTAAAGTTGTTTGGTTGGTTGATCTGGTACTATTAAGTGATTCTTGGTTGGTTTTCTTGAAACTCTAAAATTCTGATTTGGGGGTTCTTGTAAACTTGGTTCTCTGGGATATTTCTGGGCCTGGTTCTTGGTTATTTCCGCTGCGTATTCTTGATAAGCATTGTAAGTTGTATTTCTTCTTTTAAGATTAACTGGTTTAGAGTTTAGAGGGTGCAAACAGGTTGGTTAACATCTTGATCTGCCACCTTGAGTGGTACGAATACCTGCTCTGGCCAATCTGAGTCCTCTGGGCTTTATCCAAGTTAATATTGGGTGTGAGTTTTTAGTATTAGATTTATTTTGTTTTGTTGTTGAGTCTAAGTCGCTGGAGGATAGGATTTGGGCAGTCTTGGAAGTTGAGATTGATTGGTTTGGTTGCAGTTTGGTTATTTGGTATCTGGTTATTTTGTTTAGTTTGTTTGGTTTATTCTGTTTAGTTTGTTTGGTATTTTCTTGGTTTATTCTGGTTGATATTTTGTATTGCTATTATGGCTATTATGATACGTAGTTTAGAACAGAGCAATCATCTGCATCTTCATCCTAATGACTCTAATTGTGCTTCTATTGTGACTCATAAGTTGACTGGGGTTGAAAATTATAAAATATGGGCTAGTGCTATAAAATTGGCTATTCAAATCAAAAATAAAATGGGTTTTTTGGATGGTACTTGTATCAGGATTGCTTATGCTGCTAGTCCCTTATTGGAAGCCCAATGGGACAGATGCAATGCTGTTGTGCTAAATTGGTTGTTAACATCTTTATCTCAAGATGTTTATCTTGGTCATGTGTTTTCTGATAATGCATCTGTTGTATGGAAAGACTTGAAGGACACTTATGATAGAATTCATGGGCCTGTTGTGTTTAACTTGCTTCAAAAGATAAATATTTTTAAGCAGGGTGGTTTGCTTGTGTCTGAGTATTATCATAAACTAAATTCTTTATGGAGAGAATTTGATATTTTGACTAAGGGTGTGTTTGTTTCATTAAGATGTTTTGGGTCTGAATCTGACTACCACATCTTACTAGTAAGATGTGGTTATAAAGTCTGAATATGACTAAAATAATGTTGTTTGTTTTTGTATAATTATCTGAATGATTTTAATTGTCTTTCTTTTAGGTATATATTATGAGGAAGGTTATATTATATACCAAAATTTTCTCACATGCCAAATAACTCATCTCCACTCTTCATCTAATAAGAAATCAATGTTAGAGATTAAAAACAATTTAATATTTCACCTATTTTTTATAATTTAAATACCTCTTAAACCGTTAATCGTTAAACAAAAATAATTATACCATCGCGACGGGCATTTAATTATCTTTTTATACACGAGCACTTTGATACACTTTTCAAAACGTCTCATTTTTCTTTGATAATTCTGATATTTTTTGAGTCATTACCAACACAAATTATTTTTCAAAACCATCGACATGTTTTATCAGGTTATCTATTTTGGGTAATGTAAGATCAAATGATAAATCCCAAATACAGTGAGTATATTTGGCCCAAAATTGTGTTAACTTTTCACTATTTGACCCACACAAAAAATAACACAAACAGTGAAACAACCTTAATTTTTTTCTTTTACCAAACCTAAATATATATATATGACACAAGTCATTGGTTGCCCTAAACCTAACATACGCCTCCCTTTTTCTTTTTCTTTTGTTTCTGTCTTAAACACGCAGTCACCAAGATCTTTATTCTCTTGAACACCCTTATATATTGGTTTTTGTTTTGTCGTTTGCTTATCAATTACAAAGTTTAAACAAACAATATCCACCCCCATGTATTTGTAACCCATGATTTATTATAAACCAAATACCCTTTTTATCTTTGATGGCTCGGCTAAGATCTTTTATAAAAGGTCTCGGGTAAGGTTTTTGTTCTTGCTCAACTTTGTAAACTTTAACCACAGACCAAAGGCACAAAACCAAGAATCGTTTTTTAAAAACAAGTTCTTGTAATGGTTTTGTTGTCATGGTTAAAGTGATATTTTTATTTGTTTTGAAGCAACGATCGATGATTAGTTAATTTAAATCTATAAAGATTTTGTTAACAGTACTTTGAAAAAATACATGAGATCTTTATTTTGTTTTTATGCTATGTTTTTTTTCTTTGTTTTATCTTTTTACGAAAGATAAACAAAAGTTGGTCTCAAAGTTGGGAGGTGGTGAAAATTTTGCAAGATTAAAGAGATAGTTAGAGATGTTCACAGCCTCTTACTAAGTCAGAGTTATTACGTCTGACCGTGTCTGACTCATGATGAAAAAACAAACAACAAAAACCTCTGACCGCGTCTGACTAGTAAGCCGTTAGAGGCAGTCAGACGTTTTTTTTAAAACAAACACACCCTAAGTTTCCTGATTGTACATGTGAGGCTAGACAAGAGCTTAGTAATCATAGTAAATTGTTGAAGTTAATGCAGTTTCTTATGGGTCTTGATGACATATACCAGCCTATAAGGAGTAGTCTCTTAACTAGGGAACTTCTTCCTGAAGTCAAGGATGCCTTTATTATTATCTCTAGGGAGGAATCTCATAGAGGGATTCCTACCACTACTGTGAAATCTGAGAAGGCTCAAGTTTCTGCTTTTGTTTTTAGAACTTTTGATAATAAGAATGCTAACCGGAAACGAAACAATAGTAATAACAATAGTGGTAATAATAACAGAGGGAATTATGATAATTTGGTATGTACTCATTGTGGTTTAAAAGGGCATATTGTTGAAAGGTGTTTTGAGATCATTGGATATCCACCAGGTTTTAAAAAGGATCCTAATCTAAAACCTGCAAATAGTTTTAATAAAACCAATGATCTAAAAGGCACTTCTATTATGAATAATATGGCTAAGTCTGCTGTTGGCAACTTGTCTTTTAGTAATGAACAGGTTTTGAATCTTACGAGTTTTATTAATGAGAAACCCGGAATTTCTGCTCAGTCTAACATGGCAGGTAGTGCCTCATGTTCTTTCTTTAATGGAAATGTGTTTTTTAATGACCATTTTTATCAGTTTTTCTGTGCCAACTTAAGGCTTAATGGAGTCAGTTATCATTTGGGTTGGATAATTGATTCAGGGGCAAATCAACATTTAACTAATTCTAATCTAAATATGTTTAATGTGATTGATATTTCTGATTTAAAACTTACTTTTGGCCATCATAATGGGACTTTGGCCAAGGTTACTCATGTTGGGAATCTGAGATTGAATAGTAATGTTGTTTTGTTTGATGTTCTGGTTGTGCCTGAGTATTGTGTTAGCTTAATGTCTGTTAATAAGCTGATTAAAGATAGTAAGTTTAGAGTTGGTTTTGATGATACTAAGTGTTATATTCAGGATTTGAATCAGCAGAGTGTGATGGGGACTGGTATGGAATATGGTGGTTTATATTTGTTTGATAAGCCTGCTGATATGTCTTCCCATGTTGTTAAAAGTGAGTTTTTGTCTTGTTTTGTGACCCAAGAAGTCTGGCAGAACAGGTTGGGTCATCCTGCTAACCAAGTTTTGAAATTACTTAAAGGGTCTTTGAAATTATCTAATATTGATCATAATGGTCCTTGTGAGGTTTGCCATAAGGGAAAGCAAACAAGGGATCCTTTTCCTATAAGTGAACATAAATCTGTTGTTTTTGGGGAGCTCGTACATTTAGATGTTTGGAGACCTTACAAGGTGGTTAGTAAGGAAGGGTATAGGTATTTTTTGACTTTTGTGGATGACTTTACTAGATCTATTTGGGTGTATATGTTAAAAAGGAAAGATGAAGTGTTTGACATGTTTGTATCTTTTTATAATATGGTTTTTACACAGTTTGAAAAGAAAATCAAGGTTGTTAGGTCTGATAATGGTATTGAGTTTGTTAATAATAAAATAAATGAGTTTTTTGATACTAAAGGTATTATTCATCAAACTAGTTGTGCATATACACCACAATAGAAAGGTATTGCAGAAAGGAAACATAGACATCTGCTTAATGTTGCTAGAAGTCTTATGTTTCAGGGGGGGATTCCTCTTGTGTTTTGGTCTGAATGTGTTTTAACAGCTACTTATTTGATTAACAGGTTACTTCCTCTGTGTTAAATGGGAAATCTCCTTTCTTTCTTGTGCATGGCAGGGAACCTAGTCTGTCTCATCTTAGGAGTTTTGGTTGTTTGTGTTTTGCTGCTATTCTAAAAGAGTCTGATAAGTTTAATGAAAAATCTGAAAAATGTATTCTGATTGGTTATGCTAGTGGTAAAAAAGCTTATAAACTTTTGAGTTTAGAAAATAGAGTTGTTCTTTATTCAAGGGATGTAAAGTTTTATGAACTATTTTTCCATTGAGAATGAGTCATAATGTAAGTTCAGAACTTGTTTCTGAGGTTACACACCTGAAGTTTTTTGATAATAATGAGTCTGAGTCAAAAACCAAAACTCCTAGTACTATTCCCAATGATGCTAACTTTGAAAATGTAAATAGAGAATATGCATCTGTTGGTAGAGAAGGTAGTCCTTCTAAACTTGGTATGGTTGTGAGCAGTGAGCAGGATAAGAGTTCAGAACAGATACAACATCCTGCTAGCTCACAAAGAACCGAGTTGGAAGTGTCTGCAACTCCTTTAGATGAAAACCATGAGTTTGAGGGAAACAGTTTCCTTAATACAGATGAGTCTAGGTCCCAAAATGTTTTTCAAAATCAAACAGAGGAAGGAACCACTAGAAGATCTTCTAGATTACCTGCTAAGTTGAATGATTTTGTTCTTGATAATAAAGTTAGATATAGTATTGGTAAGTATGCCAATCATTGTTTGCTTAGTTCTAATAATTGTTGCTTTGTGTCTAATCTGAATAAGACTAGTGATCCTACTTCTTATTTTGAGGCTTCTAAAGATGTTAATTGGAGATGTGCTATGAATAATGAGATACATGCTTTATATGAAAATGATACTTGGACTGAAGTTGATCTTCCTTATGGAAGAACTCCTATTGGTTCTAAATGGGTTTATAAGATAAAATATAAAGCAAGTGGTGAAATTGATAGATATAAAGCTAGATTAGTGGCTAAAGGCTGTACTCAAAAAGAGGGTCTTGATTATGATGAGATTTTTTGTCCTGTTGTGAAAATGAGCACTGTTAGATGCCTTATTAGTCTTTTTGTTCAGTTTGATTGGAAGTTGTTTCAATTAGATGTTAATAATGCTTTTCTTTATGGTGATCTGAGTGAGGATGTTTACATGCTTCCTCCTCCAGGCTATCATAAAGAAGGTAGTACTAAGGTGTGCAAGTTAAAAAAAAGTCTTTATATGGGTTGAAACAAGCTCCTAGACAGTGGAACCATAAACTGTCAGAAGCTTTGTTTGAAGCTGGTTTTGAACAATCTAAAAATAATCATTCTTTGTTTATAAAAAAGAAAGGAGATATAGTGATGTTTTTTCTTGTTTATGTTGATGATATGGTCATTTGTGGCAACAAAGGAAATTGAAATTGAAAATTTTAAGAAATTTTTGAACAATATGTTTAAGATTAAAGATCTTGGTGAATTAAAATATTTCTTGGGTATTGAAGTTTTAAAAACTAAAACTGGTTTATGTTTGAATCAAAGAAAGTATTGTTTGGAGTTGTTACATGAGTATGGGTTACTTCTATGTAGGCCAGTTATGACACCATTGCCTGAGAATGTTGTTTTGAGTTGTAAAGAATCTGAAAATGATATATTGTTAAAAAAATATAACAAGTTATCAGAAGCTTGTTGGGAAGCTTATATATCTTACCATGACTAGACCTGATATAGCTTATGTTGTTCACTGTTTGAGTCAGTATATGCATGCACCTTTGCAGTCTCATTTTAACATTGGGTTAAGGGTTTTAAGATATCTAAAGCTTGCTCCAGGAAATGGTATAAGTTTTAAGAGAAGTGAGAAGTTCAGTTAAGTGGCATTCTCTGTTGTTGATTGAGCTAAATGACCTGTCACCCAGAGGTCTGTCTCTGGATATTGTGTTTTTGTTAATGGTAATATTGTTTCTTGGAAGAGTAAAAAGCAAAATACTTTGTCAAGATCTTCAGCTGAAGCTGAATACAGATCTATGGCATCTGTTACTTGTGAGGTTATGTGGATACTTAAGATCTTAAAAGATCTTGAAGTGACTGAAAATTTGTTACCTGTTATGCTTTGTTGTGATAACAAGGCAGCTATGCAAATAGCTGCAAATCCTGTTATGCATGAAAAACTAAGCATTTTGATATTGATGTGCATCTTATTAGAGAAAAGGTTGCATCAGGTTTGATTGAAACTGTAAAGATTGGTTCTAAAGATCAAACAACTGATGTGCTAACTAAGGCACTTGGTACTGTACAACATGCAGTTTTGGTAAAGAAGCTTGGTATGGAAAATCTTTTTGCTCCATCAGTTTGAGGGGGGATGTTGGAAAAATAGTTTCAATATCTTTTGTCAAACTTATGAAGCTCTAAGGGTTATTTTGTAAATATGTTTAGTTATATTTCCTAACTATTTAAGTTTGGTCTATCTTTGGTTAGTGTCTGTTTGTGCATGGACTAAAAGAGAAATGTTGAGGCTATATATTCTCAAGTTCTGATCTAGGGTTCATTCATCCAGTTTCATCTCAAAAGTCTCTCACCTGCAAAGTTGTTAATACGTTTCTGGGTTTTCTTGGTTTTCTGGGTAGTTTCATTTAGATCATCTTGATCTTTGTAATAGTTTGGTTTATTGGTTTAGTGAGTGAGTTGATGTATTGCTGTTACACCTTTGTAGAGGGATAACAGATTTGTTATTGTATTGTTCTTGGTAAGAACCTGTTTAGGGACTTATCTTCAGTGTATATTGTTATAATAAAAGTATCACCAAGGGGTAGTTGGTTGGGTGATTAGTACTTGTGTGTTTTGGTACATTTTTAACAGCTATTAAACACATATAATGTCTAGAATATAACGAGCGGGGTAGCCCGCGCGTTGCTGCGGGAGTGTTGTGCTGATGAATCGAATGTACGACATACATATTCACACAACATTTGCATCATAATTTAAACATATTGATAATTTACTACTTTTAACTAATATTAAATTTTTTTGACAAATGATGAATACACATATGATCAATAGATAGCTGCACTTGCAACATATATAATCAGTTGTGATTCTAATAGAATGACCAAGTCTCTCAGCAAACAATTTTGAGGTTATCCATTAGGCGAAGCATATGCTTTTTTCGTGCTCTGCATCTAGTCCGATAAGCAATAACGGAATGCCCAGGATATAACCTTACAAACTTTTACCGAAGGCAAACCCTTTATTGGCTTCATGAATTGCAAGTAGTAGTCTCATGGTATCTGCAAAACAGACATAAACACGTAACTGTGTCTCAAACAAAGAACATAATACCACTTATAGTCTTGGCACTTTTGCTTGAATGTATAAAACCAAAAATATATCTTCAAAGGAAATAGGTCGAACGGGTTGAAACCTGATAAAACTCATTAAATATAGTTATTAGTAAACATTGAAATTACAATTCTGAACAACTCCAAATACCCTTTAAATTGACCCAAAAACCCATAAACATTATACTTCCCATTTTAAAGCTTTACTTTTGCAGAAACTCCAAATCATAATTAAAACAACCCAAACTTGCTAGTTAGACTTCTTCCTTCTTGACTTATTTGTGAGATTAAAATACAAAGGCAAAAAAATATCTTATATTTGATCAACTATGTACTGATTCTTGCATAGTCACACTCCGAATACACAATTCAACCCACGTTAAAGTTACGTGTCGTAATAAGAAATAATACGTATTCAAAATTAGAAGAGAGTAACAGTATTAGATCAAGATAGATGTGTACCTGGAAGTGAAGGTGATTAATAGTAGCAAATGTGGCAAGACTATTGTAACTGAAACAAAAGTGCGGATTCCCAGCTTTTGCTATATGTAATCTGCGTCCACTTTCTTTTAACTCTGTAATTCTATATACATGCAAAACCCAAATCTGCTTAAGAAACAAACAAAATCATATTACTTTCTAGTTTTTTTCAGCATTTTTATTACTATGAAAAAAAAAAAAAAAAAAAAAAGAAAGAACCAACCATTTACCTTTGTGCCATAGTAACAGCTGAAATTAACAAAAGACGCATAAGGCATACACATTTTATCATATTTTATTTAGACATATTAATCTATAAGAATTTTCAAATAAAAAAATTGGGTACCTACCTAAAATTAGAATTTGCAGGTGAAGTACACCGGTCTCCTTGACTCTTGATCGTCGGATTTCGACTTCCCTTGATTGCATACTTCTCCCACTGTGAATAGACATTGTTAACAACATGTATATATACATCATCAATGTTACAAAAACAAAATAAGCTAAGAAGCAGTTTCTACAGCCAATTCGAAACACCTTATAATTATAAAAATGCAATTAACTACCATTTTAAAGAGAAATAGAAGTATATATACACTATGATGATAGTGGTATTCCAAATATTACTATTATATTGTATTATAGCCTACTGATATAAAAATAAATATATAGTAATTGTGAGGTAACGTTAGTTGCCATTAAACCCTTTATGTGCATTGTTGATACTGATATTGGAATACAGTACAGATAGTATTAGAGTGCAATTAGGTATCACTTATAAGCAAAGCAAAGGTATATAAGCAGTTTCTAATAAGCAGGTAGCAAGCTGGTGCTGCAAACATTGTGCGATCAATTCCAAAATCCCAAAGTCCCCTGACCATACTAATTCGCTCACAAATAACTTACTTGCATGCAAAAGATAATGAAAACTTGACTATACCACAATAATTTTGAAAACTCACAACAATAACATCACCTAGTAAGCTATTGACCATCTAATTTGTGTATCAAACATTTTATAATGCTAATCGAAACACCCCCTTAACCAATTAGGATTGTAAAAACAATTTTGAGTAACAAATCGTTCTTTATGAGACAACATATTGATGTTTAGAAAAAAATATCTTTTAGTAATGGTGGGGTTACGTCATGTTGTAGTGCCGTAATCAAACCTAAAACAATTTTGATCCTAAAAGAAAAGACCCAAAAATGGATAAGTGATATACCTGTTAGCCTTTTACGACTATCAAGTCTATGTGACAACATATCGATGTTGAAACGCGGTACTGCAGAACTTATCATTCACCAACCTTTCATTTATGCTGAAAAAGTTCACATTTTCAATAAGATTTTTAGTAACGGCTCAATACTTGAACCACCACGATCACTTAAAGATTTCATTAAGTCTTTGACATCAAGTACATCATTTCTGCAAAGTCCAAGAGTCGAGCTTAAATCCTATACTGATATAAAACATACGGAGTATCATATATTCAGCAACAAAAAAAATGCAGGGGATAATTTTGTAACTCACTAATAGGATTAGTCTCCCCATGAACTTTGACCACATCCTCAAACGCCACGGGCACATATACTAACCATCCTCACGATCATTCCCATTGGCATCAACCGGAGTGGGCTCTAAGATGTTCATGGAGTTTGCGATGAAATCATCGATGCCGGATATATTTAGCATTGTCATGTGGCTATCCTTGTCCTCCACCCGTGGAACATAAAGTCTCTTTGTGGTCTCCGTTTTTCCATCTTCATCAGCAGATGAATAATAAGAACTCCAGTTTAATATAAAAATGATTAAGCGACTACAAATTAGAAACATTAAGTTTCAATTAGCTAATGAGCTAATGCCTTACTTTTGAAACAACAAACAATCACAATCGTATCCCTAAAGAAGACTTAAACTCATAACCCACTGTAGAGCTTCATTAAGGCCAAGGGACTTAGATCGATTAGGTCAATTTGACGAATTGGATAACGATATCTCTTAATATGCAAGCTGCTAGACACACCACGTAACCTATAAACATAATAAATTAATAATACAATAAGTTTAAACAATAAACACTAACGAATCAACAAATAACCATCTGATAAAGAAAAAAAAACCCGATCGAAGCAGCAATCAACTCAATTATTTGAGGAGAGACGTGAGAAGCTTATGTTGATCGTCATAGAAAGGGGGAGAGAGCCATACGTCGCCATGCCAATCTCAGTGAGTTAAATACATTATTTGTTATCAGTGAGTTGAAGTTATGTTGATTACATAAACTTCAGTGATAGAAAGGGGGAGAGAGTTATTTGTCATGGAACAAATCTCATTATTTGAGAGGAGACGCGAGAAGGTTCAAGAAAAGGGGAGAGAGATGATATTTTTGTGACAGGGATGGTTGCCGACATACTGTTCATCCGTTTGATGTACTTAAACTTTGTTAGCCAATGGTAGAGTGGCAAGTGTTAAAAATGGTACAAATGACATTCAAAGGACCAATAGAATGTGAGATTAGGATGCTAATAATTACCATATAACCAACTTGTTTTGCACAACCCATGAACGCCTATTAGTATATATATATAATATCAATAGTTAAATTCAAATAAGACCAACTTAAACATCATGTCATTTAAACAAAGTTAAATCATACAAGCAACAAAATTCATACAAAATATTCATTATAATACTTGTCGCATTTCCAAAAAATTAAGAGTTCATATCAAGTTTTCGCATACGCTTTTCCACTGTGTTTAAGTTAACGCAAAGAAGGACGCCTGCGAATATAATATCAATAGTTAAATTTGAACGAGATTAACATAAACTCCATGTCAGTTAAATAAAATCAACCCATACGAGCAACAAAAATCTATACAATATACTCATAAAAATACTTATCCTGCATTTCTCCAAAAAAGTTGAGACTTCATATCAAGATTTCGCATTTCTCCAAAAAAGTTATGACTTCATATCAAGTTTTCGCTTAATGTTCTCAGAGTGTTTAAGTTAACACAAAGAAAAAATTTTGCGAAAGCATCATACTAATTCTAACACGTATAATGTGTATACACTTTCGTACATAAGGTAGAATCATTTCTCTTCTTTAACCTATGTGGGATAGAAAGTTTTCTTGGTTTATCTTCACTATAAATGCAAGTTTGTGTTCCATCACTAAGCAAGTTTGTGTTCACTTTGGTACATCGGTGTTCCATCACTAAGCAAGTTTGTGTTCACTATAAATGGTTTATCTTCTAAATCTACTTTGATAACTCCAAGTAAGGATGTAATTTTTAAGTGACGATGCAATTAGATGCATAAATCCTCAATAGAGTACTCTATCAACCACAACACAGATTCTACATAAGTATGATATTGTTCGAAAACCAACCGATGTGATTGCAATTTAATCTTAGGTAGTGTTTGTTTTTCATAAAGAGGCTCTTAACAGCCTCTTAATCTGAACCGTTCAGACGCGGTCAGACATTTTGGTCGTTCAGACCGTTTTTTTTTCCCGTTCAGACGCCTTCAGAGGCAGTAAGATCTTAATGGTCTAGACTTGAGAGGGGTGTCTGAATGCCTCTTGTTGCCTCTTGCTGACAAAAAAAAAAAAAAAAAAAAAACTAGTACGAGCAAGCAAATGTGCGGTTCAAACATGAGTTTTTTTTTTCCGTTCAGATGCGGTCAGATTCAGACATTTACGCCTCAGATTCAGATTCAAATTCAGAACCTCTTTAAAAACAAACACCACCTTAGCAAAGAGAAAAACATAGGTCTGGTCAGATGTTCCGTTATTTGGTCCGTGCATTATTTGTGAAGTTCACCGCAGCACGTAGCAACAGTGACTCCAAAATATAAATTCTTCCAAAAGCATTAAGACTTCATATCAAGTTTTCATTCGTATCTGCTACTAACATTTGTCATTAACATAGAAACAGACACGCAGGGAGCCAGGGAAGCTTTATACCAATTCTAACACAGGTGTTGTACATACACTTTGGTAGTACAATTATTTCTTCTCTTTAACCTATTTAGGATAGAAAGTTCTCTCTGTTTTCACTACAAAAACAAATCCAAA
The DNA here is from genome assembly GCA_910596185.1 of Chrysanthemum makinoi. Taxonomy (NCBI): domain Eukaryota; kingdom Viridiplantae; phylum Streptophyta; class Magnoliopsida; order Asterales; family Asteraceae; genus Chrysanthemum; species Chrysanthemum makinoi. Next base: position 332,880,155 of record OU343222.1, read on the forward strand.
CAACAATTTTTATATACTTTTTAGTATAACCATGTGAAAAAACATAATTTACCTATATCTTAAATCAATCGAACACAAAGGGATAAAAGTACAGAATCTCAAAATAGAATCAAGATTATGTTGACCAAATTTTACGAAAAAAAACAAATACTAATAAACTACTCATACATATAATTCATATAAACAATGTGGAACAGAACAGAAACATAGGTTAGATATTGCTAGAGATTCTACTAACGTGGTTGCAATTTAATCTCTAGTAAAGATAAGAAAGCAAATGTAAGATCAGATGTTCCATTTATTATAACACTTAGCAATTATTCACGAACACAATCATATCCCCATAATATAAAATGATGAATGCAAAATTTAAAAGCATTTCTCAAAAAAAAAAGTTAAGATTTCATATCAATTTTTCGTTTCCAGGAATCACTAGTGCTTGACATTAACACAAGTAACCCTGACTACGAAAGCATCATACTTATTCTAACATTTATGATGTGTATACACTTTGGTATATATGGTAGAATCATATCTTCTCTTTAACTTATGTGGGATAGAAATTTCTCTTGGTTTTCATCACAAAAACGATACTAATAAGTGACAAACAATATCGAAACAACTATTTCATTTAAGTGAGAAATCTTCATCTATCCTATCTTAAACATGGAAAAACTTGTCAAAGTATAAGACCAGATGGGCTACAAAGAAATAATACTCGTCACTAAATGCAGAACCAGCATTCACCTAATTAGATCTATAACGGCAACCGACACATGCATCGTTCCAAACAATATGGAAACGACTATGTCATGAGAGTAGGAGATCAAAAGATAAACATAAGTGAGACTTTGTTTGAAGATTAACTGATGATATTTATATGCATTTTCAAAAATATTAAGACTTCATATCAAGTTTCCCTGCATGTCCGGTAGACACATTTTCCATTAACGTAGAAACATACATACATGGAAGCTTTACACTGATTCTAACTCAACATTTGTGCATACACTTTGGTATATATGTAGAATCATTTCTTTTTTTTAACGTATGTGGGATAGAATGTTCTTTTGGTTTTCTATCACAAAAACAATACTACTAAGTTACCTAGACTTGTTCTTTACTCATGAAATTGTACGATTTTTTTTTTTTTTTTTTTTGAACGGCCATGAAATTGTACGATTCTAATCAATTCCAGTATAATTATTAAGTGACAACGCAACTTGATATCAAGATCCCCTATGGAGTACAATAAAGAACTTTTTTATAATTAGAAACACCAGCTCAATGCAAATATTTCTCGCTTACAAATTTTCCAAAGAAGAAAGTTAAAAGAGTTAATTACATAAATCGTCCTTGTGGTTTAGTAAAAATTACGGATCTTGTCCCTGTGGTTTTTTTTAGCGCGTTTCGTCCATGTGGTTTACAAATCTTACGGATCTTGTCCCTGATCTGACCCGGTCCCAAACAAAGGACCTCCCTTGCAAATACTCTCTAACGTGAGGGCTAACATTATATTTTGGTTTTAACGACCGTTATACAAACCACAGAGACGATTTATGTAATTTACTCTTTTAAAAAAAAAAGTTTTTCCTTTTTAATTTTATTATTCAAAATTTTTTTAATTTTATAACGATTAAATTTTTTAATAAAAAAAAACTTTTTTTTTTAAATTTAATTTTAATTTTATTATAATAAATTAAAAAAAAATTATTTTTAGTATAATAAATTAAAAAACTATTTTTAATTTTTTTTAAAATTTAAAAAAAAAATAAAAAAAATTATAATAAAACTAAAAAAAATTAATTTTAATTTTATTATAAATTTTTTTTAAAAAACTGATTTTTCTTTTAAAAAAAAATTAATTTTATTAAAAAAATTAAAATAAAAATAAAAAAAAAATTGAATTTTATTATAAAACGGATGAAGGCGTATAAAAAAACGTTTTTATACGGTTTTGTCCGTTTTATACGTTTCATTTGTTTTTATACGGTTTCGTTCGTTTTTATATGAAAATGTATGAAAACAACGTACAAAAATGTATGAAAACGTACAACAACGTTCATACATACAAAAACAACGTTGTTGTACGTTTTCATCCGTTTTATACGGTTTCGTTCGTTTTTTTACGTTTTCATACATTTTTGTACGTTGTTTTCATAAATTTTCATACAAAAACGAACGAAACCGTATAAAAACAAATGAAACGTATAAAACGGACAAAACCGTATAAAAACGTTTTTTTATACGCCTTCATCCGTTTTATAATAAAATTCAATTTTTTTTTTTAATAAAATTAATTTTTTTAAAAGAAAAAACAGTTTTTTTTTTAATATTATAATAAAATTAATTTTTTTTTTTTAGTTTTATTATGATTTTTTTGATTTTTTTTTAAATTTTAAAAATAAAATTAAAATAGTTTTTAAATTTATTATAATAAAATTAAAATTTGTTTTTTTTAATTTATTATAATAAAGTTAAAATTAAATTTAAAAAAAAAGTTTTTTTTTTATTAAAAAATTTAATTGTTATAAAATTAAAAAAAATTTGAATAATAAAATTAAAAAGAAAAAACTTTTTTTTTTTAAAGAGTAAATTACATAAATCGTCCCTGTGGTTTGTATAAAGGTCGTTAAAACCATGTTAGCCCTCACGTTAGAAAGTATTTGCAAGGGAGGTCCTTTTTTTAGATCGGGTCAGACGGGGGACAAGATCCGTAAGATTTGTAAACCACAGGGACGAAACCCGCTAAAAAAACCACAGGGACAAGATCCGTAATTTTTACTAAACCACAAGGACGATTTATGTAATTAACTCAAGTTAAAATCATAAAGTTTACACGGTATTGGTCAAAATTTTCCATATACGTTAAAAATGTACCTAAAAAGCTCATACTACCTGAAAACAAATATAGTAGTTCATTTACACTCTCGTATATTAACTAGGATCGGATTTTATCGATAACCTATGTGGGATCGGAAGTTGTCGTGGTTTTCACAACGAAACTATAATGTGCCTAGCAATATCCTTGACTCGTGCTTTGTACTATTATAACCAATATCGTTGTATGTGTTCACTGTAAACCGTTTATTGTTATGTCAGAAGGTTTACCACACAAGCTTATAAGAAATATAGAGAGGCGATTGAACAAATATCCAAACACACACACACGATATAGAGTATACGGTTATGCGTAGAGAGTGAGTGAAAAGAAAACTTGAACAACCAACCTTCAAATGAAGGTTTACAAGGGGTATTTATAGGAGGGAAGCTAGGGCAACACTCCTAGTTCCCTTCCTTTCCTTATTGGGCTAGGCCTAGGCTTATGGGCCTTCTACATAAGCCTAAGGCTAATAACAAACATAAAGGCCATAATAAGCTAACTATTACATATGAGTAACTAACACTTGAATAAGGTTTAGGAGTGATTCCAACAATCTCCCCTCAAGTGTTATTACATATGAGTAACAAACACTCAAGTGTTGGTGATGAAAACGGTGAAGGCGTTGATGTAATAGTAGCTTTGACGCCTTCTGACATTCTTCTTTCTTGTGAGAAGAATTGCCTTGATTTAAACAATCTCCCCAGTGTAGAGAGATAGTTTACTTTGAACGGTTATGCTTTGACGTCATCATTAAATTTTGTTCTTTGATCATTGTTCTTTGTGATGAAAGTGATAGTATGTTGTTGTTGTCAGCATCAAGTCTGCCTCAGTTCTGCTTCGCTGCTACAGTGTCTCCACATCGTTCTTCAACATGCTCACACGCTCTTTTGACGTTGGAATTCAGTAATGATGGAGTTCTTTAAGTCTTTAACTTTGTAGATTCTCTGTATTGACGAAGAATCATTCTGACTGTTGTGTTGCTTTTGGATAGAACTTCCATTAGTGATGATGTTGGCGTGAGCATGAGAAGAATCTGCACGATCATTCCGCTCCGGAGCTTCCATAAGAAGAAAACATTTAAACGGTTAGTAATAAGCGGATTCCGGCACTTACAAGTTTGAACTTCGAGAGTGTTAACAGCATAGTGTGAAAACACAACTCTAATTCTTACAAAGGCCGTTCCTGAATCGGAGTCCCACAAGTGAGATAACACGATGTACCGAAGTACACCTACGATTCAGATGAGTCGCTGAGGTACATTGAAGCATCACCTCACGACCAGACCGCTTGAGACCACTAAGCGCAATCCACGGGAGTTGCCGAAGTGACCTGCGTGTCAGGGCTGTTTGATGTTGACCCTGGCAGGAGTTTCCATTCAATCACAGAGGATCACAAATGTGAACCTCTCATAAATGTTCTCGACAGATTGCTAAGATCTGTGAAGGACTCGATATGAACCATTGATAACCTTATTTGTTGATCATCAAGTGATTAAATGTCAAGTGTACCTAAGAGATCTTTTGATGAATCTCGTGGCTCTAGACTCAATAGTGCGTTTTGGTTTTCCTGAGCGGAGACTAGGGAGAGGGTCTCCTTCTTCAATACCAGCAATCTCTAAGAGAAAGCCGATAGTTTACGTAGGGTTCCCAGTGAGAATGAAACAAGCTTCTGTTAAGAGAAACTTGAGTGGATAAGAAGGTTTAGTGCATGCGTCACGGGTCCATGACGACTTTTAATCTTCAATACCGGCGTCACAAAGTGACAACCAGGAGCATATGAATTGAACCCGGTGTCTGCCCTAAGTTGAATAATCTGGAGGGCTATTTCTTTTCACCCTTTTCTTTGCATTTCTTTTAATTCTTCAACTCCTTCTTTCTCCGATTCTCATTTTCTCCTTTTTACAATCATACCTAAGGACTTCTAAATACTAACTATTTGTGGTGTCCTCGGGTAGATCCATCCGGCTCTGGCGGATCATAGGACGGTTATTCCTAACCTTAGTCACCTTATAACTCCATGACTAATTTATGTTGCCATAAAACCATCGATGTGAAAAATCTCTCACAGTGTTTATGAATGAAAAACATTTTAGTACCACTGTTGAGATAAGATTTTGCATAAATACTCCCCTCCACATGTGCTTAATAGTTTTAACGGTTAAAATGCAAAGTGAGGAAAGAGCGCGCACATTTTGAATTGATTCACTCAAGATAGACAATCCCCCCCGAGACACGGTTACGTGGCATAGTTAAAGAGTTGCATTGTCAGCTTTTAGGTGACAACTAGCTCTAATAACTACCTTGAAGGTGTAGACAATCCTCGAAAGGTCGTCAAACCCGTCCGAGTTCATGTTTATCAAGAGTTTCTCGAATGGTACATTCTACTCAGACAAGTCCTTTGCGAGACACGTTTACATCACTAGCGAACTAGCTTGAAATTATTACCCGTCCAGGACAAGTCTTTTCAAGTTACTAACAGTTAAGCATCGTCAATTCGTTGGTTAAGTCTGAAGCGCACAGATTCATTTGCATTTTACACAACATATTTCTTATCACATATTTTCTCCCCCTCAAAAATGGCATATTAAATGTTATTTTTGAAACGTTGAGAATAAATATGACCATTTCGAGTGTTGCGGGAAGAATGACCACTGAGAACAATTTTTGAACAAAGTTTTAAATTCAAGTACTCCCCTCAACGAAAGTGATATAAACGGTTGAGGTTTTGAAAATCATAAGGGAAAGTACTTGTTCTTTTGAGCAAAACCTTGAAAAATGAAAGGTTTGATAGGTTTTACTCAAAAGTAAGAAGCTTTCGCTCCTTTTCTAAGGATTGTGGCACTGCGTACCACAGTGGTCCTTTATTTACAAGTACGGGTTGTACACTGTAATGTGTGCACAAGCCATTGACATATTCAATCAAACATCCAAAATGATATGAAGAAAACAATTCAAGGGGTACCAGGAAGTGCAGTGATGTTCCCAAGAGTGTGCACAGGGCGTTGAAATCCGGTTATGTTTCTCCTGGGTCGACCACCAACATAACACTCCAATCGTCTGAATGATCCCTTCAAACAACCGCTCATCAATCATTGTGATGATCCGTCTCACATCCCTCCTTTCCCGAGAATTCCAGCGCTTAGGAGACCCAATTTTCTGGCGTATATCCTTCAACCTGTATGCCAATCCATCCCTAACCAGCTTCAAAGTATGATCCCCGAACTTGTGGAGTTCGCTACACGCCATTAAGCAGTTTCTTTGAAGTTCACTACGGTAAACAACGCCGAAAGGTTTGCTGATGAGTGTATATTGAGATAGCTGGTTGATATCGGGAAGATCAAGCTTTGGAGGAGTGAAGTTGACACGCGTCTGATAAGATTCAACAGCCAGCTGGAGATCTTCTACACGCTCCTTGATGACAATCCGTCTTATGAAGATGAGAAGTGACTTGATAAATTCACGTTGTACTGCAGTTGAGAATTGTCTCATGCGACCCTGTACCTTGGCAAGGTACATGTCTTCGATGTCATTGAGAGACAAATTCTCAAAGTCAACCTCAGAGAAAGCATAGTCCCGTTCATCTTGTCGTTTGACTACGATCTTCTTTAGGAATGTGTAGTCCCACTTAGACGAAAGGTCAACGTGTATGATGGCAACGATATCTTTAGAACTATGCACAGCATGTTGAGACTTCTAAACCTGACAGCTTCTATAGTAGATTCGTCGGCGTTCAGGCCAGTGATGAATCCCATACAATGCATCTCGGGCGTATGCCTCCACTATGTTGGAGAACAAGTGATTGGCACGTTCCTCAATGGCTATGCAGTTTGAGTAGACAGCTGCTTGGAATGGAAGTGTCAACGATGTAGCATATTTTCTTGAATCATCGCCACCGTGTAGAAGAAAATCCAGGTCTTTGTTGAAGAAATATCTGAAAGGAATCCTTGGTTCAGCTGTTTGTCCAAGTGTTGGTAGAGGTTTGGTCCAATCGGTGTAGTATGGAGGGTTGTCCCTTTGTGTGAAGTCAATGTTTGCTTCCGGGTTGAGCCAATCCATGTTGTTAGACATAGCTCGAGCAATGTTTTCAAGGTGATATTCGACCTCGAGGGCACTTTCAGAGCTGTCTTTTAGAAGTTGAAATGCTTCATTTTTGATTCGCTTCAGCTCAGATTTCGTCATTTTCTTCACATGGAACTTTTCTTGCAGAATTTTGCATGCTCCAATGTAGAACCGTCTACCAAGTTCTGACCTTCTTCACGGTAGGGAGTGTTGTTAACAAGATTAGCAAACCATTCAAATTCCTCTGTTTTATCGTCATCTAGCCATGATACGACGTCAGTTTGAGGCGTCTTCTTCTTCTTCTTTTTCCAAGGCCTAGATGATGATTCTGGTTTCTGAACTTGTTTGGGAGAGGTGGGTTGTTGTAGGGGCTCAAGGACCTCTTCATCGCCACCACCCGTACTCAAAGTGATCATCGGTTTTCTCGAGTCGGGGTGGTAACTCGAATCGTCCCGAGGTTTTTCAAGAGAAGAACGAGGAGGAGATTTTTGTTGAACAGGTTGTGGAGGAGGTTGCATCAAAGAAGATTCACCGACGCTTCGACGCTTAGGTGCGAGTCTTTATCCTTATCCTTGTCTTCATCGTCTCTAGGACGTTTAGACTTTTCAGCTTCAAATCTACAAGCTTCTTGAAGTTGGTAGTCCAACAATGCTTGAAACAGCTTTCCTTCATCAGAAGTAAATGTCCCAGATCGTGCAGACATTTGTGTGACAAGCTTGGCCACCAATTCATTATCCGAGAAAACAACCGGATCGGTTGGATTGATTGTGACGGTTAAGGGCGTTGATCGAATAGTTTGCTTGGCGATCTGCATAAGATTTGGATAAAGTTGTTTGGTGAACAACTCCTTTGTGACTTTAGGAACGTACTCCAGAAGGTACTTTTTCGTGTTTCCTTCGATCATTTCTTCAGTTCCTCTTGACGGTGATTTTTCATGAATTCCTGAACAAACTTCCTTTCTCCTTTCATCTTTTCATGCTCGCCATACATATGCTGTATGTGATCAGCAAAGAAATTTAGCTTTTTGTTGAGCACGCTTTTCTTTCTGACTTGTTTGACAGCTTTGGTAATCCGTTCATGAGCTTGAGAAATCCAAGATTTAGATGGTTTCTTCACGGATTTGGATGATGATTTGGTTGACTTTATTGATGGTGGTGGCGAGGAGTGAGAAGACGAATCTGATGATGAAGAGATATGAGGAGACTCTGGATCCTTTGGAGGTTCAGAGGTTTCTTCCTTTGATCGCGCAGGACTATCTAGAAGAAACGTATCATAATCAACATCTTGATCTTTTTCGGACTTCTCAGTTTCCGGTTCCTCAAACTCATATTCGATAGAATCCTCCACAAGCTTTTGTTGTTGCATAAGAGTGGTGGCACCAGCTCCCTTATCGGGTTGATTAACCGCATCAGGAGATGGTTCAGAGTGGAAAGCACCACTTGATCCTCCGGGACCACCCATTTGGTCTTTAGCAAATTCTTCAGCTTTTTGAAGGTGTCTAACGATATTAAACTTCTTCCTGTATGATATATCCAGTTGCTCTTCTTCATGATCTGAGCTTTCATCATACGGTACAAGTCCAGGAGTCTTTCCTTTCCTTTGTCAGTGGACTTGGAGGTTTAGCTGCTGAAGGAGGTGTTACGGTTGCAGATTCAGAGTAGGTAATCTCTTCATCTGTGTCAGTACCTTCAGAGCTTTCGTCCACAAGCTTTCTTTGCGGTTCAGATGTGGGAATAGGTTCAGCTTCCTTTACAGGAACAATCCTTTTACGAGGAGGATTCCTTTTGGGAAGCTTCTTATAAAGATTTGTACTTGTAACACTTCCAAAGACTGCCTTTCTCGGTCCTCCGAGTAGGTGTACCGTAAGATTTTTCATCAAGATGACCAACTTTGTCTTCTTTTATGGCTAACCGATACCTTTTGTATGTTTCAAGCTTTTGATTTCGGTAGTCAGAAGGTGATCAGGTAATACCGAACCCTGTTTCTTTGTTGACGATTCTTTGATTCTGAAAGATAATATGGGTTCACCAATATGTCGTGATTATCCGGGTCATTGAGCCTCATGGGGATGTCAGGATGAAGTCCAAGTGCTCTCTGGATCAACAGTTTGGTGTATCCGACATAGGGAATCTTGGAGCCAAGCTTCTTGTGAAATACCATCATGTCCTCCCATATCCGTGCTTCGATTTCAATGTCCTTCTTGTTGATCAACGACCAGAAAATTTGTAGTTCCATGAGCTTGGGATGCTCATAGCCACTGACACGACCAGAGACCGATTTGGTGATGATCATGTAGAGTGTTCTCCATGGTTGAGGAATATACTTCAGCTCCACGTGAGAGTGCTTAGTAATGATTCCTGAAGCTTCATCATAACCAATATCTATCAAGAATTTCCGGACTGTCTCTTCAGTAGGGGTAGCAAAGAAGTCGGTTGGAGCGATGTCCGGAATGATGAGAACAGCCCGTAAGTCAGCAGGAGTGATAGTGACTTGTTTGTGATTAAGTGTCACATTCACTGCACTTTGACCAGTGATCCTCCGCATAGAATCCCAGAATTGTTGAATGTAGACCTCTGGAACTGTGGCAGAGTGTGAGAGCATGTTCTGGTAGGGATGATTCCTGAGAATATCCACAGCAATCAAGCATGAAGATTCTGAGCAAGTGAGGGTATCAAAGTCAACCCTAAGGTTGTTCTTTCCAATCTTTCTCGGATAGCCATTTGGGAAGATATCAGCAATGGTGAGAATCTCAGGTGCATCCACATTCATTTGTTCAACCATGTCGTGATCTGAAATAACATTAGCCAAAAGAACCAACATATCAAAATACATAGTGTTAGTCAAGTAAGGTCTTATTGTCTAGTTATTGAATGTGCAGTGTCAATGATTGTTACGAGTCCTAAGTCACTTGTTTGTTCAATAGTCCAATGACGTCGTGAAATGTTTCGTGAGTTAGTTAACTTTAAGTTTTAAAGTTTATGTTATCACTTATTGTTCACAACATATCAAACGATTAAGTTTATTAGTGACATTATTGGATTCGTGACGTTATGATTAGTTTATTTACAAGTTTGTACACGTAACAATTCATTATGAAGGTCAATCCAGGCTTAAGCGTAGTTTTGGCAAAGTTAAGCGTAAACAGAGATGATATATGCGTAGACGAAAGCTTACGCGTAGGATCCTAACTTACGCGTAAGAAATGTTACGCGTAGGAAAGGGGACCTTATGCGTAGGGCTTACGCGTAGGCGTATATATATACCTTACGCGTAAGGCTTACTCGTAAGAGTAGACCTTATGCGTAGAGGTCACTGTTTACGCATATCCTTCACAGGATACGCGTAGTCCCATTGTAGAACCTTACGCGTAATAGTTATGCGTAGGATTATTCTTACGCATAACTTGACTACGCGTAGGGTAATCCTTATGCGTAGAGTTGCAAATGACCTTGATTCTGAATATTTAAGCGTAGCAAAGCCTGGAATAAATTCATCAACTCATCAAAATTAACACAATACTTCAGTTTAACAACAAGTTATGGCAAGAACAATTATGGAATTGTTATGCGTAGAAAGTCATACGCGTAGGTCAAAACCCTAAGGGTTATGATTTACGCGTATGAAATTTAACCATGGGATTTGCACAAGACTTTTTCTGGTAGTTTAAGAGTGTTGTGGGAGTCTTTGTACCAAGTTATAACACCTAACTCGTTGTGAATCAAAAGTTACCAAATATTATGAACTTTAAACCCTAATTACAAATTGTTCACCAATTCGTGTTTCTAGGTGGTTAATAACAATGGGAATCATTAATTCAACAACTTAAGACCATAACCCAACAATCTTTTATACCAAAACACTTTACATTTGGAAAAACCCAAATCGACACATAAACCCTAATTTTCAAAAATCATTGATACGTGTTTCTGGGTGGGTTTGGATGGTTGAAATGGTATCCTTGATGTATAAACAACGTTTTGACAGTATCCATTTAACCAAAACACCACACAATGATTGTGTGTTCATACGCTTATGCGTAGAACACATAATCACGTGTAACATGATTTTTAACCGTTGGATTTGAATAAAATTCAAGACCTTATCTTAAAAACATGTTTAGATCGTAAAAACACTTACACAATGATGATCAAATCAACAGATATCTTGAACGATTATAAGGCGTAGGATGTGTTAGGTTTTGTGTATTAAATGTGAAGAAGAAAAGTAGGTGGGAGGTATTTTTATTAAAAATAACTTTAACATTTTGACAGTTTTAGTCCCTCCACCTTTTCCTTTTTCAAACAAAGCCATTTAACTTCCATTTTGGTTACCAAACAAAGTTTTAGGAAAGAAACTTTGACGATCCTCCTCATGACTTAAGAAAATAATGAAAGGTTATAAGTTTAGTCCGAGGAGTGTCATTTTACCAGAAAATTTACCACCATTTGTTAAAAGAAACAACCGAGATATGATAACATGCAAGTACACAGATGTTATGAAGCAGTTAAGTGATATTTTTTCTCCCCCTCAACACTAGATCGAAAAAATACTGAATTTTGAAAGATTATAGTGTTGACGGAAGAAACGTACTTGCAATGTTGAAAGAAAATAGATAGAAGAATATTTTTGTTGTTTTATCAGATTTTATACTTTTGTATTTTGTTTTTGAAAGAATTATTTACAAAAGAGATTTTGGTGTTTGACATGTTTTAAGACTGTTTTAGGAGGTCATCCAATTCCTCTTGAGTCAAACACCTCATACCAATCCGGTGGACCAACTCATTAAACCTAGCGGAGGCAAGGCTTTGGTGAGAAGATCTGCCAATTGGTATTCTCGTACTCCACAAAATATAATTCAACAGTACCCTGCTCCACGTGATCCTTGATGAAATGATATCGAAGATCGATGTGCTTTGATTTCGAGTGCTGAACTGAATTGCACGAGATTGCAATGGCACTCCGATTGTCGCAAGACATCGGGATTCTGTCAAATACGTAACCATAGTCTTTGAGTTGTGTTCTCATCCAGATGACTTGAGCACAACACGCGACATGGCTACATATTCTGCTTCGGTTGAGGACAGCGATGTACAATCCTGCTTCTTCGATTGCCATGACACCACTTTATCACCAAGAAATTGTAAAGCTCCTGAAGTACTTTTCCGTGAGTCTAAGCATCCTGCGTGGTCAGCGTCTGAAAAAGCGATTAGTTCAAAACCAGAATCCTTCGGATACCTGATCCCCAAGTTAATGGTTCCCTTTATGTATCGGAGGATTCTTTTAGCCTCAGAGAGGTGGGTTTCAGTTGGTCGCGATAACGAGAGCAAAGATATACGGCAAAGACAATATCAGTCGCTAGTCTGTTAGATACATGAGAGACCCAATAATACTACGGTATTTTGTAGGGTCCACCAATTTCCCATGTAAATCAGCGTCTAGCTTCTTGGTATGAGCCATTGGTGTGGCATAGGTGTCACAGGTTTTCATTCCAAATTTGTTTAACAATTCAAGGGCATATTTGGACTGACTCAAGAAAATACCACCGGGTGATTGATGAACTTGTAGTCCTAGAAAGAACGTGAGTTCACCCATCATGGACATTTCAAAATTTTCTTCATTAGTTTTGCAAAAGCGATTGAAAACTTTTTATGTGTAGACCCAAAAATGATGTCATCCACGTAAATTTGAACAATTAAGATATGTGCCCCGTGATATTGTATAAAAAGAGTTGGGTCAACCGAACCTTTGGTGAAATTATTAGCAATGAGGAAGGATGATAGCTTATCGTACCATGCCCGAGGAGCTTGTTTGAGACCATACAGAGCTTTGTTCAGTTTGTAGACGTGATTCGAAACTCAGGATCAACGAATCCATCTGGTTGGCGACATAAACCGTTTCTTTAAGTTGTCCATTGAGAAACGCAGTTTTGACATCCATCCGATAGACCGTCATATTCATATGAGCCGCGAACGCTAGAAATATCCGAACAGCCTCAAGACGAGCAACCGGAGCAAAAGATTCTTCAAAGTCAATACCCTCTTCCCGACGATAACCCTTAGCCACCAGACGTGACTTATTCCGGATAACATTTCCTTCAAAGATCCAATTTGTTTTTCCAAATCCATTTTAGACCAATGACGACTTCGTTGGTCTTTCAACCAGTTCCCATACTTCAAGACGTTTGAATTGGTTGAGTTCTTCTTGCATGGATTCAATCCACTTGTCTTTTGTCATTGCGTCTTTGATGTTTTTAGGTTCAGATTGGCAGACAGTGAGTGCATAAATGCAATGTTCACCGTCTGTGTGAAGACGTTGTCTCGTAACGACTGGTTGATTCGGGTTGCCAATAATGTTTTCCAGATGATGGTCTTTAGTCCATCTATGTGTGGAGGGTTGATGTTGATATACATTGTGCAAATTCTGAGGATTCAAATGGTTTGTCGAAGATTCCGCGACATCCGTGCAGCAGCCTCATTAGCAAACGGGTTGAAGAACGCATTTGGATCAAAATCTGCAGGTGGGGGTACTTCATTTAGAACATCATCAGCAGTTTCATCATCATTGTTGGAAGCGGTTTGTTCAACTGTTGTGGTGGAGTCAACTGTTGTAGGTGCATCTGCAACAGAGTTGTTGTAGCAGGTGTATCGTATAAGAGTATTATCGTTGAGCAAAGCGGAAACAAGCGGATACACCGAGCACGCTCATCAATATCGTCACTGAACAGCGGAGCAAATAACCTTTCCATTTGTTGACGAGTAAGCTGGGGGCTTTGTTCACCTGATGATGGGGTTTGGGGGAAGTTTAAGCGGTTGTGTCCGGTTCCAAGTCGTTATACTCGAAGCCATTTCCGTAAGTTCATCAAAATGAGCATGAATCGCTTCCATCACCTGTTTTGTACGACGATTCCAGATTCGGAAACCTTTGGAATTATCACAGGATCCGATAAAGACTCCAATGTCAGCTTTGGCTTTGAGCTTTCCAAAGTCATCACGATCATTATTCGGATAGCAAAGAGATCCAAATACATGAAAGTGTTTTAGATTCGGTTTTCTGTTATGGACGAGCTCGAAAGGTGTTTTGTTGTGGCGTTTTGTAATCATAGAACGGTTTTGAGTATAGCATGCAGAGATACAGCTTCTGCCCATAAGTAATCTGGAAGTTTAGCATTGATTAACATTGTTCTTGCAGCTTCCACTAACGCTCGGTTTCGTCTTTCGACAACTCCGTTTTGTTCTGGTGTACGTGCAATAGATGTCCGATGCTCAATTCCCACTTTCTCATAGAATTCACGAAGAGTTTGATTAACAAATTCAGTGCCTTTATCTGTTCCGATTAGTCGAACGGTGTTTCGTAGCTGAACTTGTATTTTCGTGAGAAAGGTGATGATCATCTGTGGAGCTTGATCTTTGCTTACAAGAAAGTAGACCCAAGTCCAGCGTGAATAGTCATCAACAATTACTAAGATGTAGCGTTTGCCATTGATCGCTTGCACGCGATCGGGCCACACAAATCCATGTGAAGAAGATGAAGCACATGCTGAGAGCTGTGTTCCACCTTTGAAGGAAAATGAGCACGAGTGCTTTTCCCTTGTTCACAAGCTGAGCAAAGGTGATCTTTAGAATACCGAAATCGTGGGAGTCCTTCAACTAGTTTGTGTCGAGCAAGGTTGGTGATGGTTTGAAAGTTTAGATGTGAGAGACGACGGTGCCATAGCCAGGATTTTGTTGATGTTGCCTTTGAAAGTAAGCAGATGGGAGATGAAGCAACCATGTCTTGCATAGAGATAGTGTAGAGACTAGAATTACGCGAGCCACACATAAGGTCATTTCCTTGTAGATCACTTAATGAAACAAGTTTTCTCCCAGAAAGCAACCTCCAAGTCTCCATCACAAAACTGACCTACTGAAAACAGATTATGACCGAGGCCTTCCACATAGTAAACCCTGCTAATTTCGATGTTCCCATTGACATAGTCTCCGTAGCCCATGATAGCTGCGAAGTGATCATTCCCTAACCTGACAGTGCCAATGAACTTTGCAATAAAGTTTGATAACAGTTTAAGATTGCCTGTCATGTGTCGGGAACATCCGCTATCAACAATACAGAGAATGATCTGTATCACCTGCATTACACACAGACGACACAGATGGAATAGAAGTAGATTTGGAACCCGAAATGTTAGAGGGTTCCGTAGCAGTTATAGTAGATATACACACATCAATAGCTTTAGGTATCCACTTAAATCCTAGTGTGTTATATATCCATTTCTGCCATCTATAACTACTCTTTGCTTTAGTCTTAGTGAATGCACTAGGTGGTACTACATTCTAGGAGGTGAAACTGGAGCTACAGGGACAAAGAATGCGCTTCTTAGAATCTAAAGATGGCGGTCTACCAAGCACAGACTTAGAAAGATTAGTGGGCCTAGAGGTATTCCGGTTCTTAGGATTCCTTAAACGAGAGATGATAGCTTTAGCAACACATTTATCATGGCAATCAGAATTCATACTTTTACCACAAATAACACAAGGTGCATCTGACTGAATATCAAAAGTACTTAACGGTTTAGCATTCGTTACATCACTATTTCTATTACATTTGTCCGACGCAATATCTATAGTGGAGGCAACGTGAGTCTTATTCATAGTCCTAGGGTGTTCTTCTACTTTAGCATTCTTGATTGATCTTTTCTTAGGTCGCAACTTCCTATTCTTTGATTGAGTGCTCCTAGGCTGTGAAGTGCGGACGTTTGGAAAAGGCTCAACTATTCCTGTTTCAGTAGAAGGAAGCACGTTAGCTACTTGTGATTTGGCAGTAGAGATTCTAGGTTCATGAGTACTAAGTGTTACTGGGGCTAATCTCTTAATGATGGTTGGCGGAAGTTGTTCATACTTTCCTAACATTTCTCTTAACTTGATGATAGTGTGAATCAGATCTTGATTTTCAAACCGAACATTTCCAAAGCAAAATGCATAACTTCTTTAGTGTGTGCAAGATAATGATCAAGTTCATTTGATGCTTCATCACGAGTCTTTTGAGTAAATCAAATATGACACCATATTCCTTTTTAACTTTTAAAAGTTCTTGTTCATATTTTGAGATTTGACACTTAAAAGACACGCTTTGATCATCCAGTTGCTCAATTTTAGGATCAGAAGATTTTGCACGCAATAGGGCGATTTTGTGTTGAAAAGCAAGTTGTTGATCGTGAATATCTTTTTGACACCAATTAAGACGACGTATTGCATTTGAAAGTTCGTTTGACAATCGTTTGTTTTCAACTTTAAGGACTCTATCTGAAGCACATTATCGTGTTCTCAACATTTATCACAGAATCAACAAGTATCAGCAGAGGTATGATCAAATGCATATGACAAAGAATTCAATAACACAGCATTATGGACATCAGCACAGATGACATCTTCCAAGAGTCGATCAACATCTTTTCTCAACATTTTCTTTTTACGTTTAGTTATAGAAATAGATGTTTCGTTTTCTAAAACGACCTTCATCACTCCAAGTTCCTTATGAAAATCCTTTTCCCAAGCTAATGCACAATTTTTCAAATTTTTAACGTTAGGTAAAAGATTTTTCTGAAAAATGTCTCTTTGTTCTCGCGCCAGAGGCGATTGAAAGTAATCAATTTTGATTTCGAATCGATATTCTATCTCATGTTGTAAAATTTTGAGGTCAGCCATGAAGATGTCAAAATATCTAAGAATTTTTCGATTTTCAGGTTTTGAATTTACTTCACCGATGGAAGGTAAAGGACCATAAATTTGTGCATAATCTGGTTGGGGATTAACATTAGAAGACTCATGTGTTTTGATGATAACCCTTGGTGTGTTAGAAGAATCCGTTGGTGTGACGAAAGTGACCGCTTTTGAATAGTTAAAAGGTTTGTTGTAAACAACTTTTTCTAATTTTGATCGACTCTCGTCTTCTGCATCTAATTCCTCTTGACGATGATATTCAACAACATTCATAACATAATTATCAACTTTATATTCTGCCCTGGAAACTTCAGGATTTGGTTTGAATGCTTTTGTTGAAAGCTTAGGTTTGTAATCAGCAAGATTCGGTCCATATCCATTTGGATTGGGTTTTAAAGTAAACTTTTCAATGGCTGTGACCGACTCGCCATGTTTGTAAACAACAGTTTTAAACTCTTTAAGTTTGTTTTGCAAGCCGATGATTTCTTCAAGATGATCATCTATTCGTTTCGTTGAATGCTTTTTGTATGCAGAGAACTGTTTTTGACAAGTTAACAACTCAGCCTTAGCTTTTGATTTTCCAAGGTGAGAGCGTTAATTTGCTTTTTATGTTCATGTTTCAGTTGTTCTATTTCACACAACAAAGCATTCTTCGAAGCGGCTAGATCACGCATCTGTCTTTCTAAATATTTTTCGTTTTGATAAGATTTGGCAAAGGCTGCTTCAAAACCGCTTTCACGATTTTCTTGAGTTTTGAAAAAGTTGAGTTGCTTTTGTAAACATTCAAAATCCTTGGTTAACAGTGCATTTTTGCATTTCAAGTCCTGATTAATGGCATGACATTCTTCCACTATGGTTTGTTGGTCTTGTATTAAACGAGCAAAATCTGGATGAGGCAAAAGTTCGGCGTGTTCAACGTGAGTCACAACATGATCATTACTGAGATCCTCAAGTATAACCACGGAGTCAATTTGATTATCAATGGAAACCGGTTGGTCATCTTGATCGTCAAATGTAACTACGGGGTCTAGTTGAAAATCGTCGGAATGAGATGTGGATGACTCATTTTGAACATTCTGAGCCTTGCCGGATTCAGATGTTGGCGGAGATATGAGATCAGAGATAAATATGGTTTGTTCGGGTACCTGAGACAAGCCATCAGTGTCATACACTGGGCCTGTGTCACTCATGTGTAACTCATGCATATTAGCCATCAACATAACTGCTGCATTGGCCTGCAAGTCCTCCATATCATCATCTGAGTCAGCATTTGCCATAAAACTCTGTTCTTTGTCTGTGAGAGTTCCACCAGCTTCATCCTTAAGAGCCAAAAGAAGAGCCTCTTTGAAATAAGCACTGCCCCTAGTCCTTGGCTTTGGGCATGCATTAGCCAGTGTCCCTTCTCATTGCAGTTGTAGCATCGAAGACCATTCAACCCATTTGAGCATTTCCCTGTTCCACCACTGGAGCTCGATTGTTATTCCTACCCACAGCATTAAACCCTTGACCACCCCCCATCTGACGACCATAACCACGATTCTGAACTTCAACTCGTCCATTGTTCACAACAACTTGATTCCTTGTATTAGATGAGGAACGAATACGGTTGTTGGATTTGTTGGTATAACGGCTAAAGGCATTAGCAATCATAGCAAATCCTTGTTGCAGTGCTTTGAACGGATCAGATTCCTCATTAGCTGCAGCTTGAGCATTGTTGTTGTTGTATGGAACCAATTGAGTTTGTTGAGATGGAGGTTGTTAAGGATCATGTGGTGTGATTGTAGCAGTTGGTTGAGTTGCTGGTTGAGGAGAATAACTGTTTTGAGCATATAAGGCAAGTTGTTGATTTTCCGGATGTGTCGGTGGAGCAATTTGAGCACGGAGAATCCTTTCCCTATCAACTTCCTTTTCATGAGGCTTCAAGTAATCGTACAACAATCCGTAGGTAGACTGATGCATGTTTTTCGCTTGACGGAGAAAAATGACATACTTCTCCCATTCAGGACCAAGACTACTTAGGAACTTAGTATTCACTGCAATTCTTGGCATGTGGATGTTGTGTTTATCCAAATCATTGATGATGTCTAAAAATCGGTGATGATAGGACTCGAGTGTCTCTCCGGGTTCAATCATGAAGTGTTCATAAGCCAAGTAAATTTTGGATTCCAAATCTTCCTGATTGAGTACAGATCCTTCCATAAGAAGACGAATATGATCCCACATTTTCTTTGCAGTCTTTTGAGCATCAACACTACGAAGAATTAGGTTTGGTAATCCTAGGAGGATATATTCCATTGCAAGCTCATCTGCTTCATAGTGTAGAAGTTCTTGAGGATTCAAGTCTGCAACAGTAGCAATGTTCGTTTGTTCATCTCTTGGTGGAATGGCATTTGGATCTCCGGGTACAATGACAGTAGGCATCTCAAAAGGACCTTCCAAGATAACCTTCTTTAAGAACTTTCCATGTGGCTTCTTTAGATCACAAAATCTAAAGAACCTTATCACCCATTGATCGTAGTTTCCTGGAGTGAGCATTGGAGGTCTATCAAGTGATCCAGCCTCATGAATTGATTGTTGGCTGCTTAAAGTTTCAAACATCTTTGCAAACCAAGTGGGTTCCCTCATAGTGATCCTTGATGGATGTTGATTAAAGTCATTTGTGTATGGGTGAGCTTGAAGACTTGTGGTGGTTGAACCATTTGAGGTTGTGGATTTGCAGCAAGTTGTGGAGTATGTTGTTGGTTAAATTGTTGTTGATAAATTGCTTGTTGTTGATTCCATTGTTGATGTTGTGGAGTTAGTTGTTGTTGACGTTGAGGATGAGGATAAGTGTAAGGGAAATAGTTAGAGTATGGTGGTTGTGACATGTTGATAAATTTGTGTTGGTAAAAATGGATCTTTGTAGTCGAATGAACCTTTGTTGATGAAGTATCCTTAGGCGTAGAAAAGACAAGAACCAAGTAGCACTTATGCGTAAAAACACCAAAGTTACGCGTAACAACGAGGAGTTACGCGTAGGATTTAGCTTACGCGTAAGTAGGAAAAGACACTAAAGTTAGGCGTAGAAAGTTAGGCGTAGGATTTTCTTATGCGTAAGACAAGGCTTAGGCGTAAGAAAGATCTTAGGCGTAGGATTTCTACGCGTAAGCTTATGCTTATGCGTAATTTTAGGGTTTTGCCCAAATGATCTTTTACACTATCAAAGTGCAAAAGATATCCAAAGTCGACGTATTTTCAGACTTATCCAAGTAAGAAAACACGGAATAAACCACGAAAATGAAGATCAAACCAAGGAGACACTTACGCGTAGGATTAGGGTTTTACTACGCGTAAGATTACTCGTAATTTTGATTTCTGCCAAAAGTGTTTCTAAACCAGTTTTTGTGTGATAAAATAGCTTCAATAACACCAAAATACACAAAAGTGTGAAACTTGATGAACCAAAGCCTTTAAAACAGTTATGAGTAGGATGAAACCCTCGTTCAAAAACTAGTTGAAAACAATGATCCACGCATAAAGTTTGAAACTTTTGCCAAAAACAAGTATTTTAACACCTTAAAACGTTGAAAGTACAAGAATCTTGGATTAAAAAGTGTAAAAAACAAGTTTTTAAGCGTAACAAAGAAGAGGTTATGTTTACGCGTACGACTCAAAAACCAAAATCTTCAAAAACAAAAGTGTACACCCAACTATTTGGCGATTGATACCACTGTTAGGTCACAAGTTTTACCACACAAGCTTATAAGAAAGATAGAGAGGCGATTGAACAAGTATCCAAACACACACACACGATATAGAGTATACGGTTATGCGTAGAGAGTGAGTGAAAAGAAAACTTGAACAACCAACCTTCAAATGAAGGTTTACAAGGGGTATTTATAGGAGGGAAGCTAGGGCAACACTCCTAGTTCCCTTCCTTTCCTTATTGGGCTAGGCCTAGGCTTATAGGCCTTCTACATAAGCCTAAGGCTAATAACAAACATAAAGGCCATAATAAGCTAACTATTACATATGAGTAACTAACACTTGAATAAGGTTTAGGAGTGATTCCAACATTTATACTTGACACCATTTGCTCTTGTGAGTAGCGAACAAATTTTTTTGTTTTTGCGGGTACTATACTTTCAAATTCATCCTCTTTAGGGTATTTTGGGAAAATTTTGGACATTTTTGCCCCTCTTAGCTAATAGGAAATTTTTTCCCTGGAGGGCAAAAATGTCACATAGTACCTTAAAGAGGATGAATTTAAAAGTATAGTACTCACAAAAGCAAAAAAATTTGTTCGCTACCCACAAAAACAAATGATGGCAAGTATGATACTTTTTTTTAATCATTTGCCCTAATATATGTTAGCGAATGCATTGTTCAAACACAATTTCCAAAAATATTAGACTTTGTATCAATTTTCCTTAATAGACCTAATCAATGTTAAACAATAACATTGGAAAGAGCATACAAGGAAGCTTCATACTGATTCTAACACGACTGTTATGCATACACTTTGTAGAATCATTTCTTTTCAATAACCTATGTGGGATAGAAAGATCTTTTGATTTTCACTACAAAATAAATGCTTAATAAGGACATAAGGTACCTAGATCTACTCTTTATATCAAACATCATCACCATAAATTCCTAGCCAGCCTACCGAGCAGACTCATTTCAGCTCTAGCTCAATCCATCATCCAAATCTTTCTTACTGTGTAAAAATCAGTAGCTTACAGTTGAAAACAGAGGGTTATCCATTATCTTTTAGATAATAAGTAGCCTGTATATTGTGTGAAAATAAATTTTCAATGAGACCTGATCACAGTAGTGATGTATCAGGACATTTCAAGTATGCAAAGCCGCTTTAGATGTAAAATCGACTGTCGCCTTAAGGGCTCTACTAGTTGGAGGTATAGCTGGATTTCCTAAGATAACGGGAACTGCTAAATTTGCAGGCGGTTTAAAGCTAGGTGATGCTGCTGTTGGCGCCACCATGTCGTCGGGATCAAAGCAAGACGCTAAACAAGCATCGAAATAAAGAATTTTATACAGTGGTTTCTCATCTAATTATGTTTGTAAACGTAACATTAGCACATTGATTATCATTTCAAGTATGCAAAGCCGCTTTACATGTCTGCCTAGGGAACAAGAAGATCAATAAAGCTAACTTGTATAGATGATTAGACACGAAGAGATAAGTTTGTGTGTCTTTAAGTAGCTTTTACAACACGTTGATCAGTCATATCACTCAATGATACGCTTCCGTGCTTGGTCGAGATTCGCGAGAAAGGACAAATTTTGTCCTCTTTTTAATGAACAATTGTAGATTTTGGCTCCAAAACGTCTATATTCTACTACCATAGTTAAAATCACAAAAGTTGCATGACACCATACTTCTCTCCTCCATGGAGTAATCTATCACTCACAACACAGATTCATTGCTCCAAACAATATGGAAACGACTATGGGTGTGTTGTTAAAAGTATCAGTGCAGTAGTGGTGAGCTGTGAGCAATAACCACACCTTACCGCTCACCGCTTCTTAAAGAAGCATTGAAAAAATGAGCATTCCTAAAAAATAGCAAAGTTCACCGCTCATTTTCCAAACTACTGAAAATCAAAATGCTAATTGCTCACCACTAATCGCTCAAAAAAATTTCACCCGCTCCATGCCAAACATATCCTATGTCAAGAGTAATGATATTTAAATACATAGAAACAAACATGAAGAGAAGCTTCATTTTGATTCTAACAAAAGTGTTGTGCATACACTTTAGTATATAACGTAGAATCATTTCTTTTCTTTAACCTATGTAGGATAAAATGTTCTTTCGCTTCATAACAAAACAATACTTTTTACTCCCGAATTAGCACTATTCTAATCAATACCAAATATGTGCATATCAAGTCGTTATATATATGTTGTTTATCTTCGGAATTGAATCTACTCTGATAATGTAGAATCATTTCTTCACTTTAACCTATGTGGGATAGAAAGTTCTCTCATCACGCAAACAATACCAAATATGTGCTCAATAGGTCATTGTATATAAATCATTTATCTTCGGAATATACTCCGTTGATTGATACTAGATTCAAGTATAATTATCAAGTATCGATGCAATTGGACACGAAGATCCCCTATGGAATACTCTATCACCCACACCACCAAGTCATTGTTACACACCACAAAGTCATTGTTACAGACACTATCAAAACGACTATTTCATTTGAGTGGGAGACCAAGGAAGAGAAACATAAGTGAGATATTGTTCTTTGCAAAAAATGTAACCCAAAATTTAATCAACAACGGTCCCAAAGTTTACAAACAATAATATATCTGGACTACATTTTCCTGAAAAGCTAATCTTCATCGATCCAATCTTAAACAATCGAAAAACTTGTCGATGTATCAGACCCCAGGGTCTGCAAAGATTTCGTGCTCAGCAGGAAATACAGAACCACTATGTCGTTCTCGATAAAAGGCAACCGACACACCAGCCTTCAATCAAACATCATATCCGCTCGCACATTCCTGGTCAGCTCACGGATGGGACTCGTTTCATCTCTAGTTCAATCTATCATCTAAATCTTTCTTAAACCTTGACCGGAAATTTCATCTTCGTTCCCGAACTCAGCATTGAATCAGCCCCCGAAGACATAATCTCAAAGTTATAATTTGGAAAACCATAATTTTTCACTAGCATGATATATGTTTAAACAAAAGAGCAATTTGAGAGTGCAACACGTCCCACAACGCAAATCAACCATGAAAATAAATTCCTCCCTGCACTTTGGAAAGCCACGCTAACATATGCCTTTGTACTATTTTGACCAATACCGTGTAAATCCTCCATGGAGTACTTTTACTTAAAACACAAATCTATTGTTCCAAACAATGTGGAATAGAAGAGAAACATAGGTAAAATGTTGCTCACGAATCAACTAATGTGATTGCAATTTAATCTCAAGCAACAATAAAAAGCATATGTGAGATCATGTGTTCCATTACTTGATCGATCCATTTATTATAACACTTAGCAATTATTCACACAATCATATCACCATAATATAAAATGATGACTGAAAAAGCTACACGCATTTCTAAAAAAAGGGTTAAGACTTCGTATAAATTTTCACACCCGGTAACTCATTTGTGTTTGAAAAAAAGGTTAAGACTTCGTATAAGTTTTTCGCAATGGAAGAGCCTTAGTGTTTGACATTAACACAAGAAACACCGACTGCGAAAGCATCACAATGTTGAATAAAATCCGTTATTATATACCGTAACTACTTGATGATTACAGTTGTTATAAACATAAGTATAGTTTTTGTGTTTACACACAGTGAGTTTGTAAATGTACATATAACATGTATTTGAATGAATATATTTGTTTTAATCCGTTATTATTAGTAGTAGTAGTTTGCTAATGGAATATACTCTTGTTAACGGTTTCAGTTACAGTATTTGGTGTTGACGAATTATAGTTGTAACCGGTTTCAATTGTTTTTTTTTATCTTTGTTGCTATCCGTACAGCTATTGTACGTGTTTACATATAGTGAAGGTGTTTGTGTTTTGTAAATATGAGATTATGTGTTATATAAAGTGCTTCTTTGGTTAAGTGAATCGTCATTGTGTTACATTAAGAATTATATTTGGGCCTATAAAAATGTGTTATTGAAACTATGGGACGTCATTATCGCTTCCCTCACAATGTGTCTGTGGCCCAAAAATCCAACAAAACATTTTAACTTTTCAAATACTAAAAATCCATTTATTATAACACTTAGCACGTGTAACACAGACTACAAAATCATCATACTAATTGTAAGACATGTATACACTTTAGTATATAAGGTAGAATCATTTCTCCTCTTCGACCAATGTGGAATACAAAGTTCTCTTGGTTCTCACCACAAAATTGAAAGAGGTACAATAATGTAACTTTTATTGAACAAATACTAGTTATTGACTGAAGACTTGTTCCGAAATACTTATCTATCAGACTCAAAATTCTTCTCGTATCTAATCAACTACAATGTACCTTTTTTTATCTTGTTGATCTCTAAACATGACACATATATCGGCTTTGCATACTCCAAATGACAATTAATGTGCTAATGATATGCTGTTCGGTGTAGTTTTATCACTTTATGTTCCATTTACAGTGATAATGGCCATAAGGCCCTAACGCGTGTGGTGCAGCCTAACAAACTCATGGGGTAATAAACTCTATAGCTGAATACGTGGAACCAAGACTACTTCTAGTTGATACAACTAAGTCAAGCTGTCATCATTTTACTCAAACTTAAACCAAATAATCTCATACATTTTTGTCTAAGCTTACTTTGTGGGCTTAGGGCACTGGCAATGGACATCGGCATGGCACGGCATGGGTTGATGCCGAGCCGCAACACCGCCGCCACCAAAGCGGCATGGGTGAGGCATGGAGGATTTCGGGATGTAATGCCGCTGAATCATGGGAGACAAGTGGAAAAATATAGTCGTTGGTCATCATCATCCTACCAAATACAAACGTGTTGCAGACCTACTTATCATCCCATGTTTTGCTCCACTGCTTCCATCCTTCCCCATGAGGCCATGGTCATCATCATCCTACCAAATACAAACGTAAGAAACTAAGGAGCCTTTATAAAGAAGAAAGAGATACATATGTTATCTAAAATTGTTTAATATAATTATGAATATAAAAAATGAAAAAATAAAGTTAGGTGAGTCATCTGATCATGGTTGCCACTAAAAAATTATGGTGAGGCATGAGAGAGGTGGAATGATATTATTGGTGGGTGGTGAGGCATGGGTGAGGCATGGGATCATGACTGCCCACCACCCTTAAACATTATTATTAATCGCAACTTATGACAAATAATCTTATACATTTTGGCTGAGTGCTTGGATTAGCTTAATCTTTAATAGCCCAAAAAGAAAAATAAGCTTAAAATCTCCACAATAAGCAACATCGAAAGAGCTTATCAAAACCATGTTGATTAAGTCCGTAAGCCTAATCTATTAAACTTAGCCAAACGCAAACATCCCCCTTAATAAGCTTTTTTTGGCTTATTATCTTCTTACTTCTTTAAGCTCCCTGCTAAATAATGTTTTCAAAACCAGGTCTGTGATCGACCCGGTCGGGTCACCGGGTCAACCCGGTTTATGAAAAAAAAAAAAAAAAACCACAATTTATACACATGTCCAGTCTCCAGACACCCATGTTTCTTCATTCAAACACTGACACTTCTAAAAAAACCGGCGGTTCGCACTGGGTTTCAAATATTAAAGAACCGGAACCGGTTTGACCGTTGACGCGGCTGGGTCGAATCGGGTTTCAATATTAACTGCCTCTAATGATCATTTTACATGTCTTTTTAAATAATATGTGTTGAAAAAACTCGTAAATTCCTTATAAAACAACAATTTAATGTTCGTAACGAATCAACAACCTTCAAAAAAACTTGTAAAAACATTAAATAAAGGTATAATATAACATACTTTTATAAAAGTTTACCAGTTTGTGATTTTGTAGATATACAGTCATACAAATGTTGTGTCAGCCTTTTTTATTAGTCACTTCTTTTTTCTCTTTTAAAATGAAATCGGTTTTTTAAACCCAATAATCTTTTTGGCCAGTCAGTAAGCCCAAGATAATTTTCTTAATTTGGCCCAATAATCCAACGAAAACATTTTAACTTTTTAAGTACTACTAGACGAATATCCGTGTAATTGACGCAAATCAACGGTATATAGAGGCGAATAACTGTACTTGCTAACTTGTGATTGTGGTTAAAAACCATGTCTTATTAATAAGTTTTTATTTCTATTAAAAGATTTTCATTCAAATTATAAAACTGTGTCTTACTAAAAAGTTATATTTCTATTAAAAGGTTTTTACTCAAATTATAAACCGTTTAGCTGTTTTTTTAAGTTTATATTGTTTGTTTATGTTGTCATTTAAGATTAAAGTTTAAAAAGCATCAAAGGTTATTTTTTTTGAACGGCAGAATGAAATAAAAAAAGAAGGTGAAACTAGCAAGATATTAGACACCTAAAAGGTACAAATACAACAAAGTCTAGAAAGCTACAAAAATTAAACAAAACCTCTAGACTCATCTCGAGAACATTAACTGCGAGGATCACAAAAGGAATGAAAAAACTCGTGCCAATTACAGAGATCCAAGACACGAGAAAAACTCCCACACAACGAAGGCCGAGCCACCGGTTTTCACTTCGCGGTGTTTTTGATGTGATCCCAACCATGCCTCGAGGATACGAACCAGCCAACAAAAAGCAAGAAACAAGAGAAACATAAAGTCCTAACCAAAATAGATACACCGAAGCAACCAAAAACCATCTTCAAGCAACCCAAAAACGAGCCCCACAGAAAGATACCAAGACTAGACCATGCAAAGGTTATTAATAAAGGATATTTTAGGGAAACCTTTGTACTCATTTTAAACAATTTTAACTTTTTAAGATTAAGCGTAAATGCTTTATAAGTAGTATAAACTAATTAGAAATACTTTCATATAAGAAACATATGTAAGATTAGATGTTTCATTAGTGTAACACTTATCAATTATTCACACAATCATATCACCATAATATAAAATAGTGAATGCAAAATTTAAACGCATTTTTCCAAAAAAGTTAAGACTAAATATCAATTTTTCGCTTTCCGGATTATATGTGTTTGGAATTAACACAGATAACACCGACTACGAAAGCATAATACTAATTCTAACATGTAAGATGTGTATACATTTTGGTATATAAGGTAGACTCATTTCTCCTTTTTAATATATGTGGGATAGAATGGTCTCTTCATTTTCATCAGAAAAACAATACTAATACGTTACCTAGACTTGCTCTTTACTCGTGAATTTGTACTATTCTAATCAATATCAAATATGACAATGGAAATTAAATTCCACTATAATATTTAAGTAACAACGCAACTCGCTTAAAAGGAGTATAATTAGATCGCCATCTCAATGCAAAAATATGTCTCGCTTAAAATAAGTACACTTGTAAACCATCCTTGTTGGTTACATATTTAAGTTCGAGTTTCCAAGGAACAAAATTAGGACACCATATAAAATCATAAAGTTTTCAAAAGGAAAAAGTTTGGTTACAAAATAATATTTCCAGATACGATGCTAATATACTTTCATATACGTTAACAACGTACCTAAAAAGCTCATACTAACAAAAAAAAATAGAGTAGTTCATTTACACTTTCATATATTAACTAGCTAGGATCATATTTTATAAATAACCTATGTGGAATGGAAAGTTGTCATGGTTTACACAACTAAAACAATAATGTACCTAGCAATATCCTTGAATCGTGCATTTGTACTAGTATAACCAATATTGTTGTACGTATTCACTGTAAATCGTTTATCTTCTAAATCTAGTTTGATAACTGATTCCAAGTTCCGGTGTAATTTCTAAGTGACGAGATGCAATTAGATACGAAAATCCTCCACGTATAGTAGTACTCTAACACCCACAACTCAGATTCATCGTTCTAGAAATATGGAAACGAATAATTTATGAGATTAGAAAACAAAAGAGAAAGATATGTAAGACATTGTTCAAGAATCAACCGAGGCGATTGCGCTATAATCTTAGCAAAGAAAAAAATAGTTGAGATCAGATGTTCCATTACTTGAACCATTCATTATTTGCGTAGTCCACGATAACACTTAGCAATGGTGAACGTAGAGCATTTAAATGCATTTACAAAAATATTAAGACTTCATATCAAGTTTTTGTAGACGTTCAATCCTGGAAACAACGACCCCAAAAGCAACATACTAATTCTAACATGTATGATGTGTATACAGTTTAAGTAAATAAGGTAGAATCATTTCCCCTCTTTAACCTATGTGGGATTGAAAGTGACGATGCACTTAGATGCATAGATCCTCCGTAGAGTACTCTATCACCCACAACACTTCTTTCATGAGAGTAGGAGAACGAAAGAGAAACACGAGTAAGATATTGTTCGAGAATCAACCGATATGATTGCAATTTAATCTTAGCAAAGAAAAAAACATAGGTGAGGTCAGATGTTTCGTTACTTGATACATCCCTTATTTGCGAAGTCCACCAAAACACGTAGCAACAGTGAATGAAACATTTAAATGCATTTCCAAAAATATTAAGATTTCATATCAAGTTTCCGCCAAGGCCTATTATCGACATTTGCCATGAACATAGATAACACACCTACAGTACGGAAGCTTCATACTGATTCTAACACGGGTGTTGTGCATACACTTCAATATATAATGTAGAATCATTTCTTCTCTTTAAGCTATGTGGGATAGAAAGTTCTCTTTGTTTTCACTACAAGAACAATAATAAGGTACCTAGGCGGCTAGACTCTTGCTTGACTGTTCCACTGTTCCTGTTAATCCGTATTGAGTATTTGGCAGAGAATAAAAAAGTGACTAATTAAGATTAAGATGTTCTTATTACTTGGAGTAAAAATATGAGATTTAGAGAAGTAAGAGAGACATTATCGTGAGAGTAAAAAAAGTACTTAATTGTCCGTAGCTCTAATTATTAGTGGTTATATTAAGCATTACACCCAAGATATTCACTTAAATACATGGATGCTTGGTTTTTGCCATGACCTTATAGTAGGGGTGATTTGCACACTTTTTAAATTGATTGAGACATTCTAATTTAGAGTGTCTTGACATTTATACCCTTACATAGTGAAAATGAGTAAAAATTATGTGAGGGTATAAGTGTCAATACACTCTAAATTAGAGTGTCCCAATCAATTAAGGGAATGTGCAAAAATCTTGGTGAAATCGTTTTTTTGTAAAAGTTTGTCGTTTAAAATTTATTTGCGTTTGAAGTTTGGGGTGGAATTAAAAAAACAAAAACAAATGACTAAAATGACATTTAACCGAAATTATTAGAAGAAAAAAAAAAAAAAAAAAAAAAAAAAAAGTTGTCAGTAGGATACACTTGTCATTCGCTTGTTAGCTTTGTAATTTCGAAGGGATACTATAAGCCATAGTATCACTTGGGAAGGGAAAGACTTTAAAAAGTCTACAAAGCCAACAAGCTAATAACAAGTGTCTTCCACTAACTTCTCTTTTTTTTTTTTTTTTTTTTTTTTTTTTAATTAAATAATTTCGGTTAAAGGGCAATTTAGTCATTTGGCTCTTTTTTTAATTTCACCCCAAACTTCAAACGCAAATAACTTTTAAACGACAAACTTTTACGAAACACCGATTGCCCCATAGTTTTTAAAATTTAATTCTCTTTAATTTGGTATGCATTTTAATATATAAATCGCAACTTTTTTTCAGCTTTTTATGTGAGTGTTAACTTTCTTGAAATTTTCGGCATTTTTTGCTCTAATTTTGTTTTGTTTAAAGGTCGGATTATGCCAAACTTAAAACACAAAAGTTGTAGCTTTTTGGCCATTTTTTATACATAAATTTTAATTACTCAAGTCTGATATGATATGCGTGAGATATCGCACTAATTTTTGGACAACAAATGCACCATTAATCATTTTATTAATGTAAAATTCAAAAAGTGATGTTCTTTTTATTTTTCACCACTTAATGTCGGTTATTGTTCATCATGTTTTTTGTTTAGCAAAAAGTATGTTCATCAATTATCGTTCATCAGTTTTTATTTATTATTAGGTTATTTTGTTCTCAGTTAGTGTCAGTTGTTTTTCAACATGTTTTTATTCATCAATTTGTGTGGGTTGTTTTTCAACATGTTTTTGTTCATCAGTTAGTGTCAGTTGTTTTTATCATGTTTTTGTTCATTAGTGTCGGTTATTCTAGACTTGATACCCTATGTACTTTATATTTAATAAAAAAAAATGCAACAATATGTTGCTATTTATAATTTCTATTATCAACATCTATTAAACTAATACATTTGCACGGAATTATAAATATAAAGAGAAAAACACGAGTTATTGTGACATGTAAATCAATACACGAGATTATACATATACGAACAAATCATGTTATTCCTCTTTATGAGATTAAGTAAAATTATCCGGAAAAAATATTTATTTTTAACTATCCGCATTCAATAACGACTCATGTTATTCTTCTTTACAAGAGTATAAATACACGAGATTTTACATAAAATAACTACACATATTTTTTCAAGGTCATTATGCGCTACATACACATAATATCTAGAACATGATATTAATAGTTGTATTTAAATAAAATTAACCTAAACACCATACAAGTTAAACAAAGTTAATCATACGAGCAAGAGAAATCTACACAAAATATTCATTATAATACTTATCACATTTCTCCAAAAAATTTAAGACTTCATATCAAGTTTTCGCGTACGGCATTTCATTGTGTTTAAATTAACACAAAGAATGACGCGTGCGAAAGCATCATACTAATTCTAACACATATGATGTATTTAAATAAGATTAACCTAAACACCATACTAGTTAATACAAAATTAAATCATACGAGTAAGAAAAATCTATACGAAATATTCACTTATCGCATTTCTCTAAAAAAGTTAAGACTTCATATCAGGTTTTCGCGTACGGCATTAAATTGTGTTTAAGTTAACACAAAGAATGATGCCTGCGAAAGCATCATACTAATTTTAAAATATATTATGTGTACACATTTTGGTATATAAGGTAGAATCATTTGTCCTCTTTAATCTATGTGGGATAGAAACTTCTTTTGATTTATATTAAAAATTTTTTTTACCTAAACCTACCCTTTAAACTTGATCCCTTTATAATTTTAATGTGACCATGCTTTTATATTGATATGAATAAAATCATTCTCTTTTGAACATAATATCATTCAAACTCACCATATAATGTTGAATAAAATCCATTATTATATACTAGTTAATGGTTTCCTTTGTGATTCTTCAATTTTTGTTACGGTGAGTGGAATATACTAGTTGATAATTACCTTTGTTATAATCGTTCGTACAGTTTTCGTGTTTACACACAGTGAGTGTGTAAATGTATGTTAATGGAATATACTCTCATTAACGTGTTTGTATGTGTAGATATGATGATTAGGCGTTATATTAAGTGTTTGTTTGGTTAAGTGAATCGTTATTTTGTAATATTAATTGTTATATTTGGGCCTATCAAAATGTGCTATTGAAACGATGGGAAGTCATCATCGTTTCCAATCACAAAAACAATCGGTTCACAGGGACAGAGGACTAAGAGGGACCGGATGCCTAAATTTAAAATATAATAGTAGACAGAAGTTTTTGGGATCGGGTACATTTAGACAAAATCGAAGTATTCTTAGAAAAACTAACACGGAGAAAAACTACATCGATGTGCCGTAACACTGCGGGACTCCCTAGTCCCTAGTTTTGTCACTGATCGAGTTTATGTTTACTATAAATCGTTATCTTCTAACTCTACTTTGATAATTGAAATTAAGTTACAATATAATGTTTAATTGACGATGCAATTAGATACATAAATCATCCATAGAGTACTCTATCACCCACAACACAAATCCATTGTTCTGGATACGACTCTTTCATGAGAGTAGGAGCCGATGTGATTGTAATATTTAATTCTAGCAGAGAAAAAAACATAGGTGAGGTCAGATATTCCGTTGATACATTCATTATTTGCGAAGTCCATCGTAACACATGGCAACTATGAATGCAACATTTAAATGCATTTCCAAAAATATTAAGACTTCATAACAAGTTTCCTAGCTAATTTGCTATATATATATTTTTTATCAACATAGATAACACACATTCAAGGAACCTTCAGACCGATTCTAAGACGGTTGTTTGCAATACACTTTGGTATATAATTTAGAATCGTTTTTTCTCTTTAACCTATGGGATATAAAGTTCTCTATGTGCTCATCAATAGTTTATCTTTTGGATCTACTCCCATAATTGATACTAAGGGCTTGTTTGTTAAAATTTTTTGTTAAGTCATGTTTAATTAAGAGTCGACTTAATGTAGACACCCTCAGTTTTATTACTTAATATTTTCAGTCATCTTACTCTATTAAGTAAAAAACAAACACTTTTCACATGACTTAATGAATTCAGATTTTTTCATATTAAGTCAATTAAGTCGATATCAAACACCACCTAAGTTCCTTTATCATAATAAGCATGTAATCACAGCAAACACAATTTTTATAAACTTTTTTGTATACCCCATGTGAAAAAAAAAACACAATTTACCTTAAAATATGCGATTGTTAAGATTTGTTAAATGAATATACATGGAAAGTGACGATGTATAGCGGCAAATAATTATACTTGCAAAATCGTGATTTTCTTTTGACCTTTGATGCAAAACTTACGGGTTCAATTGGTAGTCATTACGAGAAAAAAGTATATAGATTAGAAAGAAAAAAAAAATAAAAGTTTAAAAATTAAACAATATTTAAAATATTAATTTTACATGTTGTTACCATTTTTTATCAATGATGTAATAGTCCACTATAATTACTCAATTTTAAGTCATTTAGATTTCAAAAATGAACATACACTCTTTATAATTAGTAGAGATAGAGAGAAGAAACAAACCCGTAAGTTTCGCATAAGAGAAATATATGAATTTGGGATCAGTGTATTGTGTTTCGGGAAATGTTTAGGGGGTGTTTGATTAAGTTATTTGTAAGCTTACGAGCTTATGTTATATCGCTTTATTTTACAAAAGCATATTTTTTTTGCCTTGTGATTATTAACTTTTATAAGATTATTATGATATAAGCCCATAAAAAGCCTGAAATTTTAAGAAATATATTAAATAAGGCGAAATCATATAAGCTAATAAGCCCACAAATTAACAAAAAAACAAACACCCCCTTAATTATGTGTCTAATATTTCATTTTACAAATATGTTTTACCGTCGATTAGTCTATGTAGAGATGTTTCTCGCTCTTTTCGGATAACTTGAACAAAGAAAACCTCATTTGTTTACTCGTTTAGTTAGTACAACTTGTGTTATATTCGGGCCTATTAAAATGTGCTATTGAAATTAGGAGGATAAGTTGGTCCGGTCATGGATCATGTTGGTTCAGTTGTGCTTTAGGTTGGCCGCCAAGTGATTTTGATCGATTTGGGTTGTAGACTTGTTGGGTAGGTCGTGATATGGGTAGCGGTGCAACTCGTTGTTTGAATCTAGGGTCGCACTTTCAGCGAGTAAAGAAGGTTGAGGGTCATGCATTTTTTTTAACTTTTGGTGGTCTAACATCTTGGGTATTTATCAAATGCTCTTAGATCTTGTTATGCCACCTCCTAGTGGAATTAGCTTATTCGATATTTCAGTAGGTTTCGTCTTCCACATAAAATGATGAATGCAAAATTTAATTAATGCATTTTCCAAAAAAAAGTTATGACTTCATATCAAATTTTCGAAGACAGTAGTCTCTTGTGTTCAACATTAACACAAGCAACACTGACTACGAAAACATCATACTTATTCTACACTTTGGTATATAAGGTAGAATCATTTTTCCTCTTTAACCTATGTGGGAGATATTTTCATCTATCCTATCTTAAACATGGAAAACCTTGTCAAATTCATATTCTTTAATTTATAACCCACACCACTAATTCATTGTGACAAACACTATCGAAACAACTATTTCATTTAAGTGGGAAATCTTCATGTATCCTATCTTAAACATGGAAAAACTTGTCAAAGTATTGGACCGGATGGGCTGCAAAGATATAATACTCGATACAAAATGCAGACTCACCATTCGCCTAATTAGATCGATAACGGAAACCGACATCTTTCAAATAAAAAATCATCACCATAAACTCCTACTCAGCCCACCGAGCAGACACATTTCACCTCTAGCTCATTTCATAAGCCAAAATTTTCTTATTGTGTGAAAATTAGTAACTTTTAGATAGTAAGTAGCTTGTATTATTGTCTCTCCTATTGTGTGAAAATCACCTTCCAATGAGACTTGATAACAATAGCGATATATCAGTACATTTCAAAACTCTTTCTTATTTTGTTGTATTAGCCCTGTCAAAGTAGTTGCATCAAGAATAGTAGGTGACGATGATGTATTATGAAAAGATGACGAAATATTTGCGTGATTAACCATGTCACTTTCTTCAAGAAGAACCATGGAACATACTTGATATGAGGTATGATTTGTGCGATCTCGAGAAATTTTGTACGAATTCAAAATTTAAGGAAATGAATTTCCAAAAATCTTAAGACTTCATATCAAGTTCCCGCATGGATTTGCAACACACATTTGAAAAATAATTTCGAAAAAAAAAAGTGTTTGTCTTGGTTTTCATCACAAAACAATACTACCCAATATGTGCTCATTAAGTTATTATATATAAATCGTTTATCTTTTGAATCTACTCCGATAATTGATACTAAGTTACTGTTTGATTATGAAGTGACAATGCAATCAGATACGAAAATCCACTATGGAATACTATATATATCACCCACACCACAAATTCATTCTTTCAAACAATATTAAAACGACTATTTCATTTAACCAAAAGTGGAACATAAGTGTGACATTGTTTCAAAGTTAACCAAAGCATTTACAATCTACACTTTGCAAAAAATGTTTTGAAAAAAATAACATTTCAAGCTAATTGATTATTTCCGACATGCATATTAACATAATATAATAACTTAATTTCATAAATTGTTAATAACATATCTTAAAGCGTTATACTAACCCGAACACAAAGAATTTATTGACACTCCGTTTGTAACATCTTTTTAATTTTCTTCTAATTTATAAAATGTGCTGAAAAACGCATGTATCAATTTGTAAAACAAAACTTAAAAAATAAGAGGATAATTAATAAAACTTTACTTTTTAAATTTTAAATTAAATATATGTAGAGTTCACTTATTATTTTTCCATGTTTTATATAACTTTATGAATTTAATAAATAAGCCCTATACCTTATATTTTGAGTAAATTACATCGTTCGTTCATTTGGTTTGACCATAATAATATCGCAATTCGCAAGTCCCTTGACTATCATTTTTGCATGGTTGATTTTTATAATGAAGTTTTGTAACATCATTCATCCTTATCTACACCATTCGTCCATGTGGGTTGGCCTTAATAACATCGCAAGTTCATCGACTATTAGTGATAAGGATGAATGATATTACAAAACTACTTTATAAGAACCAACTACGCAAAAATAAAAGTTGAAGGACTTGCGATGTTATTGTGGCCAAACCACATGGATGAACGTTGTAATTTACTCTTATATTTTATAATAAAATACAATAATACATTGTTCTCACTTATCATCTTCTCTGTTTTTTCGTAAATTTTTGAATTTAATAAATACCACCTATACTTTATATTTTATAATAAGATATAATAATATATTGTTATTATTTATAAATATCAAGGTTGTAAAAAACGTTAGGCGTTAGTGAGGCGGTCGGGTAAGGCCTAGCGATTAATTTGTTAGACGAGGATTAATCGAGTATTAATCGGATTGGAATTTTTATGCACAAAATTATAACTTTTGATTTTATATTATATTATATGTATGAGATAAGCATAGTGCATCAAAGTTCAAATATTCCAAGTGTTCAAATATAAACATAATACATAATTCTTCAAAGTTCGAAGTCAAACATAAATATTACTCGATTTGTTGACCATTTTTAAGCGATCTTTGACCGATTGATCGGTTTGATGACCGATTTTTAAGAGATTTAGTCCAATTTTTACGCGATTTTGTTGACCGATTTTTAAGCGATTTTGTTCGATTAATCCGATTAGACCGATTTTGTTGGATTTTGTCCGATTAGTCGGTTTGTTGACCAATTTTTAAGCGATCTTTGACCAAACCGGTTAAATATGACGATTACGATAAATCAAGGAGCTAAATGAGCGATTAGCGATTATACGGGGATTAATCGGTTGCCTGGGCCGATTTTTACAACAGAGATAAATATTATTATCAATATATATTAAATAATGTATTTGCACTAAATTATATATATAAAAAAGAAAACAGGAATTATTGAGACATATAAATGAATACATGAGATTATACATACAAACTACTCATATTATTCCTCTTTTTGAAAAAATAAATATATCCAGAAAAATATTCTTTTTTAATTATCCGCATTCAATAATGACTTATATTATTATTTTTTATAAGAATATAAATAGACGAGATTTTGCATATAATAACTACACATATTTTTCAAGGTCATTAAGTGCTACTAAAGACATATAATGCCTAGATCATAATATGTAGTTAAATTTATACAAGATTAATCATACAAACACCAACAATCTATACAAAATTTTCATTATAATACGTATCGCATTTGTCCAAAAAAGTTGAGACTTCATATCAAGTTTTCGTCCACAACGTTCCTCTGTGTTTAAGTTAACACAAAGAAGGACGCATGCGAAAGCATCATATTAATTCTAACAAGTATGATGTGTATATACTTTGATATATAAGGTAGAATCATTTATTCTCTTTAACCTATGTGGGATACCCACACCACATATTCATTGCGTTTATACGAAACTTAACAAAAAAAGGTTAACATAACATCATTGAGACTCACCATATGATGTTGAATAATGTCTGTTATCATAAACTCGTTAACGTTACGGTTGTGTTTTCGTTATTTTTATTACGGTGAACGAAATACACTTGGTGAGTATCATTTTTCATGTTTACACATGTATTGAATGAATATAGTGTAGGTTATATATTTGGGCCTATCAAAATGTGTTATTGAAACGATGGGAAGTCGTCATCATTTTCATCACAAAAACAATAAAAGTAACTAGCAATACCCTTTGGCTCATGCCTTTGTCCTGTTATGATCAATAACGAGTTTTGGAATGGAATCGAGACTAAAAGGGAACGGGTGCACAAAATATTTAAAACATAATAGTACACTGTATACGTAAGTTTTTAGGACCGGATGCATTTAGACGACAACATTGAGGTATTTTTTAGAAAATTAATTCACCAAAGATGGGAATTGGCGGGAACACCCTGATCCCGAGTGTTTTTTGGCATCATCCATTGTTCACCTTACAAAGAATAGCTTCGGCAACTCTCTTGCCGGTGGGTACCAACTAGAGTGAGCACGAGCCAAGACTCGAACCCTTGACCTTTTATCTACCAAATCTCTTCAATGAACTTATAGATTTTATGGAGGTGGGTACCAAATGAGCCAAAGCCCCTTTGGCTTAAAAAATTAATTCTACGGAGCAACATTTCATCGATGTCGTCTGACACAACGGGACTCCTAGTTATGTCACTGCCCAAGTTTTTGTTCACTATAAATCATTTATCTCTAGATCTTCTTTGATAACTGATACTAAGTTACGATGTAATTTTTAAGTGACGATGCAATTAGATACATAAATCCTCCATAGAGTACTCTATCACCCACAACACATATACATTTCATGAGAGTAGGAGAACGAAAGAGAAACACGGGTAAGATATTGTTCGAGAATCAGCCGATGTGATTTATATTTAATCTTAGCAAGGAAAAAAAACATAGGTGAGGTTAGATGTTTCGTTACTTGAAACATTCCTTGTTTGCGGAATCATTATTTGCCAAGTCCACCGTAACATGTAGCAACAGAGAATGAAACATTCAAATGCATTTCCAAAAATATTAAGGCTTCATATCAAGTTCTCGCATAAGTCATGCTAATGTGTTTAAGTTAACACAATGAAGAACGCATGCGAAAGCATCATACTAAGTTTCATGAGAGTAGGAGAACGAAAGAGAAACACGGGTAAGATACATAAATCCTCCATAGAGTACTCTATCACCCACAACACATATACATTTCATGAGAGTAGGAGAACGAAAGAGAAACACGGGTAAGATATTGTTCGAGAATCAGCCGATGTGATTTATATTTAATCTTAGCAAGGAAAAAAAACATAGGTGAGGTTAGATGTTTCGTTACTTGAAACATTCCTTGTTTGCGGAATCATTATTTGCCAAGTCCACCGTAACATGTAGCAACAGAGAATGAAACATTCAAATGCATTTCCAAAAATATTAAGGCTTCATATCAAGTTCTCGCATAAGTCATGCTAATGTGTTTAAGTTAACACAATGAAGGACGCATGCGAAAGCATCATACTAAGTTTCATGAGAGTAGGAGAACGAAAGAGAAACACGGGTAAGATACATAAATCCTCCATAGAGTACTCTATCACCCACAACACATATACATTTCATGAGAGTAGGAGAACGAAAGAGAAACACGGGTAAGATATTGTTCGAGAATCAGCCGATGTGATTTATATTTAATCTTAGCAAGGAAAAAAAACATAGGTGAGGTTAGATGTTTCGTTACTTGAAACATTCCTTGTTTGCGGAATCATTATTTGCCAAGTCCACCGTAACATGTAGCAACAGAGAATGAAACATTCAAATGCATTTCCAAAAATATTAAGGCTTCATATCAAGTTCTCGCATAAGTCATGCTAATGTGTTTAAGTTAACACAATGAAGGACGCATGCGAAAGCATCATACTAAGTTTCATGAGAGTAGGAGAACGAAAGAGAAACACGGGTAAGATACATAAATCCTCCATAGAGTACTCTATCACCCACAACACATATACATTTCTTGAGAGTAGGAGAACGAAAGAGAAACACGGGTAAGATATTGTTCGAGAATCAGCCGGTGTGATTTATATTTAATCTTAGGAAAGAAAAAAACATAGGTGAGGTTAGATGTTTCGTTACTTGAAACATTCCTTGTTTGCGGAATCATTATTTGCCAAGTCCACCGTAACATGTAGCAACAGAGAATGAAACATTCAAATGCATTTCCAAAAATATTAAGGCTTCATATCAAGTTCTCGCATAAGTCATGCTAATGTGTTTAAGTTAACACAATGAAGAACGCATGCGAAAGCATCATACTAAGTTTCATGAGAGTAGGAGAACGAAAGAGAAACACGGGTAAGATACATAAATCCTCCATAGAGTACTCTATCACCCACAACACATATACATTTCATGAGAGTAGGAGAACGAAAGAGAAACACGGGTAAGATATTGTTCGAGAATCAGCCGATGTGATTTATATTTAATCTTAGCAAGGAAAAAAAACATAGGTGAGGTTAGATGTTTCGTTACTTGAAACATTCCTTGTTTGCGGAATCATTATTTGCCAAGTCCACCGTAACATGTAGCAACAGAGAATGAAACATTCAAATGCATTTCCAAAAATATTAAGGCTTCATATCAAGTTCTCGCATAAGTCATGCTAATGTGTTTAAGTTAACACAATGAAGGACGCATGCGAAAGCATCATACTAAGTTTAACACGTATGATGTGTATACACTTTGGTATATAAGGTAGAATCATTTCTCTTCTTTAACCTATGTGGGATAAGAAAGTTCTCTTGGTTTTCACCACAAAAACAATAATAAGGTACCTAGACGGCTAGACTTACTCTCTACTCATAAATATGTAGTGTTCTAATCAATAAAAAATATGTGATAATCATATAACTATATAAACAGTATGGCTAAGCAAATTCCAG
Organism: Chrysanthemum makinoi; assembly: GCA_910596185.1. Lineage (NCBI taxonomy): Eukaryota > Viridiplantae > Streptophyta > Magnoliopsida > Asterales > Asteraceae > Chrysanthemum > Chrysanthemum makinoi. Next base: position 332,920,386 of record OU343222.1, read on the forward strand.
ACACCCTTTGAAACTAATATATTTGACTAGTGTCAAGTATGATACTGTTAATAGTTTTCATAAAGAAACTCCTAGGTTGTTTCTGTATGTTTTGATTATTTTAGCCATGCATTATCAAAAACCATAATAATTTTTCAATAAGTATAAGAAGAGAAACCACAACAGGCACAGTAAACTAAAACTTTAAAATAAATTTGATTCATGTGTAACATATAACTAATATCTTATAAACAAAAGTAAAAAATACACACATACGCTTTCGTGTGGATTTTATTGATAATTGATACTAAAGACGTTTTAGGATTTAGTCCAATCTTACAATTTTAGACTGATTTTCTTTCACAAATCACAAATATAGGCTTGGACAATTTATGGTTCTAGACAATTAATATTTCACATAGGAAATAGCGAGTTACACATGGTTTTTTTATTGGCATGAATTAGACACAAAATTGTACAAATATATGACTCGAATGATTAGAAACACCAACGCAATGCAAAAAATATGACTCGCTTAAATTAACTACAAGTATATACTCCGTTGTTAGGGACGGTAAACGATACCTGCAAGTTACATAATTTACATATGACGCATGTGTTAAATTATATAACATGACAATCAATAAATAATCACAAAACATCAAAGTATACATGCGGAAGCGTATAGGAAAGATTAACGAATAATTAATTAACATAAACAAGAATATGCGTACCTTACTTGATTCTAGCCGAACAAGAATCAAACCCACAAAACTATCAATTGAGATGAACCATAATTAGGGTTTGAGTGCTAGTCGACTTAATAAAGTCGAATAGTGTAAATCACCAAAATCCAAAATAGAATTTCTCTACGATCATGTACGCGCGTATTGCTAACGATTTAATTAATATGCTAGTTCAAATCACAATTAAATATATAGTCGAATCTTTTTATTTACATCTGTCAAACACATATATGTAAGTAAAATAATCATAAAACCAATATTATACACTTAATGCTTATTAGCAATTCATGTGTTTGACTATTCAAGAATATCATTATTAAATTGATTGTATCACATGCATAACTGACGATCATGCATACATGCGTATGACTAATGAATTAATAAATCATGGAGTTGCTTTTCTTGTTTGTCAATTGTCTATCTATTCGAATAAGACAAAAGGGTATGTTTATATAGCATAAAAACTTGTCTAACAAGTTTTTGCTAACACCTCTTTAAGTTTCAAAACTCGACACTCAACCCCTTTTTTTTTTTAGTTCGACCATATAAATATTTCGTGAGTTAATTAAATCTCATACGCAACGCGTTCAATCTCATAGGTCTCGAGTTCGATCCTAACACACATCTATTAATATTTTGTCCATTAAACCAACAGCTCCCACTTGGACATATCTTAATAGTGTGATCACATCGGTTAGCGTCTAGCAACACTTCGATGCCTCTAGCACGACTCGAGTAAGGTCTCCTGGAAAAAACCTTTTAATGATTTCTCATTATTATTATCCTTTTGTTTCTAATACCATGTTAAATAAAGATATGGAATTAAGTCATTCTTTATTCAACCATTATGTTTCTCATTATAAGTGATTGAACAAGATTACCAAACCTTCTGAACAAATTCAGGGGAGATCTTGGGTGTGGCCACACAAACATCTTGTCAACCCTACGAGGGGCCCAGCAGTATTAAACTCCAAAATAAATTTGAATGAACAAATTCTATCTTGACTACAAGAATAACCCATGAACTTTGCAACACTTCAGGAAACAACCCTTATGACTACCAGTTACGTATAGCGTTAAGTTGTTCCACAGAAGAGCACTACATTCATGACACTTATCTGGTATCTCAAGTCTGAGGATAACTATTCATGATTTGCTTAATAACAATATCCATAAAGTAAAATCATGTAGTTGGGATAAGTCCTATATTCAATTCATTGAATATCATCTGAAATTGGTATGCATTCTCATCAATATACTTTCAAGTATATTCTACCATATCTCTCAGATTTGTCTTAATTTAATGATACTCCCATATCATTAATTGACAACGGACGATTTAGAATAAATAAATTTATTCACGAATTAAACATGCAAATATAGGATACAATATATTATAAAATCAAACATACCAAGTACTTGATTTATTATAACAATTGTTTAACATCCCTTATCCAAATACTAAATAGATCAATGGATGAAAATTCCAGTTGATGAATTATGCCTCAAGTAATGACAATCATACTTGTTGACAAGGCATAAATCAACCTACTTGATCTATCGTAATTTTGAGAATACTTATTTTAAGAATTCAATTAGTGAAATCGTTGTATGTGTGCATTCACCAATCCACATAATAATTCATAAAGTGTGTGACATCCTCTGTCACCAATTTATGACAATTTAAACTTTCAAACATTTTAAAGTATTCTTATTCTTTTAATGTATAATGCAACTGTGCTCTTAGTGGCACAACTAGTTCACATGGTCATTAACAAGGATGAAATCCTACCATGACTAGTATTGAGTGTCATCTCAATTAAACCAGCATCATTGTATACAAACAACAATGTGCTCATTAAAACTCCGTAAACTTTAATATCTTATTGTGTAATGTTTGATGCTTTCCTAACTTTCAAGTTTAAAGCTGATGACAATTTGCACAACATTTGACATATTGTTCATCCATAGAATCTAGGAGCAATTCCAGGCTGAGGATGTAATTCTTTTAGAATATTCATTACACAAGTTATTTAATAACTTTTAGTTAGATATCAATGTTGTCAAATCACTTCTTATTCAAGAATGATACAACAATTTTAATACACAACATGATGTACATGATGAATCTACAGGTCAAACTTAGAATTCATTCACGTTCAATCTTGTCAAAAGATATTTATCAATTTCCCAAATGATATATCATGTTTTATTAGAATCATTTATTTTACTGCACATATTTATTAATAACAAACATATATTCCAAGGTTGTATGTTTTAATTCTTAAATCTTACAAATGAAGTTTCATTCCAAGCTAAGACTTAACATTTAGCTTTCAAGGAATGTTACTTCCTATATGCTATACAACATATAATATTTAAGAAATAATACTCCCACTAGCTTTTAGGAATACTTAAAAATTTATCTTATTTCAATTATAAATCAAAACTAGGATTTAATAATTAAACATAAGAATAATTTCATAGATGCATGCATTTATCCATTCATGAATTATTGCACTTCGTACACTACCAAAGATTATATGAATTCAAAAAACTTTTCGATTACTTACCGTCGTCGCTCAAGTAATTTCTCAAGAAAGAGTTTTGATATTCCATTGTCATATTTCATATTAATGAAAACAAGTATGACAATTATCATCTTTATATATTTAATGTGTCTAGAAAAGAATATTCAATCATAATTAATTGCTTAAATATGATTAATAATCTTGTCGTAAAACACGCATAATATATGTCTACAATATTGTCCATATGATTTCTACATTGAAATTCAAACCACTAGGGTTTTTCATCTCTTTGAAGAAACTCATTTCCATTCTCTAGTCTAACTATTAAGATAAACCAAATTTCCAAAATTGATTATCTTTATAGACAGCATCTATAACATTCATAGTATGAGTAATTTACCCAATTCAATATTTGGTAATCCATCATAATGATTATCAGGTTTACTAGAATCCTGTAACTCATGTTCTTCTCAGCATATAAATCAAATATCTGAGATATCCTTGCAGATCTATGAATGAAAATTCCATCATCTTGAGGTTAACATTTCATATCTAGCCTCATCGTGATATTTACTAGTGTATTTAAGAAGATTATGTATCTTGTAATTTTATCTTTCAAGATAATAAAAAAAACTCCCACTTGCCTTTTGTAATATATAGACTATCTATATATACTTAGCAATTAGAGCAAAACATCATTGTTCTCTTTTTGGGACATTACAAATACACATTGATAATTCCTGACTTTAGTTTGTTAATAACCTATTCATAAGTAGTTTAACAAATTCAGAATCTTCAATTTTAAAACTTAATGTGATTCATCACATTCCATAATAAAATGATGTTTTATTAATCTTCTAGGTTGGAGTCATATTGAGTATATTCAATCCATACTCAATTTCTAACCTTGTTACTTTTTAAGAAAGAAGTTATGGTTATCATGAATCAAACAAATCAAATAGAGTTTGATTCTCCTAACTGAACATACCATCAACTTGTGGTATTCATTAGAATTAATATTGTAAGACAATCTAACAATATATAAGATAAACATATTCCTTTTGGCTTACCTATTTACCAACTAAGTCAACTTAATGGTATAATAGACTTTCCAAGCCAATTACATGCTTTATAACACAAGTACCTTTTAACCAAGTCACTTCATATCCATGTCTCAACAAGAAACATAAACTGTTATAATCCCATTATACGTTATAAATCATTGATCACCTCAATGACTTCTTGTATATGTCTTAATTAAAAACATAACAAGTTAACGTCTTACTTTATTATAAGTCTTAAAAGACTTTATGTTTATGTCTTTACAATGAATCATAAACATGTTTAACTAAATTAATTATGAACACAACTCTTGGTTTCAATAGTAATTTCAAGTTAATTTATTTACTTCACAATAATGTAGGACTACATTATTTTATTCATTTATTTATGTCATTTCAAAAATTCATAAATATACAAATTAAAGTAGTATTAGATTACTTCATTTATTTATGTCATTCTAATAATACATAAATATTTAATTTGAAGTAGTCTTATATCTATCATCTTGACACATATTCTAAATACTTGTCTAATTTAGAAACTGCAAATATGTCCATGCAAAGTCTGACTTCACATAGAGATTTACTTTGTTGTTACAATCTCGTCAAGTTCGACATGCGTAAATTGCAACACCAAATGTTTCTTGAATTAGATATGTACAAGTTATATTAGAATGTTGATCTCTTACCTTGCAGTCAAGAGAATCCGTTAAATCATATACTTATATGTTGTACCTTGAACACAATATAGATTTCTCCCACTTGTGCATGGAACAACATCATGTAGCAGATAAACAACACGACATATGTTTGTTTATGTGATCAATATGATTGTGTCATTGATATTAGCATAACTAGTAGATGTAGAACCACTTCATTGTCTAATAAGGAAACGTACATGACTATCCTTGAAAACATAAGTGTCTACAAGTGGAAAGTAATTATCTTAAGACATTCTAGAGATAATTTTGGTTACTACCAAGATGACAAAGCTTGTAACTCCCACTGAATTAGAGATCATTACATTAATTCCTTATTCAGTAATAAGAACACAACACTCCCAATGGATTTGACAACATTGTAAGTGTTTCATTAACCAGTGAAAGAAAATAGTGTACTATTTACTTCCTACACCTTTGAGAAAGTCCATACATAACAATTACTTATGTACTTAAAAGAATGTATTCTACTATGTAGATGATGAATTTATCCATCAATGCTATTAACTTGAAAAATTGGGCATGCAATTTCTTTCTAAATAGTTCTACTATTCCAACAATTGTAAGTAGTACTTTTAAATGGTCAAAACAAAACAACCAGATAAAATATGCTAGTTTGTCTTTTACCAATTATACAGTAATTAGTCCAGCTTCTAATTTAATAACTCAGAAATATGCAATTTTCTTAACTATTAAAATTTGCTTACGAGTTATATATTTAGAATTTAGACAATTCTAATTGTCCTATCATACCTTTCTTCATTCGTGAAAAGGAATATGATTGAATCTCACTCTTTTTTATGAAAAGAGGACTCGGTTTATTCATTTAGCAAAGTTGACTCTACCAAAAACCCTTACAGGTGTAGATCAATTTACCAATACAGGAATAACCTATGTTTACGGTTTAATGTTGCATTAATACATTTAAAGAATTAGCAAAATTCAATTTTAGTATTTTCGATAATTAAACTTTTCAAGAAAATAAAATACCCAAGGTAATATTCATATAACCATAGAATTTTCTCGAAAACTAGGATCCAAATTATCGTAGTTCCATTACATCAGTTGATCTGCTAGTAACGAAAGCACATAATAAGGTAATCTGTCGAACAATAATTGGCAAACAATTTCCAACTCCTAGATCATTATGGGATTTATATTTTCCAACGCTATTGCAAATATAAACATGTTTCATCCCATCTTATGCCATTAAGTCCAAGTCTCACTTCCTACTCAACTTAAGTGTCTAACTTAAAGAACTGCAAATATGTCCATGCAAGGTCTCACTTTACATAGAGATTTACCTCTCCATCACAATCTAGCCAAGTACTCTCATGACATAAATTGCAACTTCAAGTGTTCCTTTTAATTAGATGGCATATAACTTAATTTAAAAGGGTAATAGTTTTGATTTTATGTGGTCAAATCAAATATGTACAAAGATGTCATGCATTCATCTTGTAGCATAAATTAAATAAAAAACACTTTTTATTACCAATTCATAAAGATCAAATTATCAAAGTTTTGATTGAGGTATTGGGTTAACCAATCAAAGAATTTAGTGTTAATTATCGTCCATTATACCGTACTTTTGCATAAGTGTAAACACTTAGTGTTTCGGGTAATTACCACCGAAGTGGCACATGCAATTAAAACTAATTCGCCCTTAAGATGAGTTTGCACATTTTATGGCTTACTAAGTAGCTCCATTCGAACTTACAGGGGCAGAGGACCAGGTAAGCGCAAAGCATAACCTTAGACATCCTTTCAGTGTGACTGTGCGCACTTCTTTATTAACCCCTTTATAGTTCATTCTAGTGGGTGACCCTTTCAGACCATTTGTACCAAAGTCACCAATCAATTAAACTATTGAAAACTTAACTCTTCCAAAACAAATCAAATTTCGCCATTGTTTAGTCCGTATTATTTTTCTATTCAAAATTACCCTTTGCTTAAAACAGTCTAACATAATAAACAAACAAGTAACAAATAAAAAATAAACTACTAAGAAACAATGCGCACATAATAAACAATTTATACGTGTAAACAAGTAGCCACATGCAACTTATTCGATAAAACCCTATTAATAATCAATATCTAGGTTAAATTAGTGTATATATTAATTAGGGCTTTCACTCTCTCAATTGAGAGTGAGCCACATACATCGAAGAATCGATTGCGTAAACCCATAATTAATAATATACCAAATTGCACATCATTGATTCATTAATATTTATAATTGGAGTCTTCCCCAATTTAAGATTTATCGTAAATAAATATATCTTAACAATTAAACAATATCAAAGTAACTTATCCATGACTAACATGCATGTATAATCATGGATACATCATAACAATTATACAAATAGTCACAAGATCGCATATAAAAAAAAATCCATGACACATAACAAATTATTCATGAATTAATCACGTAACTAATATATTAATTCTAGGTTTTAATAAGGTTAGCAAACAATTTTCAAAACCCTAAAAAATTTATGTATGTGTCGACATAAAAAAAATAGGGGTACGCCCCAATTCATAAAAAAAATCGACCAAACAATAATAAACATAAACCCTAGATTAACATATCAAACAACATACAATTATTTGTTTTATTACGCGTTTATGTAATTAATTACTCATTAAAAACCAATGACTCGTGATGCCACTGTTAAATTATATAACATGACAATCAATAAATAATCACAAAACATCAAAGTATACATGCGGAAGCGTATAGGAAAGCTTAACGAATAATTAATTAACATAAACAAGAATATGCGTACCTTACTTGATTCTAGCCGAACAAGAATCAAATCCACAAAACTAGCAATTGAGATGAACCCTAATTAGGGTTAGAGTGCTAGTCGACTTAATAAAGTCGAATAGTGTAAATCACAAAAATCCAAAATAGGATTTCTCTACGATCATGTACGCGCGTATTGCTAACGATTTAATTAGAATGCTAGTTCAAATCACAATTAAATATATAGTCGAATCTTTTTATTTACATCTGTCAAACAGATATATGTAAGTAAAATAATCATGAAACCAATATTAGAGCGGAAGGTGTGGAGAAACCATGGCTAGCCGTGAGCCTACATGGCAGCTCGCCATGGCTCGCCGCCACACCGCCCCCCTTCGCCATTGCTCGCCGTCGCTTGCTTCATCGTCACCACGACGAAGGTATACTCTGACATTTTTTTTTTCTTTTAATTGATAAAAACAAGTTTATGTGTGTATGTGTAGTGTGTGTGTGTAATGGTGGGCCCCAAATGAAGAGGTTGAGGTTTGTTATGAGTGATGAGGGGGTTTGTTGTGGTTAGTTGTGGAAAAATGGGATGCTGATGTGGCGCTGAGGTGGCGCGACGACGAACTTAAACCTTGTTATGACACCTTCCACTCTTATACACTTCATGCTTATTAGCCATTCATGTGTTTGACTATTCAAGAATATCATTATTAAATTGATTGTATCACATGCATAACTGACGATCATGCATACATGCGTATGACTAATGAATTAATAAATCATGGAGTTGCTTTTCTTGTTTGTCGATTGTCTATCTATTCGAATAAGACAAAAGGGTATGTTTGTATAGCATTAAAACTTGTCAAACAAGTCTTTGCTAAAACCTCTTTAAGTTTCAAAACTCGACACTCAACCTTTATTTTTTTCTTAGTTCGACCATATAAATATTTCGTGACTTAATTAAATCTCATACGCAACGTGTGCAATCCCATAGGTCTCGAGTTCGATCCTAACACACATCTATTAATATTTTGTCCATTAAACCAACAACATGTTCTATACAGAACAATATTTATCTAAAGAACAATACATACAATCTCGATTTGCCATTCATTTATTTCATCACATAAAAAAACTCATTTTCATCTTCTTGTTTTAATTAAAATATTTCGCAAACCGTTAATTACGCGAAATTAATTACACCATCGCGGCGAAAATTAAATTATCTTTTTATAGATATGCATTTTAATTCTATATTCTTTCGATGAATTTCTTTTTCAAAATTTCTGCCCAGAAAAATCATATGTGATTCGGAAAAATCACAAATTTTTTCATAGTTGTTAACAACATACGTAAAAGCATTATACTACACTTAACACAAATTATTCATCGACACTCGGCTAGTTACATAATGTGGGATAGGAAGTTGTCATAGTTTTCGTCACAAAAACAATAAAGTACCTTGCAATGCGTTCGACTCATGCATTTGTACTATTGTAACTGATACCGTGTGTATCTTCACTACAAATCATTGATCTACTAAATCTGGTTTGAAAGTTGATGATGGGGTAATTTCTAAGTGGCGATGCAATTAGATACAAAAATCCTCAATGGTGTACTCTATGACCCACAACGCCGATTCGTTGTTTTAACAATATGGAAACGACTATTTTGTGAGAGTTGAGAGCAGAAGAGTAAGATAGGTAAGGCATTGTTCGAGAATCCACGGATGTGATAGCAACTTAATCTTAGAAACCATTTAGAATTTGTTTCAAAGAATCGTATCACACTAATATAAATTAGTGAATGCAACATTCAAACACATTTCCAAAAATATTAAGATTCGTATCAATTTTGCATATACATTCATTTCAAATGTTTGACATTAACATTGGAAAGAACATACATGGAAGCTTCATACTCATTCTAACACAAGTGTTGTGCATACACTTTAGTTTATAATGTAGAATCATTTCTTCTCTTTAACCAATGTGGAATAGAATGTTGTCTTGGTTTTCATCACAAAAATAATACTACCAAATATGTGCTCATTAAGTCATCTTTATATATAATAAATGAAAAGTTTTTTGAATGACATACCTCCTTATTCTGATGTCATATACTGATGTCATTAATACACGTGTGAGCATTCTAGCCTCCCTTTTTCCCATATACCGATGTCAGTCTTTAATACACTGATGTCCATTTATCACCATAAAAATTACCAATTTATCACCAAAACTGGTTGAAACTCATTATACAATCAAATGTAGTGTTTTTGTATGACGATTTCTAACATAGGCTCAACAACAATTGTACGGTATTGAACTTATTTAAATTGTATGATTCTGTGATTTTTTTATACCCGTTTTGTTTTTGGGCTTTTGTTAATTTGAATCTTCATTTTAATTTGTATGATTCTGTTATTTTAATTTTTGTGTTTCGAGGGTTTTTATCATGGTCATTCTTATTAGGGTTTTTGTTATGATGATTCATTTTAGGGGTTTTGTTAATTTGAATCTTTATATTAGAGTAATGTTAAAGTGTATTAGAAGTGATCTTTGCAATTCTTTGTATTAGAGCTATTTTGTTGGTCGATATGTACTGTTACAATCCCAGGTTATTATTGTTACGAGTTGTCTTTTTTTTTTTTCTTTTTTTCTTTTTTCTTTCTGTTGAAATAATGATCAATTACATGTAAATGTAAGATTTTTTTTGAAAATCTAATGACCGTGATATGGAAAGCAAGTAATCCACCACAATGTAGAACTAAAAAAGAGCGGGTTTTATATATAAGAGACCCACGACATCATTATGTGTTGAATCTAATAAGTGGCGTTTAGTTATGTTCTCTTTGGTTACATTTTATTCTCATTTTTTGCAAAGTACTTTTGAATTTGTGTGATCCTTAATTTTACAGTAGCTTAATTTGATAAATTATGCTTAAAGAAGTAGAATATGATGAGGATGGTGAAGAAGAAGTAAGAAGGTTACGCTCTTTTACTCCGTATTATATTTGTTATTTATATACATTGTTCTGCGACCTCATTATAATTTCAATTATGCTCTATACCCGTTCACTTTTTTGGGCTCTCTAAAGATAGATAGAAGATTTTGCAATGGCTCCCTAGAGACCCAATTGCACGACGCCAACAAGTCAACCCATGACAACAAAGGTACATTTTGGGTTTCTGTCCATCATTTTCGTTTTGACCTTGTACCTTTTTTATATGACGTATGTAGCTGACATTTTGCAAAATATATATGCCCTATGTGGTGAATGATACCGATTACATGAGATGGTAATATATTAAGGTTATGAAGAAAGTTTTGGTGATATGTTTTTGTAATCTTTTGTGATTTTAATGGTAAGTAAATACCATATCAATAAGTTAGCCCTGATGTCATGCTTTCTACGTTTTGATCCTCTCTCGATTATATAGTTTGATCATTTTTTAATCCAAGGTATGTTTAAATACATCAGCAGTAAGCTTTAAAATTTTAACATTGTTATATCAAGTCAAAAGTTTCAACAATTGACTAAATTAAAGTGATTAATTGTTAGTCAAATGTCTAAGGCTGCCCCAGTAAGGAGCCCCAATCCCTTTCATTTTCCCTGTCACGTCAGCTTTCTCTCTTCAGCGACCTTCAGGCGATTAGGTGCCCCAGCAAGGGCGACCAAGTTCATTTAAAAAAAAAAAAAACATTTTTAACACAAAATAAAATTTCATTAATAATTAAAATGTTACAATACTAAATAAAAACAATAATATATTAAATATAAAAACGATACGAAATACATAAATCATAAATCTAATCTGAATGCTCCCCGCATGCAGAGTCATACGAGGGAGTACGATAACCGACAAATCCCTCGATGCGAGCCAAATCTTCCTCGTCTAGCAGAGGTTCCCCCGGTAGCTCGAAGTTGGTAGTCGAAGTTGATGCACCTACACCATCGTTTTTGTTCTCCCGATAGCTCCAATTGATTTTGGTGCTGATGTTGTCCGATACCTTTTGAACACACCGCCACAACTTGTCAGCAATCTCGCGATCTTTGCGGGCTTGATCTTTCAAAAATTTGTCGATCACAGCTTTTCGTTCAGGCGTAATGTCGTTGCAACTCTTGTAGTTTTCTCTCATCTGTTCCTTCTCCGCCTTCGCCTGGTCAAACAATTCGATGACGCTTATAATAGCGTTTTTTCGAGCCTCATCGTCGTTATTGCATTGATTTTGAACGTACACTTGCATATCTTCAACGGAATGGGGGAAACGGCAAGCCATATTAAATCTTGTGTTGAGAAGTATTTTGAGTTTGAATTGTGTGAAATAGATTTGTGGATTGAAGTGTGTTTGTATTGTGTATTTATAAAGGTAATTTTTTTTAAACCGTTGCATATAAACGGAAAGTTTTTTGAAATTAAAACCATTTAACTCGATCGTGATCGTGACCAAGTGGAGTGTTTGTTTTGGCGATCGACTGGCTTCACAACAAGGACAATCGATCCTTCACTCGATCGAGCATACCCTCGATCGACCTACTGCAAGCAGCCTAAAACACCATGCAGTAACGGCATACAATGGAATAGTTGTAATTTTTGAAGTCCTGTAATAACTTGGCCTTTGAACTGTTGCCAAAAGATAAATTTTATAAATATGTCGAAATAAATGAGCGACAATCCCAAAATAGAAGTTTGTTGAAATTTTCATGGGATAGCGGAAGTATTTGTACGCGCTAAAGTAAACATTGAAAAATGTGCAATATTTATCTGAATTGCCAAGAAATATTGAAGTGCATTCTCACAAGAACCGTGGCAACCCGTAACCAGTTGCTATCTAACGTCATTAACAAGTATACATTTAAAAGTGTTTTGATGTGTGATTTCAAGTTGATTATGATTTTGGATTATCATAATAGAAACCAGTAGTAATAGAACAGGCTGTAAAAGATGTGTTTGATTGTGCGTCTATTGTTTGGAGTAGTAATAGAACAGGCTGTAAAAAGGGAATTAGTGATAAACTGATTACACCGAAACACTAAACTGATTAAAAAGTGGTAGTGGGTAACTTTATTATACTCATAGTTGAGTAGTTTTGCCGGCGTTAGTGATAAACTGATTACACCGAAACACTAAAAGCCTATTACTGATATTCAAACAGTGATATTAATAAGAAAATAAAATTAAAAACACAAATCCTACAACACTTCAGCGTTTTATATAATTTGGATTTTCATTATCTTTTGCTAAGATACTTGATGTTTTCTTTGCTCTTTAGTTCTAGGATCCAAGATCAAAAAAGAAGAGAAGAACACTTCATCACTCCTAAATGCGTCGAAGTTAATTTAAAAAGATAAAATCTTTTTTACGTGTCTTTATAAAACATGGAAGTTTTAGAGTATCTTTATGTTATGATTTTTTATATAAAGGTTCATTTTGTATAATTTTAGCGTAGTTTATTTTGTATACTTTTATTTTACATATGTAATAGTTTAGGCTATATTAGGGATTTTTAGGAGATTGTTTATTGAAGTATGGTTGCTGATTTGTACAGACATATGGAGCATATATTATGGTGAATACAATTTAGGTTGTCATTTTATCGAACTACATATAACTCTTTATTTGTGTATAACTTTAAATTGTAAATTTTTTATTTTTAAAAAGATGAATATATGTATGTGTTGTATTTTTTGAGTTATTTGTTTTTTTTTTTAATTTTTATATTGCCACCCGCGAAACCCGCGGGTCTATAGTCTAGTACTATATATTAATCATTTATCTTTTGAATCTACTCCGATAACTGATACTAAATTACATTATATTATGAAGTGACAATGCAAGGAGATACGTAAATCCGTTATGGAAAACTATATCACCCACACCACAAATTGATTCTTCCAAACAATATCAAAACGCCGTGCTGTTTCATTTAAGTTGGAGACCAGCGAACAGAAACATAGGTGTGACATTGTTCTAAAGTTAACCGAAGCATTTACAATCTACACTTAGAAAAAATGTTTTAAAACAATAACTTGTCAAGCTAACTGATTATTTCACTAAGACATATCAACATAATAACATAATTTCATTAATTGTTAACAATATATGTGACTGCGTTATACTAACCCGAACGCAAATAAGTAACTGACACTCCGTTAGTAACATCTCTTATATAGCAAGAACTCCACAAATAGAAAAAAGAAGTTGAGGATTGCAATTGGATCATTGGGAGTGCACCAATCTACGTACATGACAAAATTGAGCATTCCTATTTAGGACTGAGCAAGGTGGACCGAAAACCGAGCTAAACCGGACCAAATTGACCATATTTGCAAAGTCCAGCGTAACACGTATAGCAACAGTGAATGCAACGTTGAAATGCATTTCCAAAAATATTAAGACTTCATATCAAGTTTCCGCAAGGAAATGCCTTCTACATTTGCCATTAACATAGAAGCACACCTACACGAAACCTTCATACTGATTTTAACACGTGTTTTGAATACACTTTGGTATATAATGTAGAATCATTTCTTTTTTTAACCTATGTGGGATATATTGTTCTTTTGGTTTTCATCACAAAGCAATACTAGTAAGTTACCAAGACTTGCTCTTTACTCATGAATTTGTACTATTCTAATCTATACCAAATATGTGCTCATTAAGTCATTATATATAAATCATTTGTCTTTTGAATATACACCGATAATTGATACTATGTTCCGGTATAATTAGGAAGTGACGATGCAATTAGATACGAAGATCCCTGGTGGAGACCTGTATCATCCATGCACACCACAAATTCATTCTTCCAAACAATACTGAAACGACTATTTTATTGAAGTGGGATACCAGCGAAGAGAAATATAAGCGAAACATTGTTCCCAAGTTAACGGAAGCGTTTACAATCAAAATAAGCTAATCTTCATCTATCAGATCTTAAACAGTGGAAAAGCTTGTTGAAGTATTTACACCATGGTCTGCAAGGATTTCATACTTGGCACAAAATGCAGAACCACCATCTGCCGCAACCAACACAACAGCCTTAAAATTCAAACATCAACATCACACAAATTCCTAGCCAGCCCACTGAGCAGACTCGATCATTTCATCTCTAACTCGATCCTTCATCCAAAAATTTCTTATTGTGTGACACCTAGTAGCTTACAGATTGTTGAAAATGACATTGGAATGAGATCATGTTTTCGATATATCACAACATGTCAATTTCGCAAAAAATATCAACTTTTATCATTTTAGTAGAAATAATGCATTCTTATGGGCATGACCATAATCACTTTGACTGAAACATAAACTGATAAAAATAAACACCAAACAACATATCATTAGCACATTGATAGTCATTTCAAGGATGCAAAGCCGCTTTACATGTCAGCTATGGGATCAAGAAGATCAATGAAGCTGACTTCTATAGTTGATTAGATACCAGGAATTTAGTTTTGCGTGCATGTGCAAAATAAGTAGCATTCAGAACAGGTCGATCAGTCATGTCACTCCATGATACACTTCCATGCCTGGTCAAGATTTGCGAGAAAACGTCTATGTTCGACTAACATAGTTAAAATTTAAAAGTTCCATGACACCACACTACATGGCGATACTTCTTTCCTCTATGGAGAACTCTATCACTCACGACACAGATTAATGATTTGTGTAGTAGACCATAACACTTAGCAAGTGCGAATGCAACATTTAAATGCATTTCAAAAAATATTAAGACTTCATATCAAGTTACCCGAACCGCCTGCTTTGTACTTTTGCCATTAACGTAGAAACAAACGTACCGGGAAGCTTCATATTGATTCTAACATGGGTGTCGTGTACACACTTTGGTATATAATGTAGAATCATTTCTTTTCTTTAACCTATGTGGGATAGAAAGTTCTCTCCGTTTTCACACAAAAACAATACCAAATATGTGCTCATTAAGTCATTGTATATAAACCATTTATCTTCTGAATCTACTCCGATCATTAATACTAAAATTAAGTATAATCATTAAGTGACGTTGCAATTGGACACGAAGATCCCCTGTGGATTAGTCTATCAACTACACCACAAAGTCATTGTTATAGACACTATCGAAACAACTATTTCATTTGAGTGGGAGGCCAACAAAGAGAAACGTAAGTTATACATTGTTCCAAAGTTAATCACAACGTTTAAGTGATTATTTCACACAATCATAGCAAAATAATATGTGATGTAAGAGGCTTATTTTATATGAAGGGGGAACGGTAAGTGTTTGCTACAAATCATTTATCTTCTAAATCTACTTAGATAATTGATAATTAAATTAGATAGGGAAGTCCTCCATGGAGTACTCAATCACCCATAACACATATTCATTGTTTCAAACAATTTGGAAACTACTATTTCGTGAGAGTAGGAGAACATAAATTTAATCTTACGAAAGAAAATAAAAATAGGTGAATGAAACTGAAATTATAAATATTAAGACTTCGTATCAAGGTTCCATGTGCTCGTAATATATAGATCGCCCAGCATTTGAAACTACTCTGATAGTTGATACCAACATCCTGTATGGGTATTAAGTAACAATGAAATTAGATACGCAGATCCCCTATGGAGTACTCTATCACACACACATCACAAATTCATCATTCCAAACAATATTGAAACGACTATTTCATTTTTAAGCGGGAGACAAGAAATAGAGAAACATAAGTTCCAAGGTTAAGCAATCTAGATAAACTAATCTTCATCTATCTGATCTTAAACAAGGGAAAAACTTGTCAAAGTATGGGACCCCATGGTCTGCAAAGATTTTGTTCTCGGCACGAAATGCATAACCATCATTTGACTTACAGTCTTACATCAATAACCTCAACAGATGCAATAGCCTTCAAACTCAAACATCATCACCATTTGATTTACATCAATATAAGCACATTGATTGTCATTTCGAGTATGCAAAGCCGCTTTACATGTTTGCTTAGGGATCAAGAAGATCAATAAAGCTAACTTGTATAGATGATTAGATACAAAGAAATTACTTTTGCGTGTGCTAATATAAGTAGCTTTCGGTACATGTCGATGAGTCATATCACTGAATATACACTTCGGTGCTTGGTCAACATTTTCGAGATAGAACAAATTATGTCTTCTTTAATGAACAATTCTAGATTTTGGCTACACTTGTTCCATCGTGATTTGTATATTTTAACTAGTGCTCATTTTTATTCTTGTCCATCTTGATTTTATTTTTTAGTTAAAAAACTGGTTATATTTAGTGACCTTTTTTATTTCATTGATGTTGTTGGAAATTTATATATTTATAAATACGTGAATGTCCGGATTCAAACTCGTGACCATGGGATTGCACACATTAGCGAATGAGAATTCAAGTTAAATAATTAATGTTAATGTTTACGATTAATTATTACACATAAAGTCCGTCTAACGATCGGTAAATATTTAACGGAAATGACTAACGACCGTTAAGTATTAAATGGGAGAATATATGGTGAATATCTTGAAAATGGAAAAGATTTGAAATCTCTTTTCTCCTCTTAGGGTGGCCGGCCATATGGGCTTCTCCATGCCCTAAACCCTAACTTGTCTTTCAAGATTTCCATACACTATATATACAAAGGCTAGGGCTTAGGGTTTTTCATAACTTTGTGCATTGAATTAACCCTAGATCTTGCCTCTCCTCTTTCTTCCTTACTTCGGCCGAACTCCCCCTCCATAGGGTGTTTTGGTTTTGTTTTTCATAAAACAAGGACTTGTGTTAGATCTAGCAATCGCTTGATTCGTTGGTTAATTCGTGTGTACAAAACTGTGGTAGTAAGACACTATTCTTACACCTAATTGGTTTGAGTTGTAAAACGGTAAGGGACAACTCTTTAAACCACTTCTTCTGTTTTGTTCAAGAGATCTGACATTCGCAAGAGGTATGTTACGCTTTTAATTCAGTTAATTATTTATTTGTTATGATCTTAAGTCTTCCGCTATGTACTCTTGATGTCTACATGTTTTATGTTTAAGTCATGTATTATAAACTTAACAGTGGCATCACGAGCCTTGTATAACAAGTAATTAATTACTGAAACACATAATTAAAATAAACATTATTGTGTTATTATTTGTATGCATAGATCTAGGGTTTGCAAAACCTAAACCCTAATTTTTTAGGGGGGGGGGGGGGGTTTTTTGGTGCCCTAATTTGGGTTTTGTAAACTAAAGTTTTAATTGGATTAGAAACCCTAAGTTGCATGCAATTTTATGTGTATTGCGTAACTCTGTTTAATTGCATTAATTGTTAAGTGTAATTTATATCCATGATAATTACATGCATGTTTTATCATGGATCTGGTTTTATTGTATATTTTACTTGCAAGAGTGATATACACTAAATATTTTGATAGATCTAAAATTAGGGAAGACCTCAATAATTATTATTTAATCAATTATGTGCTATGTGGTATATGTTTAATTTTGACTTACGCAATCGATGAATCGATGCATGTGGCTCACCTTGTACATAGATGAAAACGGGTAAAAGTCTTAGTTAAATATATACATATTGACATATCTAGAATTGATTATTAATAGGATTTATCAAAAGGTTTGCATGTGGCTATTTGATATGCATGACTTATTTTTTATGTTATGCATTCATTGTTTAATTGTTTATTTTTTAAATACTTGCTTGTTTTGTTATGTGTAACAAAGGTATTTTTACAAGAATAAATAAACTGACCTAAACAATGGTGAAACATGTATTTTTAAGCATAGTAATCATAATCGTTTAGTTGATTGATTTTTTGCACAAAATAGTTAGAACGGTTCACTCATTAAGACAAACTGTGTGATGGGTATAAGGAGGGACCGCATTAAATTGTGACGCCCTAAAGATGAGGGGTATGTTTCGCGCTGACCTGATTCTCCGCTCGTTTTTGCATCTTAATGGAGCTACCAAGTATTCCTATATGTGTGCATTAAATCTTAAGGGTGAATTACTTTAATCTCTATGCGCCACTTTTGTGGTAATTATCCGAATAACTTGGGTCTTATGACTCATGCAGTAGTAGGATATAGTAGGAATTAAAGGTAATTCTTTAATTGGTTTACCAATACCTCAATTAAAGTTTGATGATGAAAAGCTTAATTAATTAAAACAAGAATATAAATGTTTTAATAAAACCTATGCTACGAAGATGAATGCATGACATCTTTGTACATATTTGATTTAACATCAAAAAATTATTACCCTTAATTTAAGTTATATGCCATCCAACGAAACGGAAACACCTAAGATTACCTTTTATTTGCGTGAGAACGTGACTTAGATCGTAATCAAAGGGTAAAATATCCACGTGACGTGAGAACGGGCATGGATGATTTTGCAGTTTCTTAAGTTGGACAACTTAATTGAGTTAGGCGGTGAAAACTGAAAACTCAAGGCATAAGATGGGATAAAACATGTTTACATGGCGATTGATATTGGCTATATGTAAATCCCATAAATCTAGGAATTGCAATTGAAATTGGCAATTGAGCAAAAGCTCTACCATTATGTATAAGGTTCATCACTAACAGATCAACTGATGTGATGAGATTATGACAATTTGGATCCTAGTTTTCAATAATAATTAATTGGTTATATGAATATGAACCTTGGGTATTTAATTGTTTATTGAAAAGGAAAATTATCAAAATACTAATTATGGTTTTTTAAACTTTTTCTGTAGATGGCTCATCAACCAGAAAACACTATGAGCTTAATGAGTTCTGCTTTCAAAGATATGATTGGAAGAGACAAGCTGACTGGCCCTAATTTCAATGATTGGCATCGTGCACTTAGGATCATCCTTCGTGTTGCCAAAAGACTTGATATTTTGACTACACCTCTGCCTAATGCTCCTCTCGACACGGCTACTGCTCTTGAACAAGAGGCATATCGTGTTGAATATGAGAAGCATAATGATGTGGCGTGTCTAATGCTTTCGGGGATGTCTGCTCAATTGCAAAAACAATTTGAGCACTATCCGCCTATGAGCATGTTAGATGAACTCAAACGTATGTTTGAGAAGCCACCTGCAGCTGAACTGTATGAACTAATTGAAAAGGTTCATAGCTGCAAGTAGGAGGTTGGCAAATCTGTCTCCGACCACGTCCTCGAGATGAAACATCACTTGGACCAATTGGAGACGCTCGGCTGTGGTTACTCGAAGGATGTTTGTGTCGGCCTCATCAATCACTCCCTTAATCAGGAACGATTTGGTGATTTTGTCCGAAATTTTAACATGCATTGCACGGGGAAGACAGTGAATGAGTTACATGCAATGCTTGTAGACTTCGAGAAGAGATTGCCAAAGAAGGCTCCTACACCTGCTGTACTAGAAATATGAGGTGGTAGGGTGAATAAGCCAAAGCCGCAAGTAGATAAGCAAGGGAAAGGAAAAGGAAAGGGGAAACAAGTTGTCATCCCGCAAGCTCCTAAGAAGAACCCTGCAAAGAAAAAGGAGAATCCTAAGAAGGATTTAACTTGCCACCACTGCAACTCACCAGGTCACTGGAAGCGGAACTGTCCAGTATTTCTGAATGAGGGCATTCAGAATAAAAATAAGATGGTGCCTAGCTCATCAGGTATTTTTATGTTTGAATTATTTTCTTTTCCTCATAAGCAAAATTCCTGGATATATGATACAGGATGTGGTACTCACATCTGTAATACATCGCAGGGACTTAGAGGAGCAAGGAAGCTGACATGTGGAGAGAGATACTTGTACGTTGGAAATGGAAAGCGTGCAGTTGTCGAAGCCGTAGGGACTTTTGATTTAGTGTTGCCTTCGGGCTTAATTTTAGAACTAAATAATTTTCATTATGCACCCTCCATTGTTAGGGGTGTTATTTCAGTTTCTTTGTTAAAAGATATTGGTTTTGTGCACACTTTTACCAGTTATGGAATTTCAGTTTCTTTAAATAATGTTTTTTTTATTTTAATGCAATTCCTATGCTTGGTGTGTTTGAAATTGATATGGATGGTTGTATATCCAATGAAAATAATTCGTTGTATAGCATTAGCAATAAGAAGAGCAAGTCGAACTGTGACTCTTCTTATCTTTGGCATTGTCGCCTTGCCCATATAGGCAAGAAACGCATGGAAAAGCTCCAACATGATGGGCTTTTACAAACGGTCAATGATGAATCATTTGACAAATGCGATTCTTGCATAGCTGGGAAGATGACAAGGAAACCTTTTTCACCACAAGTGGAAAGGGCTTCTGATCTACTTGGATTAATACACACTGATGTGTGTGGTCCACTTAGACATGTGTCAAAACGTGGTGCTATCTACTTCTTAACCTTTACGGATGATTTCAGTCGTTATTGTTATGTTTATTTACTTAAGCATAAACATGAAGTCTTTGAAACATTTAAGGTTTTCAAAAGTGAAGTAGAATTACAACTCGGTAAGAAGATTAAAGCTCTTTGATCCGATAGAGGTGGTGAGTATATAAGTCAAGAGTTCAAAGATTACTTAGCTGAGTGTGGAATTATCCAGCAGCTCACATCTCCTTATACTCCACAACAAAATGGTGTATCTGAAAGGAGAAATCGTACTTTACTTGACATGGTACGATCAATGTTTGAACTTACGACTCTTCCTTTTACTTTTTGGGATTATGCCCTTGAAACTGCTATTCGCATTTTGAATATGGTTCCAACAAATAAGGTTGTTAAAACTCCATATGAAATATGGACGGGAAAAGCTCCCAACTTTTCTTACTTAAAGGTCTGGGAATGTGAGGCGTTTGTTAAACGTGACTCACCTGATAAGCTCCAAGCCAGATCTGTTAAGTGTATCTTTGTAGGATACCCTAAGGAAACTATGGGTTACTACTTCTACTACCCAGCTGAGAACAAAGTCATTGTGGCTAGGTATGGAGATTTCCTTGAAAGGAATCTCATATCTCAAGAACTCAGTGGCAGAGTATATGATCTGGAATATGATCAAGAAGATACAACACCTTCTGAAACTACTAGCCAACTTCAAGAAGAGCCTGAAAGCTTAGGCGTTCCTCCTGAAGTTGTTCCCATTCGTAGGTCTGAAAGGACTATACGTGCACCTGACCGTCTATGTCTTAACGTAGAGGTGGAGGAAAATATGGTTGGGGATCTTAATGAACCTGCCAACTATAAGGCTGCCATGGCTGATCCTGAAAAGGATAAATGGCAGATTGCTATGAATGGGGAAATGCAATCCGTGAAAGATAATGATGTCTGGATTGAAGTTGACCTTCCTCCCAATGCTAAAGTCGTTGGAAGTAAGTGGATCTTCAAGAAGAAAACTGACATGGATGGCAATGTGCACACCTACAAGGCTCGTCTAGTGGCTAAAGGTTTTACTCAAACCTATGGCATTAACTATGAGGAGACATTCTCTCCTGTAGCGGACATAAGAGCTATTAGGATTCTCATAGATATATGATCGGCTCTGAACTGTCAAGTTTATTACACAAGTCAACCACTTGTGAATGGTCAACCGTAATAAAATTCAAACAGTCTAAAACCAATGCAATTTCCCTTGGAATATAGTGGATTCCCGGGTCGTTAAGTCCCACGGAGGATTAATGGTGCTTCAAAACGTTCAGATGTCGAATGATCACTAAGGATAATGATCAGTAAGGATTTTGATTGGTAATTACACTACTGATTGATTGGAATGGTATTTGGATACAGAATTATAAAGCACAACAATCAGATTAAACAAACGTGAATGCGTATGTTTACTAAATTCTACGTAAACGTACAAAATAAAACGTGAATTTAAAAGAGTAAAACACCTATGGATATGAAAATGATATTTTTATAAACCTAATAATAAAAGAAAATTATTGGAAAATTAAAATTATTTTTATGACTATTTATTTAATTATTATTAATTAAAAACTATTTTTAACTATTTAATAATACTCTAAAATATAAGAAAATGTGAAATAAAGCTAGAAAAGTGAAATTATGACTTAGAAAAATCTAAAATATTATAAAACTTATTTTAAAACTGAAAAGATATTTTTTATGCTTTTTATTTATTTATTATTAATTATTTAATACTTTTTAACTATTTTAAATTCTAATAAATACTAAACAAGCTAAGAAAATTATGAAATTTTTTATAAAATTATTCTATGATGACAGAAAGCTAAGAAAATTATAAAAACAGGAAGTGCTTAATAATAAGCTGAAAAAGAAAATTAAAAAAACTAATTTCTATTAAATAAACGCTATCACTATTTTTAAAATGATGTTTTTGTGATTTTTCTTTTTGAAAACTATTTAACTACTGATAATAAGCAAATTTAATGAAAACAAAATTTTTACAACTTAAAAATAAGCTATTTGAGAGCTTATTAGCTCAACAGTGGACTTATGAGCTTATTTTGATGTTATTAAGCTCAAAAAAGCTTCACAGTTGGAACAAAAGATGAAATAAGATTCAAACAAGCTTAAGCTACTTAAATGAAGCTAAAAAGAACAAATATCAACATTGATAAGCTATAATGATCAAATAAGCACTTATCTTAAACTAGAAAACCAAACAGGCCTACAGCCATTTCTAAAAGCAATTTTAGCTTATTAAATAAGCTTAAAGGCTCAAAACAAAGACTGAGGTGTCAAGATGAGCTGGTGGGGTGTCCAAAAAGCCAAAGCTCTCACTATGGGGTCCACTAATAAGCTCTGTATGAGCTTGAGAAAAAGCTTGTAAACACTCAGTATATACTGAACATTCAGTATACACTGATGGAATGGGACAACTTAAAAGCTGGTTGCAGCCCTATCAAATAAGCTATAAAGTGGAGATTAAGCACTGAACTAAAGAGATGGGTGGATAAGCTTCACAAAAAGCTAAGGCACACAAGCTGAGACTCACTAATGAGCTTTTGACAAGCTTATGAAGAAGCTAGCTCAACTGTGCACAGGACACATTTTAGAAAAGGTCTTAAAAGAAACTAAAAAATAAGCAGTTAAACTAGCAAACTAGAAATTATAAAAAATACTATGATAAAGATGAGCAGTTATATTTTATAAACCTAAAAGCTTAAAACATGAAACTCAAAGTTAAACCCTATAGAAAATAATCTATTTTATTCAAAAACTGCTAAACTGAAATTTTGACTTTTTAAGCAAAACTAAATAGTTGACTAAAGTGAACTTATGATTGATCCTACTCACTGATTGTGTTATAATAAGCTATGTTAAGATGAAATTAAGATAGATTAACAAGTTCTAAGCAACTATGATAATTTTTACACTTTAAAACCTAACAGTTAACAATTTAAGTGAGATTAAAAGGGAATTTGACTTTTTATCAAACAAGGACTGGTTTTTAATGTTGCACTAAGTTATAAGATCCTATTGTGACATAGAACAACAACAAGCAACAACACAACTGGCCTCTAGCACAGATAACACAGTATATCCAAACAAAACTTTAACTAACTGATTTGAAGATTTCCAAAGGATTTCACAGATTCAGACCATGCACTTGATTAAAGACCTTATATTATCATACAATAAGACTAAATAAGCATTAAACATTAACAATAACAACATGAAACTAAGAATTGACACTTATGCTATAATAACTGTTAAAATAAGATTTTTAGTAACTACAAATTGTAAAGAACAAGCAACCTGTTTTTAATATTTAATTCTACTTAACTATAACTAATAAACATAGAAACACAAAACTTTAAGCTAATAAGTGACTTAAACAGTTAAATGCTAAAATGGAGTAACAAGCTTACAAGATGGATTCCAAGTGAAAACTGAAAACCAATGACTGAGAACACAACCTATAGCTTCCCAAGAAGCTCAAAACCCAAGGGCAATCCAATATTCACCCTGCTCCAGCTGTGATCTCCATTTCCATTGATTTTTTATTTTTCACTAATTTTTTTGGTATTTTTGGTAATTTTTCTTTTTGATACTAAACTGAGTTTTAAAGGTTTCTAATAGCTATATAAAGCTATCTAGGAGCTTAAGTGAGCTTATTCAGTCCTTAACATCCACTACAAACAACATTAAGCTTAAATGAGATTTTGAACTTGAAAATTGCATAAACTTGAAATGAAACTGAAATATGAAATTGATTACTGAAAATAGATTCACAATACACTAATATTGATAAAAACAGTACTTGAAAGCTTGAAATTACACTGGAATTTAAAAATTAACTATTTCGACATAAACTAAATTAAATTATTCTAGATATATCTTCACATTGCTTCTCTCTTCTTTATAAAGATCTTTTTGGGCTTGGTGTCGACCTCTGAACGTTTCCCACTTGATTTCAACCCTTGAATTCATCAATCTCATCATATTCGTACATGTGGCATTTTGGCGGCAAAAGGTGTTTGAGCAGGTTTTTGCATTTAAAGAAGTTTGGGAGGATGTGGAGGTGGAGGGGAGTGGTTAAACAGCTGGATAACAGGTGGAAAGGTGGAAAAACCACTCTGGTTTTGGTTTTGAGGAGGTGTCTGGTTTGGCGGGATTTGTGTGAGAACGATGAACAGTGATAGCGGGTTTGACTTTTGTTGACCCCGTTATTAATAATAAGAGAGGGGTCAAAATGGGTATTTTGAACTGGCTCAAGGGTTTTGGACTGGCTCAGGGGTCAAGGGTCAAGGGTCAAGTCACTTGGGCTTGGATTGGGCCAGCTGGGTTGGGTATGTGTTTGTGTTTTGGGTTTAATAATACAACGGGTCCGTTTGGTTTAGTAGTAGTATCACAAGGACCATTGTTGTAATTTCTGAAAGTATAGGGACTGAACCTGCAACTTTTCCAAACTTATCAAAAGGACCAATAATGCCATATATGAATAGTACAAGGACCACATTTGATTATTTTCCATTTTTAAATATCCGAAGACTATTTTTGACATTTTTCAAAGTTGAGGGACCAAAGTTGTAATTTTGCAATTTTTAAACTTTGAAGGGTTTGTTTTGACAAATTTTGAATCCCATGGACCTTAAATGATATTTTTCTTTATTTTGATTTACCAGGGACTATTTTTGACAACTTTTGAAACTTGGGGGACTAAAACTGCAATTTATGCAAACTTGATACGTTTTTCATCTGATTTTGGTATTTTTGCATTTAAAACACATAAAACACTTATTTGTGATATTTTTATCATTTTGATGCATTTCTGAGTGTTTTCAGATGCTTTTGCAGTTTAAATGGTACAAAAATGATGAGTATTTAGAAACTCATCAATATAGCTGCACACTATGACTATGAGATTTGGCAAATGGATGTCAAAACCGCTTTTCTGAATGGTCGTCTAGATGAAGACATCTATATGGCACAGCCGGAGGGGTTTGTGAATCCATTATTTCCTAACCGTGTATGCAAGCTTAAAAGGTCCATTTATGGACTGAAGCAAGCATCAAGGCAATGGAATAAAAGATTTGATGGAGAAATCAAAAGTTTTGGATTTACTCAGAATCTTGATGAGCCATGTGTATATCACAAAGCTAGTGGGAGTCATGTTATTTTCCTTGTTCTGTATGTCGATGACATATTAATCATAGGAAATCATATACCAAGTTTGAATGAGGTGAAAGCCTATCTTGGTAAATGTTTTTCGATGAAGGACTTAGGGGAAGCAGCATACATACTTGGAATCAAGATCTACATGGATAGATCAAGGCGGCTAATTGGTTTAAGCCAAAGTGCTTACATTGACAAAATATTGAAGAGATTCAATATGCAAAATTCCAAGAAGGGATTTTTACCGATGCAAGTAAATCATGGTTTGAGCAGCCAAGGCTGTGCTTCAACACCTGCAGAGGTGGCACGTATGAAGAAAGTTCCTTATGCTTCGGCTGTAGGATCTATCATGTATGTGGTACGATGCACGAGGCCTGATGTGGCGTTTGCTCAAAACTTGACCAGTCGGTATCAACAGAATCCGGGTGAAATTCACTGGACTGCTGTTAAACATATTCTCAAGTACCTTAGGGATACAAGAGATATGTTCATAGTGTATGGGGGAAATCCAGAAGCAGAACTGTCTGTTACAGGTTACTGCGATGCATCCTGGAAGTGTGACAAAGATGATACAAAGTCTCAGACAGGTTACATATTTGTCATCAATGGAGGTGTTGTGGATTGGAAGAGTAAGAAACAGACATACCTTGCGATGTCTGCTACAGAAAGTGAGTACATAGTGGCGTCTGAGGCTGCCATGGAAGCTGTTTGGATAAGGAAGTTTGTATCGGGGCTTGGTGTTATGTCGTCGATTGAAAATCCTATTAAAGTATATTGTGACAATTCAGCTGCAATTACTTTTTCTCATGAACCTGGAGTCATGAAGGGCACCAGACACTATCCTAGACAATATCACTATGTTCGAGAGCAAGTCGGGATAGGTGAAATTGAGTTGCTCAAAGTTCACACAGATGATAACCTAGCAGATCCTTTAACGAAGGCCTTACCTGGTGAAAAACTTAATCATTTGTCTGATAAGTTTGGACTTCGTTTAGCTAGTAGTTTCATGCCCATCTGTGACTAAGTATTTTAGATAAAAGGATATTGTAAACATTATTATTGAAATGAAATAATGTATTTTGTTATGTTTATTATTCATTTATTATGATGTTATCCTATATTTGCATGTTTAAATCCTTGAATAACATAAGTTATTCTAAATAGTCCGTTGTCAATCAATAACATGGGAATGATATTGAATTAAGACAAATCTGAGTATTAGTTAGAATATACTTGAAAGTATATTGATGCGTAGTATGACTAATTTCAGATGATATTCAATGAATTGAGTATAGGACTTATCCCACCCGCATGATGATACTTTATGGATCTTAGTCATTAAGTATATCATGAATATTTATCCTCTGACTTGAGATACCAGAGATATGTCATAGATGTAGTGCATTTTTGTGAAGCAATCTAACGCTATACGTAACTGGTAGTTATAAGGGTTGTTTTCAGAAGTGTTGCGAAATCTATGAATTCTGCTTGTAGTCAAAATAGGATTTGTTTCCTTCAAATTTATTTTGAAGTATAATACTGCTGGCCCCTCGTAGGGTTGTTAAGATGTTTGCATGGCCATGCCCAAGGTCTTCTGGAATATGTTCAGAAGAATTGGTAATCTTGATCAATCACATAAAGCGAGAAACAGAATAGTTAATTAAGAAATGAGTGAGATCCATATTCTTATTAACATGGTATTAGAAACAAAAGGATGGATATGATGATGAATCATCGAAACTTGGTTTTCTCCAGAAAACCATACACGAGTTGTACCGGGGGCATTGGCATGTTGCTAGATGCTAACCAATGTCATTTCACGTTTTGTAAACATATCCAAGTGGAAGCTGTTGGAAATGTGTATATTTATAAATACGTGAATGTCCGGATTCGAACTCGTGACCACGGGATTGCACACATTAGCGAATGAGAATTCAAGTTAAATAATTAATGTTAATGTTTACGATTAATTATTACACATAAAGTCCGTCTAACGATCGTTAAATATTTAACGGAAATGACTAACGACCGTTAAGTATTAAATGGGAGATATATGGTGAATATCTTGAAAATGGAAAAGATTTGAAATCTCTATTCTCCTCTTAGGGTGGCCGGCTATATGGGCTTCTCCATGCCCTAAACCCTAACTTGTCTTTCAAGATTTCCATACACTATATATACAAAGGCTAGGGCTTAGGGTTTTTCATAACTTTGTGCATTGAATTAACCCTAGATCTTGCCTCTCCTCTTTCTTCCTTACTTCGGCCGAACTTCCCCTCCATAGGGTGTTTTGGTTTTGTTTTTCATAAAACAAGGACTTGTGTTAGATCTAGCAATCGCTTGATTCGTTGGTTAATTCGTGTGTACAAAACTGTGGTTGTAAGACACTATTCTTACACCTAATTGGTTTGAGTTGTAAAACGGTAAGGGACAACTCTTTAAACCACTTCTTCTGTTTTGTTCAAGAGATCTGACATTCGCAAGAGGTATGTTACGCTTTTAATTCAGTTAATTATTTATTTTTATGATATTAAGTCTTCCGCTATGTACTCTTGATGTCTACATGTTTTATGTTTAAGTCATGTATTATAAACTCAACAGATGTTTCAGTTTCTTGTCTTATAATCATGCATGGATTAATTTATTTTTAATCAACTTTATCCTTTCTACATCATTTCTCAACAGTAGTCTTTTATTAATCAAAATTTCATGTTTAACATATAATATGTAGTGTGTTAACGTAAAATGTAGGTTTGAAAAAAAGACAAATGATGTTTTTATAACAATAAAACAAGTCAAATCTACTCACTTATGGTTAAAAGAAATAGATTAAAACTAAAAGTGAAAACACCATGTCACCATACAATAGTCAATACTTTTAAACATCACATACAATAGTAATTACTTTTTAAAAAGACAACTAGTTAGTAACAAATTCTTTACACTTTGGTATATATGGTAAAATCATTTCTCCTTTTTAACCTATGTAGGATAAAAAATCCTTTTGGTTTTCACCACAAAAACAATCATAAGGTACCTAAACTTGCTCTTTAACAAAATATATTCGGTTTCCGTAACAATATTTGGTGTGATGAACAGTTTGTGTATGTATAGATTAAGCGTTGAAACGAATATTGTTTCGTTAACGGATTATAATCGTAACCGTTTTCCATTGTTTTTTTCATTATTTTTGTTGTTATCGTTTTCTTATTCACACGTAACTTGAACAAGAAAACATCATTTGTTTATTAGTTTAGTTAGCAGATCAGCTCGTGTTATATTCGGGCTTATCAAAATGTGTTATTGAAACGATGGGAAGTCATCACCGTTTCCATCACAAAAAACAATAAAGTAGCTAGCAATACCCTTGACTCGTGCATTTGTTCTGTTATAGACAACATTGAGTTGAGGGTTGGAACTAGGACTAAAAGTTACTTGATGCACAAACTATTTAAAACATAATAGTAGACACAAGTTTTTCGGACCTGTGCATATAGACAAAATCAAAGTTTTTTTTAGAAAACTTAACACTACGGAGCAAATTTTCATCGATGTTCGGTGACACCGCGGGATCCCCTAGTTCTGTCACTGACCAAGTTTTTGTTCATTATAATTCATTTATCTTCTAAATCTACTTTGATAACTGATACTAAGTTACGATGTAATTTTAATTGATGATTCAATTAGATACATATAAATCCTCCATAGAGTAATGTAATTTTTAAGAAGAACGCAATAGAAACATAAGCAAGATATTGTTCGAGAATCAACCGATGCGATTGCAATTTAACCTTAGGCAAGAAAAAAAAAACATAGGTGAGATCACATGTTTCATTAACCGGTCAGTTCATTATTTGCAACAGGGAATGTGACATTTAAATGCATTTTCCAGAAATATTAAGACTTCATATCAAGTTTCCATTTGGGTCTGCACTCTACATTTGTCATTAAACGTAGTAACACACCCACACGGAAGCTACATACTGATTCTAACACGAGTGTTGCGCTACACTTTGCTATATAATGTAGAATCATTTCTTCTCTTTATACAATGTGGGATGGGAAAGCTCTATATGTTTTCACCACAAAAACAATAATTAATCGATACCAATATGTGCTCATTAATCATTTATCTTTTGGATCAACTCCCATACTTGATCCTAAGTTCCGGAATAATTACAAACTGAAAGTGGGATCACTATATCACCCACACCACAAATTCATTGTTCCAAACAATACTGAAATGACTATTTCATTTAAGTGGGAGACCAGTGAAGAGAAACATAAGTGAGACATTGCTCCAAAGTTAACTAAAGCGTTTGCAATATAGATAAGCTAATCTTCATCTATCCAATCTTAAACATTGGAATAACTAAGTATCTGACCCCATGATCTGCAAGTATTTCATAATTCATACTTGGCACGAAATGCAGAACCACTATTCTCCTTAGATCGATAACCACAGGTAACACAAAGACCTTCAAAATCAAACATCATCGCGCCATACAAATTCCTAGTCATCCCACCGATCAGACTCACTTCACCTCTAGCTGAATCAAACATCCAAATCTTTCTTAAACCGCAACCACAAATTCAGTGTCCGTTCCACCTCCCTGCGTTGAATCGGTTTCTGAAGACAAAACCCATCTCAAATTTACATTTTCGAAAACCATGATTGTTATTTTCTATATTTTTCTATATTTTGAGTGTTTACTCAGCAAACCTTTTATACTTTTCTAAATTACCCTCAGAATGCTTGACAAGAAAAGTTTGGTTGTAACTTTGATTGTGTTTTCTACAACATGTTGTAGAAAATCACCTTCCAGTGAGACTTGATCACAATAGCAATTTATCAGAACATTTCAATTTTGCATCTGAACTAGTATTAGTATATTGTAGGCTACATAAGATATGACTGTAAAATCGACAGTCGCCTTAAGGCCGAGCTCTACTAGTTGGAGGTATAGCCGCCTTTGCTAAGAGAGCAGCAGCTGCAAAAGCTAGATGATGTTGTTGTTGGCGCCATCATGTTGTCGGGGTCAAAGCAAGACGCTAAACAAGCATCCAAATAAAGAGTTTAACACAATGGTTTCTCATCTAATTATGTATGTGAACGTGAAATTAGCACATTGATTGTCATTTCGAGTATGAAAGCGGTTTTACATGTCTGCTTAGGGATCAAGAAGATCAATAAAGCGAACTTGTATAGATGATTAGATACGAAGAGATTAGTTTCGCGTGTGCTAAATAAGTAGCCATCTGAACTGGTCCTGTCACTTCATTAAATGACAAGTTAATGTGCTTGGTCAACATTTGCGATAAAGAACATATATATTATGTCCTCTCTTTAATGAACAATTCCAGATGTAGGCTACAAAACCTCTATGGTCGACTAACATAGTAAAATATCATAACAGTTCCGTGACACTATGCAATACTCTATCAACCGATGACATTGCAATTAATCTTTGCAAAGAAAAAAAAAGGCGTATGTGAGATCAGATGTTTCATTACTTGGTCCGTTCATTATTTGCATAGTCCGCCTTAACACATAGCAATGGTGAATGCATCATCTACAT
This sequence comes from Chrysanthemum makinoi, assembly GCA_910596185.1. Classification (NCBI taxonomy): domain Eukaryota; kingdom Viridiplantae; phylum Streptophyta; class Magnoliopsida; order Asterales; family Asteraceae; genus Chrysanthemum; species Chrysanthemum makinoi. Next base: position 332,952,307 of record OU343222.1, read on the forward strand.
GCATTTCCAATAATATTAAAACTTCATATCAAGATTCACCATTTAAATGCATTTCCAAAAATATTAATTAAGACTTCATATCAAGTTTCCTGTTGAATGCATTGACGACGTTGCAATTAACAAAGAAACACATGTATAGGGAACCTTTATACTGATTCTAACACAAGTGTTGTGCATACACTTTGGTATATAATGTAGAATCATATCTTTTCTTTAACCTATGTGGGATAGAAAAATCCTCTTGGTTTTCACCACAAAAACAATAATAAGGTACCTCGGCGGCTAGACCTACTCTCTACGCATAAATTTGTAGTATTTTAATCAGTACCAAATATGTGATAATCAGATAAGGAGTTTGGCTAAGCTAATCCTAAACACCCCTTGAAACTGATATTTTTTGCAGGCGTCCAAGTATGATACTTTTAATAGGCGTATTCTCTAATGTTTTCTAGTGGGTATTTGGAATTTTGGATATGAATTTATTAAGGGGGTGTTTGGCAACCCTTTGAAAACGTGATTATTTGATTATCACGTTTTCAAAACGTGAATAATCAAGTTTTGGTGTTTGGTTGCAAACGTGATTATCACTGAATTTGCCTTCAAAACGTGGTTTTGAAATTGGAGGTAGGGACTTACTTTTTACAAACGTGGTTTTGCAAACGTCATTTGTGCAAACGTGATTTTTACCCAAACACCCCCTAAGTTTTTATGTGACTTTTAGATTAAAAATAAGATAAGTTGATAAAATCTTGCTCGACTGTTCCCTTGATTCTACAAACATGCTTATATTGTTAAGAGCCGGGGTCCAAAATGCTTACGGGAATACCGTAGATTAGTCTCTGTAGAGTTAGCAGAAATAATACTCGCTCTTTTCGTATAAACCGAACAAGGATAATAGTTTGTTTAATCATTTAGTTAGTACAACTCGTTTTATATTGGGCCTGTCATATTGAATCGATGGGAAGTCATCGTCGTTTCCATCACTAAAACAATAAAGTAGCTAGCAATGCCCTTGACTCATTCATTTGTCATGTTCTAGCCAACAGCGAGTTTAGGGACAAAACCAGGACTAAAAGAGACCGGGTGCACAAGATATTTAAAGCATAATAGTAGACACAAGTTTTTTGGACCGGCACATTTAGACAAAATCGAGTTTTTTCTTAAGAAAAATTAACACTAGAGATCAAAATTTCAATGGTGCGCCTTGACTTCGCTGGACCCCCTATTTCCGTTATTGGCTTAGTATAACTCCACAAATACGTTATTGACACTCTACTAGTAACATCTCTTTTATAATAAGAACTCCACAAATAGAAAAAAGAAGTTGAGGATTGCAATTAGATCATTGGGAGTGCATCTATCTCCGTACATGATAAAATTGAGCATTCCTATTAATCAATAAAAGTCAAAATATAAAATTGAGCAATCCTATTAATCAATAAAAGTCAAAATAATTGAAGCTCAATTTGGTCAAACTCTTTTATTTTTCGTCCGGTTTATAAAATCTATACATGTGTTAGTTTTGTAAAAAAAATAACTTGAAATGGAGGGTAGATTTAATAAAACTTTAGTTGTTAAATTTTATATTGGTTACATGGACTTATGTATTTTCATGTTTTATATAACTTTATAAACTTAATAAATACCTCTGCACTGTAAACCAAATATACCTTATATTTAAAAGAAAGAAAAAAGTACATCAATAATTTATTGTTATTTATAAATACTATTATTAGCACATATAAATGAATCACAATATTATACATATACAAATAACTCATATTGTTTCTCGACTAAGTAATGATATCTGAAAAAATATTTTTTCCTAACTATATGCATTAAATAACAACTTATGATATTTCTCTTTATAAATATATATATATATATATATATATATATATATATATATATATATATATATATATAAATATATATATATATACGAGATTCTTCATATAACAACTGCATATGTTTTTTCAAGGTTATTATGTGCTATTAAGTAAAAGTAATGTTTAGAAGATGATATTAATAGTTAAACGTAAAAACATTAACCTAAACACCATGCCAACTAAAAAAAATCAAATCTTAGAAACAACAAAAAACCTAGACACAATATTCATTGAAATACCTATCGCATTTAAAAAAAAAATAATAATAAATAAATAAATAAATAAAGTTGAGACTTTATATCATGTTTTTACACGCTCTCTTCCGTCGTGTTTAAGCTAACACAAAGAATGATGCCTGCGAAAGCATCATACTAATTCTAGCATGTATGATGTGGGCTAAACCGTTTTGGTTTTCACCACAACAACAATAATTTTTACGGGGCCATGCAATTAGATGTGAACGCCCCCTATGGCCGGTACTCCACAAATTCATTGCTTTTATATTTATTTGAATAAAATCATTCTCTTTTTCATTTTCATGTTGAATAAAATAAATTATTATTTACTTGTTAACGGTTACCGTTGTGTTTCCGTTATCTTTTTTACGGTTAATGGAATATACTAGTTGATGATTGACGTTGTTATAATCGTCTGTACAGTTTTCGTGTCTGCACACAACGAGTGTGTAAATGTATATATAACACGTATATGAACAGTTTGTGCATGTATAGATTAATGATTAATCGTTGAAACGAATATCATTTTGTTAACGGCATTATAGTCGTAACCAGTTAATTCCATTGTTTTTTCGTTATCTTTACTGTACGTGTTTACATATAGTGAAGGTGTTTGTGTGTGTAGATATGATGATTTTGCATTAAATCAAGTGTTTGTTTGGTTAAGTGAATTGTTATTGTGTTATATTAAGTGTTATATTTGGGCCAATCAAAATGTGTTATCGAAACTATGGTAAGTCATCGTCGTTTCCATCACAAAAACAATAAAGTAGCTATCTATACCTTTGACTCACGCATTTGTCCTGTTATAACGGATATCGAGTTCAGTGATAGAATAGTTAGACACAAATTTTTAGAACCAGGTGCATTTAGACAATGTTGAGGTTTTTCAAGAAAAACTAACATTACGGAGCAAAATTTATCAGTTTCCCATGACACCGCGGGACACCCTAATTCCTTCACTGATCGAGTTTGTGTTCATTATAAATCATTGATCTTCTAAATCTACTTTGATCATCATCATCATCATTATTCTCCTCACTTGCAAGACGTCCCACAAACCAAATCAACCATGAAAATAAATTCCTCCTTGCACTTTGGAAAGCCACGCTAACATATGCCTTTGTACTATTTTGACCAATACCGTGTAAATCCTCCATGGAGTAAAATGTTGGTCACGAATCAACTAATTCGATCGCAATTTAATATCAAGCAACGAAAAAAATATATGTGAGATGAGGTGTTCCGTGTTCCATTACTTGATCGATCCATTTATTATAACACTTAGCAATTATTCACACCATCATATCACCATAATCTATAATCTATAACTATCTATAATGCATTTGGGACATTTATAGATAGAAGTCTTAACTTTTTAAACTTACACATGTTACTATATTTAGTTACAATTAAATACTAAACTACACTAATTACATTATAATGTACATTAATGACACATTGAATTTTAGTATTAAAATAGATGTTACAAAGCTTGAATAATACAAATTTAAAGTTCTAAATTTTATCATATATATTCAAATTTTACTAAGTTCAAATGAATATAATTATGAAAATCTATATTTGTATTAACATATTTTATGCAAATTTAAACACACATTTGTCATTTAGAATTATCAAACCGGTAAACGGTCATATACCGACTATCATTACATACCGTTAAAGGATAAAGATACGACAATGACTGCATATTTGGTATCCCGTTGCTTTGCGCGGGTACTATGCTAGTATAAAATGATGACTGAAAAATCTACACGCATTTCCAAAAAAAAAAGGTTAAGACTTCGTATAATTTTTTACACCCGGTAACTCATTTTTGTTTGAAAAAAAGGTTTAAGACTTCGTATAAGTTTTTCATTCATACTCACCATATAATGTCGAATAAAATCCGTTATTATATACTCCCATTGTGTTTCCGTAATTTTAGTTACGGTGAACGGAATATAATAGTTGATGATTACCGTTCCAACGGTCAGCTTTCGTGTTTACATGGCGATACTGTTAGCAAAGGTGAGATCATTGCTCCAAACAATATGTAAACAACTATTTCATGAGCGTATCAGAACATAAGAGAAACTAACATCAGTAAGACCAAGGCTGTCAAGATCGCGATCCCGTGTAAAATCATTTTTGTCTTTGCAAGATCGAGATCGTAGGATCGGATCGCGATCCTACGATCCTACCAATTTGTCATAGTTTGTAAATAAATAGTAAACGAGTCAAACTGTTTTACATTTTTACTCAACGTCAAAGATAAATTCATATAATATCCTCTTGAAAATGACAAAGTTCAAATTTCAAACCCAAAGTAATAATAAAACACAAGAAATCAAGTTTCAATCGTTAAATTAACGATTTAGCCTCAAAACATACGAGTCATCTACATGATTTCAAGGAAACAAACACTTCATTAGTGGCATTCCAAAACATACCCTTTGATTAGTTTAATCACAATGAAGTAAAGTAAACTGAATTATTGAACACTTTTAGACTATAATCTATTTAGAAAAGTAGAAAACTACATATAAACTATAATCTATTTAGAAAATGAAACAACAGTGGTTTACTTATTAGACATTAGTAAAACACATGTTTGTTTTTTGGCCTAAGAATGTGAGATGGACTTAAAAGATTTAAAAAAAAAAAAAAAAAAAAAAGTGAACTCGGATCGCGTGACGATCCTACGATCTTACGTGCGATCCCACGATCTTACTTACGATCCTACCACATATGCGATCCTACCACGATCCTACACGGTTTTAGCTAGTAAACACGTAAACTCGTACGATCCTACGAGTTTACACGCGATCTTGACAGCCTTGAGTAAGACGTTTTTTGAGAATCAACCGATGTAATTGCAATTTAATCTTAGCAAAGGAAAAAAAAAGCAGAGGTGAGATCATAAGTTCCATTTATTAATTGCATAGTCCACCGTAACACTTTGGTGAATGCAACATTTAAATTCATTTCCAAAAATATTAAGACTTCATATGAAGTTTCCCTGTAGTACATGCATTAATAGCATCGTATGCATTTGCCATTAATGCGGAAACACACACGCAGTGAACTTTCATATTGATTCTAACATGAGTGTTGTACACACGCTTTGGTATATAATGTAGAATCATTTCTTTTTTTTTTCACCTATGTGGGATAGAAAGTTCTATATGTTTTTACCACAAAAACAATAATCAATACCAAATATGTGCTTATTAATCGTTTACCTTTTGGATCTACTACCATAATGATAGTAAGTTCCGGTATATATAATTATGAAATGAGGATGCAATGAGATACGAAGATCCCCTGCGGAGAACTATATATATCACCCACACCACAAATTCATTCTTCCAAACAATAATGAAACGACTATTTCATTAAAGTGGGAGACCAACGAAGAGAAACATAAATGGGACATTGTTCTAAAGTCAGCAACGAGTCATGACTTTTAGTCTCTCTTACGATCTTTTGAAATATAATGTTTTGTTTGCTTAAATCAGCAATGAGTCTTGGACAATTTATTGTTTTAGATGATTAATTTCTCATGCAAAATAGCAACTTCTATCATTTTACTAGAAATGGAAAATTCTAATAAGTCATTAAAAACATAATTTCCAAATACATGGCATTATATAAAATATCCCAATACGATGTGAAGATACTTTTATATATGTTGACAACATACCTAGAAACATCATACTAACCCAACCACAAATAACTGATTTACACTCTCTTATATTAGCTAGGATATATTTTTTTTTCAATGACATATGTGAGATGGGACGTTGTCATGATTTCTTCTAAATCTACTTTGATAATTAATACTAAGTTCCAGTGTAATTTTTGAGCGACGATGCAAATGGATAAAGTACTCCATATACCAACAACTCAAATTCGTTGTTCCAAACAATATGGAAACGACTATTTCATGAGAGTAGATAACATAACAGAAAGATTGCAATTTAATCTTAGCAAAGAAAAAAAGCATAGGTGAAATCAGATGTTCGATTACTTGACCGTTCATCATTTGCGTATTCCAATGCATTTACAAAAATATTATGATTTCATATCAAGTTTCGAAGCATTTGCCTCCTTTTGTTTACCAACATAAGAAAGAAAATACACGGAAGCTTCATACTAAGCACCACACATATAATGTGCATACACTTTGGTATATAATGTAAAATCATTTCTTCTCTTTAACCTATGTGGGAAGTTTACACTACAAAATAAGTAATAAGGTATATATTAGACATACTCGATCTTTACTCGTGATTTATTACAATTCTAATCAATACTGAATATGTGCTCAACAAATCATATATATGGGTTGTTTATCTTCTGAATCTACTCTAATAATTGATACTACTAAATTAAATTAGAGTATAATTATTTAGTGACGATCCAATTAGATACGAAGATCCTCTATAGAGTACTCTATCACGGCCACACCACAAACAATATCAAAACGCATATTTTCACAAAAGGTTCTAGATTTTTGATAAAGAAATCCCCTTTTGTGATATTTTGATTACAGATATCCAGTCGTACATCACATCCGTTAGAATTTTCATTATAGAATTAACAAGTAAACCCAAGATGACCAAAGGCATGTCACCTAAGTGTGAGCCTATTCCGACTGCGAAAAGAAGGTGTTATCCATTATCTCTTGCTTTACTTTTTGTTATCTTTTGTATATTTAGTAGCTTGTATTGTCTCTTTTGTTATCACACACGCGGCAAATTCATCATTCCAAACAATATCGAAACAACTATTTTAATTAAGTGGGAAACATAAGTGAGAGACATTGCTCCAAAGTTAACTGAAGCGTTTTCATTCTAGATAAGCCAATCTTCATCTATGCTGTCTTAAAAAACTTGTTGTAGTATTGAACCCCATGGTCTGCAAAGATTTTGTGATTCATGTGAAATACAGAACCGCCTTGGATCGATAACCGCAATCAACACAACAGCCTTCAAAATTAAACATCATCACCACACAAAATCCTAGTCAGCCCACTGAGCGAAATCTTTCTTATTTTATGAAAACTAGTAGCTAACACACTTTCGAAAATCACCTTTAAGATCACATTTGCGATTGTTTGACACAGACGTATCAACATGATTTCATAGATTGTTAACAATATACCTGAAAGCGTTATACTAACCCGAATGCAAAAAGTTATTGACACTCCGCTAGTAACATCTCTTATATAATAAGAGAACTCCACAAATTGAAAAAAGAAGTTGAGGATTGCAATTGGATCATTGGGAGTGCACTGATCCACATACATGACAAAACTGAGCAATCCTATTAGCTAATAAAAGTGAAAAAAAAATTGAGTCCCAATTTGGTCAAACTCTCTAACTTTCATCTAGTTTATAAAATCTAATAAAAAAACACATGTGTTAGTTTTGTAAAAACAACTTAAAAAGAAGGGGTATAATTAATAAAACCTTAGTTGTTAAAGTTTAAATAAATTATATAGACTTATGTATTTTCATGTTTTATTATAACTTTATAAACTTAATAAATACCCCCTACACTTTATACCAAATATACTTTGTATTTTAAAAAAATAAAAAAAAATACAAAAATATTTTATTGTTATTTATAAATTCTTTTATTAGCATATATCAAACTAATGTATTTGCACGAAATTATATATGTTAAAAAAAACACGAGTTACTGTGACATGAAAATAAATACACAATATTATACATATATGAACGACTCTATGGTTCCTCTTTATGAGACAAAGTAAGGATATCCGAATTTTTTTTCTAACTATCCGCATTCAATAATGACTCATGTTATTGCTCTTTATAAAAATATAAACAGATGATATTCTTCGTATACAAGTGCACATGTATTTTCAAGGTCATTATGTATCTATAAACACACATAATACCTAAAACATGATATCAATATTTAAATTTAAATAAGATTAACATAAACAGCTTTGCTAGTTAAAAAAATCAAATCATACGAGCAACAATTATCTATACATAATGTTCATAAAAATACTTATCTTGCATTTCTCCAAAAAAAAGTTGAGACTTCATATAAGTTCTCGCATTTGTTTTTCTACAGTGTTTAAGTTAAAAATTAAAATAAAGAAAGACACTTGCAAAAGCATCATACTAATTCCAACACGTGTGATGTGTATACACTTTGGTACATAAGGTAGAATCATTTCTCTTCTTTAACCTATAAAAAAATGTTTTGGTTATCTAGACTTACTCTTTATACTAAATTTCTGTATAATTTTTTAAGTGATGATACAACCAGATATGAAGATCCCAAATTCATTGCGTTTATATTGATATGGATAAATCATTCACTTTTTCATTTTCATTTTTATTTTATTATTTTAATTATTTTAAACAAAACTTTACAAAAAAAGTTAACATAACATCATTCAAACTCACCATCTACTGCTGAATAAAATCCATTATTATATACTCATTAACGGTTACCGTTGTGTTTCCGTCCTTTTTGTTACGGTGAACGGAATATACTAGTTGATGATTATCGTTGTTATAATCGTCCATACAGTTCATGTTTGCACACTCCAGTGAGTGTGTAAATGTATATATAATATGTATTAGGTAGTTTTTTAGGCCGTGCCATGAAGGTCAACATTTATTGTTAGATGATCATCTATATAGCCATTAATTATTAATTTTTAGTTCGAGTAGCTCATGAGTTAGTAAGTAGTTAAACAATCTTGAATGTTTAAAAACATGGATTTTTTTTTATTTTTATTTTTTTGTTAATCATCATAATTTATCACATAGTGTAATAGATAATAGCATATAATGGAGCACCTTACTTCCCTAGCACCGTGTATATCAAACACATGAAATCGATATGTACTCTTTACGATGAATTATTATGAAAAAGTTATAAAAATACAGTAAATAGAAAGTGTGTGACATTACGTATTCTTTTACTTTTTCTCATTCTTTTCAACTCTATACAATAAACATACTGTATACGTCTATCTTTCAACTAAAATAATATGTTTACATTCCTCCCCTTCCATCTCTATTTTAGTGTAGACATAGGCCCGTTTTGTATTCTTTGTAATGAGGCCTAATAGAGCCCACTCTCTAGAATAATCCCTGTAATCTATATATTGATTAGTTGTTGATAATGATAAGGAAAAGGAATAATCACCTTCAAACATGGTATCAAGCCAATAAAATACACCGATCCTTTCCTTCTTTCTTCCCTCTAAAACTTTAGGATCTCATCTCCCTTCTCCTCCATCTGCTGCCCCATCTCACCTCCTTCAACACCCTAATCATCAACAATGACCGGAGATACCAACACCCCACCACCCCCTCCACCACCAAATGCCGAGAAACTCATTCCCTTTAGCATCTCAAACAAGGTTCCTATAAAGCTAGACCTTGAAAAACACAACTTCAATTCATGGAGCTCCTTCTTCAAGATTCATCTTGGAAGTTTAGGACTCAAATCCCACATCCAAGAAAAGGCATCTTCTAGCACTCCCGACCCCGAATGGTGTAAACTTGATGATCTCATCAAGATGTAGATCCTTGGATCTCTTTGTGACTCATTGCAAGAACAAGTTGTCTCAACCCCCGGGTCTGCTAAAGACTTATGGGACGCTCTAGAAAACTTGTTTCATGACAACAAGGACGCTAGGGCAATCAATCTTGACAACGAATTACACTCAATCAAGATTGGCAACATGACCATCAACGCATATTGCACCAAAATCAAATCAATGACGGATAGACTCAAGAATATTGGAGCCCCCGTAAGTGACAAAAACCTAGTTATGTATACGGTTAATGGCCTTGATTCTCGCTTTGCTACCATTGTCAAGATTATTCGCCATCGCGAGCCTCTGCCATCATTAGAAACGGCGCGCACCATGTTGTTGCTTGATGAGTCAAACCAAAGTCAGGAAGCCGAGAATACCCCCACCATTGATACCACTACATCCTCCCCTACTATTCTTATGGCCACCAAATCAGAACCTGATACGCTTACGCAGCGCGTTCGGGGTCAAAGGAACTTCCTTTTCGTCGAGCAAGTTTTTCAACACCCTAGGCAGTGAACCTAATCGTTGTAGTGTAGTATTAGGGTAAGCCACGGGAATTGATATCGGTCTCTAGGGGAATACGAATGCTAGTGAGAGGTTAGTACGCTAAGGTTGGGGTTGAGGAAAATTATTTTTTATCTTTTTATATTTTTTAGGAAATGGAAAAGTATGAATCTCGGGGTTTGGATTGGGGGGGGGGGGGTTGGTATTTCTACCGAGTACTTCTACTATCTAATTATCTAATTAACTAAGGTGAGGGTAGTCTATGTCTAATTATTGTGTGCTCGTATGATGGTTTAAAGATGTGTTTACTTAGGTTTTATTACTCCTTAATTATCTCCTATTGATGGTTGAATTGTCACGTCCTTATTCTTAATCGCGTTGTGTGTCTAAGGTCGTAGGGTATGCGTTTGTCCCTAACTCTTTGAAACTACCAAAGGTTATCGCCTACAAAGTCTCTAGGATTTATAAACTTTAACTCTAAGGTACTCTTCGGATGGTTTAGCCTACAACAACTCTAGGTGCTATAAACTAAGGTTCACAAAGATTAATCAAGCATTAACTACACAATGGATGACCTATCGCATTACTAGATCATTAACAATTAAGATAAGAGACAACCAATCAATATTCAATAATTAAGTTTCATATTCCCTAAGCAAACACACAAGTAAATTAGCTGGACATGAAGAACATGCAAGCATACACTCAAGTAATTGAAGTCATAATTAAATTAATGAAGTAAAACACTTATCTTGATGTAAAATAGGGTTTGGAACCCTAAAATACTGTACAAGACAGCCTTGGTTCGGTTTAGGTTTTTACTCCAAAAGACTACACACTCAAAACTAAAAAATTCAGATACTATATATAAGATTACATTCGCGACGGCGTCACCCTTTAATTTGTGACGCCGTCGGGTCGCCGTCATTAGGGTTTCGTCTTGGCCACGTTAGTCTTGCGACGGCGTCACCTTATGCTTGTGACGCCGTCCCCTTCAGTCTCTGACGCCGTCTGGATCTAATCTAGGTCGTCTGAGTTGCGACGACCTACTCTTTTAAAGCCTGACACCGTCACTTGTAAATAAGCAATTTGGCTACTGAGCCGTCACAAAAGTGATGCGACGGCGTCGCAGATAACACCTGACGCCGTCCCCTTCAGTTCCAGCAGTCTGAGTGGCTCGATTCTTGACTTTGGCCATTTTCTTCGTATATTCGCGCCTTTTCGTCCGAATAAGTGTCATTCCAGCATTTTGCCTTCAAGATACCTAAAAAGTGAAAAGGAACCATATTAAGTAATAACGGATACAAAAGTGATCAAATACGGGCTTAAACGACCCCTCAAAAAGGTACATTTTAAAACCTTATCAAATATCCCTACACTTGGTATTTGCTTGTCCTCAAGCAAATGTGCTTTTAGCCAATTAATTTATAAGTTAGGGGTCATGAAGCTTTGGTTTAAAACAATCCACAACACATATAAGCCCCGCAAAAGTCATAACAAGCACGGAAATTACATACTAGCACCTCACATGGGGTGTTTGGATACTCACATCTCTCGGGTGTATATGAAATATAACAAGTTGGAAATGGAAGATAAACACTCATTAACTGGTTCTAGTACATAGATTACCATAGGCTTGAGACTAGATCAAACCTCCATCGCTTTGGCGTAAGCACCTAGGAAAGACTATCAAATAGGTCTTTTAAAGGGTTGTAATGTTAGGCTTACGGTTGGGAAACAAAGGGTTTGGTGGGATAGGCTATTTAGTGGTGGCAAGTCAAAAATCTTTTTGTTACAAGCATGCGAAGAATGGTGTTGCTAAGCCAAGATTCGACACTCTAGACTCTAGATAACTGAAACAAACAAACAAAAATTAAAGATAGATGTAGGATGGTAGCCCGTATGTTTTTTTGTTTTTTTGTTTTTTTTTTTTTTTTGAACACTCTATTTTTTTTTCATACACTTTTACTCTACCATCCTCTACGGTAACATCAAAATGATAGGGATTTATAGGCACATCCCTACACTTAAGTTTTTATTACTCTAACACTAATTTGACCCGAATTGAAAAGATCACAACACTTGGAGTACATTATTACGCAAATAAAGGGAATTTGAATTTAACGTTCCCTTCCCGTCATTTCATAAACTTTAACTTTTCCCATGAGTCCCAATCATCCCAAAACTGTATACAAAGGATATGACTCGACTTAGCAACTTATGCAAGCAACTAGATAATTGAACTAAGGGTTTTTAGGGTGATAACAATAATGCACTAAAAGTGAGTGCATACAAGGTAGGCTAAGGCGATTTGGGTGTACATTTGGGGGTGGGGTATCAACAATGCTCTTCATTGATATTCCGAAAAACCAAAAAATCACGAGAACCGCGAAAAGGATAGGCTCTGAGGGGTTAACTAGGGGTATCGTGTACTAAAGATGAGTACAACGCAAAGGTGTGGGGGAATTACTCAACCGATGTGGAAGAAGTAATTATATTACGGGTATCAAATAAGGGTTATCTTAATGCCTCTTATCATTTAGTTATTCCTAACTACACAAGTGTAGTCTTACTAGCGATCTCGGGATGCATCACAAAACAAGTTCTAGAATCAAATATACTACCGGTTCACACACTAAGCATAAAAGATGAATGCTTTAATTCCTACTAATCGAAGGGCGATCCTCACATTTTGGGTGGAATTTAAGTGGTAAAGGGTTCATGTGCTAGTCATATAACTTCCTATCCATGAGACGCTTTTGTTAAGACTAATGGCCCACTCCTATATGTCATGAAAAATTTTAAATTTGGTGCCAAAATTACCATAACCGACATTTTCTCATGGTTTATTACACAAATGCAATTGGACAAGCAAATATTCAAGGATAAGCATAGTTTCAAAGTTCCCGTTTTATTTTCCCTCCCTACACTTAAACTGAACATTGTCCCCATTGTTCCCCGAAAGTATCAAAGTTATGATAAAGGAAGGTAATAAAAGATGAAAGAAACTAGTACTCCCCTGATTAGCTCGGTAGAATCCTTGTAAAGTGGTGGTTATACTTTTCTTCATGAAGAACGTTTGCGTGAAAAGCTCCTTCTCATCTTATGTATCTTCTTCTTGATAAATTAAACCTGCACACTTGAAGAAAACAAATGAAACCTTCGTGTAAAATCGGCGGTAATAATATATATAAGACTCTACTAAAGTAGGATATAATGCTTGTGGAATGGATGTTTACAGAATTTCTGGAAAATTAAGACCTGGAAAATTCCAAAAAATTATAAGTAGCTCAGAAAACGAGAAAAAGTAATCAGTTATTTTTGCTCCTTCCTGACGCCGTCAGGTTGCTATCCTGACGCTGTCAGGTTATCCTGATAAAAACTTGTCTGCGATTTTCTGGAAAAAATTCTGGAAAATTTACATCTTTAGAATCTGGAAAAGTTTTCTGCAAAACATCCATTATGACTCGATACAAGCATTTGACTTGAACAAACACAAATGTATATCTTTTAATTAATTGAAATTCTCATGTTTACGTTTCTTTTGAAAACGTGTGTAATCCTCCCTATACTTATCCTTTATGTAAAATACCTTTATATGTAATTAAGACAAGGTTAAAAACAAAATAAAGCATTTTTACAAATTTAAACATGAGAATAAACAATTAATAAAAGATATACGACATACAAATGAAAATGAAAAACAAATACACATGGGTTGCCTCCCAAAAAGCGCTTGTTTTTGTTCGAGTCGCGAGCCTGACTCTACCCTTATTTAACCGAAAAGGGGAGGTTTTCCCTACACTTAAGCTTAAGTGCGGGTGATAGTAGCGATACACACCCTTAGGGTGGAAATTTGCTACGTGAGGAGAGGGTGATGGGTGATTTATATGCTCAAAGGAGTGTGCTTCATTCATTATAACCTTACCTAAGTCTATTGGTGTAGTGGGTGAATCAAATCTCTCTCCTAAAAATGGATCATCTTCTATCAAGTTCAAAAGATTCTTAGTTAAGGATCCATCTTGACCTAATAAACCCGGTTTAAACCCATTGTTTCTTGTTATCAACCATGAATGGGTGATATAAGTGTGTAAGGTCATGGGTTACTCCTATATTAGCTTCCACTCTACATGGCCTAGAGTCTACCACCTTTATCAAGCAACTACCCGGACTATCTATTTTGATAGGTGGATTAGGGCCTAATTTAATTCCAAGATTCACATCTAAAGACGGAAAATTGGGTAAGGTTTTTGGTTGAGGCTTCGGTTCATCAAAATTAGGAACTTCCCTAGGACTAAGAGAGAGGTCATGACAACAAGCATCTAAACCTACATTCTCTAGTGGCGTTTGGTCCAAAGGTTCTCTATCAATCGGGGTTCCTATAGTCTCTTCTACTTCTTTCGGGTAAGTTATAGGCGATGTGTGTTCCTCAAGTGATGGTAGGGCTTGTGGGCTTGGAGTTTCCACCTCATTCTCCATTATATCTAGATCTCTGATAAGGTTTTAAAATGTACCTTTTTGAGGGGTCGTTTAAGCCCTTATTTGATCACTTTTGTATCCGTTATTACTTAATATCGTTCCTTTTCACTTTTTAGGTCTCTTGAAGGCAAATTGTTGTAATGGCCCTTATTTGGATGAAAAGGCGCGGATATACGAAGAAAATGGCCAAAGTCAAGAATCGAGACACTCAAGCTGCTGAAAGACAAGGTGACGGCGTCACTGCTTAAACGCGACGCCGTCGGAGCATTTTGTGATGGCACAGAAGCCAAATTTCCTATTTTCAAGTGACGGTGTCAGGCTTTAAAAGAGTAGGCCGTCGCAACTCAGACGGCCTAGATTTGATCCAGACGGCGTCAAAAGCTGAAGAGGACGGCGTCAAAAGCACAAGGTGACGCCGTCGCAAGACTAACGTGGCCAAGACGAAACCCTAATGACGGCGACCCGATGGCGTCACAAAACATAAGGTGACGTCGTCGCACATGTAATCTTATTTATAGAATCCGAATTTTTCAGTATTGGAGAGTAGTCTTTTTGGAGTAAAAACCTAAACCGAACCAAGGCTGTCTTGTACAGTATTTTAGGGTTCCAAACCCTATCTTACATCAAGATAAGTGTTTTACTTCATTAATTCAATTATGTCTTTGATTATTTGTGTGTATGCTTGCATGTTCTCCATGTCCGGCTAATTTACTTGTGTGTTTTCTTAGGGAATATGAAACTTAATTATTAAATATTGATTGGTTGTTTCTTATCTTAATTGTTAATGATCTAGTAATGCGATAGGTCATTCATTGTGTAATTAATGCTTGATTAATCTTTGTGAAACTTAGGCTATAGCACTTAGAGCGGTTGTAGGCTAAACCATCCAAAGAGGGCCTTAGAGTTAAAGTTTATAATCCCTAGTGGGTTTTGTAGACGAGACCCTTTGGTAAGTTCAAAGAGTTAGGGATAAACGCATACCCTACGACTTTAGACATACAACGCGATTAAGAATAAGGACGTGACAATTCAACCACCAATAGGAGATAATTAAGGAGTAATAAAACCTAAGTAAAGACATCTTTAAACTATCATACGAACACACAATAATTAGACATAGACTACCCATTAGTTTAGATAATTAGATAAGTAGAAGTAATCGGTATAAATACCAAAACCCCCAAACTCAAACCCCGAGATTCGTACCTTTCCATTTCCTAAAAAACATAAAAAAGATAAAAAATAATCTTCCTCAACCCTAACCTTAGCGTAGTAACTTCTCACTAGCATTCCTATTCCCCTAGAGAACGATATCAATACCCGTGGCTTACCCTAATACTACAACGATTAGGTTCACTGCCTAGGGTGTTATAAAACTTGCTCGAAGAAAAGGAAGTTCCTTTGACCCCGAACGACGCGTGTAGCGTTATCAAGTTTTTGGCGCCGGTGCTGGGGAATAGAATAGCTAGTTAGTAGTCCACCTCGTTTAGGTTTCTTTGCTTGATTCCTATCTAGTAATTTTTTCTTATTTTTAGCTTTCTCGTAGTCTATCCCCCTTCTTCGTAACCTTTGTTCGTAACACCATCACTTTTCATCATGGAAGGTGATAACCAATCACCATTCATCAACCTAACCACCAAATGACCCGCCAAGAGCCCGTACTCTTGGTGAATACTCGAGACCAAGCCACCTAGGTTATAGGAACACCATTGAGCTTCCCGACCAAGCCCAAACTACGGCCCTGCGATCCGACACCCTCCGGTTGGTGCAAAACGGATGTGCACTCCATGGACTTCGTTCCGAAGATCCAAATCAGCACCTAAGGGATTTCCTTAAAACTGTCGATTCCATCAACCTTGATGCTACTACTCGGGAGACCACGCGTCTGCGTCTCTTCCAATTCTCTCTACGGGACCAAGCTAGTAATTGGCTTGAGCGACTTCCCGCCGGCTCCATCTCAAGTTGGGATTATCTCACCTCTAGCTTCCTCGCTCAATTTTTCCCACCGGGGAGAACCACTAAACTTAGGAATGACATCTTGATGTTCCAACAACGTCAAGGTGAATCTCTCTACGAAGCATGGACTCAATTCAAGGACTTACTTCATAAAGTCCCTCATCACGGCATTGATCTTTGGCTCCAAGTCCAAATCTTTTATGATCATGTCAACTTCCCCACCAAGCGATCCATTGACCAAGCGGTCAGTGGAAAACTTAGTGATCTTACCGCGGAAGAATCATGGGGTATAATAGAGGACCTTGCTCTCTATGACAACGAAAGTTGGAATGACCCCCGTGAGTTGCCCAAAACCGTTAAGGCAATCTCGTTGCCTCCCATTGACTTACAATCTTCCGACCGTAGGATGATCGAACTTGAAGATCAAGTTAAATTCCTAATGAGTTCCTACGAAAACCCTAAGTCTTCACGCCATGTGAACAAAGTTTCTTCCTCGTGTGAGCCGTTTTATGATCCTCATAACACACGCACTTGCACCCGATCCCCCGAACATGCTTCCGTTGACTACGCATCCTCACGTATTAATGGAACGGGAGGAAGATTCCCCACAATACCCGGACCTAGGAATTTCAATGAAACCCGAGAAGCATGGAAGGGTAAGCCCGACTTCTAGTGGGGACAAACCAAAGAATTCACTTCCAATGATTTTTCATGGCCCCCACCCCCCGGTCCTAACCAACAAAACATCGAAGGGATGTTGCAAAACCTAGTTGCATCCCAAGAAGCCCAAATAGCTAAGCTCTCGGACCGCTTTAACCAACAACAAGCCGAAATGGATAGGAAGATAGATAACCTTTTGAAAGCCATGACCAATAGTGATAGGAAGGTTAATGCTATCTCAACTCCCGAGCCTTCCGGTGTAGAGATTAAGGACCCAAGTAAGTTAGCTAAGCATGTTCAATTCGTCAATACCATCGCCTTAGTGAAACCTAATAGAACAAATGACGAAGAGGACCATACACGTGAGACTAATGAAACAACCGAGGAAGTAGATGAAGTAGACAATGACTATTTCAATAAGTTTCCTACGGAAGAAGAGCTATCTCGCCACCCTCACTTAGTACGTGACCTTCGTCACATGTATGTTAGGAAAAGCCCTAGAATCAAGTTTAGGAACCCTTGGAATCTTAACATACCATGCTGCATAGGACACCTTTTCGTGGCAAAGGCCTACACTGATCGCAAGTCCCCAATCAACATAATGACTAGCACCTACTACAATTGGGTAATGAAGAAGCCTATTCCAACTAGGCAAGATCCCGATGATCCTAGTGTTAGTTGCAATTTTCTTGGAAGAGTTAAGGGATTGCCCGTTTATGTAGGTAGTTTCATGTTTCCTACGGACTTCATAATTGTGGATGATATTAGCACGGCCATAGATCCTAGCTTGTCCCACGTTATTCTGGGAAAACCTTTCATAGAAAACACCGGGATGACTTGTGATCCTTCATTAGGGATAGTGCGATTCAAGGATGAGAACGACGACATAGCTTACCAAATGCCGTTTAAGATTGAGAAGTTTTCATCACTCTCTAATGATGAAAAGGAACTTAAACTGTCGGTCTATCATAGGAATGAGGAAGATAAAGAAAAAGGAGTAGATTATGTTATGGCTAAGATTTTCGGATTCTATAAGGATTGCTTGAACCTAGGACCGAAATATAGGACCGAGTGGGGAGAGGACGAACTCTTAGAGAGGTGCATCATAGGGCACTTCTACAACATGGAATCCCCCAATAGAGACCGTTATGAGAAAGAACATGGCGGTAATGAAGTTACGTAGGAGCACGACTACGAGTCTAGCTACAAGACTCTTAAAGAAAAGCGCTTCGTGGGAGGCAACCCATGCTTAATTGTTTGCTTGTTAGTGTCATATATCTTTTATTGATCGTTTATTCTCATGTTTAAATTTGTAAAAAGGCTTTATTTTGTTTTTAACCTCGTCTTAATTGCATATAAAGGTATTTTACATAAAGGATAAGTGTAGGGAGGATTACGCACGTTTTCAAAAGAAACGTAAAGATGAGAATAGCAATTCATTAAAAGATATATATGTGTGTTTGTTCGAGTCAAATGCTTGTATCGAGTCATAATGGATGTTTTGCAGAAATTTTTCCAGATTCTAAAGATGTAAATTTTCCAGAATTTTTTTCAGAAAATCGCAGACCAGTTTTTGTTAGGATAACCTGACGGCGTCAGGATTGCAACCTGACGGTGTCAGGAAGGAGTAAAAACAACAGATTACTTTTTTCTCGTTTTCTGAGCTACTTATGAATTTTTGAAATTTTCCAGGTCTTAATTTTCCAGAAATTCTGTAAACATCCATTCCACAAGCATTATATCTTAGTTTAGTAGAGTCTTATATATATATTATTACCGCCGATTTTACGTGAAGGTTTCGTTTGTTTTCTTCGAATGTGCAGGTTTTATTTATCAAGAAGAAGAAACAAAAGATTGGAAGGAGCTTTTCACGCACACATTCTTCTTGGAAAAGATTTAACCACTACTTCACACGGATCCTACCGAGCTAATCAGGGGAGTACTAGTTTCTTTCGTTTTTAATTACCTTCCATTATCATAACTTTGATACTTTCGGGGAACATTGGGGACAATGTTCAGTTTAAGTGTAGGGAGGGAAAATAAAACGGGAACTTTGAAACTATGCTTATCCTTGATTATTTGCTTTGTCCAATTGCATTTGTGTAATAAACCATGAGAAAATGTCAGTTAGGGTAATTTTGGCACCAAATTTAAAATTTTTCATGACATATAGGAGTGGGCCATTAGTCTTAACAAAAGCGTCTCATGGATAGGAAATTGCATGATTAGCACAAAAACCCTTTACCACCTAAATTCCACCCAAAATGTGAGGATCGCCCTTAGATTAGTAGGAATTAAAGCATTCATCTTTAATGCTTAGAGTGTGAACCGGTAGTATATTAGATTCTAGAACTTGTTTTGTGATGCATTCCGAGATCGCTAGTAAGACTACACTTGTGTAGTTAGGAATAACTAAATGATAAGAGGCATTAGGATAACCCTTGTTTGATACCCGTAATATAATTACTTCTTCCACATCGGTTGAGTAATTCCCCCACACCCTTTGCGTTGTACTCATCTTTAGTACACGATACCCCTACTTAACCCCTCAGATCCTATCCTTTTCGCGGTTCTCGTGATGTTTCGGTTTTTCTGGAATATCAATGAAGAGCATTGTTTACACCCCACCCCCAAATATACACCCAAATCGCCTTATCCTACCCTGTATGCACTCACTTTTAGTGCATTATTGTTATCACCCCAAACCCTTAGTTCAATTATCTAGTTGCTTGCATGAGTTGCTAAGTCGAGTCATATCCTTTGTACACAGTTTTGGGATGATTGGGACTCATGGGAAAAAGTTAAAGTTTATAAAATGATTGGAAGGGATTAAATTCCTTTAATTGCGTAATAACATACCCCAAGTGTTTTGATCTTTTCAATTCGGGTCAAATTAGTGTTAGAGTAATAAAAACTCAAGTGTAGGGGTGTGCCTATAAATCCCTATCATTTTGATGTTACCGTAGAGGATGGTAGAGTAAAAGTGTATGGAAAAAAAAACGGGCTACCATCCTACATCTATCCTTTAAATTTATGTTTGTTTGTTTCAGTTAGCTAGAGTCTAGAGTGTCAAGTCTTGGCTTAGCAACGCCATTCTTCGTATGCTTGTAACAAAAAGATTTTTGACTTGCCACCACTAAATAGCATATCCCACCAAACCCTTTGTTTCCCTACCGTAAGCCTAACATTACAACCCTTTAAAGACCTATTTGATAGTCTTTCCTAGGTGCTTACGCCAAAGCGATGGAGGTTTGATCTATTCTCAAGCCTATGGTAATCTTTGTACTAGGACCGGTTAATGAGTGTTTAATCTTCCATTTTCAACTTGTTATATTTCATATACACCCGAGAGAGATGTGAGTATCCAAACACCCCATGTGAGGTGCTAGTATGTAATTTCCGTGCTTGTTATGACTTTTGCGGGGCTTATATGTGTTGTGGCCTGTTTTAAACCAATGCTTCATGACCCCTAACTTATAAATTAATTGGCTAAAAGCACATTTGCTTGAGGACAAGCAAATACCAAGTGTAGGGATATTTGATAAGGTTTTAAAATGTACCTTTCTGAGAGGTCGTTTAAGCCCTTATTTGATCACTTTTGTATCCGTTATTACTTAATATCGTTCATTTTCACTTTTTAGGTCTCTTGAAGGCAAATTGTTGTAATGGCACTTATTTGGACGAAAAGGCGCGGATATACGAAGAAAATGGCCAAAGTCAAGAATCGAGACACTCAAGCTGCTGAAAGACAAGGTGATGGCGTCACTGCTTAAACGCGACGCCGTCGGAGCATTTTGTGACGGCACAGAAGCCAAATTTCCTATTTTCAAGTGACGGTGTCAGGCTTTAAAAGAGTAGGCCGTCGCAACTCAGACGGCCTAGATTTGATCCAGACGGCGTCAAAAGCACAAGGTGACGTCGTCGCAAGACTAACATGGCCAAGACGAAACCAAAATGACGGCGACCCGACGGCGTCACAAAACATAAGGTGAAACCGTATCACATGTAATCTTATATATAGAATCCGAATTTTCAGTATTGGAGAGTAGTCTTTTTGGAGTAAAAACCTAAACCGAACCAAGGCTGTCTTGTACAGTATTTTAGGGTTCCAAACCCTATCTTACATCAAGATAAGTGTTTTACTTCATTAATTCAATTATGTCTTTGATTATTTGTGTGTATGCTTGCATGTTCTCCATGTCCGGCTAATTTACTTGTGTGTTTGCTTAGGGAATATGAAACTTAATTATTAAATATTGATTGGTTGTTTCTTATCTTAATTGTTAATGATCTAGTAATGCGATAGGTCATTCATTATGTAATTAATGCTTGATTAATCTTTGTGAACCTTAGGTTATAGCACTTAGAGCGGTTGTAGGCTAAACCATCCAAAGAGGGCCTTAGAGTTAGAGTTTATAATCCCTAGTGGGTTTTGTAGACGAGACCCTTTGGTAAGTTCAAAGAGTTAGGGATAAACGCAAACCCTACAACTTTAGACACACAACGCGATTAAAAATAAGGACGTGACAAGTCAACCACCAATAGGAGATAACTAAGGAGTAATAAAACCTAAGTAAACACATCTTTAAACTATCATACGAACACACAATAATTAGACATAGACTCCCCATTAGTTTAGATAATTAGATAAGTAGAAGTAATCGGTAGAAATACCAAAACCCCCAAACTCAAACCCCGAGATTCGTACCTTTCCATTTCTAAAAAAGATAAAAAGATAAAAAAATAATCTTCCTCAACCCCAACCTTAGCGTAGTAACTTCTCACTAGCATTCCTATTCCCCTAGAGAATGATATCAATACCCGTGGCTTACCCTAATACTACAACGATTAGGTTCACTGCCTAGGGTGTTATAAAACTTGCTCGAAGAAAAGGAAGTTCTTTTGACCCCGAACGACGCGTGTAGCATTATCAATCTCCTAAAAGTTCATCATGTGTTTTAGTATGATCTAACCCAAATACACTCCTAAGTATCTCAAATCCTTCTTTAGCCATTTTAAATTCTTGGTCCGATTCATAAGAATTGTTCTCAAAAACTTGACCACTATGTTCTATTTGCCTAAAGGATTCCTCATGTGTGTCATTTTTTTTTAAATCCTCCTTATCCATTTCCTCAAGTTGTGACAACTGATGGTTTATGCTTAGGAGGCTTTTATCAAAAATTTTCCAGAGGGTCTCACTAAAAGGAGTTGATTCTAACAATGATCGTTGAATAGAAGCCACACAAGCTCAAAATTTATCAAACCCATCCAACCTTACACCCGTCTCCTTTTAGATATCTCTAAGTTCACTCACAAATTCATTAGAACAATAAAAACCAATCCAATCTGCGAAATTTAATAGTTCCTTATTTGTTAATGATTCAAATGCAATTTTACTTGCCATAGCGACAAATGAAACAGGCTTTACGAACACAAACACAAAGAAGGGGGATAGACTACAAGGAAGCTAAAAATGAGAAAAAGGCTTACTTGATAGGAATTAAGCAAGGAAACCTAAACGAGGTGTACTCCTAACTAGCTATTCTATTCCCCGGCAGGGCGCCAAAAACTTGATACGCTTACGCAATGCGTTCGGGGTCAAAGGAACTTCCTTTTCATCGAGTAAGTTTTTCAACACCCTAGGCAGTGAACCTAATCGTTGTAGTGTAGTATTAGGGTAAGCCACGGGAATTAATATCGTTCTCTAGGAGAATAATAATGCTAGTGAGAGGATACTACACTAAGGTTGGGGTTGAGGAAGATTATTTTTTATCTTTTTATATTTTTTAGGAAATGGAAAGGTGCGAATCTCGGGGTTTGGATTTGGGGGGGGGGGGTTGGTATTTCTACCGATTACTTCTACTATCTAATTATCTAATTAACTAAGCTGATGGTAGTCTACGTATAATTATTGTGTGCTCGTATGATGGTTTAAAGATGTGTTTACTTAGGTTTTATTACTCCTTAATTATCTCCTATTGATGGTTGAATTGTCACGTCCTTATTCTTAATCGCGTTGTGTGTCTAAGATCGTAGGGTATGCGTTTGTCCCTAACTCTTTGAAACTACCAAAGGTTATCGCCTACAAAGTCTCTAGGATTTATAAACTTTAACTCTAAGGTACTCTTCAGATGGTTTAGCCTACAACAACTCTAGGTGCTATAAACTAAGGTTCACAAAGATTAATCAAACATTAACTACACAACGGATGACCTATCGCATTACTAGATCATTAACAATTAAGATAAGAGACAACCAATCAATATTCAATAATTAAGTTTCATATTCCCTAAGCAAACACACAAGTAAATTAGCCGGACATAAAGAACATGCAAGCATACACACAAGTAATTGAAGACATAATTAAATTAATGAAGTAAAACACTTATCTTGATGTAAGATAGGGTTTGGAACCCTAAAATACTGTACAAGACAGCCTTGGTTCGGTTTAGGTTTTTACTCCAAAAGACTACACACTCAAAACTAAAAAATTCGGATTCTATATATAAGATTACATTCGCGACGGCGTCACCCTTTAATTTGTGACACCGTCGGGTCGCCGTCATTAGAGTTTCGTCTTGGCCACGTTAGTCTTGTGACGGCTTCACCTTATGCTTGTGGCGCCGACCCCTTCAGTCTCTGACGCCGTCTGGATCAAATCTAGGCCGTCTGAGTTGCGACGACCTACTCTTTTAAAGCCTGACACCATCACTTGTAAATAAGCAATTTGGCTACTGAGCCGTCACAAAAGTGATGCGACGGCGTCGCAGATAACACCTGACGCCGTCCCCTTCAGTTCCAGCAGTCTGAGTGGCTCGATTCTTGACTTTGGCCATTTTCTTCGTATATTCGCGCCTTTTCGTCCGAATAAGTGTCATTCCAGCATTTTGCCTTCAAGATACCTAAAAATTGAAAAGGGACGATATTAAGTAATAACGGATACAAAAGTGATCAAATACGGGCTTAAACGACCGCTCAAAAAGGTACATTTTAAAACCTTATCAAAACCCAAAGGTAACCTCACCACTCAATCCTCTAAATCACAAAGCATGATTCAATTGTGTAACTACTTTAATAGAGGAAATTGCAAGTTTGGTGATCCATGTAAATTCATACATGATCACCGTAATAGGTCCGGATTGGCTGTTAAAAACCCCACTGGTA
This sequence comes from Chrysanthemum makinoi, assembly GCA_910596185.1. NCBI lineage: Eukaryota > Viridiplantae > Streptophyta > Magnoliopsida > Asterales > Asteraceae > Chrysanthemum > Chrysanthemum makinoi. The sequence continues at coordinate 332,976,795 of OU343222.1, forward strand.
TACCCCCTCACAGTAACTCCTAATACTTTGCACAATACATCCTGGACACCACCTGGGTACTACCAGGCTTGCCAAGCCCAACTCCTTTACCAGCCCACCACTCAACTTCCACTGGCCCATGAACAAACACATCCACCCAGTCCACTAGCCTTTACTGCTGCTCCACAGCAGCCCACGACCCAACACCACCAGGCCCAACTCCAGGCCCAACAGCAGCTCACACTTTACGCCCCAACTTATTCTCAGCCGACCCCCACCAATGGTATTCTCGGACCCGCTCCTGGCATGTACCCGTCTCAAGCTACCTCACTAAAGAGTGCTTTTAACACAATGACTCAACAAGACCCGACATGGGTTATGGATACATGTGCTTCCTCTCCCCTTAATTCTAATGCAAATAAAACGGGAACTTTGAAACTATGCTTATCCTTGATTATTTGCTTTGTCCAAATGCATTTGTGTAATAAACCATGAGAAAATGTCGGTTAGGGTAATTTTGGCACCAAATTTAAATTTTTTCATGACATATAGGAGTGGGCCATTAGTCTTAACAAAAGCGTCTCATGGATAGGAAATTGCATGACTAGCACAAAAACCCTTTACCACCTAAATTCCACCCAAAATGTGAGGATCGCCCTTAGATTAGTAGGAATTAAAGCATTCATCTTTAATGCTTAGAGTGTGAACCGGTAGTATATTAGATTCTAGAACTTGTTTTGTGATGCATTCCGAGATCGCTAGTAAGACTACACTTGTGTAGTTAGGAATAACTAAATGATAAGAGGCATTAGGATAACCCTTGTTTGATACCCGTAATATAATTACTTCTTCCACATCGGTTGAGTAATTACCCCACACCCTTTGTGTTGTACTCATCTTTAGTACACGATACCCCTAGTTAACCCCTCAGAGCCTATCCTTTTCGCGGTTCTCGTGATGTTTCGGTTTTTCTGGAATATCAATGAAGAGCATTGTTTACACCCCACCCCCAAATATACACCCAAATCGCCTTAGCCTACCCTGTATGCACTCACTTTTAGTGCATTATTGTTATCACCCCAAACCCTTAGTTCAATTATCTAGTTGCTTGCATGAGTTGCTAAGTCGAGTCATATCCTTTGTACACAGTTTTGGGATGATTGGGACTCATGGGAAAAAGTTAAAGTTTATAAAATGATTGGAAGGGATTAAATTCCTTTAATTGCGTAATAACGTACCCCAAGTGTTTTGATCTTTTCAATTCGTGTCAAATTAGTGTTAGAGTAATAAAAACTCAAGTGTAGGGGTGTGCCTATAAATCCCTATCATTTTGATGTTACCGTAGAGGATGGTAGAGTAAAAGTGTATGGAAAAAAATACGGGCTACCATCCTACATCTATCATTTAAATTTATGTTTGTTTGTTTCAGTTAGATAGAGTCTAGAGTGTCAAGTCTTGGCTTAGCAACGCCATTCTTCGTATGCTTGTAACAAAAAGATTTTTGACTTGCCACCACTAAATAGCATATCCCACCAAACCCTTTGTTTCCCTACCGTAAGCCTAACATTACAACCCTTTAAAGACCACTTTGATAGTCTTTCCTAGGTGCTTACGCCAAAGCGAAGGTTTGATCTATTCTCAAGCCTATGGTAATCTATGTACTAGGACCGGTTAATGAGTGTTTAATCTTCCATTTTCAACTTGTTATATTTCATATACACCCGAGAGAGATGTGAGTATCCAAACACCCCATGTGAGGTGCTAGTATGTAATTTCCGTGCTTGTTATGACTTTTGCGGGGCTTATATGTGTTGTGGCCTGTTTTAAACCAATGCTTCATGACCCCTAACTTATACATTAATTGGCTAAAAGCACATTTGCTTGAGGACAAGCAAATACCAAGTGTAGGGATATTTGATAAGGTTTTAAAATGTACCTTTTTGAGGGGTCGTTTAAGCCCTTATTTGATCACTTTTGTATCCGTTATTACTTAATATCGTTCCTTTTCACTTTTTAGGTCTCTTGAAGGCAAATTGTTGTAATGGCACTTATTTGGACGAAAAGGCGCGGATATACGAAGAAAATGGGCAAAGTCAAGAATCGAGACACTCAAGCTGCTGAAAGACAAGGTGACGGCGTCACTGCTTAAACGCGACGCCGTCGGAGCATTTTGTGACGGCACAGAAGCCAAATTTCCTATTTTCAAGTGACGGTGTCAGGCTTTAAAAGAGTAGGCCGTCGCAACTCAGACGGCCTAGATTTGATCCAGACGGCGTCAGAAGCTGAAGAGGACGGCGTCAAAAGCACAAGGTGACGTCGTCGCAAGACTAACGTGGCAAAGACGAAACCCTAATGACGGCGACCCGACGGCGTCACAAAACATAAGGTGACGCCGTCGCACATGTAATCTTATATATAGAATCCGAATTTTTCAGTATTAGAGAGTAGTCTTTTTGGAGTAAAAACCTAAACCGAACCAAGGCTGTCTTGTACAGTATTTTAGGGTTCCAAACCCTATCTTACATCAAGATAAGTGTTTTACTTCATTAATTCAATTATGTCTTTGATTATTTGTGTGTATGCTTGCATGTTCTCCATGTCCGGCTAATTTACTTGTGTGTTTGCTTAGGGAATATGAAACTTAATTATTAAATATTGATTGGTTGTTTCTTATCTTAATTGTTAATGATATAGTAATGCGATAGGTCATTCATTATGTAATTAATGCTTGATTAATCTTTGTGAACCTTAGGTTATAGCACTTAGAGCTGTTGTAGGCTAAACCATCCAAAGAGGGCCTTAGAGTTAGAGTTTATAATCCCTAGTGGGTTTTGTAGACGAGACCCTTTGGTAAGTTCAAAGAGTTAGGGATAAACGCATACCCTACGACTTTAGACACACAACGCGATTAAAAATAAGGACGTGACAAGTCAACCACCAATAGGAGATAACTAAGGAGTAATAAAACCTAAGTAAACACATCTTTAAACTATCATACGAACACACAATAATTAGACATAGACTACCCATTAGTTTAGATAATTAGATAAGTAGAAGTAATCGGTAGAAATACCAAAACCCCCAAACTCAAACCCCGAGATTCGTACCTTTCCATTTCCTAAAAAACATAAAAAAGATAAAAAAAAAATAATCTTCCTCAACCCCAACCTTAGCGTAGTAACTTCTCACTAGCATTCCTATTCCCCTAGAGAACGATATCAATACCCGTGGCTTACCCTAATACTACAACGATTAGGTTCACTGCCTAGGGTGTTATAAAACTTGCTCGAAGAAAAGGAAGTTCCTTTGACCCCGAACGACGCGTGTAGCGTTATCAATCTCCTAAAAGTTCATCATGTGTTTTAGTATGATCCAACCCAAATACACTCTTATGTATCTCAAATCCTTCTTTAGCCATTTCAAATTCTTGGTCCGATTCATAAGAATTGTTCTCAAAAACTTGACCACTATGTTCTATTTGCCTAAAGGATTCCTCATGTGTGTCATTTGTTTTTAAATCCTCCTTATCCATTTCCTCAAGTTGTGACAACTGATGGTTTATGCTTAGGAGGCTTTTATCAAAAATTTTCCAGAGGGTCTCACTAAAAGGAGTTGATTCTAACAATGATCGTTGAATAGAAGCCACACAAGCACAAAATTTATCAAACCCATCCAACCTTACACCCGTCTCCTTTTAGATATCTCTAAGTTCACTCACAAATTCATTAGAACAATAAAAACCAATCCAATCTGCGAAATTCAATTGTTCCTTATTTGTTAATGATTCAAATGCAATTTCACTTGCCATAGCGACAAATGAAAAGGGCTTTACGAACACAAACACAAAGAAGGGGGATAAACTACAAGGAAGCTAAAAATGAGAAAAAGGCTTACTTGATAGGAATCAAGCAAGGAAACCAATCAAGCAAGGAAACCTAAACGAGGTGGACTCCTAACTAGCTATTCTATTCCCCGGCAGGGCGCCAAAAACTTGATACGCTTACGCAGCGCGTTCGGGGTCAAAGGAACTTCCTTTTCATCGAGTAAGTTTTTCAACACCCTAGGCAGTGAACCTAATCGTTGTAGTGTAGTATTAGGGTAAGCCACGGGAATTAATATCATTCTCTAGGAGAATAAGAATGCTAGTGAGAGGATACTACACTAAGGTTGGGGTTGAGGAAGATTAATTTTTATCTTTTTATATTTTTTAGGAAATGGAAATGTGCGAATCTCGGGGTTTGGATTTGGGGGGGTTGGTATTTCTACCGATTACTTCTACTATCTAGTTATCTAATTAACTAAGCTGATGGTAGTCTATGTATAATTATTGTGTGCTCGTATGATGGTTTAAAGATGTGTTTACTTAGGTTTTATTACTCCTTAATTATCTCCTATTGATGGTTGAATTTTCACGTCCTTATTCTTAATCGCGTTGTGTGTCTAAGGTCGTAAGGTATGCGTTTGTCCCTAACTCTTTGAAACTACCAAAGGTTATCGCCTACAAAGTCTCTAGGATTTATAAACTTTAACTCTAAGGTACTCTTCGGATGATTTAGCCTACAACAACTCTAGGTGCTATAAACTAAGGTTCACAAAGATTAATCAAACATTAACTACACAACGGATGACCTATCGCATTACTAGATCATTAACAATTAAGATAAGAGACAACCAATCAATATTCAATAATTAAGTTTCATATTCTCTAAGCAAACACACAAGTAAATTAGTCGGACATGAAGAACATGCAAGCATACACACAAGTAATTGAAGACATAATTAAATTAATGAAGTAAAACACTTATCTTGATGTAAGATAGGGTTTGGAACCCTAAAATACTGTACAAGACAGCCTTGGTTCGGTTTAGGTTTTTACTCCAAAAGACTACACACTCAAAACTAAAAAATTCGGATTCTATATATAAGATTACATTCGCGACGGCGTCACCCTTTAATTTGTGACACCGTCGGGTCGCCGTCATTAGAGTTTCGTCTTGGCCACGTTAGTCTTGTGACGTCGTCACCTTATGCTTGTGGCGCCGTCCCCTTCAGTCTCTGACGCCGTCTGGATCAAATCTAGGCCGTCTGAGTTGCGACGACCTACTCTTTTAAAGCCTGACACCATCACTTGTAAATAAGCAATTTGGCTACTGAGCCGTCACAAAAGTGATGCGACGGCGTCGCAGATAACACCTGACGCCGTCCCCTTCAGTTCCAGCAGTCTGAGTGGCTCGATTCTTGACTTTGGCCATTTTCTTCGTATATTCGCGCCTTTTCGTCCGAATAAGTGTCATTCCAGCATTTTGCCTTCAAGATACCTAAAAATTGAAAAGGGACGATATTAAGTAATAACGGATACAAAAGTGATCAAATACGGGCTTAAACGACCGCTCAAAAAGGTACATTTTAAAACCTTATCAAAACACAAAGGTAACCTCACCACTCAATCCTCTAAATCACAAAGCATGATTCAATTGTGTAACCACTTTAATAGAGGAAATTGCAAGTTTGGTGATCCATGTAAATTCATACATGATCACCGTAATAGGTCCGGATTGGCTGTTAAAAACCCCACTGGTATACCCCCTCACAGTAACTCCTAATACTTTGCGGAATACATCCTGGACACCACCTGGGTACTACCAGGCTCGCCAAGCCCAACTCCTTTACCAGCCCACCACTCAACTTCCACTGGCCCATGAACAAACACATCCACCCAGTCCACTAGCCTTTACTGCTGCTCCACAGCAGCCCACGACCCAACACCACCAGGCCCAACTCTAGGCCCAACAGCAGCTCCCACTTTACGCCCCAACTTATTCTCAGCCGACCCCCACCAATGGTATTCTCGGACCCGCTCCTGGCACGTACCCGTCTCAAGCTACCTCACTAACGAGTGCTTTTAACACAATGACTCAACAAGACCCGACATGGGTTATGGACACATGTGCTTCCTCTCCTCTTAATTCTAATGCAAATAATCTAAGTACTTTATTTAATAAACGCTTATACCCATCGGTAAATGTTGGGGACGGTAATTCCATTCCCGTCATCAATACCGGCCATAGCATTATTCCATCACCCCATCGCCCTCTCCACCTTAACAATGTTCTTGTAACTCCTAATATCATTAAAAATCTTATTTCCATTCGTCAATTTACTCGAGATAATATCCTCCTTTGATGTGATAGTTCGGGTGATATTTATCCCGTTACTAAGCCTTCCGTGCTTCCCATTGCTCTTCTCTCCACAAGTTCCTCCACGTGGCGTCAACGCCTCGGTCATCCCGGTGACGAAGTGCTACGTTCCCTTGTTTCTCATCGTTTTATTCTTGTAATAAACAAAGGTCTCCACATGTATGTCATGCTTGACAACTTGGCAAACATGTGAAGTTACCTTTTCACAGTTTAGACTCTATTGTTACACATTGCTTTTACATTATCCATTCTGATTTACGGACTTCTCCAGTTGTTAGCTCTAGTGGTTTTAAGTATTATGTCTTATTTTTTGATCATTTCTCTCACTATTTGTGGATCTATCCTCTTCGTTCTAAATCTGACATGCTTGCTAAATTTTTGCATTTTTGTAATTATGTTAAAAATTAATTTAAATGCAAAATTAAGAGTTTCCAATGTGATCATGGTGGCGAGTTCGATAATAACTGTCTTCACACCCTATTTACAAACCATGGCATTCAATTTAGATTCTCTTGCCTTCAAACATCTCAACAAAATGGAAAAGCGGAATGCATGATTCGCACCATTAACAACACTATCCGCACACTTCTCTTCCAAGCACACCTCCCCCCTCCTTTTGGGTCGAAGCCCTCCACATGGCTGCTTACCTACTAAACCTTCTACCTTCTACATCAATAAAAAATGAAATCCCATACACCAAACTTTTCCAAAAAGACCCCGACTACTCCCGCTTACGCATCTTCGGGTGCCTTTGCTATCCTCACCTTAACTCTACCCACAAACTTGCTCCACGTGCCACCCCATGTATCTTTTTGGGTTACCCCGCCTACCACCGTGGCTACCGTTGACCTCGAAACAAATAAAATTATCCTTTCACGCCATGTCTCCTTTGATGAAACCCAATTCCCTTACCGTTCCATGACACCAAACTCACCGCCCTCATACTCATTTCTTGAACCATTAACATCACCACTTCTAAGTAAATTCATTCTAGACATACCTACCTCTCATCACCCTATCCAAACGAATGAGTCTTCGGCCTACATCTCTGAAACCAATCCCCCCGACACTAACACAGTCCAAACCGACCCAACTACACCCACTCCCAACACGGCCCAATCCAATCAGCCCGTACATCATACTACGCCCCATACCACTCCAACTCCTCAACAAGCCCAACATCAATCACCGGCCCATCACCAACCCACTCCGTCACCACCACTCGATATACACCCACCACCCGTAAATTCCCCAAAACCCATCAACTAACCTACACGTACTCACACCATGGTCACTTGGTCTTAACGCGGCATTGTTAAACCTATCGAACGGTTATCCCTACATACGTCCACTCTTTCTCCTATTCCTAAATCACCTTTTTTAGCTCTAAAAGACCCTCATTGGCGTAATGCTATGAACAATGAGTATAATGCGTTAATTAAAAATGGTACTTGGGTTCTTGTACCGAGGCCCACTGATGTTAATCTGGTTCGATCGATGTGGCTCTTTAAGCACAAATTCCATGCGGATGGGTCTTTGAGCCGTTATAAGGCTCGCTTAGTTGCTAATGGGAGTAATCAACAACTTCGTGTTGATTTTGATGAGACTTTCAGTCCGGTTGTTAAACCGGCTACCATCCGTACTGTTCTTAGCCTGGCTGTGTCTCGGCAGTGGCCAGTTCACCAGCTAGATTTTAAGAATGCTTTTCTTAATGGTGATTTATCTGAGACTGTATAAATGCACCAGCCACTAGGATTTATTGACCCTCGATACCCTCATCATGTTTGCCTTTTGCAGAGATCATTATATGGACTTAAACAAGCACCTCGTGCTTGGTTTCAGAGGTTTTCAGGTTATGCCATCAGGGCCGGATTTTATCACAGTCGGTGTGACTCTTCGTTATTCATTTACAGACATGGCTCACAGGCTGCTTACCTTCTTATATATGTGGATGACATCATCTTTACAGCTTCGTCTAGTGTTATTCTCCAACAGGTTATTGCCTCCTAGCACAGAGAGTTTGATATGACTGATCTCGGGCCACACAATTATTTTCTTGGTATCTCTGCTGAACGTCATCCTACAGGGTTGTTTTTGTCTCAAAGGAAGTATGCTCTCCAACTGCTTGAGCGTGCCCATATGACTCAGTGTAACCCCTCTAGGAAACCGGTCGATACGGAGTCTAAAATGGGTCCTGAAGGGGTTCCAGTTCAGGATCCCACTTTATATCGCAGTCTTGCTGGTGGTCTACAGTATCTCACTTCCACCCGTCCGGTTTTATCTTATGCAGTTCAGCAGATATGTCTTTACATGCATGATCCACGAGAGCCACATCTAGCTGCTCTTAAGCGTATTCTATGCTATGTTCGGGGGACTATAGATCTTGGCTTACGTTTATACTCATCATCCACTACTTCTTTAGTTGGTTATACAGATGCCGATTGGGCGGGTTACCCCTCTACACGACGGTCCGCATCAGGTTACTGTGTCTTTCTGGGTGATAATTTATTATCTTGGTCCTCCAAACGGCAACACACTCTCTCCAGATCTAGTGCTGAAGCCGAATACCGGGGGGTTGCTAATGTCGTTGCTGAGACTGCATGGATTCGCAATTTGCTCCGAGAGCTGCATTCTCCTTTATCGTCTGCCACGCTGATTTATTGTGATAATGTTAGTGCTATCTATCTCTCTGCTAACCCTGTGCAACATCAACGAACAAAACATATTGAGATCGACATACATTTCGTTCGTGACTTGGTTACGGCTGGTCAGGTCCGTGTTCTCCATGTGCCATCTCGCTACCAGTATGCAGATATCTTTACCAAAGGGCTTCCGTCAGCTTTGTTTAAGGAATTTAGATCTAGTTTGAGTGTCCGACTCAAATTGCGGGGGAGTATTAGTCGACTGATTAGTGTAGACATAGGCCCGTTTAGTATTCTTTGTAATGAGGCTTAATAGAGCCCACTCTCTAGAATAATCCCTGTAATCTATATATTAATTGAGATGAGATCTGTGACAAACAAGGAGTGTCTAAAGAACTAAACACAAAATCCCAACCATACATCCTGCTTTCATCCAACGGCATAGATGAAAGCAAAAAATAACAAATAAGGACAAATGAGTAATTCCACATTTTTTAATAAAAATATCTCGTTCCATCTCTTTTAATAACTCACTCTCTCTCTCATTAATAACACACAGATTTACTTTCTCTCTGATCATCACAATAAAACCGCCGGAAAATCACCGTCGATCACATGAATCACCGTCGTCGTTCACACACAATCATCGGTTTAGATGAAGGTGAAGATGTGACGTTCCAGATGTCGAATTCGGTGAAATCGAAGGTGAGGTCGGTGTGACGGTGGTTTGTCGCCGGAAAGTGATTGGATAATCTTGAAGTATCCACCTTGCTGGAAAAAGTCAAACTTTTAGAAGAAAAAGTGAACGCATCCGAAACTAACTTAAGGAAAGCAAATGTTGCAAATGATTCACTTCAAGAACTTGTAACAGAAATGGAAAATATAATAGAATAATTAACTAAAGATGTATACACGGCAGAAACTAGAGCTGAAATAACTGAAGGGAAGGTAGCCCAGTTGACCGAGTCAAACATTGAATTAAGTGAAATTATGATTTATTAAAGGAAGCACTGCTGTATACTTTGGTCCTGGTCTGTGTTATTCTCAATGTCTCATCATTTGTTGAATTTCCTGCTTGGTTTTTCTTTTAGTGGGATAGGCTTTTTTTTTTTTAGATGGGGCATATTTGATGCACAGTTTGTGGCTTTATGCAATGTAGTTTTGTTGTTTATTTTTGTCTTTAGTTTTGTAATGTAGCTTTTGTTTTGTTTTATTTTTTTTGTCCACTCCAATTAATCATCGTTGATAAATGGATGTCTTTGTTGTTATTTTGGTTTGGTTGCGGTTTTTCTCTCGTTAATATATTGCCTTAAAAAAAAGAAAAAAAAAACCACAAAAATAGTTCTTAAAAGATGAGTTTACTCGAGAAGCAATCAAAGGAACTTGAGCTTCAATTGCAATATTCTAAGACGTCTTCAGAAATCACATGTAATTTGTACAAAAATCCTATGTGATTCTTTAGTGGATCACGTGTGATTCTCTAATAAAAAATTAAAGTATACACTCTTTATTAGTTTTGAGATTTTTTTACGATAATCACATGTGATTTATACAAAATCTCATGTGATTATTTAGTGGCTCACGTGTAGTTCTATTAACCACTTGCCATCAAAACAATTGATGAATTCCCAATTATACGCAACGACTCCAAAATCCAAATAATTAACCCTTCCCACTTGACTTTAATATTAAAATCACAAGTGATTTTAGCCGGCTCGCATTGTCGAGTCGGAAACCCAGGTTACAAAAAAATCACATGTGATCTTTAAAAGTAATAAATCACATGTGATCTTCATAAAATATTACATAGGATTTGTACAAAATCCAATGTAATTTTTTAGTGGATCACGTGTGATTTTCTCATAAAATATTAAAGTATACACTTTTTATTAGGTCTGAAATTCTTTTACAGCAATCACATTTAATATGTACAAAAATCTTATGTGATTCTTTGGTGGATCACGTGTGATTCTATCATAAAAATTTTAAGTATACACTTTTTATTAGTTCTGAGATTCTTTTACGACAATCACATGTGATTTATACAAAATCACATGTGATTCTCTGGTGGATCACGTGTGATTCTCTCATCAACATAATATTTAGAATCTAAATAACGAAGTACCAACAAAGTTGAAGTGGCTATTTGTATCGATATAAATAATGAAGTAGATAAGAAGTATGAGGTTCAATTGCATTGTTTGTTATCTCCAAAGCACCTCATTGTCTTGTTCACTAGGCTACAGTTAGATTTGTTCAAAAAAAGGCTACAGTTAGACCACTTGGTGTAAAAAAGGTAGTGTTTAATACAACATACTTTAACTATAATAATAATAATAATAATTAAATTATTTATCATCTTTATTCATCTATATTCAAAACAACTTTTTTTTAAAGGCAACAAGACTTTATTACCGATGATGGCATCCCAACTCCTCAATCAAGCGGATTAACGGAGAAGAGACCCGAACAAAAAAACAAAGACCCCCACAATTTGGGTATTACAAACTAAAAAACAATACAAAACACAAGGGCCAAACACAAGCAAGAAGTAAATCACACGTGATTTTTTTTTTTTTTTTTTTTTATGATTCGTGTGTAAATCACGTGTGATTCGGTGTAAATCACACGTGATTCGTGTGTAAATCACATGTGATTCGTGTGTACACCACATGTGATTTACCTTAAAAAATAATTTGAGGTACCTAACCCCTGATACTTGATCGCCATTAGGATTTCGTTGGAATTATTACATTCACTAAAGTTCCTGCAAAATTAGTATAAATATTTAGATCAGGACTATATTCAAAACAAACCTTAAAAGGCTCAATTTTTTTAAAGAGAACTTACCGTATTGTCCACATTTTATTTTCAAGTCTGCCAATATGTCTTCATAATCTTCATCGTTTGCGAGTTCTTTTTCGGTAACTACATCTCTTAGCTCATCCTAAAGTGAAGTAGGATTTAAAGTATTCTCATTAAAAAAAAGAACGTACCATGCTACAATCAAATAGACTATTTAAACTTAGTAGCAAATATACAACAACATTAATCTACTTTTCTTCCAAATCAACAAATGTAGCATTCAACTTTAGATAACATTAACACACAGTGGTCTCATTTACAATTGAAAAACATGGTATAAGATTATCACTCTAATGAAGTCTGGTCAATTTTATCTTGATATAAGGAATTAGCTCACATCATGATATATATGTTCTATAAATTTGAGCTAATCTCACGATAACCACTTTTTTCATAAAAAATGAAAATATCGAAGCATACAAATTTCTCATTGCAATCACATGTGATTCCGAACAAAACACATGTGATTCAGTACACTCTTTATTAGTTTAGAGATTGCAATCACATGTGATTCGTGCCAAACCCCATGTGATTCCTTGGATCACGTGTGATTCTATCATAAAAACTGTATTTAGTCAAACTAAGCTACACATATATACGATATAAGTGGCCAGTAGAGCTACAAAACATTTATACTATGCTTAATTGTTCCCATTTCTACAAATTAAGTTTACACGTAACACATGATACATTTTAAGGCAGTACACTAACAAAAACAATACTCCGTATCATGTAACAAACGAAAATATACACTTCAATACTAAATGAATTAATTAAACATTAAAATATAGACAATTAACAAACCTCGATCATGAAGTAGCCGAGGAAACTTTCGCTGCGAAGCAACGCCATCTCTAGCATTAAGCTCAATTTCAGCAGCTTGGCGATCCCTTATAATCCGATCCAAATTTTTTTTGTCCTCAAATGAAGCATCTAGCCCAACATATTCATAATCGATCTTGCTCACCCAACTCACGGTAATCGCTAATTCACAAAAACAATAACCCAATTAACAACAAGTTCAACAAACTAAAACAGTATAACAAATTTCTACTTATAGTTTGCATACATAAAAAAGTATACAGTAAACATTGCAGTGAGAATTGAGTTTCTACTAACTATTAAGTGTGTTAAAATATAGCTGTGAAATAGAGCATCTTCCAACTGTTTATTTGTATAAAAAAGTGGGATCTTCCAAGTATTTGTTTGTGTTCTCGGCTAAAATTCTCGATGTTTCGCTTTTGTTTTTTATCAATTATCAATCATCATATTCTAATTAGTGGAAAGAAAGATGAATATATAAAAGTAACACTATCTAGCCTACTGCCAACCCATTCATATTTCATTATTTCACCTATATCTTCACCTAAACTCATCTCCCAAACACCACCTAATTCATTTCTAAATACAAAAAAGTAAACTTATCACATACACTGAGAAATACATATGAATCCAGATCAAGATGATGACGTAACCTTCGAGTTTAATCAGATTCTCTGAACCGATGAAGGTGATGACTCTGTTAACCAATCGCCGGAAAATAAATACCAGAGTCAAAATCCCCACCTATATTAGCCGTCATTTTTGGGGCGCCGCTTCCTTCCTTGCTCCTCCGCCGGAACACTCACAATAATCTGCGGGAAACCTTTGTTGGTGAGAGCAAAAGAGAGACCGTGTGTATGAAATGAAGAAATTAAATGAAATGAAAATGAGATGACCTTGTTTTAACCATGAGTGATATTATAAAAATACCCCTCGGTAATTAATTATATTAAAATGAGAATTAATCTACACCCTTAGATTTAAAACACATGGATGGCTGAGATCTTTTAATTTGATCTTTAGAAAAATTTTGTTCTGCACGGAACTTTTCTCTATATTAATTAGTTGTTGATAATGATAAGGAAAAGGAATAATCACCTTCAAACACCTGTTATATTAATTAAATTATCGTTGTTCTTCATTGCAATGTCACTTGCATATGTACGTACTTGTACCTGCATGATGAATACTTAATTATAAGATACATGCGATGTTAATCGGTAAAAGATTGTCTTATTACACTCATACTCAATACGGAGTGAACACTATAAAAGAGGTTACTATGTTGCCATTCAATGTGTGTACATATGCATACAATTTATTACTCCGGTAACAATTATTTAGAAACAGTTTTATGAAAAACAAGTATGATTAATGATTAAAGGAGGTTACTATAATTATGAGGATAATGCATGAAAAAGAAAAAGAGCAAAAATAGCACGTTTTATTTTTTGACTGAGTAAGGTCCATCTAGCAGGTGAACAATCACACAACATCTTAGAAAAGGAAAGCATCATCCGTTATTATGAGCTCAAGGGGTGTTTGTTTAAGGAGGTGTTTGTTTTTGCTTACATAGTCGGCTTATCAAAAAAAATTTAAGACTTCATATCAAGTTTCCGCAAACGCAGTGCCCTCATGTTTGACCTTAACACAAGTAAGAACGTTTATGAAAGCATCATACTAATTCTAACATGTATGATGTGAATAACTCTTTGGTATATAACATAAGATCATTTCTCCTTTTTAACCTATGTGGGATAGAAAGTTCTCTTAGTTTTCACTACAAAACAATAATAAGGTACCTAAACTTACTCTGTATACTAAATACCTGTATAAATTTTAAATGACGATGCAATTAGATACAAAGATCCCTATGGAGTACTCCATCACCCACACCACAATTTCATTACGTTTAAGGCTATGTTTGGCACACAAGATTATGAAGAGATTATGCTTATTTTTTCAAAAAATAAGCTACTTCAAAAATAATCCTTGTTTGGCAACATAACTTATAAGAGATTATAAAAAAAATAATCTCTCATAATCTCTGAAAATAAAAGTTACTTCATGTAGCTTATAAAAATAATCTCTTTTTATAATCTTTTTCAGCAACATCAACAGCACCAGCATCAGCAACAGCAACAGCACCAGCACCAGCACCACCACAATCTATTTTTGCCAAACATACCCTAAATTGGTATGAATAAAATCATTCCGTTTTTCATTTTCATTTTTTTAACTCATTTTAAATAAAACTTAACAAAAACAAGTTAACATAACATCATTCAAACTCACCATATTATGTTGAATAAAATCCATTATCATATACTCGTTAATGGTCACCGTTGTGTTTCCGTTATTTTTGTTACGATGAACGGAATATACTAGTTGATGATTACCGTTGTAAATGTATATATACCAAGTATTTGAATGAATATATTTATTTCAATCCGTTATTAGTAATAGTAATAGTAGTTTTGCTAACGGAACATACTATTGTTAATGGTTTCTGTTACAATATTCGGTGTTAACGGATTATAGTTGTAACTAGTTTCCATTGTTTTTTCGTTATCTTTGTTGTTATCCGTACAGTTATTGTACAATTATTGTTTTTTCGTTATCTTTGTTTTTTCGTCATAGTATTATATTAATCACTTCTTTTTTCTCTTCTGAAATGAAGTCGGTTTTGTAAACCCCCAATCATCTTTTTCGTCGGTCAGAAAGTGCAATATAATTTGGTCCAAAAATCCAACTAAAAGATTTGAACTTTTTAAATACTACTAGTTACAAATACTTTCGTGTAAAAAAAACATATGTAAGAACTGATGTTCCATTACTTGATCCATTTATTATAACACTTAGCAATTATTCACACAATCATATCACCGTAATATAAAATAGAGTATGTAAAATTTAAGCACGTTTCTCCCCAAAAAAAAGTTAAGACTTGATATCAATTTTCCGCACTTGGTGTCTTGATGGGTTTGACATTAACCAATACAACACCAACTACGAAAGCATCATACTAATTCTAACATGTATGATGCATATACACTTTGGTATATAAGATATAATCAACTCTCCTCTTCAACCTATGTGGGACACAAAGGCCTCTTGGCTCTAACCACAAAAATAATAAAGGTACCTAAACTTTAGATGCGAAGATCCTGTATGGAGTAGTCCATCACTCACACGACAAATTCAATGCTCCAAACAATATCGAAACGACTATTTTATTTAAGTGGGAGACCAACGAAGAGGTCCTTTTCTACCTTTGGTAGAACCGAAAGCAACATCTCTACTTTAAGTAGGGGTAAGGCTGTCTACGTCTCAACCTCCCCATACACCGTGGAAGACGGTATTGGGACCCATAACTCGTGGAGACGGTATTAAGAGTTACTTTACATTTTTTTTTTTTACCAACGAAGAGAAATAAGTTAGACATTGTTCCAAAGTTAACCGAATCCTGTAATCTCTTCAAAAAAGTAAGAAAAAAAATAAATAACATGTCAAGCTAAGTGATTATTTCACACAATTATACCAACATAATCTTAAACATAAAAAAAAGATATCATCCACACGAGTAATAATCTGGACTACATTTTCTAGACAAGCTAATCTTCATCTAATCTGCTTGTGAGCATAACATTAGCACATTGATTATCATTTTGAGTATGCAAAGCCGCTTTACATGTCTGCTTAGGAATCAAAGAAGATCAATAAAGCTAACTTATATAGGTGATTAGCTTACGAGGAGATTAGTTTTGCGTGTGCTAAATAAGTAGCCATCTTGACAGGTCCTCAGTCCTATCATTCATTGATACGCTTCCATGCTTGGTCAAGATTCGCGAGAAAGTACAAATTCTGTCCTGTTTTTAATGAACAATTCTAGATTCATGCTACAAAATGTCTATGGTCGACTAACAAAGTTAAAAATCTTAAAAGTTCCATGACACTACACTACATGACAATACTCTATCACCCACAACACAGATTCATTTTTCCAAACAATATGTAAACAACTATTCCATGAGAGTAGGACAACATAAGAGAAATTTAAGTAAGATATTGTTTGAGAATCAGCCGATGTGATGACAGTGTAATCTTAGTAGAAAATAAAAAGCATACGTGAGATCAAATGTTCCATTACTTGATCCAATAATTATTTGCATAGTCCACCGTAACCTAGCAACCACTTAGCAATTATTCAAAAAATCATATCACCAAAATATGAATTGGTGAATGCAACGCTTAAACGCATTTCCAAAAATATTAAGACTTCGTATCAATTTTTCATATCCACTCCTTTCGTATGTTTGACATTAACATAAGAAGGAACATACATGGAAGCTTCATACTGATTCTAACACGGATGTTCTGCATAGACTTTGGTATATAATGTAGAATCATTTCTTCTCTCTCTCATTTTTTCCTTTTTTTTTTAAAGGCAACATATTATTAACTAACCATAACAGGAACGAGATACAAAAACATGGCACCAATCTTTTAACAAGGATGAGCCCAAAATTCGCAAACGAGCGAACTACACAAACCACTTTGCCACTAATACTATACTCTAGTACATCCATCAAACAAAAGCATGTATTAAACTAAATGACCAAATACATGATTAAAGACAAGATACATGCAACAAACCACATATACCAAATATTACCCATGACTTTGTTCCAACGAAGCACAAAAAGGAGCCTTCATATGTTGTCGGACACACCCACTAACCTATGTGGGATAAAGAGTTCTTGCGGTTTCCACACTATTTTCAGTAGGTTTCGTCTTAGATATCAGGGTCATGGTTGGTTTTACCTGTTTCGACCCTTTCGTACCAAGGGATTGCCCTCATATGGTTAGCTTTTGATTGGGTTTCGATGACGAAGTTATTTCTTTCATTGTTTGGATATTCACAGTTCCTGCTTAGGGTGGTTGTATCTTTTGGATTGTTGTAGTCGGATTTATTTTGGTCATTGTAATTTCTAACATTATGTTGATTTTTGTTATTTATAAAAAGGGTTAATGACTTTTAAATGTATCATAGCTGTCATGATTTCCTTCTATATTTATTGAACAATTTTTTTTGTGAAAATTACTGTAGTACCCATATTTAATATATTGTGTCTGCACATACCCACGTTTCTTTTCAATATCAAAACTACCCATCAATGTCGGGTATATATTTTCACTATATACACGACATGGACGTGTATGGCCATAAATGATTTTTGCAATTAAATTTTTAGCATGTCGGGTACAAAATCCCATCTATACACGACATGGGTTTTTTATTGTTTTTTTATTGTTGTTCCAAGCTCATCTAGTGTGGATTTATACACGACATGGGACAAATTTTAGGGCATGTCTCGGGTATAGAGGATGAAAATACACGAGATGGGGAAAAAGTCAAGCTCATGTTGGGTATAGAGGATGAAAATACACGAGATGGATCTAAATAAATGTGTTCAATTATTAAAATGGATCTAAATAAATGTGTTCAACTAAGTACGAATCTTAAGTTTCTAGCTTTATCTTATCAAAATGGATCTAAATAAATGTATTCAATAATAAATGTGTTCAATTATTAAAATAGATCTAAACACATTTCTCATAAAATATGTTTGCATGCTAATCAACTTGACTTAAAAAATAAAGTACTCATAACTCAAAACTGTTACGCAAAATTTGTTTTTTTTGAACCAGTTAAGCAAATAACATGTGGGCTTATCTTGTAATTGTAAAATGCTTAAGCCACAAAGATAGCTAGCACATGGAGTATATTTCGAAGATCATATCACATTATCTTCACTAAAAAAATTTAATAATTGAACACATTTATTTAGATCCATTTTGATAAGATAAAGCTAGAAACTTAAGATTCGTACTTAGTTGAACACATTTATTTAGATCCATTTTAATAATTGAACACATTTATTTAGATCCATCTCGTGTATTTTCATCCTCTATACCCAACATGAGCTTGTCTTTTTCCCCATCTCGTGTATTTTCATCCTCTATACCCGAGACATGCCCTAAAATTTGTCCCATGTCGTGTATAAATTCATGTCGTGTATAAATCCACACTAGATGAGCTTGGAACAACAAAAACAAAAAAAAAAAAATAAAAAAAAAAAAAAAAAAAAAAAAAAAAAAAAACCATGTCGTGTATAGATGGGATTTTGTACCCGACATGCTAAAAATTTAATTGCAAAGATCATTTATGGCCATACACGTCCATGTCGTGTATATAGTGAAAATATATACCCGACATGGATGGGTAGTTTTGATATTGAAAAGAAACGTGGGTATGTGCAGACACACTATATTAAATATGGGTACTACAGTAATTTTCACATTTTTTTTGCTATTATGTGTACTAAACTTGGTTTTTTGGGCTTTTTTGTGTACTTTATGACCATTTTGCCCCTCCCGAGTTTATAAAATGAGGGATAAAATGGTTATAAAATACCCAAAAAATCAAGTTTAGTACACATAATAACAAAAAAATTGTTCGATACATATATAAGAAATGAGTGACAAGTATGATACATTTTGGTGCCATTAGCCCTTTATAAAAGTGTCTTTCAAAAGAGAAAATAGAAGGATAAGAGGGAGGAATTTTCAAATGCTTACTCTTATTTTGGTGCTTACCAAGGGACAAATCCCTACCATCCATTTAGTTTGATCTAATGGTGGGGATAAACCTAAGATTTAATATGGAAACATAAGTCCATGTTTTTTTTCTCCTTTTTCTTTGTCTTTTTGTCTTTCTTAATTATTAACCTTTTTTTTTTTAATTCACTTTTTTATTTGAAATTCATTTTTTTTATTATTATTATTATTTTTTGGTTCACGTTTTTTTTATTATTCTTTTTTTAATTTTAAATTCAATTTTTTTATTCTAAGTTTTTTTTTCGCTTCATCTGTATTCATACGTTTTCGTCCGTTTTTATAAGTTTTCATCCGTGTTCATATGTTTTCGTCCATTTTTTTACGTTTTCGTCTAATTTCAGACGTTTTCTTCTGTTTTCATCCGTTTTCGTACGTTTACATCCGTTTTATGACGTTTTCGTCTGTTTTCTCACGTTTTCGCACGTTTTCATACGTTTATATACTTTTTCGTCTGTTTTCAGACGTTTTTGTCCGTTTTCATACGTTTTTGTCCGTTTTTACGTTTTCGTCCATTTTTAGACATTTTCTTGTGTTTCAGACGTTTTCGTCCGTTTTCATACATTTTCGTCTATTTTCTTACGTTTTCGCCTGTATACATCCGTTTTCATACATTTTCGTCTGTTTTCTTACGGTTTGGTCCATTTTCTTACGTTTTTATTCGTTTTCATACGTTTTCATCCGTCTTCTTTCATTTTCGTCCATTTTTCATACGTTTTCATACGTGTTTTTACGCTTTCATACGTTTTCGGCTGTTCTCTTACGTTTTCGTCCGTTTTCTTACGTTTTCCGCCATTTTCATCCATTTTCATACGTTTTTGTCTGTTTTTTTAGCTTTTCATGTATTTTCGTCCGTTTTTAGACGTTTTCGTCTGTATTTTTACGTTTTCATGTATTTTCGTCCGTTTTTATTCGTTTTCAGACATTTTCATACGTTGTCATCCGTTTTTTTACGTTTTTGTTTCGTCCATTGTTAGACGTTTTCGTATGTTTTTAGACGTTTTCGCCCGTTTTTATACGTTTTCGTCCGTTTTCATACGTTTTCATCCGTTTTTATACATTTTTGTCCGTTTTAAGACGTTTTTGTCCGTTTTCAGACGTTTTTATCCGTTTTTATACGCTTTTCATTCGATTTTATATGGTTTTTTTCGTTTTCAGACGTTTTCATTTTGATATTTGTAAGTGACATTTATTTATCTCTTGTGATATAGCATTGTAAGGAAGATGAAAAGTATTACATTTTTCATCATGTATGTGTTATCAGTTGTGATACTCAACTAAGAATGTGATGGTTGTGTTTTTGAAAATATTTAGGAAGATTTTTGTGTTTTATGATATTATGAAATATTAGAAAAGTTGTTCAACTGAAAACAAGAGATGTTATGATACTTTTGTTAGACTTGTCGTTGATTTTTCTATTTATTGGATACATTATGCATGTTTCGATAGGTTTTATAGTGGATTTGAAAATATTTATGGTTGAATCAACAAACTAAATAAGCTATGGCTGAAGATAGCACACATCTTTATAAAATAAAAACTGAGGAAGCTCAAACACCTGTGATATCACAGGTGATATCACCTCACTTGTGATATCACATGATATCACCGGTGATATCATGTGTGATATTACCGGTGATAGCATGTGTGATATCATAGTTTATATCGCTTGTGATATCACCTGTGATATCATGTGATATCACCTGTGATATCATGTGATATCACCTGTGATATCATGTGTGATATCACAGGTGTTTGAGCCTACTCAGTTTGTCTATAAAGATGTGTGCTTTATTCAACCATAGCTTCTTTAGTTTGCTGATTCAACCATATATATTTTTAAATCCCGCTATAAAACCTATCGAAACAAGCACAATGTATCCATTAAATAGAAAAATTCACCACAAGTCTAACAAAAGTTTCATAACATCTCTTGTTTTCAGTTAAACACCTTTTCTAATATTTCATATTATCATAAAACACAAAAATCTTCCTAAATATTTTCTAAAACACAAATAAGAAAAATGAACAGAATAATCACAGGAATATAATAAGTTATGTTTATTATCATTTCTCTCATATATATTTGGTAAAATACAAAATTCTTATCACATTTGGTATGAATTTAATATTTCACATTCTTAGTTGAGTATCACAACTAATAACTTATATATGATAAAGAGTATAATACTCTTCATCTTTCTTACAGTGTTATATCACAAGAGATAAATAAGTGTCACTTAAAAATATCAAAATGAATAAAAAGGAAGCAAGCTATGAAAATAAAGACTTGACATATTCTCAAAATCAACAAGTGTTGCATTAAATTAGCATTTTTTTTAACAAAATAAGAATTCACCTAAAGAGACTTTAACCCTTTTATTTATATTAAGAGTGTAATATTACAAATGATAGATAACATTGGTTGCATTAAAAAAATATGCGCTTGTCAATTGCGATGAAAGGCACAAAATCTATCTTGTAACTGAAAATTATAAAAATATTAGAAAACACATAGGTGATAATAAATAAAAATATACAGAGCAATGAAATATCTCAGGTGATATTAAAGGTTTAAAAAACATACTTGTTTGTGTATGAAATATCACAAGTGATATTAGACATTAACTTTTTTCTTAATAAACTATCACAATTGATATTAGACATATAATACAATAAAGTTTAATAATAAGCATAAAAACGTAGGAAAATAAACGAAAACGTATAAAAAAAACTGCAAAAAACGGATAAAAACATATGAAAACGGACAAAAACGTATAAAAACGAATGAAAAGCGTGTACGCATGAAAACGAAAAAAATCGTCTGAAAACGGACGAAAACATATAAAAACGCATGAAAATGGACGAAAACGTGTGAAAACCGACGAAAACGTCTGAAAACAGACGAAAGCGTCTTAAAATGGACGAAAACGTAAAAAACGAACGAAAGCGTATATAAACCTATGAAAACCGTTGAAGACGTTAGAAAATGGACAATAACGTAAGAAAACAGACGAAAACGTATTAAAACGGACGAAAACGTAAGGAAAGAGACAAAAGGGTATGAAAACGGACAAAAACGTAAGAAAACGGACAAAAACGTAAGAAAACGAACGAAAACATAGGAAAACGGACGAAAACGTAAGAAAACGGGCGAAAACGTAAGAAAACGGACGAAAAGGTATGAAAACGGACAAAAACGTAAGAAAAAGGACGAGAACGTATGAAAATGGACGAAAACGTAAGAAAACGGACAAAAACGTAAGAAAACATATGAAAACGTAAGAAAACGAACGAAAACGTAAAGAAACAGACAAAAACGTATGAAAACGGACGAAAATGTAAGAAAGCAGACGAAAACGTATGAAAACGGACGAAAACGTAAGAAAACGAATGAAAACGGATGAAAACGTAAGAAAACGGATGAAAACGTATGTGAACGGACGAAAAAGTATGAAAACGGACAAAACATAAAAAAAACGGACGAAAACGTAAGAAAACAGACGAAAACGTAACAAGACTGACGAAAACGAACGCGAAACGTAACAAAACGGACAAAAACGTATGAAAACGGACGAAAACGTAAGAAAAAAGACGAAAACGTAAGAAAACGGACGAAAACGGACGAAAAGTAAGAAAACGGACGAAAATATAAGAAAACGGACGAAAATATAAGAAAACGGACGAAAAAATGTGTTTGGATACTCATTTCATGATGATTTTCTTTCGGCTGAATTGATGATAATAGCGATAATATAATTTAGCATAATGTCATAAAGATACATGTAATTTGCAATCAGGCCTGTATAAAAAATTGGGTCAATTGCATATATACCCACTAAAACTTGCATATTTGCATATATACCCAAAACATGCTTCAATTGCATTGTACATCATGCAATAAAAACTTGTATTGTGGGGAAATATGCAAGTTTTTAAGTTTTAATGGGTATATATGCAATTCCCCCTAAAAAATTTATCATTTGTTCACATTTATTTTCCGAATTTAAATTTGAAGAGATGTGTATATCTTATTAAATTGTATACACTTGTAAATTCGTAAAAAACAATTGCATTAATAAGTGTGAAGATACATATAAACAATCATCTTAATTTTGATACTAGAAAAAAGTTTACACTTATAAATGTGATCACTTAAGAGTGTATAGATTCATTTGCCACATTCATTTCCTTCATACCTACTCTAGTGTGAAGAAATTATGTATGACAAATCAATTTTCACATCTTTAAGTGCTGACAAAATGTAGATCCTTCAACACAAAGGCCGCATGTAAATATAATATTAATAGTTAAATTTAAACAAGATACAATTTAACATAAACAAATAACAAGTTAAATCATACGAGCAACAAAAATCTATACGAAACATTCATTTTAAAACTTGTCGCATTTCTCATAAAAAGTTGAGACTTCATATCAAGCTCTCGCATTAGCTTTCCCGTTGTGTTTACGGTAACACAAAGAAAGACGCTTACGAAAGCATCATACTAATTCTAACATGTATGATGTGTATAAACTTTGGTATATATGATAGAATCATTTCTCATCTTTGACCTACGTGGGATAGAAACTTTTCTTGATTCCACAAAAACAATAATAGAGTATACCTAGACTTACCCTTAATATTTAATTCCGGTATAATTTCGAAGTGACGATGCAATTAGATGCGAAGATTCCCTGTGGCCAGTACTCCACAAATTCATTGTGTTTATATTGATATGAATAAAATCATTCTCTTTTTCATTTATAAAAAAAGAGCTAAGATAAAAAAATCCGTTATTTTATACTCGTTAATGGTTACTGCTTTGTTTCCGTTGTTTTTGTTATGGTGAACGAAATATACTAGTTGATGAATAATGTTGTTATAATCAATGGTACAGTTTTCGTGTTTACACACAGTGAGTTTGATAATAAATGTACATATAACATGTATTTGAATGAATATATTTGTTTTAATGCGTTATTATTAGTAGTAGTAGTTTTGCAACGGAATATACTCTTGTTAACGGTTTCTATTACAATATTTGGTGTTAACGGATTATAATCGTGACCGGTTTTCATTATTTTTTTGTAACTTTGTTGTTATTCGTACAGCTATTGTACGTGTTTACATATAGTGAAGGTTTTTATGTTTGTATCATTGTGTTACATTAACGCTCAGTTCTCGAGTTAAAAAGGAAAAGAAAATTAAAGGAAATGAAAAGTTTTTTGTGTTCTTTAGTCTTTTTTAAAGGAGGAAAGGGAAACGGAAAAGAAATAGAGAGGAAGATTTGATAAGTAAATCTTCCTCTCACTTTTGGGAGGAAAGGGAAAGGAAACGGAACCATATGTTGTGTAAAGACTAATATATCCTTTTTAAAACATTTGACATTAATAATTAAAGGACATATATGTAATTTGATCAAGTTATTTTCCTTTTCCTCTCACTCAAGAACATGATTATGATTACTTTCCTTTTCCTTTTCTCTATCTCAAGAACATAACAACTAACACTTCCTTTCCTCTTCCATTTCTTTTCCCTTTCCTATTCTTTTCCATTTCTCTTCCTTAAAAACTCGAGAACTAAGTGTAAGAATTATATTTAGGGCCTATAAAAATCTGTTATTGAAACTATGGGACATCATCATCGCTTCCATCACAATGGGTCAGCCTTTTCTATTAATCACTTCTTTTTTGAACCGGCAACAATGTGTTTGTGGCCGAAAAATCCAACTAAAACATTTTAACTTTTCAAATACTACTAGTTACGAATACTTTCGTGTAAAAAAAAAAGGTTGTTAGAACACTTAGCACGGGTAACACAGACTACAAAAGCATCATACTAATTCAAAGATATGTATACGCTTTAGTAGTATATAAGGTAGAATCATTTCTCCTCTTCAACCAATGTGGGATACAAAGTCCTCTTGGTTCTCACCACAAAATTAATAGAGGTACAATAATGTAACTTTTATTGAACAAATACTAGTTACAAGTATTGACTGAAGACTTGTTCTGAAAGCTACTTATCTATCAGACTCAATTCTATTCTTCTCGTATCTAATCAACTACTGTACAATGTACCTTTTTTTTATCTCGTTGATCTCTAAGCATGACACATATACCGGCTTTGCATACTCAAAATGATAATTAATGTGCTAATGATATGTTGTTTGGCGTTTAGTTTTACCAGCTTATGTTCCAATTATATAGTGATAATGGCCATAAGGCCGTAACGCGTGTGGTGCAGCTTAACAAACTCATGGGGTAACTAACTCTATAGCTGAATACGTGGAATAACTTCAATTATTGGATGTGAGGAACCAAGATTCGTAAATTTTTATTTATCGAAAACGACACATTACCAAAGACTACTATCTAGTTGATTCAACTAAGTCGAGATTTTATCATGTTACTCAAGTTTAAACCAAATAATCTCATAAATTTTTGCCTAAGCTTACTTTGTGGGCTTAAGCATAATCTATACAACAATAAAAGAGCATATCAACACCCCATTGATCAATTCCATAAGCCTAATCTCTTAAACTTAGCCAAACACAAACATCCCCCTTAATAAGCTCTTTTTGGGCTTATTATCTTCTTACTTCTTTAAGCTCCACTTTAACTAACGTTTTCAAAACCGGGTCTGCGATCGACTGGGCTGGATCACCGGGTCAACCACGTTTGTGCAGCAAAAAACCTAACAGACTATACACATGTCCAGACTCCCATGTTTTTTCAGCTTTTCACACACTGATTCTGGTAAAAAGCGGCGGTTCGCACTGGGTTTCAAATATAAGGAAATTAAACCCGCTTCGACCAGTTGACCCGGCCGGGTCAAACCGGGTTTCATAATTAACTGCCTCTAGTCTATATCTATACTATATAAAATGGAAAAAACGTCAAAGTGTAAAATGTTGAAAGTTGAATGTTGAAAACATGGTCAATGGAGAGAGAAACACTACAAGAATTCTGTCAATTACCCACGGACCATATTTATGGGTAAAAGGCTTATATCTGTGGGTAATTGGCTAATACCCACGAATTACCCATACAACTTTTTAAATGGGTAAAACCTTCGAGGCTAATTGTTTACCCACAACATTTTTGATACGTGGCTAAGTTACCCATGATGTGTTTAGTGGGTGAGTATGTTATCTTCGTGGGTAAATATTTCATGGGATTTTAGAGAATACCACAAAAATACCCATGCATATAATCATTAGGTAATCTATGGGTAAAATTGTGTACAATTATTTTTATATAAAAATTATTAATTTGTAGGTAAATAGTCTCTAATATGGATTTCATCTTAGTTAGTAGAGTAAATTACACTGTTCGTCCTTGTGGTTTGCGTTGACCGCAGCCTATCGTCCTTTGACCAAAAAAGTTGCACCGTTCGTTCTTAAGTGGCAAACGTTATGCGCCGTTTGTCCGTCCCTCTAACGGTCGTGACTAACGCTCGTTAAGTCACTCCACATGAGGGTATTTATGTCTTTTTGAGTCTGCAAGTGAGGGTTAAATGGTCATTTTACCCTTAGGACCCACTACAGCTAATAGTCTATCATTTAATATTCAAGTATTTATATTTGCCCAACCACCACCAATCAAACTACTCTATTTTTGTCCAATCTTCATCCACTACCACCCAATCACTCCAACCATTCACCTATTTTTCTTCCAGATCCTTTTCTAATCAACTATTAATTTTAAATTTATCATTTTTATTTTCTTATTGTATTTCCAGATATCCATTCCTGCAAATATCCACCCAAAAATAGATAAATATTTATCATCATAAATTAAACACATAAACAAAAAATCTGGAAACAATAATACACATCCAAACTGCACAACAGCAGCTCCAAACTCAGATTCAAACTCACCCTACCAAATACCAATATTCCGGCCAAATCAAAACATACCCCCTACCACCACATCATTAGACTTCCATTTAGACCAGTCTCAATATTTGTTACTGATAGTCTCATCTTCTAAAAATGTGCATCAAAGACAGTACTCATGAACAAGAAAATAATAAACTCAAAACAATTCATGCTAACTTAGGTTAAAAGAAGCATACATTGGTTTAATTCATTACTTAAATCCTTAGAAAGTTCACAACAAATATTATTGAATTTCATCAAATAAATTATCAGCATCTTTTCCCTTGTAGTAAGCCTTCGGATAAAACCTCCGAAAATTCTTCCCAACCAAACTCATCCCCACATAATCTTGAGCATCCGAACCTTCAATCACCATCGACGAATCCCCAGTACGAGATGCATCTCGTCTGTTTGCATCGCTTAGAGTCGGTGCTGGACCACCACCATCATGCTCCACACCACCAGAAGGATGAGAATAATTCTCCCTAGCCACAACACTGCCAATAGATGGTCCCTGAGCATAAGAGTTCCTTTCACGTTCAAGAGCTGTGAACGAAGGAGGTTTGGGAGTATCAGTTTGACCCAAATCACGGTTAGTACTTATATTTTGGGGCGCGTGCTGTAGTAGATCAAAAAGAGGGAGTGGTGGGGAGTCTTTTGGAGTAGGCGGTGAGAGGTGGGTGCCGGAGGTGGAGCGGCGGTGGTGTGTTTTTCCGGTCGGCTAGGGTTTTCAAGAGAGGGAGAGAGAGAAAAGTCGTGAGGATGATGAATGGTTGTGTTTGTATATGTGTTTGTGTGTGGTCTTATCCACATAAACTACACCGTTCGTCCTTGCACCGTTCGTCCTTATGGTCTTGAAATGACGAATTTACCCTCATGTGCAAGTCACATGATGGGTTTTTAACGGTTAAACTTAACGTCGTTTGGTCAAAGGACGAACGATGCATAACGTTTGCCACTTAAGGATGGACGGTGCAACTTTTTTGGTCAAAGGACGAACTCGTGCGGTCAACGCAAACCACAAGGACGAACGGTGTAATTTACTCCAGTTAGTATAAATTAGCCACGAGATATAAGCAATATGGCACATTTCTTAAAAAAGCATTTCATATGAGCTACTACGTAAATGATAAATAAGATCCTAAACATAAATACTACAAATGAAATTGTATTCAATTAATAATATGTATAACCCCAAGTACAATGTATAAACTTAATTAATCAAAATTTGTTTGTAATAATAAACAATCAAAATTACATAGCTATAAGGCCCATAACTTGGAAGTACTAAAGCAATATAGTCTATGAAGTATGAACAACATATGTAATTCATGAGCGATGAGCCATATCAATTCATAGAACTAGTTTCCTTGTTGACTGGGTGTTGCAGACACCGTCTCTAATTTGTTTTCACATATAGCCTTCTCTTGAAACCATCCATTTTTATCAAAACCTACACATCATATATATGTAATCAAGTTTACATTCAAATAACTTTTTATCGACCATGAGTAAGTATAAAATCAAATTCAGAAGAATATTACCAAAAAAGTTGCTCGTCATATCACCTATGACGTATCTTATATACACCAATGTTGATCCCTTGTCTTCTAGTCTGCAAATTAGTAAGAGTGATCAAACTCTAGATAACAAAATTCAAGTATAATCTAATCTATAATATTTGAGTTACAATAGATAAACATAAATAAAGATAAACAAATATGGAACATGTTGCAAGAATAAAGTTTAAAAAATGTTGAACCGAAACGAAAAGACCAATGAAGAAGTATAGATAAACGAATACATACACTATAATAAGTCTATAATGACGATATGCCACATCCGATAATATCAGAGAAAAATAGGATAGCCGTTTCCTTCCTTTACAGAATTGTGAAAGAAAATTTGATAGACAAAACTGACATTATCAAAATGCTATTCACAGTATCAAGTATACAAGTAGTGGTGTGATATTAGGAAGTTTAGTTTCAAAGTTTTAAATTTGAAGTGTTTGACATTTCAAGTGAGGCCTTAAATTTCCAAAATTCATAGAAGCGGGAAATTTCCCTCCATGTAATAGCATAATGCATAATTTTTTTATTGAATATATTTTTGGGTTATTATACAAAAAAGTCACTAAAGTTTGCGGGAAATTTGTCTTAAGTCACTAAAGTTTAAAAGTTGTCATTCAGGTTACTCAACTTGTGAAAGTTGTTGAACTTATGAAAGTTGTCATCCAGGTTACTGAACTTGTAAAGACATGACATTTATGTTACTTAACATATCAAAAAAATAAACGTAAAAATTGCTAAAATTATAGACGTGTTTGCTTTTTAACGTTGAGTAACCTGAATGACAACTTTTAAACTTTAGTGACTTGGACAAATTTCTCGCAAACTTTAGTTACTTTTTTTTTATAATAACCCTATATTTTTATATCTAAGTAATTAACTTATATTAATACTAACTTAAAAATATGATACGGACTATGTTCGTCTTGCTTTCTACTACCTCCGTCCCAAAATTATAGTCTCCTATTGACTTTTTTGGTCTTTCTTTTTTAACTTTGACCATAAATATTTTTGTTTGTGTTATACAATAGTTGATGAAAAATATACTAATGAAAAATACATTTAAAACACAATCCATTCATATAATTTGCATCAAGTATTATATAACACAAACAAAAATATTTAAGGTCAAAGTTGTAAAAGAAAGACCGAAAAAGTCAATAGGGGACTATAATTTTGGGACGGAGGGAGTAGTAATTATTAAACTTGACAAATACTCGTGATAGCGATAATGTATATCGTCAAATATATATATATATATATTTTGCGAACTTGTGATTCTCGTGTTCGACCCTTGATGCAACATTTAAGAGTTCAATTTTTAGTTATTGCGAGAAAAAAAAGCATATGAGTTAAAAACAAAAAAGATTAAAAACTATTTAAATATTAATTTAATATTGCATGTTTTTATCATTTTTCATCAAGGGTAAATTAGTACTTAAACTTTACTCATTTTTTATGTTTTTAAGTTTTAAGAAAAGTGATTTTCTTTTTATATAGTAAGTTTTTTTTTCGAATCTATCTCTACTACTTACAAAACAAATTTGCTTACTCTTGAAACTTTAAAACTTTTATAAAAGAGTAAAGTGATTTGTCTAATCTACCCTTCGTTAAAAAAGGTGACAACGTCCACCACTAAATTTATATTTATATATTGTACTCTTCAAGCTTTTATTATTTTTCGTTTATAACCCATAAACTATTTTCTAGTAATGACTATAAATTGAACTCGTAAGTGTTGGATAAGAGTAACACCAGAAACCACAAGTTCACAAGTATAATTATTATCCCCTATACACCGTTGTTTTGCGTGGATATTCATCTAGTTGTTTTAAATAAATAAGTGTGGTGGGTGGTGGGATAACATAAACCTCAACACATTTTTAGGGTGGTTTGGCTTAAATCGTTTTCAAGTCAAAATTGTTTATCGGTTCTTATTACCACTAATGTAAAGATTTTAGAAGTGTTGAAATTGTGCGAGATTTTTAGTTTATTCACAAAGAAAATAAAAAGAATATCACAATAAATACCCACAAAACAAACCATGGGTGAAGTCATGGGTATCCATTTAACCACAAATTACCTACTAAAATTTACCCATGAACACGGTGAATATGTGTAATTTGTGTGTAACAAAAATTTACCACAATATTACCATTATATTAACCCACGATTACTAAATTCTTGGGTGATTTGTGGCAAATTATTTGCCACAAATATTTTACACACAAATTACACACGATAAACAACTTTGTGAGTAATTTCATGTGTAAATTCATGGGAAACTAATGGGTAAAATTGACCAATCATTTAGTTCTCGAATCGTGGGTAATTTATGGGTAATATGTGGGTAAGTGCCCATGAATTAAAGTTCATGTGAAATTTTCGAGGGTAATCATCAAGATTCTTGTAGTGAAATACATAATCTAATTAATACTCTTATTAAAATACCCCATTACTTAAAAGTACAGTAATTTATTCATACTGTACAACCAACTAAAAGCACATATACCAAATTAAAAACAACCAATTAATACACCGCTTACTAAAAAGTACAATATAACGTACAATTTAAAGAAGCTACAACATAATACAAAATATAAAATAATTAAACACACTAATTAATGTTATTTTTTAAACACCCAAAAATTAAAAGTAAATGTTATACACATTGTACATATTAATAAAACACGCAAAGCTTCATACAAGCTAAAAAGTTGATGGTACATATAGTTTTGAAAATCGGACCTGAACGGACCAACGTGTTCAACTAGGAACCGGTGTCGCCACTGGTTCGGCTAACCAATTAAAACCATCCGAAAACGAACCAGAGATGACCCGTTGAAACCGATACCGGGTTGACCCGGTATGCTTCAAACCCGGCGGGCTGACCCAGTTTAATTTGACCTGTTTTCGACCCAACCTGTCGGTTTGACTCAGTTTAAATCGAACTGTTTTTTGACCAGAACGGTTCAACCGGTTGAACCACCAGGGTCAAATCGGGTTTCAAATTTGACAAAATTATATGAGAAATGATGAAATAGTTCTTGAACCCGTGACATTTTTTTAAAGGAGAGACCAAGTAATTGTAGTTTTTTGTTTATTTTGATTTGACACATGTAATTTGTCATTTGTATAATGTTATTTTAAAAAATCTTGCTCTTGCACCACTTAAGGGACTAGCATATATAAGTCGTCTTTTAAAAGTTAATATATATTGTATAACTCTTTGTCCAGTATATCAATAATGTCATGTAAGTTTATTAAAATCACAAAATTAAATAGTATTGTTATCTTTAGCGATAATTATTTGTACCTGAAACAAATAGCTTTGAACAATGCATAAATATCTATGCAAATTGATAGTACAAAATAATCTTATTATTGTGATATCAAATTTGAAAAGTTACAATTTTAAAAGCAACACACCAAATGATAAACGCTACACATGTGAAAAAAAAATAGTTATCACTGTCTAAATTACCGGCAAAACAAGAAAAAACGGTCACACATGTTGGCTATATCTCTAAACTACAATATAATATTACCAACTACACAATACCGTTGCTTTTTGTAATGCTTGAATCTATTATTACTATAAATCTTAATAACTTAAAACAATCTTATTAGAAAATATACTTTCACACTTAGATCGACTCCACATAATTTTTTTTAAAACTATATATTTCTGCTGCTATGCAACCACACATCAGAATTGTAGTTATTCAAAAATGATTCTTTGATGCTACAAATACAGTTTGTTGAAAGAAACTTATGAGTCGTCGGAATTTTGTAGAAAACTAGACATCGCTGCCGCTAGGCGCGGGTACTCGTCTATTATCAATTAAATGTCTTTTTAAATAATATGTGTTGAAAAAAAATCAAAATTTCCTTAACAATTTAAGGTTCTGCAACAAATCAACCAGCTAAAAAAAGCATGTAAAAAACACTTTGTGATCTTGTAAATGTTTTTGTAAATGTTTACCACTTTGTGATCTTGTGTCAGCCTTTTTTTTAATCACTTCAAATCAAACTTTCATCTTTTTTTCAATTTTTCTATTCTGAAATGAAGTCGGTTTTGTAAGCTCAACAATCTTTTTAAGCCGGACTGTAGGCCCAAAATAAGTTTCTTAATTTGCCCCAGAAATCCAACTAAAGCATTTTAAACGCATTTATATTCACACAATCATATCACCATAAATAGTGAACCCAAAATTCAAATGCATTTCTTAAAAAAAATGTTAAGACTTCATATCAATTTTTCGCAACGATGGATTATCTATGTTTGAAATTAACACAGGTAACACCGACTACGAAGGCATCATACTAATTCTAACACATATAATGTGCATACACTTTGGTATGTAGAATTATTACCAAAAAAAACAATACTAATAAGTTATCTAGACTTACCCTTTTTACTAAAGTTACAGTATAATTTTTTAAGTGACAATGCAAACTAAGTGAGAAATCTATAACGCATGCCACGAATTCATTGTGACAAACAATACTGAAACAACTATTTCATTTAAACATGGAAAAACTTGTCTAAGTATCGGACCGCATGGGCAGCAAAGATATCATACTCGGCACGAAATGCAGAACCACCATTTGCCTAATTAGAATGATAACGTCAACCGACACAACAGCCTTCAAATCAAACATCATCACCATAAATTCCTACTCAGCCCACCGAGAGGACTCATTTCACCTGTAGCTCAATGCATCATCCAAATCTTTCTTATTGTATGAAAATTAGCAACTTTTAGATAATAAGTACTGTAGCTTGTATTATTGTCTCTCTATTGTGTGAAGATCACCTCTTAATGAGACTTGATCACAATTGCGATGTATCAGAACATTTCAATTTCGGTTCTGAACTAGTATTGGTATATTAATTGCAGGCTACATAAGATATGAGTGAAAAAACGAATGTTGCCATAAGGCCGGGCTCTACTAGTTGGAGGTATAGCCGCCTTTGCTAAGATAGCAGCAGCTGCTAAAGCTAGGTGCTGCTGTTGTTGGCGCCACCATGTTTTCGGGATCAAAGCAAGACGCTAAACAAGCATCCAAATAAAGGGTTTTACACAGTGGTTTCTCATCTAATTATGTATGTGAACGTAACATTAGCACATTGATTGTCATTTCGAGTATGCAAAGCCGTTTTACATGTCTGCTTAGGGATCAAGACGATCAATAAAGCTAACTTGTAATCTTGTATAGATGAATAGATACAAAGAGATTAGTTTTGCGTGTGCTAAATAAGTAGCCTTCAGAACAGCTCGATCAGTCATGTCACTAAATGACACGCTTCCATACTTGGTTAAGATTCGTTAGATAGAACAAATTATGTCGTCTCTTTAATGAACAAATCTAGATTTTGGCTACAAAACGTCAATGTTTCGACTAACATAGTTAAAAATCTTAAAAGTTCCATGACACCAGACTTCTCTTCTCCATGGAGTACTCTATCACTCACAACAAAGATTTAATTGTTCCAAACAATATGGAAACGACTATCTCATGAGAGTAGGAGGACAAAAGATAAACATAGGTGAGACTTTATTCGAAAATCAACATATTTAAATGCATTTCCAAAAATATTAAGACTTCATATCAAGTTTCCAAGTACATGCATTCTTTACGTTTGCCATTACGTAGAAACGAACGTACATGGAAGCTTCATACTGATTCTAAGACACGTGTTGTGCATACATTTTGGTATATAATGTAAAATCATTTCTTTTCTTTAACCTATGTGGGATAGAAAGTTCTCTAACCACGCAAACAATACCAAATATGTGATAAGTAGGTAATTGTACATAAATCGTTTATCTTCTGAATCTACTCGGATGATTGATACAAAATTCAAGTATAAGTATCAAGTGACCATGCAATTGGACACGAAGATCCCCTATGGTTACTCTATCACCCACACCACAAAGTCATTGTTACACACTCTATCAAAACGATTATTTCATTTGAATGGGAGACCAACGAAGAGAAACATAAGTGAGATGTTGTTCCAAAGTTAACCGATGTGTTTACAATCTAATATTTGCAAAAAATGTAACCCAAAAACTAATCAACAATGGTCCCTAATTTTACGAATAATAATCTAGACTACGTTTACCAAGAAAGTTATTCTTCATCGATCCGATCTTAAACAATGGAAAAAACTTGTCAAAGTATCGAACCCCATGGTCCGCAAAGATTTCGTGCTTAGCACGCAATGCAAAACCATCATTTCGTGCTCGATAAAAGGCAACCGACACACCAGCCTTCAAAATCAAACGTCATCACCGCACATTCCTAGCACTACAAGAAAAAAGGGCATTAGTGACGAGTGGAAAATCGTCAATAATAGTGGAAAATTCGTCACTAAACCAACTTAGTCACGAAAATCAAGGTCGTCACTTGTCGTCACTATAGCTCCGTCACAAAGTTAATAGTGACGAAATTGAAATTTGACACTAAAATTAGTGACGAGCTAAAGTCATCACTTACGGGTGTGTGACAAGCTACTTCGTCATTTAATGTCGTCACTCAAGTGGCTAAAGTCGTCACTATTTGATGAGATTAGTGACGAGAAAAAGGCGTCATTTTTTGGCTAAACTAACGGAACCTTAACGTCCAATAGTGACGAGAAACATCGTCACTTTCAAAAAAGCTATATCCCAATAATACAGGTCCAAATGAATATTTGTTGAATGCAAATGCAAAATAATTTTTGGTCAGTGCTAACCAATTACTTGATCCATACTGGAGTAGAAACATTACAATTATGTCAAACAATTGTCCCATTATTGCATATGTTTCCAACAGTAATGGTACAAAGAAAAGAAGGAATAAATTATTTGACAATTGTAGAATACCTATGTGGCGAATCTACTTCTACCAATATATCAAGCATCCAAATTGCAACTACACATCATCTCGAGCCTCAACGTAATATTCATAATCTTCAGCCCGCTCAGTCCCTGCATAAATATAGCTATAAGAAATCACTAAAACAGTATAAGGTTTCATTTGTTGGTCATATTTGCACTAACCTTTCATGACAGAATTGAAATTATATGTTCTTGTTCTTTGACTTCCAACCTTTTCATGCAAACCATTATATAAAGTTCCAGTTGAGCAACCTGCAACCAAACCATATTTTAAAATCAAAATAGCATGTAATCTCAGCTCATGAAACAGAAGGCGTACCTTTTAAACAATCCAACTTAGGCTGGCGATGGATGGTTGAAAGTGCATATTTAAAGTTGTCAAGTGTTATTAAACCAGTTTTCAAATCAATGTAACTTACAGCAGAAAACCTAATGAAACAAAACTTGACTAGTAAGTTTTGGAAGCCAGTCAAAGTAAAATGAAAAGTACTAAACAAAGTTCAAATTTTCAGAATATAGAAAAAGAAACGTACAAAAATCTCAAGAAGTTACTAAACGTGGAGTCGGAATCTGATAATTTATCAATGACCTCAATCAATCTTTTATCTGCTAATATGTTCTTGGACATGCCAAGGAATGCCATACACTTGTGATAAAACTAATTGTTAAAGGTTTATATATGTAACACATATGATTAATCTCACAGTTCATTTTGAGTAAAAGAGAAAGAAAAGGATACTGAAATACCTGAATTAAATTCCTATACATAGTCAGGTCGGAGGCTTGAATCTGTTGGCAACAAAAAAATGTGTTTGGCCGGTCTGCATCTCAAACACACAAATGTCAAATCAGACTTCTAACTGTCTCAAACTCTAACCCAATAAAAGATCTGATCGAATGACAATCACCTCTGCAAATCCTCCTTTTGTGGAGGAAGAAACAATAGTTTCCTATGTGAGAAACGAGATGTCACTCTTTTCTCCAACAATTGATCAGCATCCTGCATGGGCACACACAGCCTCAAATTTTGACATCGTTTATAGATTGCAAGTTTCTGCGAGTATTGAGAATAAAAACCAATACTGAAGTATAAAATTAAGCTTCTAACATAACAATCGACAACTAACACAGATGACAACAGCTCTGGGTTATGCTGAAGATCATATATACGATGTACATGATTCTTACATACTAGCTAGATTGACTATCTACTCTACTTCTGAGGGTTCCATCCTTTCCATTTCATATTGTTGAGCCATCCGAAGCGAAGATATAATTGACCTGACTTTAGTTTCACCAAATGCTGCCTGTATGGTATGAGTATGCTTCTCAGACCTCCAATAGAGTTAATGTCACATTGATTAAATAGCAAATGGACGGTGACATTTCATTTCCACAGGTAATCAAAGTTAATCTATGGTCAATTCATTAAATCTATTTACAGTTTCAAGGGGACAAAATTTGCATTTATCCCATGACATGAAAATTACTTTACTATCCGCCTAAGATTTCTATACATTTCCTTTTTTTAAGAAACTTTATAGGTTTCATTACTCGGTTATCCATTGTGATTGTCACAAAACTCATTCAAAGGCACCTAATTTCGTGGAAGTGTCTCACTATTTGATCAAATGTCTAAAACACGCAACTCTGAGTTAAAACATGGTCAGACCAAAATCTGTGAAATGAATATTTTCTCATAATACCAACGAGAAATATACAACTCTTGAGTTGAAAATTTTCAGTAAGTGTCGCATTAATTTAGGCAGACCGAGTATAACATATTTTCCAATGGACGGTGTATCAAAGGGGTGTTTGGTTGCTGGAGATGAAATTTGCTTCTGATAATCGAAGTTGCAATATCAAAAGTCCGAGTTTTTGACAAATCTAATTCTTCAAGAACTATGGTTAAAATGACTAAAATTAACTACTGATATAAAAAAGGAGAGATCTTCTGCTAAACTGGAGCGGAAGTCTCTCATGTTACGCTCTAAAAGGGGTATATTAGTAATTTTAGTCTCCTCGTAGACTAGAGCTGGCAATTTCCGACACGGACCTGTTAACACGACACGACACGACCTGCTCTTAACAGGTTTCGTGTCAAGTTTTAACAGGTTTCGTGTCTTAACAGGTCCGGACCTGTTAAGGCACGAATAAAATTAACAGGTTTCGTGTTAAACCCTTTTGCACCACCTTTCTACCCTTAAATATTCAACCCTCATCATCAGGTAACCATAACAAACCGTAACAAGAAATGGGCTGTACACTTTCCTATATCTACTGGACCAAGAAACCGTGTACCTTCTCGCCGTAAAACATCGGAGAAGCCACGTGTCACCGCCTCTAACTTAAATTTTGTTGGTTGATAATATGGGAGAGAATTGTTGGTGAGTTTTTGGGAATATCATTGTAAAAAGGAGAATGAAATGATGTCGGTAAATGGTGTCATAGCACTTTAACTAGACACACAAACACCATTCTCATGTTTTCACCAACCCTCAACCCTAGACACACTGTTCAAAAAGTCGTACGCAAACATGATCAAATATTTTGTATCACAAGCAGATGAAACAACATGATCTCATTAACATAGTTAAAGTGCTATTACACATTAAAGGGGGTGGACCTCAACACCCTGCCAAGATCTTGGTTTAGGTCCCAAAATCCACCATCCTACCCTCCTATCCTAATTGTTAAAATGACCAATTCAACCCTAAAGGGTCTTTTTGATACTCGATGCTTGGATAGTTCTCATTACCTAAAACCCTAAACTATTTAAAATACGCAGGTGGACAAACTCGAAGAAG
The DNA here is from genome assembly GCA_910596185.1 of Chrysanthemum makinoi. Lineage (NCBI taxonomy): Eukaryota > Viridiplantae > Streptophyta > Magnoliopsida > Asterales > Asteraceae > Chrysanthemum > Chrysanthemum makinoi. The sequence goes on from OU343222.1 coordinate 333,015,132, forward strand.
CAGAAGATATCGGAAGTCAACTAACAAAACCGCCTGGTGAACACGTTTTATTTTATCGATTGTATAGTTTTGGAACATTTGCGTATAGGTAGCTTATGTATAGTTTTGGACCATTGGCGATTTTGGAAACACATTTTATGTTATCGATTGTGTTGTAGCGAATTTGGACCATTTGGTTATATATGATATTATGTTTAGCGAATTTGTGTTGTTGTAGCATAAAATAGGTTCTGAAAACAGGTTGTTACATTGTATATTTTTTTCCGGAAAAAAATCTGGAAATTACCCATTTTGCAGCAATTTTCTGCAAAATGGGTCGAAGGCTTTCCCCGGGGACATGTCCCCGGCGAAAGTGTTATAGATAATATTACTTTTCAATTTTCCCCGGGGACTTGTCCTCGGCGAAGGAGTTAAAGATAATATTTATTTACCCTTTTCCCCGGGGAAAGTCCACGGCAAAAGAAAGTGCCACGTCGGACGTGTTTGACCAGCATATAATTGGTGTGGGACCCACATGTCCCCGGTAAAAGTAGGTTTTAGTCCCCGGGAGGGTATTGCCGGGGGGCTTTCGCCGGGGATATTTCGCCGGTAATACGTTTCGCAGGGAACATGTCCTCGGCGAAAGGCCTGATAATTCGCCTGCGAAAGTCACGATTGTTGTAGTGAAGGTATTGCTCGAGAATCAACTGACTTGATTGCAAATTAATCTCAGCAAAGAAAAAAAAATGTGAGATCACATGTTCCGTTACTTGATCCATTCATTATAACACTTAGCAATTATTAACACAAACATATATATCACCATAATATAAAATGGTGAATGCAAAATTTAAACACATTTCTCAAAAAAAAATTAAAAATAAATAAATAAATAAATAAAAATCTAAAAAAAAAATAATAAAATTAGGACTTCGTATAAGTTTTTCCCAACGATCATTTTGTGTGTTTGATATTAACACAAGCAACAACAATTGGGAAAACATCATACTAATTCTAATATATATGATGTGAATACTCTTTGGTATATAAGATAAAATCATTTCTCCTCTTTAACCTATGTGGGATAAAATGTTCTTTTGGTTTTCACCACAAAAACAATAAGGTACCTAAACTTACTCTTTATACTAAATTCCTCTATAATTTTTTAAGTGACGATGCAACCAAATACGAAGATCCCGTATGGAGTACTCCACCACTCACACCACAATATCGAAACATCTATTTTATTAAAGTGGGAGACCAATGAAGAGAAACATAAGTGAGAGATCGCTCCAAATTTAACCAAAGCGTTTATAATCTAGATAAGCTAATCTTTAGCTGTCCGATCTTAAACAATGGAAAAACTTGTTGAAGATGCATGTAATTTGCAATCAGGCCCACTACAAAAAATTTATCATTTGTTCACATTTATTTTTTTGAATTTAAATTTGAAAAGATGTGCACCCGATCCAAATTGTATATACCTGTAAACTCGTAAAAATCAATTGCATTAATAAGTGTGAAGATATATAAGACTAAAGGTAGTAGTCACCTTCCCCCCACCTTTCATTAAAATACCCGGCCCCTTTATAAAACATATTTTACAAAATATTTCACACATACTCACAAACAAAATAAAAAATAATAACACACACAATATGAAAGGTGAGTGGCTCACCTTTCGTTTCTCTTTGGTGAGTGCTCACTTGGTAACTGAATGGGGATGAAAGGTGAAGGTTGCCTCACTTAGTGAGTGCTCACACCCACTCTGTTCAGCTTAAACAATCATCTTAATTTTCATATCGAAAAAAAGTTTACACTTATAAGTATGAACATTTAAAAGTGTAGAGATTATTTTGTCATACTCATTTTCTTCATATTTACTCTAGTGTGAGGAAATTAGGGTGGACAAAATGTAAATCCTTAAACACTTATACGTGTCAATATTGTTTAATTTTTTCTGTTATATAAATTTGTTCGCGCTTATAAATGTGAATAAGATAAAAAGAATTTGTCCACTTTTCAAAAATATGTCTAAATGACATTTTGTTGTAGGGAGGTATTTATGCCCGCGTCATGAGTCGCGACTTTTATGAGGGTGTTTGTTTCTGTTTACATATGGGCTTATTAACTTATATGAGTTCGGCTTATATAACATAAGCCACAAAATTATGACTTATGTTATATAAGCCGAACACGGCTTATCTTATATAAACTTAAACAAACACCCCCTTAATCTCTCTTGTGATCTATTTGAACTAGACACATTTTCATTTTTTTTTTGAAAGGCGAACTACACATGTTTTGTTTGCACGAATTTGAAATACAGTCTTTGACAATATGTGGTTCTAGACAAAGGTTAATATTTCACATGGAAAATAGCGAGTGACACACGGTTTTTAATTGGCATGAATTACACACAATTTTTGTTGGAATTATATAACATGACAATCATATATAAAACACATATACATCAAAGAAAACATGCGGAAACGTATAGGAACGATTAATGAATAATTGATTAACGTAAATAAAAGTATGCGTACCTTTTTTATTCTAGCCGAAAAAAAATCAATTCCACAAAACTAGCAAGTGATGAACCCTAATTAGGGTTTATAGGATTATAAGAATTACCCCTTACCGATTTTGTAATTCAATCCAAGATACCAACAAAAGTATGTTAGTACCACGTTCTTGTACACACGTACTAAATCAAATTAAAGTAATGCTAGTTTTAATCACACAAAAAAATTTTGTTTTGGAAAACAAGTGGATCGACACCCTTGCAATGGTGGTCGATCGATTCAAGCAAAAAACACACACAAACAATTTAGGTTTTTAGCTTATGAGTACAAGAGATGCAAAAACAAGACCATAAGCCTTGTATATATACTCAACATAACTTGGTGAACAAGTTGAGTTTGGGTTGGGTTGGGAAAAGCCTTTGGCCGATCGGTTTGAGTGATCCCCAAGGGATTCCGGAACCTTCCCAATTTCTATTTGCAATCTAGTCATTCCAATTAACATTTAACGATCGTTAGTCCGTTACACTTAATTAACTTAACGCCCGTTATATTATTTCGTGTAATTAATAAATACATATAACATTTACATTTAATTATTAACTTTAATTCTCATATGTAAAGCGTGCAATTATGTGGTCTCGAGTTCAATCCTAACTCACGACTACTAATTTATATCCATAAAACTAACAGCTCCCACTTGGATATATCTTAATAGAGTGATCACATCGGTTAGCGTCTAGCAACACTTCGATGCCTCTAGTACAACTCTAGCAAGGCTCCTAGAAAACCTTTTAATGATTTCTCATTATTATTATCCTTTTCTTTCTAATACCATGTTAAATAAATATATGGAATCAAGTCATTCTTTATTCAACTATTCTGTTTCTCGTTTTAAGTGACTGACCAAGATTACCAAATCTTCTGAACATATTCAGGGGAGATTTTTGGTGCGGCCGCACAAACATCTTGTCAACCCTATAAGGGGCCCATCAGTATTAAACTCCAAATAAATTTGAAGGAAAAAATTCTATCTTGACTACGAGACTAACCCTTAAACTTTGTAACACTTCTGGAAACAACCCTCATGACTACTAGTTAAGTATAGCGTTAAGTTGCCCCACAGAAATGCACTACATTTATGACACTTATCTTGTATATCAAGTCTGAGGATAACTATTCACAATTTACTTATAACAATATCCACAAAGTAAATTATGTAGTTGAGATAAGTCCTATATTCAATTCATTGAATATCATCTGACATTGGTATGCATTCTCATCAATATACTTTCAAGTATATTCTACCACATCTATCAGATTTGTCTTAGTTTAATGATACTCCCATATCATTAAATATGTAAATATAGGACAACAATATTATAAATGAAAATAAACATAATCAAAATTTTATTTTATCAAAATAATAAATGTTTACAATATCCTTTATCTAAATACTAATCACAGTTTTGCATGGAACTATTAGTTAAACGAAGTCCAATGCCATTGGCAAATCCAATAAGCTTTTCTCTAGGTAAAGCCTTAGTGAAAGGATCAGCTAAATTGTCATCTGTGTGAACTTTCAATTCTAGATTTTGGTTCCAAAACGTCTATATTCTACTAACATAGTTCAAAATCATAAAAGTTCCATGACACCAGACTTCTCTCCTCCTTGGAGTACTCCTATCACTCACAACACTACTATGTCATAAAAGTTTCATTGTTCCAACAACAATATGGAAACGACTATGTCATGACTCATGAGATAAACATAGGTGAGACTTTGTTCAAAAATCAGTCGATGATATTTAAATACGTACATTTCCAAAAACATTAAGACTTCATATCAAGTTCCCAACACGAATGAAACTTATGTTTGCCATTAACAAGTAGTCAAACGTGCATGGAAGCTTCATACTGATTCTAACGCAAGTGTATTTTGCATACACATTGGTATATAATGTAGAATCATTTTTTTCTTTAAAGTATGTGGGTTAAAATGTTCCCTCACCACAAAAACAATACCTAATATGTGCTCATTAGGTCATCGTATATAAATCGTTTATCTTCTTAATCTACTCCAATGATTGATACTAAATTCAAGTATAATTATCAAGTGACAATGAAATTTGACACGAAGATCCCCTATGGACCTGGTCTAACCTTATTATTACCATGGACAAATTTTCAACCGGTGTGATTGCAATTTAATCTAAGCAAAGAATAAAAATAGATGGTAGCAAACGTTCCATGACTTGATCCATTTATGATTTGCGTAGTCCAACGTAGTTCCAAAAATATTATGACTTCATATCAAGTTTACGCTTATCTTCTTGCTCTATGTTTAACACTAACATAGAAAAGAAAATACACGAAAGCATCATACTCATCCTAAGACGTATGATTTGTATACACCTTGTTATGATCATTTATTCTCCTTAATCTATAGGGGATATAACATTGTCTTGGTTTGCATCAGAAACACAATACTACCAAATATGTGCTCATTAAGTCATTGTATATAAATCATTTATCTTTTGAAACTGCTCCCATAATACTAAGTGACAATGCAATCTGATACGAAAATCCACTATGGAATACTATATCACCCACACCACAAAATTCTTCCAAACAATATCAAACCGACATACTGTTTCATTTAAGTGTGAGACCAACGAAGAGAAACATAAGTGTGACACTGTTCCAAAGTTAACCGAAGCATTTACAATCTACACTTTGTGAAAAATGTTTTTAAAAAAATAACATGTCAAGCTAAATGATTATTTCACACAGAAATATCACATAATATGATAACATAATTTCATAAATTGTTAACAAAATGACCTCAAAGCATTATACTAACCCGACGCAAATAAGTTATTGACACTTCGTTAGTAACATCTCATATATGATAAGAACTCCACAAATTGTTATTGGACCAATGGAGTGCACCAATTTGCTTACATGAAAAAATTGAGTATTCTTTTTAGCCAATAAAAGTCAAAATTGAATCCTAATTTGGTACTCTTTAATTTTTTTCCAGTTTATAAAATCTACTAAAAAACACATGTGTTAATTTTGTTAAAAAAACAACTTAAAAAGGAAGGGATAATTAATAAAACCTTAGTTGTTAAAGTTTTAAATAAATTATGTGAATTTATGTATTTTAATATTTTATTATAACTTTATAAGTTTAATAAATACCCCTACACTTTATACACAACATACTTTATATTTTATAAAAGAATACAAAAATGTGTTGTTGTTTATAAACACTATTATTTGCATATATTAACCTAATGTATTTGCACGGAATTATTAATATGAAAAGAAAAAAATGAGTTATTGTGAAATAATTTTATGGGACTGGGTGCATTTATACAAAATTGAGTTGTTTTTTGTTTTTTTTTTTTTTTTTAAATTAACACTACGGAACAAAATTTTATCGGTGTCCCGTGACACCGCGGGACCCCCTAGTTCCATCACTAAGCAAGTTTGTGTTCACTATAAATGGTTTATCTTCTAAATCTACTTTGATAACTCCAAGTAAGGATGTATTTTTTAAGTGACGATGCAATTAGATGCATAAATCCTCCATAGAGTACTCTATCAACTACAACACAGATTCATTGTTCTGGATACGACTCTATTATGAGTGTAGGAGAACAAAAGAGAAACATAAGTATGATATTGTTCAAAAACCAGCCGATGTGATTGCAATTTAATCTTAGCAAAGAAAAAAAACATAAGTGTGGTCAAATGTTCCGTTACTTGGTCCGTGCATTATTTGTGAAGTTCACCATAGCACGTAGCAATAGTGACTCCAACATATAAATTCATTTCCAAAAATATAAAGACTTCATATCAAGTTTCCACTAATATATGCTGTTTACATTTGTCATTAAAGTAGAAACAGACATGCATGGAAGCTTCTTATATACTAATTGTGTGTTGTGCATACACTTTAATATATAATGTAGAATCATTTCTTCTTTTTAACCTATGTGGGATAGAAACTTCTGTGTGTTTTCACCACAAAAACAATACCAAACAACAATTTTTATATACTTTTTAGTATACCCATGTGAACAAAACATAATTTACCTTACATCAATCGAACGCAATGGGATAGAAATAGACAATCTCAAAATGGAATCAAGATTATGTTGACCAAATTTTAAGAAAAAAAATGGGATTATTGAAATTATTGATTTACAGAGAGTAGAAACAAACCAATAAATTTCGCATAAGAAAAATCAATCAATTTAGGATCACTGTGTTGTGTTTATCTGTATAGGTGGTGTTGATAACTATTGACTTTTATAAGCTTATTATGATATAAGCCCACAAACAATCTAAAACAAACACCCCTTAATTAAGTTTCTAATATTTCATTTTACAAATACGTTTACCGTGGATTAGTCTGTGTAGAGATGGTGCTCACTCTATTCGGATAACTTGAATGAAGAAAAATTTATTTGTTTACTCGTTTAATTAGTACAGCTCGTGTTATATCCGGGCCTATCAAAATGTGCTATTGAAATTAGGAGTATAAGTTGGTTTAGTTGTGCTTTAGGTTGGCCGCCAAGTGATTTTGATCGGTTTTGGTTGCGGACTTGTTGGGTAGGTCGTGATATGGGTGGTGGTGCAACTTCTTGTTTGTTTCTAGGGTCGCACTTTCAGCCAGTAAAAGGTTGAGGGTCATGAATTTTTTTAACTTGTGGTGGTCTAACAATTTTGGGTATGTTCCCCCAAATGCTTTTAGATCTTTTATGGTCGGTTTTCCTGTCTCCGCCGCCTTTCATACCAGGGATTGCCCTCATATGGTTAGCTTTTGTTTAGGTTTCGATGACAAAGTTATTTCTTTCATTGTTCGGATATTCATGGTTTCTTCTTAGGTCGTTATTGTATCACTTTTGTCATTGTAACTTCTAACATTATGTTGATTTTTGTTACTTATAAAAGTGTCTTTCAAAAGAGAAAATAGAAGGATAAGAGGATGCATTGTCATTTGTAATACATATATAGAACATTAATCACGACTTTTTAACCCATATCTATACTAGTCGTCTTTGATGTCCACTTCTCCAATCATTTCATGATGATTTTATATATGTAACTTTTTTTTGAATTAATCATTTCATGATGATTTTCTTTCAGCTGAATTGATTATAATAGCGATAATATAATTTAGTATAAAGATGCACGTAGTTGGCAATCAGGCCCACTACAAAAAAATTATCATTTGTATACACTTATTTTTTCGCATTTTAATTTAAAAGATGTGTAAAATTTTATTACATTGTTTACACTTATAAATGTGAAAAAAACTATTGCATTAATAAATCCTTTACACTTTCGTAATGTTGGATAAGAAGTTGTCATAATTCTATCACAATAACAATAAAATACCTAGCAATACCTAGCTCTGGTGTCATTTCGAGTATGCAAAGTCGCGCGCTTTACATGTCTGCTTAGGGATCAAGAAGATCAATAAAGCTAACTTATATAGTTGGCTAGATACGAGGGGATTAGTTTTGCGTGTGTTAAATAAGTAGCCATCTGAACCGGTCCTCGGTTGTGATTGCAGTTTAATCTTAGCAAAGAAAAAAGTTAGATGATAGCAAACGTTCGATTACTTGATCCATTCATTATTTTCGTATTCCAACGCAGTTCCAAAAATATTATGACTTCATATCAAGTTCACGGGTACATTCTCACCTTATGTTTAACACTAACATAGAAAAGAACATACACGAAAGCATCATACTCATCCTAATACATGTGATTTGTATACACTTTGATATATAATGTAGAGTCATTTATCCTCCTTAACCTTTGTGGGATATAAAGCTCTCTTGGTTTTCACTAACAAAAAATGATGAGGTACCGGTATATTGAGAGGCTATTTCATTTAAGTGGGAGACAAACGAAGAGAAACATAAATGAGACATTGTTCCAAAGTTAACCAAAGCATTTGCAATCTAGATAAGCTAACTGATTATTTCACACAGACATATTAACATAATATAATAACATAATTTCATAAATTGTTAATAATGTACTTAAGCGTTACCCGAACACAAATAAATTATTGACACTTCGTTTATGACATCTCATATATAATAAGTGAACTCCACAAATTATAAAAGAAACTTAAGAATTGCAATTGTATCAATGGAGTGCATCATTGTGTCTACGTAGTGAAATTGAGCATTCGTATTGGTAAAAGGTCAAAATTGAAGCTCACCTTGGTCAAACTCTTTAATTTTCGTCTAATTTATAAAACGTGCAAAAAAACACATGTGTCAATTTGTAAAACAAAACTTTAAGGGATAATTAATAAAACTTTAGTTGTCAAATTTTAAATAAATTATATAGACCTAAGTTCACTTTTCAATTTTCATGTCTTATTATAACTTTATGAATAAAATAAATACTTCCTATAATTTATATTTTATAAAAAATCTCAATAATATATTGTTGTTATATATAAATATTATTATCAATATATATTAAACTAATGTCTTTGCACTGAATTATAAATATAAAAAAACACGAGTTGCTATGACTTATAAACGAATACACGAGATTATATTTATACCTATACAAATGACTAATGTTATTTCTCTTAATGAGATTAAGTAAGCATATCAAAAAAAAAAAAAAAAAAAAAAAAAAAAAAAAAAAACTATCCGCATTCAATAACGATTTATTTATTTATTTTAAGAATATAAATAGACTATATGTTACTTATAATAACTACACATATTTTAACAAGGTCATTAATGTCTATAACATGAATTTGATTGTTAAATTTAAACAAGATTAACCTAAACACCATGCCTGTTAAACAATGTCAAATAATACGAGCAACAAAAATTTATAAATATTCATTATAATACTTATCGCATTTCTTTAAAAAAAAGTTGAGACTCCATATCAAGTTTTAACAACCGCTATTTTATTACTCCTTCCGTCTCAAAATTATAGTCCCCGTTTGACTTTTTCGGTCTTTCTTTTACAACTTTGACCTTAAGTATTTTTATTTGTATTATATAATACTTGATGCAAAATATATGAATGAACCGGGTTTTAAATGTATTTTCCTTTGGTATGATTTTCATCAACTATTTTATAACACGAACAAAAATATTTAAGGTCAAAGTTAAAAAAGAAAGACCAAAAAAGTTAAACAGGGACTATAATTTTGAGACGGATGTAGTATGTTTTAGTTAACACAAAGAAGGACGCCTGCTAAAGCTTCATACTAGTTCTACCACACATGTTTTGTATACACTTTGTATATAAAGTAGAATCATTTCATCTCTTAACCTATGTGGGATAGAAAATTCTTTTGGTTTTCACGGTTTCACCACAAAAATAATAAGGGACCTAAACTTACCATTTATACTTTAATTTATGTATAGTTTTAGGTGACCATGCAATCACATGTGAAGTCCCCTATGGCCAGTACTCCACAAATTCGTTGCGTTTAAATTTATATGAATAAAATCATTCTCTTTTTCATTTTCATGTTCACTTTTTAATCATTTCAAACAAAACTTAAAAAAGAAAAGCTAACGTAACATCATTTAAACTCACCATATGATGTTGAATAATCCGTTATTATATACTCATTAACGCTTACCGTTGTGTTTCTGTTATTTTTGTTACGGTGAACAGAATATACTTGTTGATGATTTCCGTTGTGTTATTCTGTTATTACTAGTAGTATTCCTAATGAAATATACTCTCGTTAACGGTTTCCGTTACAATATTTGGTGTTAATGGATTATATCATAGCTTGTTTTCATTGTTTACGTGCAGGTGTTTGTGTTTGTGTTTGTATATATGATGATTATGCGTCAAGTGTTTGTTTGGTCGGAGTAGATACAGATGTTGTGTCAGCTCTTTTATTAATCACTTCTTTTTTGGCCGTCAGTAGGCCCAATATAATTTTCTTAATTTGCCCTATAATCCAAAGATATTTTAATTTTTTAAATACTACTAGAGTACTAGATACAAATACGTTCGTGTAAGAAAAAAAACATATGTAACGCTTAGAAACTATTTACACAACCACACCATAATATAAAATGATGAATGGAAAATTTAGACGCATTTCTCGAAAAAAAAAATGAAAAAAAAAAGTTAAGACTATATAGCAATCTTTCACAAGTGGAGATCTTGTATTTGACATTTACACAAGCAGCACCACCTACAAAAGAATTATACTCATTCTAAAATGTCAGATATTTATACACTTTGTTATATAAAGTAGAATCATTTCTCCTCTTTAATCTATGTGGGATAGAAAATTATTTATGTTTTCACCACAAAAACAATCTAGACTTGCTCTTTTTACTAAAATTCCATTATAATTTTTTAAGTAACGATGCAATCATATACTAAAATGCCTTATAGAGTATCTATAACCCACGCCACAAGTTCATTGTCATTTAAGTGGAAAATCTTCATCTATCCTATCTTAAACATGAAAAAACTTGTCAAAGTATCGGACCGAATGGGTTGCAAAGGTATCATACTCGGCACGAAATGCAGAACCACCATTCGCCTAATTAGATCGATAACGGCAACCGTCACAACAGCCTTCAAATCAAACATCATCACCCAAAATTCCTAGTCAGCCCACCAGCGGACTCATTTCACCTCTAGGTCAAATCCATCATCCAACTCTATGTTCGACTAACATTGTTAAAAATCTTAAAAGTCACATGACACTACACTACATGGCAATACTATACTCTTCTCCTCTATCACTCACAACACATATGCATCATTCCAAACAATATGGAAATGACTATTTCATGAGAGTAGGAGATCACAAGATAAACATAGGTGATATTTTGTTCCAAAAATATTAAGACTTCATATCAAGTTTCCCCATGCACGGTACAATCTTACGCATCTCACACAAAACACACACAAGAGCAAATAGCTCATCTGCTTTTCTCATTATCTCTCTCTAAAGACTAAGACCACACAAAAAACCACCTACGACAGAGTATCGACCTCCATCACCAAGACCACCTGCGACGAGACCCCCATGTTCTCTGTTGATCTTAGTTTGTATGGTTGTGTTTTGATTTGCTTAAGGATTTTTTTTTTTCTTTTTTAGTTTTTTATTATTATGGCATTATATTGATGATACTTATTTTGTTAATTAGCTTGGAAAAAATTGAAGGATGATGAAGTGTATAGATATCCTACACTTTGCAGCCATGTTATATCTTAAGCCACTTCTTCAAAACAAGGATCTCTTTGTACGCTTTCAATGCTTGCTAGAAACTTTTTTTTTCTTTATAAAATAATACTTTTGGGGGTGTTTGGTACGACTGAATCGTAAAGAATGAAATCGTAAAAGAGAATAGAATGACACGAGAAAGGAATAGCCCGAGAAAAGGTGATTGGATTCTAACGTTTGGTGCTAAGAGAGAATCAAAGAGAGAAATATGTTATGTCTTTGATTCTCTTGTTTGACAAGATCGTAGAATGAACCAATGACAGAATTAAAATTTGATAAGATCATATATACGCTTCTCAATCACCAAATTTTTTTCTTTTGAAAATTATTATTTTTCAAATTTCTTATCGGATTTATGTGTGACACGTTTCCTACATGAAATGTAAATCTAACTTGCTAAATAATTTTTATTCCTTATGAGTTTGTATTTTATTTATATTTATATACGTTTCCTACATGAAATGCAATTTAATTTGTGACATTATGTCGAGCAAAAGGAATAATTATTGAACTGCTGGGTCTTTAGATTCAATGCTCAATTATAAGTTCAATCATTTTAATTAAACATAAACTGTTGTTCTCTAGAGACATTTAGTCGAACAGTGTATATACATAAAATTGTAACAAAGAAAATGCATTGATGAAACTATGATATCCTTGACAAGACATAAAGATTTACTGAAGAATATGAATTGAATCTACGATATAAAAAGAATCTTGATAAAGAATTGAAGATATAAGAACATAACTAGATATGCCCAAAAAGACGTAAGAACATAACTGGATATAAGAACAAAGAGATTGTTTTAGATGGTTTTTTAAACAAAATTTTTTTTTCAATTGATATTCTATTATTACTTGTAATAACGGATTACAATAAGATGACAATAAAGACGCAAGCGGGCAACAAAATTTGTGCATAACCCCTTTGAATAGCAAAACCAATTCTACTAAAAATGAAATTTTGTGACTTAGGGGTGCAAAATTACTTTGCACAACCCGTTGAACCCTAGTCAAAAACTCCACATTGCGAAGCTAGGAACCCAAATGTATCAAAAGCAAAAGGGGTAAATACGTGTTGATTCTCTAAACAAGCTTTCTCGTGTTTAGCAACTTTGCTCGATTCCGCTTTCAACGCCGCTTGTCCCACAACAAACCCATTGTCCCTTAGCCCAACCAGAGGGGACACTCTGGTAAGATCCACACAAGCATGTTTCCCCCCGGCCCATCCAAACACAAGTATATCACCGGGTAAAGTAGACCTCCCTTCAAGCGGATCTATCAGAAAGTTCACGGGGGCCTCTTTTTTAGAAGAAATTCCTGCTCGTTTAAGAACATCATACTGAACATCCCTAACCAAATCATGCACGTATTTGAAACCGGTAACTCCTTGCAATGGACCGCATGCTCGCCAAAGGAATCTAAACAAACCTTCGGCGAGACTAGGCAAGGCTCATCAGCCAGAAACAGATGGATCATTAGCCGGTATTTAAGGATAGTCCCAGTGTACTCCAGGGCGACATATGTTGGCCTAGCGCCTCAATGGGGATAACCGTCAAGAAATCTTGAGCATGTGGAGCTCGGAGACATTCAAACACCGCTTTTGCAGGAGATAAATCGAACTTCTCTCCCAAACTCCGGACGATTCCACTAAATAGGGCACACGCCAAAACATTTTGGGCTTTAGGTGGGCGTGTCCTTGTTAGAGAAACCGCTAAGATCGAAATCGGGAAGGGACATGCATAAGCGATCCATTGCATACCCATAATCGAGTCAACCCCATCAATACCACATCCCGAAGAATGTGATCCTGAACTCCAAGATTAGCCCTCGAGGCCACAAAAGCATAAGTAGATACATCCTCAGCCGAACATAAACCCAACCCACCAAACCGAGTCAGAAGGGATGCGAGCCTCCATTGAAAATCTCCAAAAGGGCCCCCAAAACCACAATGGCCTCTATTGCCTTCCGAAGGCCATTGTCAAAAACGTAAACACTTCCCTATATACATCGGTTGGCACGTTCGAGACCGAACATCGGCTTAGCGGCGCCCATACATGAAGCGGCAAAAGGAGCTCAGATTGAGGGTCGCGCTGACTTGTGAGACAACTCATTAGTTCCACAGCACGAGATGCCCTTTTCACAGCCAAACTGCTAATAAACCATGCATCCCGGCTAACGGCCTCCAAGGAGTTTTACACCCAATGTCGGCCTCCTAATCCCGTGGGGAAACAAACCATCCTGTACCTTCACCCCATTGCATGAGGGCCAAAAAACTTCTGTTTTCTTAATGTTATGCACATGGCTGAACGGGCAACAGGCAAAATGGGCTTGAGCCCGAACAGGAACGGGCCAAACGGGCTCGAGCCCGAACAGGCGCGGATCAAACGGGCTCGAGCCCGAATGAGCACTCCTTTAATATCACACGTAACATCTTTGTAGTCTTTGGGAATCAACCGAGAGAATGGGTTAACCTTATGTGTCTCAATTCTCACCATTCTTTACAATTTTTAAAGAATGAAAAAGCTAGATAGAGAATCAAATATCCATTTCCCGCTTCCATTCTCAAATGCATACAAACAACAAAATTCCCTTACGTTTCCTTTTTGTCTTTTCCATTCACTTCTACCAAACATTCCTTTAGAGTTAGTAATCTAGAATCTATAATCTATAATACATTATAATGTATTTATGACTTCCTATAAAAAGAAGTCTTAAAAATACAAGCTTACACATGTTACTATATAGTCAATTAGTTAACTGATCAATAAATACAATTAATACAGTTATTAAAACACCCCTAACATAAAAAATACAAATTATCAAGCATATTGTACAACCAAATTAAACACAATTCCTACATTAAATGTCACTAATACAAATAATATTCAAGCCCGAACGGGCAACAAGCCAAATGGGCTTGAGCCCGAACGGGCGCATGCTAAAGGGGCTCGAGCCCGAACGGGCACGGGCTAAACGAAATTCTTGAAATCCGTAAATCTATTATAAAAAAGAACATAATAAACTAAAATACATTATTCACTTGAATTAGTAATCTAGAATCTATAATCTATAATACATTATAATGTATTTATGACTTCCTATAAAAAGAAGTCTTAAAAATACAAGCTTACACATGTTACTATAATTAGTAATTCATATAATTTATTTCAGGTTACCCGCCGCCGCAACGTGCGGGTACCCTGCTAGTATTTCTAAAGAACAAAATTTATAAGGATAAATCATTTCTTTTAAAATAATTCTATTGATTGAGAATTTTGAGTATGGAGGATGACCAACCGCACAAAGCCCATTATTATTAATGGGCCTCTAAATACTATCCAAAACCTATTAATCTCATTCTCAATATCTATAGGCTCTAGCAAAGAGTTTAAATGTAGGGGTGTTCACGGATCGGGTAATATCCACAGTAACCGTAAACCGAAACCGAACCGAACCAAAAATAACTGAACCGAATTCGTAACCGAACCGAATTGGTCAAAACCGAACCGAACCGAACTAAATGTTTGGTTATCGGTTTGGATATGGTTTTGGCAATAAAAACTGAAAACCGAACCGAAAACCGAATTCATATAAAATATATTTTTTTCTATGTATATATATGAAAAAAAATCACTAAAACTCTTTTTTAATATAAATATAACATGATTTAAGCTTGAAAAAAATATTTTGTGCTAAAAATATATATAATTAAATAAAATAATAATTAAAATTATGTAATTCGGGTTATTCGTTTGGTTTTAGGTTATAGGGGTTCGGTTTTCGGTTATTCGGTTCGGTTTTCGGTTCGGTTGAATCAAATTTAAATTCGGTTCGGTTCGGTTTTCGGTTATACCCAGAAAAAAATTTTAACCGAACTAACCGAACCGCATAAACCGAATAACCCGATAACCGAACCGATGAACACCCCTATTTAAATGGCTGCTAAAAAAACATGACTCATTTGTCCTAACAAAGCAATTATGTATTTTTAAATGGGTTGGGCCTTAAATATTGGTCGGTGGGTAAAGTCATATATAAACTGGGCATACTTATGTTAATGTTAATTATTCTCCTTCTTCTCCGAACTGAGTCACTGACAACGACCTATAAACATTTCCGGCGGCTATCCTTGTGTTTCTTGAATTTTAACTTTATCTATTTAATCATTTGCAGAAATCAACCATGGTAAGTTGGATTAGGGTATGCAACTCATTTTCTCTGGGTATGCACTCTTTGTAAATCGATTAACAAAATTTCAAAACTCAATTTTTTTACACTACGACGGGGAATTACAGGGAATCCACGTGTATACAGGGCCGGTCCTGAGTTATATGATGCCCTGGGCGAAACGATCAGAAAATGCCCCTCCTGAAATTCGTAAACTAAAAAATACATTATTTATTTTCATAATTCACAGAGCCGTATACGAGAGTGTGCGAGGTGTGCTGTCGCACTGGGCCTCCAGATTATAGGAGCCTCGAAGTTTTTACTACGTATATGATAGGAATAGATATTATATAAAAATGACTACAAGTATATGATTTGAGAAGTTACATTAAAAAATGCTAGCCAAATTACTTTGAAAATGATTATTTCTCATTTGATCTCTTTAAAAAAATATTTACTTTTATTTTAAGCCCCGTTTCTCTTATTAAACCGAATTTTGCACAAGGCCTCTGTAGAATCAGACACGGCTAAGTCACACCTTAAAACAAGAGTTACTTTAAAACTTTGTCTATGTGGTTTACACACGTAAACACATATTTCGTTCTTTTGACAAGATAAGTACATACACCTACAGTCCTTATGATTGACATATCTCGCATCTTTAGTTATTTTGACAAAAAAAATACAATAAGTCATGCCACAAAAAGACGAAAGATGCAAGATTTGTCAACTATAATGACTACGTTCATACTTATTTTATAAGAAATACGAAATGCATGATTGTGTGAAACCAGTAAGAACAAAATTTGAAATTTATTGTTAAAATAATAAGGCAATTATGTTGAACAACATGTTTGTTAATTTGTAAAAATGGACAACATTTCAAGCCAACCTTCCAATTTGTTCAACCAGTTGAAACGAATTCGAAAACCACGTTATAGTTTTTATTTCTCATTTCAAAAACCGTATAAAAGGTAATCATCATCAGATATGTGAAATATATTGTCAATAAAAATTAACTACATATGTTTAAATTATTTGTTCCATTCAAACTTTACAAAAACACATTATTTGTTCCATTCAAAATTTACAAAAACACTTTTAACTATATTTTATCATGTCAGATAAAACGATATAATACAATTTGAAATAAGACTACCTAATCCTCCTAATATTCTTTGATAAATTGGTGCAAGAATTTTAAATAAGAAATAAAGAAATATTTGGGTTTGGCTTTTAATAAATTCCCACGTGACAACTCGAAGGATGTGCAAATGCAAAAGTTTCTCTCTCCACCTTATTTACACCAATCAAAATCTATCATTACTGCGTCTTCCTTGTTTAACGACAATCTCACCGGAAATTTTTTTACAGTAACATATAAACTTCACACCGGAAATTTGATGCCCTCGAATTGTTTGATGCCCTGGGCGGTCGCCCAGCCCCAGGGCCGGCCCTGCGTGTATACCCTGTGTTAATTGTAGATCCGCCCCTGATCATATCTTCTCTTTAACCTATGTGAGATAGAAAGTTCTATTGGTTTTCATCACAAAAACAATACTAGTAAGTGACAAACAATATCGAAACAACTATTTCATTTAAGTGAGAAATCTTTATCTATCCTATTTTTAAACATGGAAAAACTTCTCAAACTATTGGACCGGATGGGCTGCAAAGATATAATACTCGACACGAAATGCAGAACCACCATTCACCTAATTAGATCGATTACGGAAACGACACATCAACCTTCATATCAAACATCATCACATTAATTATTATCATCACATTAATTATTTGCATAGTCCACCGTAACACTTAGCAACCATTTAGCAAGTATTTCAAACAATCATATTACCAAATATTAATCGGTGAATGCAACGTTTAAACACATTTCCAAAAATATTATAATTTTGTATCAATTTTCCATACCTACACCTTTCGTATGTTTGACATTAACATAAGAAGGAGCATAGACGGAAGCTTCATACTAATTCTAACACGTAACACTTAGCAACCATTTAGCAAGTATTTCAAACAATCATATTACCAAATATTAATCGGTGAATGCAACGTTTAAACACATTTCCAAAATGTAGGATAATGTAGGATCGTTTCTTCTCTTTAACCTATGTGGGATAAAGAGATATCTTGGTTTTCACCACAAAAACCACAAGGTACCTAGCTTCTTAATCAACTCCTAATATAATTATAAAGTGACGGTACAATTAGATAAAAAAATCCTCTACTTTGTCACCCACAATACAAATTCATTGTTCCAAACAATGTCAGAACGACTATATCATTTACCGAAGAGAAACATAAGCTTCAAAGTTTACCTAATTGTTTATAATATATAGATAAGCATTTGGAAATGTTTAGGAGGTGTTTGTTTCAGCTCATTTGGGGGCTTACGAGAGCTTATGTGATTTTGATTTATTTTACAAAAGCTTAGATTTCCTAGTTTATTTTGATACCTATGGGCTTATATAAGGTTATGACATCATCCTAATAAGTAAAAGAAGGTGAAATAATGTGTAATCTTTTGTGTTTCTAATATTTGATTTCACACATATGTTTTGATTGTTAAGAGTCGGGGTCTTAAAATGGCTACGGGAAAACCGTTGATTAGTCTGTGTAGAGATGGTACTCGCTCTTTTCGGATAGCTTGAACAAGGAAAACCCTCATCGTCATTTCCATCACCTAAACGTACAATAAAGTAGCTAGTAATACCCTTGACCCATGCATTTGTCCTGTTATAACCAATACCGAGTTCAGGGGACAAAACCAAAACTAGGATTTTAAGGGACCGAGTGAACAATATATTTAAAACATAATAGAAGCCACATTTTTTTTAGACCGGTTACATTGAGACAAAATCGAGGTTTTTTTTTCGAAAAATTAATAATGCGGAGCAAAATTTCATCGATGTTCCGTGACACCGCGGGACCCCTTAGATTCCGTCACTGACGGAGTTTGTGCTCACTATAAATCGTTTATCATCTAAATGTACTTTGATAACTAATACCAAGTTACCACGCAGTTTTTAAGTGGCGATGCAATTAGATACATAAATTCTCTATAGAATACACTATCACCCACAACACATATTCATTGTTCTGGATACTTTCAAGAGAGTCGGAAAATGAAAGAGAAACATAAGTAAGATATTGTTCGAGAATGAGCCTACGATTGTAATTTAATTCTAGCAAAGAAAAGAAAAACATGGATGAGGTTAGATGTTCCATTACTTGATACGTACATTCATTATTTGGAAAGTCCATCCTAACCCGTAGCAACATTTAAATGCATTTCCAAAAATATTAAGACTTCATATCAAGTTTCCCGACTCAAATGCTTTCTTCATTTGCCATTAAGGATGATAACACAAGTAGAAGGAAGCTTCATACTGATTCTAACACGAGTGTTGTGCAATACACTTTGGTATATAATGTAGAATCATTTCTTCTCTTTAGATCTACTCCATATTTGATACTAAGTTCCGTTCTCATTATAAACATGTAATTAAACCAAACAACAATTTTTATATACTTTTTAGTATATAACCATGCGAAGAAAAAACACGATTTACCTTAAATCAATCAAACACAAAGGGATAAAAACAGAGAATCTCAAAATAGAATCAAGATTATGTTGACCAGATTTTAAGAAAGAAAAAAACATAAGATCATTAAGATTTATAGAGAGAAGAAACAAACCCGGAAATTTTGCATAAGAGAAATATTTGAATTTGGGATCAGTGTATTGTGTTTCGGGAAATGTTTAGGGGGTGTTTGATTAAGTTTATTTGTGGGCTAACGAGCTTATGTTATTTCGCCTTATTTGATTAAGTTTATTTGTGGGCTGACGAGCTTATGTTTTTTGCATAAGAGAAATATTTGAATTTGGGATCAGTGTAAAACAAACAGGTAGCTATCAATCGCAAGCTGATAGCTATTAGCCGATTACTTTAGCTATTTTTGGATTATATAAAATGTTTGGTAAACTGTAGTTGTCATTATTAAATGTAAAATTACATAAAAATAGGTGTATAATTAAAACGATTCATAGATATTTTTTTAACATATCTATTAAAACCTTATAGAACCCACGGTGGATTGCGATCCCTGATGTTTCCGCAAGAAATTTTATATTCAATCCTCACTAATTTCACACATATGTTGGGTGGTAAGGAAGGGAGTTACAATTGATCACGGGATACCCGGTTAACCTAAGTACAAATGAATTAAAAACCCGCTCTCACCAGATAAATATGTGACATTATACACAAATACGAAGTAATACGTCTTTGAGAACATGCACCTAAGATTTAACATACATACCAATACAACCATTAACTACAAATAAACCCTTCTCTCAATGCATAGTCATACTAGTAATAAATATCAAGAGTTTTGAATATACAAGACAAGTTAATTTCACATTTGCAATCACGTCAACATAGAGGGCATTTATGTACTTTACATTCCAAAAAGCTCCATATAATTTAGAGTAAATTACACCATTCGTCCTTGTGGTATACGTTGACCATCAAGGATCGTTCTTTGAACAAAAAAATTGCACCGTTAGTCCTTAACTGCGAAACGTTACTCAGCGTTGGTCCCTCACCCTAACTGGCGTGAGTAACGAGCGTTAAATCTACACAAGCAAGGGTATTTTGGTCTTTTTATTACTTCTCTCTCTACTTCATCTTCTCCACTTATTCATCAACACAAACTCCACATTCTCCAGAAATCATAAGCTTAAAAAGCTTTTTTAAAATAATAATAATAATTAAATTAAATCAAGAACTTTAATCTTTAACCAACTTAATTCATATAACTTCACCGAAAGAATCAACTACTAACAAAATCAGCCTCGATGAGTTTTTGGTTTCTTTTATAAACTCAAAACCACAAATCTGTGGCTTTCTCTATAACGATTTTCACTCAAAAAACTTTATACCTCTAATATCCAAACACACATATATATATATACACAATCATATAAACACAAGAGCATATTTCCATCCAAAAAAGCCAACATTTTTAATCCTAAAAACATAGTAATATGTAAAGGCCTAAAGTATAACTAGAAACAAATTTCAAGTTATTTACCAGTGTACTAAAGATCACAAAACAGATAATCAAAAGGAACAACTTTTCAGCTTTCATCTCTATTATATAAAGTCTCCACCATTTCATATGCATAGATCATCAGTATCTACTTCATCTTCTACATAACATTCACACATCATTAATTTCAGGCCCTTCATTTTCATGAAACTCTTATAACCCATTTCCACATCTTCATTTTCATTATCATCAAATCCTTTGATCCTAAACCTTTAAAAGTAAAACAACAAAACCACCGCCACCGCCGTCGACGCGCATCACCACCACCGCTGAGCCGCACCGTTACCGTCGACCCGCACCACAAAATGGATCAAGATTTATGATAGTGCCGTGGGTCCTTGAATAGATCCAAAAACCCATTTTATTCATTACTTGATTACATTTATTTTTGTAGTTTTGTTTAGATCGTAGTAGTTAATGTATGTGAAAGAATAATAAGTGGCATCATTGGGTTTTTATATCAGATTGGGAATGTGAACTTGTGCTTACATGTAAATTATTTTGGGTATTATTTTATATGAGTTTACAATTAAATATGTAAAAGTTAATTGCGGGTTTAATGTTTTGGTGATGCATTTGGGGTGGTGCCGAGTGAAGATGATGAAAAAAGAAAGTATTGTATTTGGATCGGTGGTTGATTGGTGATTATGAAGAAGATGAAAGAAGGAAAAAGAAAGTATATGAGTTGGTGGTGGGTGATGATGATGGATAAAGATAAGCATAAATGAAAAAGATGAAGTCAAAAGAATGGAGCAAAAAGACCAAAATACCCTCACGTGGGTATCACGTGTTAGTAAATAACGAGAGTTAGTGTGACCCGTTAAAGTGAAGGACCAACGCTGAGTAACGTTTCACAGTTAAGGACTAACGGTGCAATTTTTTTAGTCAAAGGACGATCATTGATGGTCAACGTATACCACAAGGACGAATGGTGTTGTTTACTCTTTTATTTAAAACGTTGCTTCGTGTAGCTTTTAGATTTGAGAGTTTTTCTTTGTAAAATAAAAGCTACAATCTTGATTATCCAGACAAGGCTATTTGATTGCAAGAGTTTTTTTTATTTAAAACAAGAGTAAACTACACCGTTCGTCCTTGTGGTATACGTTGACCATCAAGTTTCGTCCTTTGACCAAAACAATTGCACCGTTGGTCCTTAACTGCGAAACGTTACTCACCGTTGGTCCCTGGCACTAACGGACCCATTTAACTCTCGTTAAGCATGCTCGCGTGATATACACGTGAGGGTATTTTTGTCCTTTCACACTTCATCACCATCACCAAATAAAAACCCCAGATCATCAATTCATCACCATCACCAAATAAAAACCACCACCACAAATCATTTTCTTCCCTCTTCTTCAATCACTCCTCCTACACCTTCCCACCTACCTCTACTTCTTTACCTTAATCTTCACCCACCAGGCCACCACTACCACAACAAATCCGGCCACCACAACCATTTGGATCCTCCGACACACCAGTCGGATCCACCCTCGCTGCCACAAACACCAACCAGCCGTCTCTGTTGCAGCCAGAACCACCACCAAAAAACGCAGCCACTTCTACCCCACTTAGATCTGCCGCCGCCGCCACTCAAATCCATCAAATCAAACATAACACAAAAAGGCATCTAGAACCTCTTAAGAAACCCCAAGAGGGTGCGCTTGGTTTGTTTATTTAACCCACAACAACCACCTATTAAAGGGTGTGTCTGGTTTGTTTGTTTGGCTCGGGTTGGATCACCACAGCCACACCCAATTGGGTGTTTGGCGTACTCTCGTTAGCCCACCAAGTCACCAACGTGACCAAATTTTGGGTCCGCTTGGTGGTGTTGTCCGCTGCCCACAGCAGCCCCAACAGGGGTGTGGTTGGTTTGATTCTCAGCTCAAAAAGGCAACCACAAGGGTGGTTTTGGTTTGGTATAATCACACCCGAGAGGGTGATGGACTTCTGCTTTCGACCCAACCACAAAAACCAAGAGGATGCTTGCTCTTGCTCTTGCTCTCAATTCGACAAGCAGAACCCACAAGGGGTGTTTGTTTGCTTCGATGTAACAAAAAAACCCGCAAGGGGCTTGTTGGTCTCGGTACAACAATAGAAAACTTCTAGAGTTATAGGGGTGTTTGTTTACGGTGTATATTTTTGGCTTAGGTATTTTGAATTGTTTTTTTAGTTTATTTCAAATACTTAACTTATTTAGATTTAAGAATGAGCTTTTTGAATGTTTTGTTTTCGGTTTAACTGCTAGGCACCAAACGGGTATTTGATTTTGTGGGTTTTAAGAAATAAATGATGATGGTAGGTGGTGATAAAAATGAATAGAGGAGATAGTGGTGGGTGGTGATAGTTGGATATGAAGATTGATAAAGGAAGAAGGTGAAGTTAAAAAATGAATGGAAAAAGAGTAAAATACCCTTACGCAAACTGACTTAACGAGCGTTATTTACCGTCGTTAGTGCGAGGGACCAACGCTGAGTAACGTTTCGCAGTTAAGGACCAACGGTGCAATTTTTTTTGTCAAAGGACGAAACTTGATGGTTAACGTATACCACAAGGACGAACGGTGTAGTTTACTCTTAAAACAAAATACTTATAGCTCCGAAAAAGCTTCAAAAAACTTCTTGGCAAACAGACCCTACAAAAGCATAAGTATTTTGTCTTGCGATAACTATTGACCTTTTATAAGCTTATTATAGTATAAGCCCATAAGGGTGAAAATAAGCCTGAATTTTTGAGCTTATATAAAATAGTGTGAAATCATAAAGCTCGTAAGCCCACAAATAATCTGAAATCAACACCCCCTTAATTATGTGTCTAATATTACATTTAACAAATATGTTTTACCAACGATTAGTGTGTGCAAAGATGGTACTTGGTCTTTTCGGATAGCTTGAACAAAGAAAAACTCATTTGTTTACTCGTTTAGTTAGTACAACTCATGTTATATTCTGGCCTATCAAAATGTGCTATTGAAATTAGGAGGATAAGTTGGTCCAGTCATGGCTCATGTTGGTTCAGTTGTGCTTTAGGTTGGCCGCCAAGTTATTTTGATCGATTTGGGTTATAGACTTGTTGGGTAGGTCGTGATATGGGTAGCGGTGCAACTCGTTGTTTGTATCTAGGGTCGCACTTTCAGCGAGTAAAGAAGGTTGAGGGTCATGCATTTTTTTTAACTTTCGGTGGTCTAACATCTTGGGTATTTATCAAATGCTCTTAGATCTTGTTATGCCACCTTCTAGTGGAATTAGCTTATTCGATATTTCCGTAGGTTTCGTCTTCCACATAAAATGATGAATGCAAAATTTAATTAACGCATTTTCCCAAAAACGGTTATGACTTCATATCAAATTCTCGAAGACAGTAATCTCTTGTGTTCAACATTAACACAAGCAATACTGACTACGAAAACATCATACTTATTCTAACATGTACACTGTGTATACACTTTGGTATATAAGGTAGAATCATTTTTCCTCTTTAACATATGTGGGACATAATTTCATCTATCCTATCTTAAACATGGAAAACCTTGTCAAATTCATATTCTTTAATTTATAACCCACACCACTAATTCATTGTGATAAACACTATCGAAACAACTATTTCATTTAAGTGGGAAATCTTCATCTATCCTATCTTAAACATGGAAAAACTTGTCAAAGTATTGGACCAGATGGGCTGCAAAGATATAATACTCGATACAAAATGCAGGCTCACCATTCGCCTAATTAGTAACTTTTAGATAGTAAGTAGCTTGTATTATTGTCTCTCCTATTGTGTGAAAATCACCTTCCAATGAGACTTGATAACAATAGCCATATATTAGTACATTTCAAAACTCTTTCTTATTTTGTTGTATTAGCCCTGTCATTACCCAAAGTAGTTGCAACAAGAATAGTAGGTGACGATGATGTATTATGAAAAGATGAAGAAATATTTGTGTGATTAACCATGTCACTTTCTTCAAGAAGAACCATGGAACATACTTGATATGAGGTATATTTTGTGTGATCTCGGGAAATTTTGTACGAATTCAAAATTTAAGGAAATGCATTTCCAAAAATCTTAAGACTTCATATCAAGTTCCCGCATGGATTTGCAACACACATTTGCCGTTAACGTAGATGCACATCTACATGGAAGCTTTATACTTGTTCCAAGATGGGTGTTGTGCATACAAATTGGTATATAATGTAGAATCATTTCTCTCTTTAACCTATGTTGGATAAAATGTTTGTCTTGGTTTTCATCACAAAACAATACTACCCAATATTTGCACATTAGGTTATTATATATAAATCGTTTATCTTTTGAATCTACTCCGATAATTGATACTAAGTTACTGTTTAATTCTGAAGTGACAATGCAATCAGATACGGAAATCCACTATGGAATACTATATATATCACCCACACCACAAATTCATTCTTTCAAACAATATTAAAACGACTCTTTCATTTAACCAAAAGTGGAACATACGTGTGACATTGTTCCAAATTAACCAAAGCATTTACAATCTACACTTTGCAAAAAATGTTTTGAAAAAAATAACATGTTAAGCTAATTGATTATTTCTTGACATGCATATTAACATAATATAATAATATAATTTCATAAATTGTTAATAACATACCTTAAAGCGTTATACTAACCCGAACACAAAGAATTTATTGACACTCCGTTTGTAACATCTCTTTAATTTTCTTTAATTTATAAAATGAGGTGAAAAAACGCATGTACCAATTTGTAAAACAAAACTTAAAAAATACAAGGATAATTAATAAAACTTTACTTGTTAAATTTTAAATTAATTATATGACCTGAGTTCACTTATTATTTTTCCATGTTTTATATAACTTTATGAATTTAATAAATAAGCCCTATACCTTATATTTTGAGTAAATTACATCGTTCGTTCATTTGGTTTGACCATAATAATATCGCAATTCGCAAGTCCCTTGACTATCATTTTTGCATGGTTGATTTTTATAATGAAGTTTTGTAACATCATTCATCCTTGTCTACACCATTCGTTCATGTGGGTTGGCCTTAATAACATCGCAAGTCCATCGACTATTGGTGATAATGATGAATGATATTACAAAACTTCTTTATAAGAACCGACTACGCAAAAATAAAAGTTGAAGGACTTGCAATGTTATTGTGGCCAAACCACAGGGATAAACGGTGTAATTTACTCTTATATTTTATAATAAAATACCATAATACATTTTTCTCACTTATCAACTTCTCTGTTTTTTCGTAAATTTATGAATTTAATAAATACCCCCAATACTTTATATTTTATAGAGTTAACCACATTTTTTGTCCTTGTGGTTGTACCTGGATTCCACTTTTGGTCCATTTGTTCAAAAAGTTGCGATTTTAGTCCAAAATGCATAGTTTGGTTCCACTTTTGGTCCATTTTTCTAACGAAGTTAGTTCAGTTGGTTAAGTCGTTTTGCAACGTTAGTCCTTTATCGGTGCGTTTTGCAACGTTAGTCCTTTATACCAAAGATCTTTTGCAACATTTGCAACGTTAGTCCTTTCGGTTAGTTAGTCCTTTAAAAAAATTCTAAAAAATTCAGAAAAAAATTTAGAAAAAAAATTATAATTTTTTTCTAAAATAAAATCGAAAAAATTTCGAAATATATTCTAAAAAGAAAACTTTTTTTTTCCGAAAAAATTCTAAAAAGAAATTTTTTTTCAAAAATAACTTTTTTTTCGAAAAATTTTTTTTTAGAAAAAAATTTCGAAATATATTCTAAAAAAACTTTTTTCCGAAAAAATTCTAAAAATATATTCTAAAAAAACTTTTTTTTCGAAAAAATTTCAAAATATATTCTAATTTTTTTTTTAAAATGTATATACATTGAAAAAACGTTTTTTTTTAAATGTATATACATTGAAAAAACGTTTTTTTAAATGTATATACATTTTTTCTAGAATATATTTCGAAATTTTTTTCAAAGTATATACATTTTTAAAAAAACGTTTTTTCAATGTATATACATTTTAAAAAAAAGTTTTTTTTTAAATATATTTCGAAATTTTTTTCAGAAAAAAAAAAGTTTTTTTTTTTAGAATAAATTTTTGGAATTTTTTTCGGAAAAAAAAAGTTTTTTTTTAGAATATATTTCGAAATTTTTTTCGGAAAAAAAAAGTTTCTTTTTAGAATTTTTTTCGGAAAAAAAAAAAGTTTTCTTTTTAGAATGTATTTCGAAATTTTTTTCAATGTATATAAATTTTTAAAAAAACGTTTTTTCAATGTATATACATTTAAAAAAAAATTAAAATATATTTTGAAATTTTTTTCGGAAAAAAAAAAAAGTTTTTATTTAGAATATATTTTTAGAATTTTTAGGAAAAAAAGTTTTTTAAGAATATATTTCGAATTTTTTTCGAAAAAATTTTTCGGAAAAAAAAATTATTTTTGAAAAAAAGTTTCTTTTTAGAATTTTTTTCGGAAAAAAAAAAGTTTTTTTTTTTAGAATATATTTCGAATTTTATTTTAGAAAAAAAAATTATAATTTTTTTTTTCTAAATTCTTTTTTATGAATTTTTTTTTTTTAGAATTTTTTAAAGGACTAACTAACCGAAAGGACTAACGTTGCAAATGTTGCAAAAGATCTTTGGTATAAAGGACTAACGTTGCAAACGAACGTTATAAAGGACTAACGTTGCAAACGACTTAACTAACTGAACTAACTTCGTTAGAAAAATGGACCAAAAGTGGAACCAAACTATGCATTTTGGACTAAAATCGCAACTTTTTGAACAAATGGACCAAAAATGAAATCCAGGTACAACCACAAGGACCAAAAATGTAGTTAACTCTATTTTATAATAAGATATAATAATATATTGTTATTATTTATAAATATTATTATCAATATATATTAAATAATGTATTTGCACTAAATTATATATATATAAAAGAAAACAGGAATTATTGAGACATAATAATGAATACATGAGATTATAAATACAAACTACTCATATTATTCCTCTTTTTGATTAAATAAATATATCTAGAAAGATATTATTTTTTAACTATCCGCATTCAATAATTACTTATATTATTCTTTTTTATAAGAATATAAATAGACGAGATTTTGCATATAATAACTACACATATTTTTCAAGGTCATTAAGTGCTACTAAAGACATATAATGTCTAGATCATAATATGAGTAGTTAAATTTACACAAGATTAATCATACAAACAGCAACAATCTATACAAAATTTTCATTATAATACGTATCGCATTTGTCCAAAAAAGTTGAGACTTCATATCAAGTTTTCGACCACAACTTTCCTCTGTGTTTAAGTTAACACAAAGATGGATGCATGCGAAAGCATCATATCAATTCTAACACATATGATGTGTATACACTTTGACATATAAGCTAGAATCATTTCTTCTCTTTAACCTATGTGGGATACCCACACCACAGATTCCTTGCGTTTATACGAAACTTAACAAAAAAAGGTTAACATAACCTCATTCAAACTCACCAAGTGATGTTGAATAAAATCTGTTATCATAAACTCGTTAACGGTTACGGTTGTGTTTCCGTTATTTTTATTCCGGAGAACGAAATACACTTATTGGTGAGTAACATGTATATATAACATGTAATTGAATGAATATAGTGTAGGTTATATATTTGGGCCTATCAAAATGTGTTGTTGAAACGATGGGAAGTCGTCATACTTTTCATCACAAAAACAATAAAGTAACTAATACCCTTTGGCTCATGCATTTGTCCTGTTATGATCAATAACGAGTTTTGGAATGGAATCGAGACTAAAAGGGATTGGGTGCACAAAATATTTAAAACATAATAGCTATTGAGGTATTTTTTAGACCGGATGCATTTAGACGACAACATTGAGATACATTTTAGAAAATTAATTCATTAAAGGTGGGAATTGGCGGGAACACTCTGATCCCGAGTGTTTTTTGGCATTATTCATTGTTCACCTTACAAAGAATAGCTTCGGCAACTCTCCTGCCAGTGGGTACCAACTAGAGTGAGCACGAGCCGAGACTCGAACCCTTGACCTTTTATCTACCAAATCTCTTCAATGAACTCATAGATTTTATGGAGGTGGGTACCAAATGAGCCAAGGCCCCTTTGGCTTAAAAAATTAATGCTACGGAGCAACATTTCATCGATGTCGTCTGACACAGCGGGACTCCTAGTTATGTCACTGCCCAAGTTTTTGTTCACTATAAATCGTTTATCTCTAGATCTTCTTTGATAACTGATACTAAGTTACGATGTAATTTTTAAGTGACGATACAATTAGATACATAAATCCTCCATAGAGTACTCTATCACCCACAACACATATACATTTCATGAGAGTAGGAGAACGAAAGAGAAACACGGGTAAGATATTGTTCGAGAATCAGCCGGTGTTATTTATAATTAATCTTAGCAAGGAAAAAAACATAGGTGAGGTTAGATGTTTCGTTACTTGAAACATTCCTTGTTTGCGGAATCATTATTTGCCAAGTCCACCGTAACATGTAGCAACAAAGAATGAAACATTCAAATGCATTTCCAAAAATATTAAGGCTTCATATCAAGTTCTCGCATAAGTCATGCTAATGTGTTTAAGTTAACACAATGAAGAACGCATGCGAAAGCATCATACTAAGTTTAACACGTATGATGTGTATACATTTTGCTATATAAGGTAGAATCATTTCTTCTCATTAACCTATGTGGGATACAAAGTTCTTTCAGTTTTCACCACAAAAACATTAATAAGGTACGTTGACAGTTAGACTTACTCTCTACTCATAAATCTGTAGTGTTCTAATGAATAAAAAATATGTGATAATCATATAACTATATAAGCTGTATGGCTAAGCAAATTCCAGACACCCCTTGAAACAAATATATTTGACATGTGTCGAAGTATGATACTGTTAATAGGTGATTTCTCTAATCTCTAACGATAAGATGGGTTGAATGGTTAAAACTTAAAACTGAAGCCAATGAAATTTCAGAAGCTAGTTTTCTTAAAAAAAACCCCTTAGTTGTTTCTCTATGTTTCGATTATTTTAAGTTTTAACCATGCATTATCAAAGGGGGTGATACTCACATCATATTTTTTGATGCAAGCACTACAATTTATACATTACAGTATTGTACAGTACAAACTGTAATGCATAAATTGTGGTGCATGCATCAAAATATGTGGTGTAGATATCAATTCTCATTATCAAAAAACCATAATAATTTTCAAGAAGTAGAATAAGAGAAACCATAACAGCAAACTAAAATTTTAAAATAAATTTGATTCATATGACTCGCTTACATTAACTACAATGGGAATGGATCCAGTAAGAAGACAAATAAAAATAAGAAGAATGAGAAATATTTTCAGCCACATATTTCAAATTAATAAGGAGAATTTCATGGGAGATGCATATCTTTTTGTAAATGCATCTGAAATGTGCGCCTGTGGTTATTTCGCAGTCTTCTCATTTTACTTTTATTTCTTATTTGATCCTTACTCTAACTAGAATTATATACTCCGTTGTTAGGGACGGTAAACGATACCCGTGAGTCACATAATTTACATAAAACAAAAGTTTCATACAGAACAATATTTATCCAAAGAACAATACATGCAATCTCGATCAGCCACTCATTTATTTCATCACATAAAAAAAACCTATTTTCATCTTTTTTTTATAATTAAAATATCTCGCAAACCGTTAATCGTTACGCGTAATTAATTACACCATCGCGACGAGAATTAAATTTTTGTCTTTCTATAGATATGCAGTTGTATATACTTTCGAAGATTTGTTTTCCAAAATTTCCGTCCAAAAAAATCATATGTGATTCGGAAAAATCAAAAATTACTTCATTAATGTTACCATCATACGTAAAAGCATTATACTATACCGAACACAAATTATTTATTGACATTCCGTTAGTTACATAATGTGGGATAGGAAGTTGTCATAAATTTATCACAAAAACAATAAAGTGCCTAGCACTACCCTCGACTCATGTATTTGTATTATTCTAACCAGTACCGTGTATATATTCACTATAAACCGTTTATCTTCTAAATCTGGTTTGAAAGTTGATACTAAGGCTATGTTTGGCGCGCAACATCTTAGAGCTTTTTGAGCCAATGAGCGGTGAGCAATGAGCTTTTTGATTTTTATTGTTCGTTTGGCAAATGAGCGGTGAGCTTTGCTATTTTTTAGGAAAGCTCATTTTTCCAATGCTTCTTTAAGAAGCTGTGAGCTGTGAGCTATGGCTACTGCTCACAGCTCACTGCTCACAGCTCACTGCTCACAGCTACTTTTACCAAACACTCTATAAGTTCCGGTGTAATTTCTAAGTGACGATGCAATTTGACAAGAAAATCCTCCATGGTGTAATCTATCACCCACAACGTTATACATTCATCATTTGCATAGTCCACCGTATGTAACTCTTAGCTTCCACTTAGCATTTATTTCATTATATCACCATAATATATATTGGTAAAAACAATGTTCAAACACATTTCCAAAAATATTAGACTTCGTATCAATTTTCCTAGGTATACCCTCACCTATGCAATTTGATAAGAAAATCCTCCATGGTGTAATATATCACCCACAACGCTATACCCCTACAACATTTACCAATTTCCCCAGCGACACTTGGGGTCTTTCCCAAGTGACCTGTCGCTGGGGATTCGTTTCCCCAGTGACATGTCGCTGGGGAATCTTCGATGGGTCTTGTCGCGGGTATTCAGCCTGCCCGCTCCCCTGCCGCCCAAATTGGGCTTTCGTTTACCTTTGCCTGCAAAATCAAGTTAGTGATAAATTCATAAAAATTCAAGGCAAGCAAGTTCAATATATGTATCAAATTTATGCTTGTATTACAATAATCCAGAAATTCTTACCTCGGTTAATGAAGCAACCCACTGCAACCGGTGGAGTGCGGTGCGGAGGGGACGATCCTCACCGCCATCGTCACCGCCGTGGGACCGTGCAACATCTGCTGACGACATCTGTACAAGTACAATTAGCATAACATATAGAAATTCATGAACAAAATAATATAAGCATGCACACATCCAAATACATACACATCCAAATAAATATACACATTTAAACAATCCACAAAAATTTCATTCATTCATTCAAAACATTCCTAAAGGGTTCAAACGGCTCATATCAACAAAGTTTTAAGGTAATAACACAAAGAAAACAAACGGCTTATATCAACAAAGTTTTATCATTGACAACTTATTATAATTATAAATGAACACAGTGATTGTATCCCCAACGATAATTCCCAGTGACATGTCGCTGGGGAATCTTCGTTGGGGAAACCTCGTCAGGGATTGTATCCCCAGCGATAATCCCCGGCGACGATGTGGGTCCCACTCATTTTTCAGTCAAAGAAGTAGTGCCACGGTGGCATATGATCCCCAGCGACATGTCGCTGGGGAATCTTCGGGTTAAGCTAAAGTGATTAGCATGCCTAATTAAAGCTAAAGTTAATTTCCAATTATCGGCTGGGGAATATGTTTATATGTTGACAAGTCAACGAATAAGCATAGTATCCCCGGCGACATGTCGCTGGGGAAACTATGTTTTTTCGTTGACTTATCAACGTTTAGTGGGTAGTATCCCCCGGCGACAAGTCGTCGGGGAAAAGTCTGCAATTTGTTTTTAATACAGCCTGCACAGCAGGCAATTTCCAGATTTTTTCCAAAAAAAATCTACCAAATATCAAACCTGTACCAAAACCTGTATAGACTCACCACAACTTGTACCAAAACACAAATACAATATAACGGATCAACGCAATACAAATACATCACAACTTTTACCAAAACCGAAAGATAATAAAGCTAAATCGTACAAAATCCGAATAAGTCTACAAAACGTTGCTTCCTAGTCATAAACAGGGCTTAAAAGTCAATATTCAACATGATAGATAGGGAAACAAGTGTTTAAATGTCGCCAAGATGAACCTAAAGTACCAATGTAGCATACTAATAATATATAACATAACTACCTCTCGTCGTCGTCATCCTCATCATCGCCACTCTCCTCGTCATCACCACACCCGCCACTCCCGCTAGCACCACCCGACTCAAACTCCTTAAACATATCTGAGTATTTGGCGTCGCTTCTGAAAAGACTCATCATAAAGTCTACCTTTCTATGCATGCTCTTGAGCGACTTGTTGGGGGCGGGCATACTTGGCCTGGATGTGGCCCGTGATGGCAATACCCGACCCACACCAGGAATATGCCCACGAAGCTTACCCCCTCTTGCCAACGCATTGATCTCATCCTCCGTGTACTCACCCGTAGCCTCAAGCCTTTTCATCTCCTCCTATGTAGTGACAAAAACACAAGATAGTAAATATATTAGTCGGGTTGCTACATTATTTCTCGATAATTCATTAAAGTGTGTTTTGAAACAAAACTTACATATATGCGGCGATCGTCATCCTTAGGGAATACCCGTCAACGGTATGTGTTCGCGGAAGGTGTCAATGAGTGAAGGGTACTCGAGGTGTCTAAGGCCTACGTATGTACATACACACGCATATAAGATGAAACTAATTAAAAACGACAAATCACACCACACCAAAGCGTATAATCAGATATATATGTATATATGCATGTAAAATAATTATAATGTTTATTACCATCTCATCTCGAAGGCGAGCCAGTGACCGGGATCCCTGTCGAGAGATATGACAGGCTTTTTGC
This sequence comes from Chrysanthemum makinoi, assembly GCA_910596185.1. Taxonomy (NCBI): domain Eukaryota; kingdom Viridiplantae; phylum Streptophyta; class Magnoliopsida; order Asterales; family Asteraceae; genus Chrysanthemum; species Chrysanthemum makinoi. Next base: position 333,048,970 of record OU343222.1, read on the forward strand.
CGGCTTAGCGATTTTGGCGGCTCGAGCAAGGTTCTTGGGATCATTCCAAAACTGAATGTACTTATCCCACTCATCCTCTGTAATCTCCTAGGGGCGTGCCCTTTGATCGCCTCCACATCGTAATTCCGGTGTGGTGGGGTGCGCCTTCAATGCTTGGCCTTGAAAAAGCCTTGTTGGTATTGTAGGCTTTTTGCAAGTGCATGTTGATGCCTTCGTAGATCTCTGTCAGTGGAGGATTCCATGTGCGGCCTGAGGTCAAACAAGGTCTACAATCATATACAACAAAACAAAAACAGAGTTAGAGATATAATTTATATATTTATTTAAATTTGTTTATTTATTTATATGATATAAATAAATAAGCGAATTTAGATAAATATACACAATTAAATAAATGAACACGATAATGAAATAAACATAAAAGAATAACTGACCCCAATATTTGAAATGATGCCGCCTTCGCTCCTTGGGACCTTCTCCCAAGAAGGGTAGTACAAGCACACTCTAACGACCTCCCGATGTAGTTAGACCAGTGAGCCGCATGGGGACCGAGAGGGTTTAGGGTTTGTTTGTCACCCACATCAAAATTGATCGAGACGGGGCCTTTACCTTCTGCGATTTCCTTTAGCGAAAGGTTCCGGGTCTTGTCGCGGGTATTCAGCCTGCCCGCTCCCCTGCCGCCCAAATTGGGCTTTCGTTTACCTTTGCCTGCAAAATCAAGTTAGTGATAAAGTCATAAAAATTCAAGGCAAGAAAGTTCAATATATGTATCAAATTTATGCTTGTATTACAATAATCCAGAAATTCTTACCTCGGCTAATGAAGCAACCCCATAACCCGGTGGGTGAGGTGCAGCGGTGGAGGGGCGATCCTCACCGCCACCATCAAGCCGTGGGACCGTGCAACATCTGCGGCGACATCTGTACAAGTACAATTAGCATAACATATAGAAATTCATGAACAAAATAATATAAGCATGCACACATCCAAATACATACACATCCAAATAAATATACACATTTAAACAATCCACAAAAATTTCATTCATTCATTCAAAACATTCCTAAAGGGTTCAAACGGCTCATATCAACAAAGTTTTAAGGTAATAACACAAAGAAAACAAACGGCTTATATCAACAAAGTTTTATCATTGACAACTTATTATAATTATAAACGAGCACATTTCAAGGCAATTCAACTAATAATAACTATAAACTAACAAAATTTAAACAATAAACATTCCCCGGCAACATGTCACCGGGATACCAAAGGAGAAAAAAATTATAACATACCTTGGTACTGTGGATTCGGCTCGTTGTCATTTCGGTCGTGGACTCGGCTCGTTCTCCTTCTTGGCTCCTGTTGCGTACTGCTAAAACCAAAAAAAAATTACTTAACAGAATTTTCTAATTAACAACTTCTTACAACAATAATAATCTTGTTTAACCAAATCATATTATAATTAACAAAATTAAAAAAAGTATATACAACCAAACCACGTAATGTGTAATGCGTCAGAACCAAAAACAAAACTTATCATGCACCACCAATAATTAGAGGGTTAGAAAAAGAAGATATAGAATTATCATTTAGAGGGTTAAGAAAAGAATTATGGTTTAGAGGAGAAGGAGGTGCTCGTGTGTGTAACGTGTGCGCCGGTGGTGGTGGGTAACGTTGAAGTGGTGGATCGCGATTGGTGGTGATGGAGGTGCTTGAATTGTTGGTGATGGTTGATTTTATGGATGTGCTCGAATTGTTGCAAAAATCGCCAAGGAAGGAGGATACCTTTTTTTTTTCGTTTTCTGCAGTGAAAGATGAACCAGATCTACTTTATCATAAAATTATTCACGACAAATTAAAAGCTGGAAAGTTACTTTTGTTTAGCGTAATTGGTAGCGATAACGAAATTTTTGGTGAGTATCCCCGGTGACATGTCGCGGGGAATTACTTAATTTTATTTTATACTCCCTCCGTCCCATAATAAATGTCCACTTCTATTATGCACAAAATTTTAAAAAATCCCACTAACTACACTCTCAATCCAAATATCATCTCTCCCGCTAAAGCCTCTTCTCATTGGTTGAAATTCAAAGTGGACATTTAATTTGGGACATCTCAAAAGTCAAATGTGGACATTTAATACGGGACGGAGGGAGTAGTATTTATTTATCATAAAAATTATTCCCATTAGATGTTCAACGGATGAGTCGATATGTTAGGGTTAGACATTAGACTTTCAACGTTAGACGTTCAACGGATGAGTCGATATGTTAGGGTTAGACATTAGATGTTCAACGTTAGACGTTCAACGGATGAGTCGATATGTTAGGGTTGGACATTAGACGTTCAACGGATGAGTCGATATGTTAGGGTTAGACGTTAGGCGTTCAAGCGGTCGATATCTTAGGGTTAGACATTAGGCGTTCGCGGATGGATGAGTCGATAGGTTAGGGTTAGACATTAGACGTTCAACAGATGAGTCGATATGTTAGGGTTGGACATTAGGCGTTCCAGCGGATGAGTCGATATATAGGTTAGGGTTAGACGTTAGCGGATGAGTCGATATGTTAGGGTTCGACATTAGGCGTTCAACGGATGAGTCGATATGTTAGGGTTTGACATTAGACGTTCAACGGATGAGTGGATATGTTATGGTTACACATTAGACGTTCAACAGATGAGTCGATATGTTATGGTTACACATTAGACGTTCAACGGATGAGTCGATATGTTATGGGTAGACATTAGACGTTCAGCGGATGAGTCGGTATGTTAGGGTTAGACATTAGACGTTCAACGGATGAGTCGATATGTTATGGTTAGACATTAGACGTTCAACGGATGAGTCGATATGTTAGGGTTAGACATTAGGCGTTCAACGGATGAGTCGATATGTTAGGGTTGGACATTAGACGTTCAACGTTAGACGTTCAACGGATGAGTCGATATGTTAGGGTTGGACATTAGACGTTCAACGGATGAGTCGATATGTTAGGGTTACACATTAGACGTTCAACGGATGAGTCGATATCTTAGGGTTAGACATTAGACGTTCAACGGATGAGTCGATAGGTTAGGGTTAGACATTAGACGTTCAACGGATGAGTCGATATGTTATGGTTAGACATTAGGGTTACACATTAGACGTTCAACGGATGAGTCGATATGTTTATGTATAACTATATTATTGTGTTTATGTATAACGATATCACCTTAAAACGTATATATATATTTTGTTAAAATATACGGAATATCGGACCGAAACAAACCTAAAAAACGTAGTTTCATTAAAAGTCAACGAAGTCAAATTGAATCCCCGGCGACATGTCGCAAGGGAAAATGTCCAATAAAAACATAAGCCGAGTTTCCTTAAAAAGAAAGCCCAAAATATAAGCCCAATTGCATAACTTAAAGCCCAAATTGTCATTCCCAGCGACATATGGTTTAAGAAGTATTAATCCGTCACCATAAGAGTCATTAACACTCATACATATGATATTTTTAAATAAGCAAATGATGATCAGGCTGGCTAATACATTTTAAGGAAAAATGTGAGGAAAAGAAGTTCCGCCCGCGTTTTTACTAAAGTAGGTGAAAATATAACCACTTTATCCCACTATTGCGAATATTAAATACATAATTAATTTAGAGTGGCGAATTTTCTACGAGAATTGGTGCCACGTAAGATCTATTTTTGTCGTTTAATGCAGATTCCCCTGCGATAAATGTCGCCTGGGAAAATTTCGTCACCTGTTCTCATGTTTCTTGTAGTGACATTCATCATTTGCATAGTCCACCGTATGTAACTCTTAGGGCTCGTTTGGTTCGCAGAATGTTTTTGACGGAATTGGAATCTGTTTAAGGAATTGAAATGTGAAGGAATGGAATGTTAGAAATTGAAATCCTTAGGATTTAAAATCTGACGGAATTGAAATCTGCAAATACTAACGCATGTTTGGTTGGAAGAATGAAATGAAAAAAAAACAATTATATTAAAATATTTAAAATTTAATTTTAGTTTAAGATTAATAAACTAAATATTATTTAATAAATAAATTACTTATCAAATTATAATAATAATTTTTTAAATAATATTATATAAACTAATATATTAAATAAATAATTTTTTATATAAAATACAATTGTATTTTTTAAAGTATAAATTAAAAAAGTAATCTATAAATAAATTATATTTAATTCAAAAAAAAATTAATATAATAATAATAATTTTTTTTAAATAAATAATAATTTATATTCAATTTTAAATAAATAATAATTTTTTAATCTTAATAACATGGTTGTTTATAAAAAAATAATAATAATAACAATAATAATAATAATAATAATAATAATAATAATAATAATAATAAAATAAATAAATGAAATAAATAAAAATAATAAAAATAAAATAATAATAATAATTAAAATAAAAATAAAATAAATAAATAAAAAAAAAAAAATAATAATAATAATAATAATAATAATAATAATAATAATAATAATAATGATAAAGATAATATGAATTCAATGGAATTGTAAACAATCATTCTCATATTGCCATGGAATGTTGAATTCCATATATATGGGATTTTGAAGGAATTTCATTCCATTCCGTTTGCCAACCAAACACAGTAAGGAATGGAATTCAGATTCCAAATTCTTTAAATTTTTCAACCAAACACGTTATGAAATGGAATTGAATTCCAATTCCACCATAATCCTTAGGATTCCGCCGAACCAAACGGGCCCTTAGCTTCCACTTAGCAATTATTTCATTATATCACCATAATATATATTGGTAAAAACAATGTTCAAACACATTTTCAAAAATATTAGACTTCGTATCAATTTTCCTAGGTATACCCTTATATATGTTAGACATTAACATATGAAAGAACATACAAAGCAACTTTGTACTGATTCTAACACGGATATTATGCATACACTTTGATATATAATGTAGAATCATGTCTTTTCTTTAACCTATGTGGGATAGAAAGATCTTTTGATTTTCACTACAAAATAAATAATAAGGACATAAGGTACCTAGATTTACTCTTTATACAAAACATCATCTCATAAAATCATAGTTAGCCAACCGAGCATTTCACCTCTAGCTGAATCCATCATCCACATCTTTCTTATTTTGTAAAAATCATTAGCTTACCGTTGAAAAGAAAGGGTTATCCATTATCTTTTAGATAATAAGTATCTTGTATATTGTGTGAAAATCAATTTTCAATGAGACCTGATCACAGTAGTGATGCATCAGGACATTTCAATTATGCAAAGTCGCTTTGCATGTAAAACCGACTGTCGCCTTAAGGGCTCTACTAGTTGGAGGTATAGCTGGATTTCCTAAGATAGTGGGAGCTGCTAAATCTGCAGGCAGTTTAAAGCTAGGTGCTGCTGGTCGGGATCAATGCAAGACGCTAAACAAGCATCCAAATAAAGAGTTTTATACAGTGGTTTCTCATCTGATTATGTTTGTGAACGTAACATTAGCACATTTATTGTCATTTCAAGTATGAAAAGCCGCTTTAGATGTCTGCCTAGGGATCAAGAAGATCAATAAAGCTAACTTGTATAGATGATTAGATACGAACAGATAATTTTGTGTGTGCTAAATAAGTAGCTATCAGAACACGTCGATCAGTCATATCATTCAATGATACGCTTCCGTGCTTGGTCAAGATTCGCGAGAAAGGACAAATTATGTCCTCTTTTTAATGAACAATTCTAGATTTTGGCTCCAAAACGTCTATATTCTACTAACATAGTTAAAATCACAAAAGTTGCGTGACACCAGACATCTCTCCTCCATGGAGTACTCTATCACTCACAACACAGATTCATTGTTCCAAACAATATGGAAACGACTATGGGTGTGTTTCAAAAGTAGCAGTGAGCAGTAGCAGTGGGTAGTGAGCTGTGAGTAGTATCCACAACTTACCGCTCACCTCTTCTTAAAGAAGCATTAGAGAAATGAGCATTCATAAAAAATATCAAAGCTCGCCGCTCATTTGCCACTAATGAAAATCAAAAAGCTCATTGCTCAGCACTAACCGAACCAAAAAGCTCCACACCGCTCCGTGCCAAACATACCCTATGTCAAGAGTAATGATATTTAAATACATAGAAACAAACATGAAGAGAAGCTTCTTTCTGATTCTAACAAAAATATTGTGCATACACTTTGTTATATATGTAGAATCATTTCTTTCCTTTAACCTATGTGGGATAAAAATGTTCTTTTGGTTTCATCACAAAACAATACTTTTTACTCCTGAATTAGTACTATTCTAATCAATACCAAATATGTGCTCATCAAGATGTTATATGTAGGTTGTTTATCTTCAGAATTGAATCTACTAAGATAATGTAGAATAATTTCTTCTCTTTAAACTATGTGGGATAGAAAGTTCTCTCATCACGCAAACAATGCCAAATATGTGCTCAATAGGTCATTATATATAAATCGTTTATCTTCCGAATCTACTCCGTTGATTGATTCTAAATTCAAGTATATTTATTAAGTGACGATGCAATTGGACACGAAGATCCCCTATGGAATACTCTATCACCCACACCACCAAGTCATTGTTAGAGACACTATCAAAATGACTCTTTCATTTGAGTGGAAGACAATTGAAGAGAAACATAAGTGAGATATTGTTCTTTGAAAAAAATGTAACCCAAAATTTAATCAACAATGGTCCCAAAGTTTACGAACAATAATCTGGACTACATTTTCCTGAAAAGCTAATCTTCATCGATCCAATCTTAAACAGTGGAAAAACTTGTCGATGTATCGGACCCCACGGTCTGCAAAGATTTCGTGCTCAGCAGGAGATGCAGAACCACCATGTCGTTCTCGATAAAAGGCAACCGACACACCAGCCTTCAATCAAACATCATATCCGCGCGCACATTCCTAGTTAGCTCACGGATGGGACTCGTTTCACCTCTAGTTCAATCCATCCTCTAAATCTTTCTTAAACCTTGACTGTATACTCCGTCTTCATTCCCGCACTCGGCATTGAATCGGCCCCGAAGACATAACCTATCTCACAGTTATAATTTGGAAAACCATAATTTTTCACTAGCATGATATATGTTTAAACAAAAGAGCAATTTCAGAGTGCAACACGTCCTGTTAGCCTGTCTAATTGTGTTAAGATCATATCATAGTTAAATGTTATAGTACTCTATGTTTTAAAGACAATTGTTATGTAATAGTTAGTACGGGTCGAATTGAAGCCTGCATATGGGTCAAACTAGGTTAACCCAAGCAGCCCATATGATGGCAGTTATGTAGGTAGTTATTTGACAGTTATTTCCCCAAGAGTCACAATGGTTTGGGAGAAGTATAACTGTCATATTGTGTCGTTTAAGAACATATATATATGTTTTCTAAATCAGAAAACATATAACAACTTTTACTCAGAATCTAATGCAATATCTGTTCTTGGTTTACATATTGTACCCATTACTGTTCCATTCATTTTACATCATATACAAAGCCATATCCAGAAATATGAAGCATCTCTTGAAACCTAAGTTAATTGGCCATAAGCCTGTGTACAATTGGTATCAGAGCTCTGGCTCTCATCCTTGGGAAAGGCCAACTGCTAGTTTCAAGTCTGGGAGATATCTCTTAAGAGAGACTCCCAAAAGGGTGAATCTGTGGAACACCAAAAGAAAGAAAAACATTATCTCACCAAAGGGAAATGAGATCTTGGCACAAACTGTGATGGAGAATGAAGCATACAACACTGCAAAAGAATCAGATGATCTAATGAAACTAAATAAGAAGGTTATGAAAATAAAAAGGGACAAAAAGGCCAAATGCCACATCTGCAAAGAAAAGGGACATGCCTTTTGGGCATGTAAAGATAGGAAGAGACTTGCAGCGTTAGAACTGCAACAAGAGATGGAGATTACAGACAAAGTCATTGCAGAAGAGGCAAAGTACTCAGAGAAAGTCTACTTGACAGCAGACTATATGGTGAAAGGTACAAATTTAAAAAATTGGAATGACATCCGGTATACTAGTATCTCTTACAAGTTTCATATGTGTCCCACTAGAGCCCTATTTAATGAGATAGATTATAAGTTTAAAATGATAGGCAAAGAAGTAAATTAAAGAAAATTTATCTTTTCGTATGGGATAGTAGATGTTACTGTTAAGACAGATGTTGGAGAAGTGGTGATTAAGAATGTTCAATATACCCCTGAGGTTTCATTTAATATGCTTAGCCAAGAATTTCTTAAAACTCAAGGGTACAAGATAGAGATCTGTGATGATATGTGTAGCATATTTTATATGTATCATGATGAAGGTATTAGGAAACAATCACCAGTTTTAGAGAAAGGAAAAGATCAGGTTGCACTCAAAGAGGTTGTGAAGGAACACAATCAATTTTTGGAAGACCAGTTTAAACAAATGGATCCTATAGATAAATGCTCTTTGATAAGGGGCTTGGAAGATTTAGACTGGAACAAAGATGATACCCAGGATTACATTGATGATGAGTACATTAGTTATAATGGAACTCTCTATGCACTTAAGGTCAATTCCTTCTCAAGGTATCTGTCTTTCATGAACTTACTAAAAAAGGATGATTTGTTGTACAAAAACTAGGAGATCTTCAGCAAAAGGTTCTTAGATTTGGTCAAGTGGTTTTATCTTGTGCATCTAAACTAAGATGCATTGGATACAATTCCACCAGTTGTTAAGGATGTTGAGTTGAATTTATTATGTCTACACAAGGTTGTTGAGAGTTTGGGTGGATACTTCTCAGTCACCATAGGTGACAAGTAGGGGTGATTGCACAGTTACAAGGATTGGACACCAATGATGCTAATACAGTTAGATCCTGTTACAGAAACTTTATTGATCTCATAGTGATATACCATGAAACTGCACAAAGTCCTTGGGGTAAATTGCAGAAAGAAGTGGGTGAAACCAGTGAAAGAAGAAAGGCCAGGGACCCACCATGCCAGAAGGAAGATACAGTGAAGGATGGAGCAAACAGGTTTGGTGTCAAGTTGAACAATGAAGATGAAGATGGACAAGATAGCAGCCAAGACAGCAATGACTTTGAAGTCATTGCTTGAAGAAAAGCAAGAAGAATCAACTCAGAAGGATATTTGATCTTAATCAATTCAGGGGGGGATGTTAGCCTGTCTAATTGTGTTAAGATCATATCATAGTTAAATGTTATAGTACTCTATGTTTTAAAGACAATTGTTATGTAATAGTTAGTATGGGTCGAATTGAAGCCTGCATATGGGTTAAACAGGGTTAACCCAAGCAGCCCATATGATGGCAGTTATGTAGGTAGTTATTTCCCCAAGAGTCACAATGGTTTGGGAGAAGTATAACTGTCATATTGTGTCGTTTAAGAACATATATATATGTTTTCTAAATCAGAAAACATATAACAACTTTTACTTAGAATCTAATGCAATATATGTTCTTGGTTAACATATTGTACCCATTACTATTCCATTCATTTTACATCATATACAAAGCCATATCCAGAAAATGAAGCATCTCTTGAAACCTAAGTTAATTGGCCACAAGCCTGTGTACACGTCCCACAACGCAAATCAACCATGAAAATAAATTCCTCCCTGCACTTTGTAAAGCCATGCTAACATATGCCTTTGTACTATTTTGACCAATACCGTGTAAATCCTCCATGGAGTACTCTCGCTTATAACACAAATTTATTGATCCAAACAATGTGGAATAGAAGAGACACATAGGTAAAATATTGCTCATGAATCAACTAATGTGATTGCAATTTAATCTCAAGCAATGAAAAAACACATATGAGAGATTAGGTGTTTCATTACTTGATCGATCCATTTATTATAACACTTAGCAATTATTCACGCAATCATATCACCATAATATAAAATGATGATTGAAAAGGCTACACACATTTCTAAAAAAAAGGTTAAGACTTCGTATAATTTTTCAGACCCAGTAATTCATTTGTGTTTGAAAAAAAAGTTAAGACTTCGTATAAGTTTTTCACAATCAAAGAGCCTTAGTGTTTGACATTAACACAAGAAACACCGACTGCGAAAGCATCACAATAATTCTAACACATTTGATTTGTATAAGCTTTGGTATATAAGGTAGAATCATTTCTTCTCCTTAAACTATGTGGGATAGAAAGTTCTCTTGGTTTTCACCACAAAAACAATAATACATAAACTTACCCTTTATACTTAATTCCCGAATAATTTTTAAGTAACAATGCAACTAGATACGAAGATCCCAAATGGAGTACTTCATCACCCACTGTTGGCGTGTATCTCCCAGAACAGGGTTAAAACAATCAATGTCAGCAGCAATACCACTAGGTGGTTACCGGATATCACTTGGAATCGTGTAATCACTTTCAAAAGTAAACTATTCGACCCTAATGCCTGGGTTACACGAATATCTACTTGGGATAAGACCAAATGTAGTTATAGAATTAGACACAAGTCAATAACCCTTGCGCTTATAAGTGTTTAGCTTTATGTTTGTTTCTGCTGACATCAATATGATTCAGTATATCTTATCTACTGATGAAGATCATCTCTATTTATAGTAGAGAACACTCAACACTAATCAATGGACATTATGTATGATTAACGGCCAATTAATCACCCATAATAAACCTCCATTATCATAGAAATAGTGGTTACATGACCAATTAAACGTGGTCATAAAGCAGTCATAACAGCCAATTGAATGAGTCAAAGCTGTTACAAATTTATCACTGCAACACTAACAGTGGAAACCAATCCACTGTCAGTAGGAACCAATCCACTGCTAGTAGGAACCAAACCACTGTCAGTACAAACTACTATTTGAGTCAGGGTGTTCAGGGACCTCATGGGTGTACGCTCCGTACCTCCTAACCCAAGACCAGGTGTGAACTAATCCCACAAGTGCACTAAATTTTCCAACAATCCTCCCCAAATTTAGTTCACTTCCTTTTCAACAGAAAACCATACATCAAACAAAACATGTGCATAAACGAAAATATCCTGAGGATTGAATTTCCATTTTAGTACATTACACGTTCAAATATTCGAGAATCAGGGTGTTCTAAGAATTGAACCCTTCAACCCATTTGAATACCTGAAGATAAAATACACACAAGTTTTCAAACACTTAACAGCTCCTGACACTATACAAGCCATGTGTCCATATCCAAATTCATAAATGTTGTAAAAGCTAAAAGTCCAAAAGCTTCCTGAAGCGGCAAAACTTCAACATTTACATAGGTGGTTCCTCTTTATTCATGCTCCTGCAAAGCACTTTTTCAAAAAAATTAACCATTAAGAAGTAAAGACTTCATCCTCCTTTTCAGCAGGTTCTGAGCACAACCTTGGGATGTAAATAAAACATGTGCTCCAGTCAACTAAATGTTCAGCTTTCCACATTGAACTCAGCTCCCAAGTTTCCTCAGGAGGGAGTTAGGTGTCCTAGCATTCAGTGACTAAGTTGGACTTAAACCCATCCCTTTAGCAGACTTTATAACCAAGTCTCTAGCCAGACCTTTCGTCAAGTGATCAGCTAAGTTCTGTTGAGATCTAACAAACTCTATAGATACCACCTTATTCATGATAAGCTCACGAATCATGCTATGCCTGACACCTAAGTGTCTAGACTTACCATTGTACATCTGGCTATAAGCCTTAGCCAATGTAGTTGCACTATCATATCGGATAGAAATAGGTGCTATAGGTTTAGGCCACAATGGAATCTCAAGAAGCAAGTTTTTCAACCATTCAGCTTCTTTACCAGCAGCAGCTAAGGCCACAAATTCATATTCCATTGTTGAACTGGTGATGCAAGTTTGCTTCTTGGATGCCCAAGAAATTACACCTCCACCAAGTAGGAATACCCAGCCACTGGTAGACGAATTGTCTTCAGTGTTACTGGTCCAACTTGCATCAGTGTATCCTTCCAACATTGAAGGATAGCCAGTATATGAAAGAGTATAATCCATAGTTCTATTCAAATACTTCAGTACCCTCGAGCGCTTGCCGGTGATGAGCACTAGGATTACTAGTATACCCTGCTCAATTTTCCCCTGCAAAACCAATATCAGGCCTTGTACAAGTCATGGCATACATCAGGCAACCAATTACCCTAGAATACTCAAGTTGAGATACAACTTTGCCATTATTAGGCATCAACTTCTCACAAGTATCCATAGGTGTACTCACCGGAGTACAATCAAAGTAATTGAATTTCCTCAACACCTTCTCAATATAATGAGACTGAGAGATAGAAATTCTTTTACTTTCATGTTTAATGCTTATACCAAGGATAACATCAGCCTCCCCCATGTCCTTCATGGAGAACCTTGATGACAAAAATTCCTTTGTCAGGTCAACCTGATTTTGGTCGGTGCCAAAGATCAACATGTCATCAACATATAGACAAATGATGACTCCTTTACCAGATTCATCAAATTTGCTATATACACATTTGTCAGCTTGGTTAAGAACATAACCACTAGACAAAACCACTTCATCAAATTTTTGATGACATTGCTTAAGTGCCTGCTTTAGTCCATAAAGAGACTTAATCAGTTTACACACCTTGTTTTCATTGTTAGGCATGATGAAGCCCTGAGGTTGGTTCATGTAAACCTCCTCATCCAATTCACCATTCAAGAATGTGTTTTCACATCCATCGATGAATAATCGGATTGTGAATAGATGTCATAGCAATCGGCAGTCTTATGGTACGATCTGAGCCATAGGGGCATAAGTATCAAAATAGTCTATCATGACTTTTGTTTAAAGCCTGAATGACTAGTCTAGCCTTGAACTTTTCAATAGTTCCATCTACCTTCATTTTTCTTTTGAAAATCCATTTGCAACCCAGAGGTTTGCAACCTGGTGGTAGATCAACCAACACCCAAGTGTTGTTGCCCATGATGAAATCCATCTCATCATTGATTGCTTCTTTCTAGAAAGCAATGTCCTGGGACTTCATTGCTTCTTCAAATGTTTTGGGGTCATCCTCAACAATGAAGCAATAGGAGTATTGGTCTGAGACCTCATCCCTGGTTCCTTCAACTAAGTATAGTTGAAACTCAGGTCCAAATGATTTTGGAGTCCTGACCCTTTTGCTCTTTCTGAGACATTATGTATGATTAACGGCCAATTAATTACCCATAATAAACCTCCATTATCATAGAAATAGTGGTTACATGACCAATTAAATGTGGTCATAAAGCAGTCATAACAACCAATTGAATGGGTCAAAGCTGTTACAAATTTATCACTGCAACACTAACAGTGGAAACCAATCCACTGTCAGTAGAAACCAATCCACTGCTAGTAGGAACCAAACCACTGTCAGTACAAACTACTATTTGAGTCAGGGTGTTCAGGGGCCTCATGGGTGTACGCTCCGTACCTCCTAACCCAAGATCAGGTGTGAACTAATCCCACAAGTGCACTAAATTTTCCAACACCCACACCACAAATTCATTTTGCGTTTATATTGATATGAATAATATCATTCTCTTTTTTATTTTCATTTTCATTTTTTTAGCCCATTTAAACAATACTTTACGAAAAAAGTTAAAATACCATCATTCATACTCACCATATAATGTTGAATAAAATCCGTTATTTATATACCATAACTTTAGTCACGGTGAACGGAATATACTAGTTGATGATTACAATTGTTTATAAAAATAAGTACAGTTTTTGTGTTTACACACAGTGAGTTTGTAAATGTACATATAACATGTATTTGAATGAATAAATTTGTTTTAATCCGTTATTATTAGTAGTAGTAATTTTGCTAACGGAATATACTCTTGTTAACGGTTTCTGTTACAATATTTGGTGTTAACGGATTATAGTCGTAACTGATTTCCATTATTTTTTCGTTATGTTTGTTTTTATCCGTACAGTTATTGTACGTGTTTATATATAGTGAAGGTGTTGTTTTTGTTTATATGATGATTATGCGTTATATAAAGTGCTTGTTTGATCGTCATTGTGTTACATTAAGAATTATATTTGGGCCAATAAAAATGTATTATTGAAGCTATGGGACGTCATCATCGCTTCTGTGGCCCAAAATCCAACTAAAACATTTTAACTTTTCAAATACTACTAGTTAGTAGTTACAAATACTTTCGTGTAAGAAAAAAATTCCATTTATTATACTACCTCCGTCCCAAAATATAAGTTCACTTTTAACTTTTCAAAGTCTTTATCTTTCATATTTGACTATAATTATTTTTTTTCGTGTTACATAATAATTGATACAAAATATATAAACGGATTCGTGTTTCAAATGTATTTTCATTGATATACTTTTCATCAATTATCATATAGCACGAAAAAATATAATTACGGTCAAAGTAAAAAAACAAAGACTTTAAAAAGTCAATTATAGACTTATATTTTGGGACGGGGGGAGTAACACTTAGCACGGGTGACACAGACTACAAAAGCATCATACTAATTCTAAGATATGTATACACTTTAGTATATAAGGTAGAATCGTTTCTCCTCTTCAACCAATGTGGAATACAAAGTCTTCTTGGTTCTCACCACAAAATTAATAGACAGGGTCGTCTTTAAAGGTGTGCAAAGTGAGCGACCACTCATTGCATTATATTTTATAAACGATGATACTTTATATATAATAGTGCTTAACGGAATGCCTTATTATATAATTTCGTATAAGGCCCTCAAAAATTTCGCCGATTCATGGGACGGCCCTGTTAATAGAGGTACAATAATGTAACTTTTATTGAACAAATACTAGTTACAAGTATTGACTCTAGACTTGTTCCGAAAACTACTTATCCATCAGACTCAATTCTATTCTTCTCATATCCGGGCTAGGTTTGGCACATGAGTTAAAGAGAGATTATGCTTATTTTTTTCAAAAAATAAGCTATCTAAAAAATAATCTTTGTTAGGCAGACAGAACTTATAAGAGATTATTAAAAAAATAATCTTCCATAATCTCTGAAAATAAAATGTTACTTCATGTAGCTTATAAAAATAATCTTTTTTTATAATCTTTTTCAGCATCAGCATCAGCATCAGCATCAGCATCGGTAATTCAAAATTTAACACCATAGTATGAAAATGGGTAATTCAAAATTTAAACGCATTTCTAAAAATGACAATCAATGTGCCAATGATATGCTTGTTTAATTTGGTGTTTAGTTTTATCACTTTATGTTCCAATTATAGTGATAATGGCCATAAGGCCGTAATGCGTGTGGTGCAGCTTAACACCATAGTATGAAAATGGGTAATTCAAAATTTAAACGCATTTCTAAAAAACTAAAAGTTAAGATTTTGTATAATTTTTTGGCGATCATGGATTACATGTATTTGAAATTAACACATGTAGGAGTGACTACGAAAGCATCATACTAATCCTAACATATTAGATGGGGATACACTTTGGTATATAAAGTAAAATCATTTCTCCTCTTCAACCAAGGTGGGATACAAAGTCCTCTTGGCTCATACCAAAAAAATAATAGAGGTACCTAAAGTTACTCTTTATACTAGATCTCCTATGGAGTACTCCATCACCCACGCCACAATTTCGTTGTGACAAACAATATCGAAACAACTATTTTCATTTAACTGAGAAATCTTCATCTATCCTATCTTAAATATGGAAAAACTTGTCAAAGTATTGGAGTGGATGGGTTGCAAAGATATAATACTCGGCACGAAATGTAGAACCACCATTCTCTCAATTATATCGATAATTGCAACCGACACAACAACCTTCAAATCAAGCATCATCACCATAAATTCCTACTCGACCCACATTTCATCTCTAGCTCAAGTACATACGTTTTTGGGACCGGCCGGTGCATTTAGACAAAATCGATGTTCTTTTAGAAAAGTGAACACTACGGAACAAAATTTCATCAGTGTCCCGTGACAACGCGAGACCCCCTAATTTCGTCGTTAACCAAGTTTGTGTTCACTATATATAAATGGTTTATCTTATGAATCTAATTTGATAACTGATACTAAGTTATGATGTAATTTTTAAGTGACAATGCAATTAGATACATAAATCCTCTATAGAGTACTCTATCACCGACAACACAGATTCATTATCTTGGACACGACTCTTTCATGAGAGTAGCATAACGAAAGAGAAACATAAGAAAGATATTGTATCAGCCGATGTGATTGCAATTTAATCTTGGGCAAGAAAAAAAAGCATAGGTGAGATCAGATGTTTCACCTATGCTTGGAAATGAACTGACCGAGTAATGAAACATCTGATCTCACCTAGAATTTTTTTTTCCTAAGATTAAATTGCAATCACATCGGCCGATACAATATCTTTCTTATGTTTTTATTTCGTTCTCCTACTCTCATGAAAAAGTCGTGTCCAAGACAATGAATATGTGTTGGGGGTGATAGAGTACTTTATAGAGGATTTATGTATCTAATTGCGTTGTCACTTAAAAATGACATCATAACTTAGTATCAGTTATCAAAGTAGATTAAGAAGATAAACCATTTACAGTTTACACAAACTTGGTTAGCGATTGAATTAGGGGGTCTCCCAGTGTCAAGGGACACCGATGAAATTTTGTTCCGTAGCGTTAATTTTTTTAAAAAAACATCAACAAGAACAACAACAACAACAACAAACCCGATCCCGTCGAGACAGGGTATGGGAGAGGTAAAATGTAGACAGGTCCTACCCCTGCCCCAGGATAAACCCGGGAGTAGAGAGACCGCTTCCAACGAGACCTCCGGCAAGTGCAGGTGTGCGGGTGAGATAGTGAAGAGAAGAAAGCAAAAGATAATAAAACAAAAAGGACAAGCAGGCACGAAAGCAAGTAAAAAAAGGCAAAGGGGCACGGGAGAGATCACAGGCAAAGGAACACAAAAACATGACAAAAAAAAAAAAACAAACAAACAAAGGAACCAAGCCCTAAGAAAAAGCAGGCAGACCCAAGGGAGCAACAAAGAGCATGGGAAAAAAAAACCAACACGCACGGACCTAAAGGTAAGGCAGCGCAACAAAACAAGGCACCAAAAAAAAACCAGGGCAAGAAAAGCAAGCAAACCTAAGAAACACAAAGCAAAATCAAGAAACGCACGGGGCCTAGAGCTACGGCAGAACAAAAAGGGGGCGCCAAAGACCGAAAACGCCAGGGCAAAGTAACCAAGAATTGCCTAAAAGCCTAACCCACCAAAAACCACCTAAACCCCCTAAGACCCTAGCCAAATCTAACAACAAATCCTAATTTTATCTCTCCACCCCTTCCTATCTAAATGCACCTGCCAGTCCCAAAGAACTTTTGTACTTATGTGTACAATTATGTTCTAAAACTTATCATCTTACTAGAAATAAATATTTTACCCCATTCTTAAGTTACTTAGTTACAACACACGTGTCCAGGCCTTATCGGTTATGACCATAAATCCATAATCACTATGACTGAAACATAAACTGATAAAATCGAACACCAAACAACATAACATTAGCACATTGAATTAGGATATGGTGTCTGATGGGCTAATTGGAGCTGTTCTGGTTTAGATTGTTGGACTAGGCCACGGGTGGAGATAGTCCTAATGGTTTCGGTATTCAAATCAGGTAGAGTGGTGGTGGGAAGTGGTCTAACCTCATTGTTACCATGGATAAATTTGTAACGAGCCTCGTAACTACAAGAGCCACGTTGAAAATTACGACAAACATCTATACCCGAAGCACTCATGGCATTAGCCATGTCATTACCCGAAGTAGTTGCAACAAGAATAGTTGGTGACGATGATATATTATGAAATTAAAGATGAAGTATTTGTGTGATTATCCATGTTACTTTCTTCAAGAAGAACCATATAACATACTTGATATGACGTATAGTTCGTGCGATCTCTAGAAAATTGTACAAAGACAAATGCATTTCCAAAATTATTAAGACTTCATATCTAGTTTCCGCAAAAAATCTGCAACCTACATCTCCAATTAACGTAGATACACACCTACACGGAAGCTTTATACTTATTACAAGATGGGTGTTGTGCATACACTTTGGTATGTAATGTAGATTCATTTCTTCTCTATAACCTATGTGGGATAGAATGTTCTCTTAGTTTTCATCACAAAAACAATACTATCAAATACGTGCTCATTAAGTCATTATATATAAATCATTTATCATTTGAATCTACTCCGATAATTGATACTAAGTTACAGTATAATTATTATTTGATGATGCAACCAGATACGAGGATTCCCTATGGAGAACTATATCACCCACACACAAATTCAATGTTTCAAACAATATCAAAACGACTGTTTTATTTAACCAAAGCGGAACATAAGTGTGACATTAGTTAAACAAGCGTTTGCAATGTACACTTTGCAAAAAATGTTTTAAGAAAATAACATGTCAAGCTAATAGAATATTTCACACACACATATTAATATAATATAATAACTTAATTTCATAAATTGTTAATAACACACCTAAAAGCGTAATACTAACACAATCATTTATTGACACTCCGTTTGTAACCATCTCTTATATCATAAGAGAACTCCACAAATTAAAAAAGAAAATGGAGTATTGCAATTGTACCAATTAAGTGCATCATTATGTCTACATGGCAAAATTGAGCATTTATATTCATAAAAATTCAAAATTGAAGCTCAATTTGATCAAACTTTTTAATTTTCTTCTAATTTATAAAATGTGTTAAAAATGCATATGTCAATCTGTAAAACAAAAATTAAAAAAAATAAGGAGATAATTAATAAAACTTTTGTTGTTAATTTTAAATAAATTATATGGACATAAGTTCGCTTATCAGTTTCCATATTTTATTATTACTTTATAAATTTAATAAATACCCCTTATATTTTATATATTAGAAAAAAATACAACAATATATTATTTTCAATAGATATTAAGCTAATAAATTTTCACTGAATTATAAATATAAAAAGAAAAGCACGAATTACTATGACATGTAAATGAATACACGAGATTATACATATGAGAACGACTTATGTTATTCCTCTTTATGAGATTAAGTAAGAATATCCCGAAAAATACTCTTTTTTTTTAACTATCCGCTTTCAATAACAACTTATGTTATTCTTCTTTAAAAAAACAACAATAGACGAGATTCTACATATAATAACTACACATATTTTTTTAATGTCATTATGTGCTACTAAACACACATGCCTAAAACATGATATTAATAGTTAAATTTAAACAAGATTAACCTAAACACCATGTCAAGTCAAAGCATATGAATAACAAAAATTTATACAAGATATTAATGTTAATTCTTATCACATTTCTCCAAAAAAGTTGAAACTTCATATAAAGTTTTCGTGTATCGAGTTCTATTGTGTTTGCGTTAACACAAGGAACGACGCTTGCGAAAGTATCATACTAATTCTAAAATGAATGACGTGTATAAACTTTGGTATATATGGTAGAATCATTTTTCATTTTTAACCTATGTGGGATAGAAAGTTCTCTTGGTTTTAAACAAAAAACAATAATAAGATCTAGATTTTTTTAGTTTATTTATTTATTTCTTCTTTGGTAACCATGATTTCTAACCTTTTGGCCGACTAATCCATGGGGTTTGAATCCACCGCCACACAGATTCAAACCAGGTAAAGCCCTCCCTTTTCAGGAGCTTGGCATAGCCACTTTAGGTTGTTTGCGTCTAGCAGGAATTGAACTTAGGACCTCACACCCTTAAGTGATTAAAATACCTAGACTTACCCTTTATACTAAATCCCCTTATAATTTTTTTAGTTACAATGCAATTAGATGCGAAGTTCCCCTATGGCGAGTACTCCACAAATTCATTGCGTTTAAATTGATATGAATATAATCACTCTTTTTCATTTTCATTTTTTAAACTCATTTTAAACAAAACTTAAAAAAAAAAGTCAACATAACATCATTCAAACTCACCATATAATGTTGAATAAAATCCTTTATTATACAATCATTAATGGTTAGCGCTGTGTTTCCGTTATTTTTGTTAGGAATATACCAGTTGATGAAACTGTTGTTATAATCATCCATACAGTTTTCGTGTTTACACACACTGAGTATGTAAATAAATGTACATATAACATGTATTTGAATGAATATATTTGTTTTAATCCGCTAGTATTAGTAGCAGTAGTTTTGCTAAGGGAATATATTTTTTAAACGGTTTCTGTTACAATATTTGGTGTTAACGGATTATAGTCGTAACCGGTTTCCATTGTTTTTTCGTTATTTTTGTTGTTATCCATACAATTATTGCACGTGTTTACATATAGTGAAGGTGTTTGTGTTTGTATATATATGATGATTATGCGTTATATAAAGTGCTTGTTTGGTTAAGTGAATCGTCATTGTGTTAAATTAAGAGCACTAGGTGTCACGACAAGCCTTAGGCTCGTCGTCGTGCCACCTCAGCGCCACATCAGCATCCCATTTTTCCACAACTAACCACAACAAACCCCCTCCTCACTCATAACAAACCTCAATCTCTTCATTTGGGGCCCACCACTACCACTTTATCACTATCTATAAAAAAAAGAGGAAAAAAAAAAAAAAAGGTACAAGTTTCCTCTTCGTCGTGCAGACGACGACAGTTCCCACGGCGACGGAAGGCGAGCAGGGGCGGTGTCAAAACGAAGGAGGGCGAGCTGCCACGGTAGACGGCGAGCCCTCACGGCAAGCCCACACCGTGTGCTCTAAGTATTATATTTGGGCCTATAAAAACGTTTCCATCACAAAAACAGTAAAGTAGATGCAAATACTTGTTTACGTAGTATTTATTAAGCCTTTTTTTCTTTATTTTGCCCAAAAGTCCAACTAAAACATTTGAACTTTTTAAATACGAGTACTAGATACAAATACTTACATGAACGAAAAAAACACATATTTAAGATAAAATGTTCCATTACTTGATCCATTTATTATAACACTTGGCAATTATTCACACAATCATGTCACCCCAATATAAAATGGTGAATGCAAAATTTAAATGCATTTCTCCAAAAAAGTTATGACCTCATATCAATTTTTCACGGTTATATGGAGTTTGAAATCAACACAAGTAACACCGACTACGAAAGCATCATATTTACTCTAACATGTATGATGTGTATACAGTTTGGTATATAAGGTAGAATCATTTCTTCTCTTCAACCAATGTGAGATACAAAGTCCTTTTGGTTCTCACAACAGAAATAATAGAGGTACCTAAAGTTACAGTTTATACTAAATTCCTGTATAATTTTTTAAGTGACGATGCAACTAGATACGAAGATCCCGTATGGAGTACTCCATCACTCACACCACAAATTATTGTGTTTACATATGATTCTGCCATTTTTTTTTTGTTATCTTTGTTGTCATGCGTACAATTATTGTGTTTACATTTGATTCTGCGTTATATCAAGTGTTATATTTGGGCCCATAAAAATGTGTTATTGAAACGATGGGAAGTCATCGTCACTTCCATCACAAAAACAAAGTAATACCCTTGCTCATGCATTTGTCGAATATATTGTCCTGTTATAACCATTACCGAGTTCAGGGACGCAACGAGGACTAAAAGGGACCGGGTGTCCAGATTAATTAAAGCATAATAGTAGACACAAATCTTTGGAACCGGATGGATTTAGATGACAAAATTGAGTTTCTTTTAAAAATATTAACACTACGGAGCAAAATTTCATCGATACATCGTGGGACCCCTGGTTCTATCACTGCCCAAATATGTTCACTATAAATCGTCTATCATGTAAATCTTCTTTGATAAATGATACTAAGTTATGATGTTATTTTTTATGTGACGATGCAGTTAGATACATAAATCCTCAATAGAGTACTCTATCACCCACAACAGATATACATTTCTTGTGAGTAGGAGAACGAAAGAGAAACACAGGTAAGATATTGTTCGAGAATCAGCCGGTGTGATTTATATTTAATCTTAGGAAAGAAAAAAACATAGGTGAGGTTAGATGTTTCATTACTCGATACATTCCTTATTTGCGAGGTCCACTGTAACATGTAGCAACAGAGAATGAAACATTCAAATGCATTTCCAAAAATATTAAGACTTCATATCAAGTTCTTACATACGTCATGATAAGCTTGTTAACAATAAAAGAATACCTACTATTGAGGAAACAAATATATGGCCACTCAGAATGTTTATGATCTACAACGAAGGATGGGAAGCTAAATGAAAAACTAAGTGCCCTTTTATAAGGAATTTTTAAGAATGAATGTTGAAGTAAATTGGTGAATTGGTCACTGTTGTATGTTTATGTTTGTTGTTTGTATGTTGGTCATTGAATAACATGTTGTATGCTTAGTTTAGCTCCAAGTTCAGTTGTTGTGGTATGTCACTGGCAAATGCTTTGGATGCTTATCATGTATGCTCTATTTGAGATAATATATATTCACCGTTGCACCAAAAAAAATCAACTACTTATCGTAATAATAACAAACATGGTATAGTTAGACGGTATTTGAGAACGCCAGTAAACCTCATAATTTTTTTTCAGGGTAAAAACCATAAAATAACAACGTACTTTTCAAATTTTGCCGACTTGAAACACTTACTTTTTTATTACTATACTTCATCAACGAACTTTCAAAATTTTGTTCCGACTTCACACATATGACATGTTTATATTAAAATAATAACTTAAATGACTATATTACCCTCGGCATATGGATGAAGTCAGAACAAATTTTGAAAGTTCGTTGGTAAAATCGGAACAAATTTAAAAGAATACAAGAGTAACTTAGTCATTTCAGTTATTATTTTACTATAACGGGTGAAGTCGGAACAAATTTTGAAAGTTCGTTGGTAAACTAAGGTAATAAAAAATTAAGTGTTTCAAGTCGACAAAATTTGAAAAGTACGTTGTTATTTTTTAGCTTTTACCATCTTTTTCACTAGTGCAAACTTTCAAACGTGTCGTTTTTGAGAACACCCATAAACCACATAATTTATAGTTATGTCAATTTTCTTGTATTACACGTCTTTCTTCGTTTTAAAAAAATACGTCTCATAACATTAAGTTTTAGATTGTGACTAATAACAAGTGATCACATATAAAAAAAAGAGTGAATTACATAATTGGTCCTTGTGGTTTGTTGAAAATTACAGAAAATGTCCCTGTGCTTTTTTTTCAGTGCGTTTCGTCCCCGTAGTTTACAAATCTTACGGATTTTGTCCCTCGTCCAAAAATGTCCGTTAAGTGTCTTGCGTTGTTAGTCCTTCGTTAGTGCAGTCCGTTAAGTGTTTTGCACTGTTAGTCCTTCGTTAATAAAATTTGCAGTTAGTCCTTATTTTTTAAAATATAGTTTTCCCCAA
Source organism: Chrysanthemum makinoi (assembly GCA_910596185.1). Classification (NCBI taxonomy): domain Eukaryota; kingdom Viridiplantae; phylum Streptophyta; class Magnoliopsida; order Asterales; family Asteraceae; genus Chrysanthemum; species Chrysanthemum makinoi. Next base: position 333,072,394 of record OU343222.1, read on the forward strand.
TTAGTCCCTCCGTTAATAACCGTTTTTGTCCGTTTTTATCCGTTTTCGTTCGTTTTTTATCCGTTTCCCCCCGTTTTTTTTACTTTTTTCATCCGTTTTCTTTCGTTTTATATAGTTTTTGTCCATTTTTCTTACGTTTTTATCGGTTTTTATCGGTTTTCATCCGTTTTTCTCCGTTTTTCTTACGTTTTTCTTAATTTTTTGTCCGTTTTTCTTATGTTTTGTCTATTTTCTTTCGTTTTGTCCGTTGCTCTTACGTTGTGTCCGTTTTTCGTACGTTTTTATCGTTTTTCTTACGTTTTTGTCCGTTTAAAAAAAAATTGAATAAAAAATTTCAAAAAAAAAAATTGAATAAAAAAAATATTTTTCAGAATATATATATATATTTTTAAAATATGTCCGTTTTTTTTCAATATTTTTCGGAAATTTTTTAAGATTTGAAAAAAAATATATTTGAAAAAAAATATTTTTCGGAAATTTTTTTCAAATATTTTTTTAAACGGAAAAAATATTTTCCGAAAAAAAACGGTAAAAAAAATTTCCGAAAAATATTTTTTTTTCAAATATTTTTTTTTAAAAAATCTTAAAAAATTTCCGAAAAATATTGAAAAAAAACGGACATATTTTTTAAAAAAATTGATATTTTGAAAAATATTTTTTTTATTCAAATTTTTTTTTTTGAAATTTTTTATTCAAATTTTTTTTTAAACGGACAAAAACGTAAGAAAAACCGATAAAAACGTACGAAAAACGGACAAAAACGGATGAAAACCGATAAAAACGTAAGAAAAATGGACAAAAACTATAAAAAACGAAAGAAAACGGACGAAAAACGTAAAAAAACGGGGGGAAACAGATAAAAAATGAACCAAAACGGACAAAAACGGGTGAAAATTATTATTAACGGAGGGACTAACGGTGCAAAATTTATTAACAATGGACTAACAGTGCAAAACACTTAACGGACTGCACTAACGAAGGACTAACAACGCAAGACACTTAACGGACATTTTTGGACGAGGGACAAAATCCGTAAGATTTGTAAACCACAGGGACGAAACGCACTGAAAAAAAAGCACAGGGACATTTTCTGCAATTTTCAACAAACCACAAGGACCAATTATGTAATTCACTCTAAAAAAAATATGTTGCTTTTTAATTATTAATCCAATTTTTGGTATTAAATTAGCAGCAATAAGATGGAGATAAAGTTAATTGATGACGTATAGTCTATGTCCGGGTCACGGACCCGACTAAAGTCCAATACTAACTTGGCCCGGTACGAACTGGGCTAAGCCGATTAGACGTTTGGGCTCATGAAGGCCCAAACCCGAATCTATTGATGGAATAGATATCCGATATCTTCTAAATAGGAAGATAATCATTCCCAACCGACTAAGGCGGGATACGCCGAAGGTTGAGGAACACGGAACCAACAAGGATTCCGTGCGTATATAAAGGGAATCACATCCCTCGTTTAAGGTATGATCTCAGAACCCTAACACTCCTTAAACCCTAAACCGATTACTTACTCTCACGCCGGAGGATAATCGTGGGAGACAATCCCACGGTAAGTCTAACGGTGTCTTCTGTCTCTTAGTGCGCAGGTCTCAAGTAACAATCAGCAATTGGTACAAGAACCGGAGCCCAAACAAGGAACGCCCAGCTTTTGTATCAACAAGTGGCGCCATCCGTGGGACCATTCACTAAGAACCAATACTAGAATGACGAAGCATGGAAATCAGCGATCGCAGTCAGACCTTATGGGAAAGAAGCTGCAAAGTGGATCGACCCCTAAACAAACTGCTGGGACAACCAGCGCTGCTAAAAACAAGGGATCAGGCCAAGACTCGGTCTTCCCATTGGTGGAACCACGCTCGGGGACAACCCAAGCCACTGCAACCACCGCCAGTGAAGTAGATCCACTGCGCACTGTCCTTACCACTCCCTTTCAATCAGTGCTAGAAACTGACTTGACAAAGGCACCAGAGGCACTAAATCGGAATAAGAGCATAGTAGTAGAAACAAACACACTCGCTCTAGAAGGAGTTGCGCCGCAGCTGGCGCCAGAAGATTTCGTATCCCAAAATTACGAAGCCTTAGCTACCCTCATGCAAGAGGAAGAAAAGAAGAGATCGGGTCGGAACTTGCAAACCCGACTAAATTTTGATTCTGAACACGATACTCCCCCACTGCGCCATCAGAAAGAGAAGCGCGGAAGAAACAAACGCCGACCCCCGGTATTCAACAGGATCGGAAGGAGAATCGAGAACGAGGAGACATCTCACTCTCATCACTTGAGCGATAGTGATGAAAATGAACGGCGGACCAGTGTCTATGATAGACTGGGTAGCCGCAAAGTGCATGACAGACTTGGGCGGAGACACTCCCCAAGTGAAAGCCCTTCCAGTCCAGACTCTGGGGATAGCCGGCGCAAGTGCCGAAGGAAGGAAAACTCGTCCTCCGATAACTCCTCGGAGAACGAGGATAGTGATACAGGACATTGGAAGTCCAGAAGCAGACACAATGACCAAGAGGAGGACATGTCTCTCCCATGGCGCCGTCAGAAAGTGGACGCATTCACTAGACGCATTAGCGATTTCTCAGAAAACAAGAAGAGGCGCATGCCCGCTAATGTCAAAACCTATGACGGAACAAGTGATCCAGACGATCACCTAAAAATCTTTGAATCAGCCGCAACTATTGAGAATTGGCCACAACCAGTGTGGTGCCACATGTTTAATTCCACACTAGTGGGAAGCGCGCGGAACTGGTTCAACAAGCTCCCACGACGGAGTATAAATGGTTTTGAAGAATTAAGAAAGGCGTTCCGCCTAAATTTTACTCAGCAGAAAAAGTGCGCTAAGAACCCTGTCGAACTTGCCGTGGTAAAGCGGCCAAGGAAAACTACGGCGCATTCATGGGCGCTTTAAAGATGAATGCATGCAAGTTAAAGCATGCCCGGAAGTGCTAAAAATCTCCGGTTTCATGAATGGAATTAATAACCCAGAACTCATCAAGAGGTTGAATGACAAAATTCCTGAAACTTTTGATGAACTCATGAAACGCTCTAGGTTCTTTGTCCAGGGAGAAGCGCACGCGGATAGCAAAAGAAACTCCTCAAACTATCGGCTTAGGGAACAACACTGGGAGACAACCCAATGAACGGTGTAGCAACCGTAATAGAAGCTATCGCAGTCAGGGGAGCGGGAGGGATAATGACAGATACACCACGCTGACAAAAACCCCAAAAGAAATACTCGCAACAGAAGGGGCGAACTTCCTAAGACCACCACAAATCGCGCCCAGAGGATCGGCGCCTTTGGGAATGGATATTGTGACTACCAGCGCCAGAAGGGCCACACCACTAACGAATGTGTCCAACTACGCCAACTCATTGACAAAATGGTCAAAGAAGGCAGATTGGACCATTTGGTCAAGAATATCAAAGAAGGAAAGGACAAACCGAAGAGTGGCAATAAGAAAGAGACACCCAAAGACAAGCCTGACACCATTTACATGATACAATCATGGCGGCGGATCACAAGGCGAAGGTCGCCAGGATTTCTCCCGTGGAAAGGAGATCTCTTTCCCCACCTTAACGGCGGACAGCAGGTGGTGGAACCACTCACTATAGAAATAAGCGCGGGGGTCACGACATCCACCGCATGTACGTTGATGGTGGAGCCTCTGCGGACATCATGTATGAGCATTGTTTCAAACGACTGCGCCCTGAAATACGCAGTCAGTTAAGCCCGGTCGAACAGCGTTGGACTGGTTTTACAGTGAGAAGATATGGCCTATGGGGCAAATACGATTACCTGTCGGCATTGGAAACGAAGAACACTCCGCAACGGCACGGATGGAATTCATGGTGATTAAATCTCCTCGCCATACAATGGCATTATTGGGAGACACGGAATATCACTATGCGGCGGTGCCATCAACAGCGCATGGGATGCTTAAATTCCCAGTGGAAGGTGGTATTGTTACTCTTTACAACGCCACTGCCCCACATAGAGAATGCAACACGATTGCATGCGAAGCGGTACCAACCCGGCACGTGAGACAACGGATTCCAAATCAAAGTAGCAATTCACCCGAATACCGGCAGGAAATATCCATCGGAGGCTCATTGTCGGACAACGGCAAAGCAACCGTATGTGCACTCTGCGCAAAAGAATTTGGATATTTTGCATGGGAGCCTAAACCGATGGAGTACCGCGCTCTGTCCACGGAGCATAAAGCGAGAATCCGACAAGGATACTCACCCATACGCCAGAAGAAGCGCGGCCAAGCTCGGAGCCGCGCAGCAATCTTGGCGAGGTGCACAAACTGGTAGAGGCAGGAATCATGCGGGAAGTCTACTACCATGGTGGCTTTCCAACCCAGTCATGGTAAAGAAAGTGACGGCGGTGGCGAATGTGCCTAGACTTCACCGACCTTAACAAAGCGTGCCCACAAGACTGCTATCCTTTACGAGATAGGCGGAAAATAGAGTCTCTGTGCGGATATCCATTAAAATTCTTCCTCGGCGTGCAAGGGATATCATCAAATCAAATGGCTAGAGGATGAGAAAAAACGGCCTTTCACACAAGCCAAGGCGTCTACTGCTACACAAAAATGCCCTTCGGCTTGAAAAATGCAGGCGCCACCTATCAGAGGTTAGTAGATAATGCTTTCGAAAAACAAGTGGGCCGCAACCTAGAGGTTTATGTTGATGACCTGGTCATAAAAAGCCATACTGAAGATGAGCTAGTGCGTGACATTGAGGAAACATTCAAAACTCTGCGAGAGATTAATATGAAGCTAAACCCCAAGAAGTGTACCTTCGGCGCTACTGAAGGTATGTTCCTTGGATACCTGATAGAACCCGACGGTATAAAACCATGTCCAGAAAAGACAAAAGCGGTCATCGAACTCCCTTCACGCGCCGCGTTGAAGGAAGTCCAATCTCTCAACGGAAAGTTGGTCGGCTTAAATAGGTTCTTATCCAAATCAGCAGAAAAATCACTACCTCTTTTCAAAACACTAAAGAAGTGTATAAAGAAGGGTGATTTCAGATGGACTACGGAGGCAGAAGAGGCCTTCACTCAGCTTAAACAACATCTAGCAACGCTCCCAACACTTGTCGCACCCCAGGCCAGGAAGAGCGATCATGTATTTGTGCTGGCGAAGGCTCGGTCGAGTGCAGTGCTATTAACATATAAGGACTCAGTACAAACCCCTATCTACTTCATAAGCAAGGCACTCAAGAAGACGGAGATGAACTATAGCGCCATGGAAAAATTAGTTCTGGCGTTGGTATTTGCTGCTAAACGTCTGCGCAGGTACTTCCAAGCACACCGAATAGCAGTAATCACGGACCAACCAATTAAGCAGATCATCTCCAAACCCGACGCATTAGGCAGACTGCAGAAGTGGAGTGTATTGCTAGGTGAGCACAACATCTCGTACAGACCACGTACCGCAATCAAAGGACAGGTTCTGGCAGACTTCATCATTGAAAAGCTAGACACCGACGAGGTACCCACACCAAGTAAGCCCGAACTGCAAGACCCATGGATCTTGTTTACGGACGGATCCTCATGCATTGATGGTTCCGGAGCAGGCCTCATTCTCACAAATCGAGAGGGAATGGAATTCACTTACGCACTGCGCATTGAATTCACAGCGACAAACAATGAGGCAGAGTACGAAGCCCTACATTGGACTACGCATTGCTTGCTCGAATGGGTGTACGGAACCTAGAGGCAAATGTGGATTCCCGACTAGTGGCCAACCACGTGTTGGGTGAATACGTGGCCAAAGAAGATAATATGATCCAGTACCTCGACAAAACCAAGACACTGATAAAAAGCTTTGACAGGTTCACTATCAAGCAAGTTCCTTGAGGGGAAAATCGCAAGGCGGATGCACTAAGCAAGATTGCCTCGACAAGCTTTGCACACCTATCAAAGCAAGTGCTGGTGGAAACACTGAAATGCAAGTCAATTTTGGAGATGGAAATCTCCACGATAGTAGAGGAGGAAGGTCCTACATGGATGACACCGATAACTGATTTCCTAAGCAAGGAACGTTACCCCAAGCGAGAAGGAAGCTCGCAGGATAAGGCGCACAGCGCAAAGATTCGAGCTGCGCGACAACATATTGTACCGACGCTCCTTCCTGCAACCATGGCTCCGTTGTGTTGGCCCCTTACAAGCAAATTACGTCTTGCGAGAAATCCATGAAGGTTCATGCGGTATGCACTCAGGACCACGATCCGTTGTGGGCAGCGCCATGAGATCGAGGATACTATCTGGCCGACTATGCACCGTGACGCGCGGGACTTGATAAGGAAGTGCAACGATTGCCAAGTTCATAGAACCGTCAGCGCCAACCACACGAGCTAACACCAATAACATCACCATGGCCATTCTACAAGTGGGGTATTGACATCGGCCCTTTCTTCTGTCGCGCAGCGGGTGGACTAAAATTCTCATAGTCGCCATAGACTACTTCACTAAGTGGATCGGCGAAGGCGCGTGGTAACAATCACGGAAACCAGGTGAAAGCTGTATGGGAAAACATTGTATGCGGCTTCGGTCTCCCCGGGAAATCATCTCGGACAACGGGAAACAATTGCTGTGATAACCCTTTCGGGGGCCAGTGCGAGAAGCTTAACATTACACAACACTTTGCGTCAGTTAAACATCCACAAACCAACGGTTTAGTGGAACGAGCGAATCGAAGCTTAGGCGAAGGAATTAAGGTACGCCTAGAAAAGCACAAAGGACGATGGGTAGAAGAGCTATCACATGTCCTGTGGGCGCATCGCACCTCCATCAAGACCAGCACAGGCGACACTCCCTTCTCCTTAGTCTATGGGACAGAAGCCGTCATACCAGCTGAGATCGGCATGCCAACTATCCGCCCATGAAATCAATGTGGCAACCAATGATGACGAGAGACGTATCGACTTAGATCTTTAGAAGAAAGGCGCGGACGCGCAGCTATCTAACGGAAGCAAAATCAAAGTCAAGGATGAAAGGATACTATGATGTTAAAGTGCGCAATGTTTCATTCAGAACCAGGGTGATTTTGTCTACCGCGCGCGATGCGAGCCATCAGCAGAACACGTAAGCTTGGACCAAAGTGGGAGGGACCCTATGAGGTTACCGAAGCAATAGGAACAGTGCGTACAAGCTCGGAGGCTTGGATGGTCGTGAACTGCCACGCACATGGAACATCTGCAACCTCAAGAGGTGCTATCTATAGGAATGGCTACGGCCTAGCGCACAGACGCTCTCGCACTTTCAGTAAACATTTATGCATTCACTCTTTCTTTTACTTAGAATAATTTTCTTATTTACTTATTATACAAACTTGCAAGTATCAATAAAATGCCGCGGTTTCTAGCTAACTCCGCGACATATTTGTTATTTCCATATACCCTATGTCTTAATAACTTTTTATTTCTTGCCCACGATGGCGTGCATGCACCATAATAAACCCATGATGGTAAAAGGATAAGTTAACCTACTAAACAACTTGTTGAATAAGAGGGTTGCAAACCCATCAACACGGATCCGCATATCCTTGTTAAACACCTTATTATCAAGACGTTGGAATAAGTTTTGTACACATCCTACGACGGATCGCAACAACGCCTGCGTCGCCGTTTAACAAGCGTGGAACCAAAATACTTGATTCCTTAATTCGGTATGTACGATGCGTAGCATATCATTAAACATACACGATTATGATAATACTTGGAAGTTATTTTTTAAAGTATCTTAGGATCTTCATACATGATTTTGGATTTCCTGTATTCTCGCACTTGCACATACATGTAACAGCGAATACGTCTTTTACGCAAAGACAAACAGATAAGTATGCACATCACGAATTGCAAACTATATTCACAAACACTTAACAAAAGGAGATTTATTTCATAACTACGAGTTATTTCTCAAAGATAGTTACAGCACAAGAGATAATTTAAAAACTATGACTACGCTTCAAGGATGAACAACCCACGCGGCTCGTTGCATTCTCAACTCTATTCAGCTCCTGCAACAACTCCGCATCTCGACGAGCCACAGTAGCAACACTCACGGGGACCCCGTCAGATCGTGGGAGGTGCGCCAACGCAACACCACACATAACAGCCTTGCCCTTAATTCCTTTCTTCTAAGCAAGCCTCGTCGCATGCGCTTCGAGAACTTGCTTCAGGAACCTCCCTCTCGGGACAAAAGGATTCAAGATATCCACAGCGAATATAGGAGCGTATAGATGGGATGCATCAGGTTTAAGATAATAGTTCATTTGGGCAAGGGCTTCTCCACCGCGATGGCGTGCTAGAGTCGACCACCTGCAAAAATAACATCTATCGGATAGTCCCGATCACGCGCTCGGTTTAGCAATCATGGGAGTTCCAAATCCCTCATCTTCTTCATGGCGTGACAGTTATCATAAGCCTTGGCGTCATAATTAGGTACCGCTCAAGGTACCTTTAGAAGCTCAGCCTCATGCAGCTTCTCAATGGCTTCTTCTTTCCCACGCTCCAGCACACACTTAACTACATCCCCGAAGGAGTCAACGACCTCTTGCGACTCTAGGGTACTATCGGCAAGCCAGAAGCCCATTGCTTATGAGCCATCTGCGCTCGGCAATGGTCGACGAGTTGAGGATATAACTCCTCGTCATACTCCAAACTTAACTTGCGCAACTTCATCTCTCGACTTTCAAGGCGCTCTTCACATGGCGCCAAACTTTTCAAGCTGGGAGGTCATCGCGTCTTTACCATTCTTCAAGTATTTCATGGCCCAATGGCAGGGAAGACTTATATCCCGCGACCTCTGCGCTCTTGATTTATTTGGCACATCAGCGCCATCTTCTCTTCGGCGAGTTTTTTGGCGTATGACGACATAGTCTCTGCTTCACCCCTAGCACTAGCAATTCGCCTCAGCCGGCGCAATTTGTTGGTCTTTTTCAGCACCTTGGCTAGTCTCTCCCGAATACTTTGCCTTTGGCCGCGAAGCAAGTAAGACCAAATCATCGACTAGTTGCCCCATGGGCGCATCCCCAGAGGTCCCATACTTTCGGCGCTTTGGCTCTTCACCGGATGGTACGGCGCGAATTGGACTTGATTGGGGGGGCGACTCTGCGGATTGTTCAAACCTACAAACATTACGAGAAATTCACAGTTATTCAGTAATATCATGAGGCATTTCGGTACATAATCTTGTACAGATACTTACGCAGGAATAGAGGTGTCGGTGATGGTGGTGGGCGCGCAACATCACTAGAGGATGACTCCACACTAAACACAACTGGGCGCTTCTTCCTAGATGTGGTAGCGCCATCGCCATCAAGGCTTCCTTTTGCCCCCAATACTTGATTTTCTTCTTCCTCTTCCACTTCCTCCACATGCTCCGCGCCTACTGGCAGCGAGTTGCACCGGAGATGAAGGGACTGTGGAACTGGGCACACTCTGTAAAGGTGTTGCTTGTAGCGCAACGGATGAACTTTCCCCACCGCCTAGGTCTAACATTAAGATGCACGCCCTGCAGCGCAACAAGCGGGCTCTTCTCCCTCTTTCGGTGGCCGTGTTCCCACCTTTGCCGATAGGCTTCGTCAGGTTGTACAGCGCTGAGCAGGTCCATCTCTGGCAACAACAAAGCAATACAACAAGTTCACGACAAGTACGAAGAACAAACAGTTAAACACTTACGGTAATGTAACTCAACAGCGAGTGCGAAAGCATGAGCACCCACCCACGATCATCGGCCTAAGAAGATAGGAACTTCTTCAAGCGCCAAAATAGTTGCGACTCAGGCCAATATGCACCAAGAACTCTTCGGGGTAGGAGCTAATAGGGATACGGTTCGCATTTATTGTGTCCGCATCCTCCACATTATATGATCAGGAGAGCGCTCATCCTTTGGCGTGTCCCCTAGAGTAAAATCAAAATGAGACGGAAAGCATCGTCGTCAACCCAGAAAAAGGTTTCTCTCCAATTTACGGCGCGTCTAACTTTTCCGTATAACATTGGAGTAACCGGAGCGCCAAGGAAACCCACCCGTTTGACCACGTGGTGTGGTAAAGCGCCGAACAGGTGAATGTGGGGTTAATGGCCAATAAGTGGCGGTTCACCTCGAAATTATTAATTTTGCCGCACCTATCAGATGCGGTGGACAAGTGTATCGGTAATAGTTCAATACATCACGAATAACGATAGGGGTATGTGATTTAGAATTCAAAGAATGCGTGTATACCCCAATCTTCCCATCGGGAAATCCGCTATCGATGCATTCGCAGCCGGAACTTCCGGATGTACTCGCTTATGGGAATATAATAATCCGACGCTATTTGAAGCTCCTCCTCTGTTATATGCGGCGTAAAATCCGATAATTCTTTAACCATGGTATTATTGATAATAAAAACAAAGGCGCAGCGTAGTTACCTCGGGGATATTTCGGTAGGACGGCTTGGAAGTGTTTGAAGGTAGGATAATGGCGGATAGTTTTTTTTCTTTGTGTGTGTAGACACGGTTAAAATGAAGTGAAGGGATTATATAACCTCCCTCCTCCAGCGCGATGATCGACGCGTGGATCCCACCAACTCTAAATATGTGGTTCGGATTGTTTGATGGGACACGGTGCAGTTACCTCTCCCCAGGGAGTTACGAGGTGCCCGTTTTCTTTCTACGGTGGATACAATGTATCAAGAGGATATTTCTTTAGCTTCTTTGATACGCTTTGTCTATTTTTCAGGGACTACGGTAATTAGTCTAGCATCCGTAGTTACGCACTGCGCATACTAGACTGGGGGGACATGATGACGTATAGTCTATGTCCGCGTCACGGACCCGACTAAAGTCCGATACTAACTTGGCCCGGTACGAACTGGGCTAAGCCGATTAGACGTTTGGGCCCGAATCTATTGATGGAATAGATATCCGATATCTTCTAAATAGGAAGATAATCATTCCCAACCGACTAAGGCGGGTGATGAGTGTGTAAATACTCATCATTTTTGGTCAAATCTGAACTGCAAAACATTTAAAAACACTCAGAAATGCATTAAAATACTGAAAATATCCCAAAATTGTATTTTATATGTTTGGATGCAAAATGTTTAAAATCGGATGAAAAATGAGCTAAGTTTGCATAATTGGCGGTTCGGTCCTCAACTTTCAAATCTTGACAAAATCAGTCCCTGAGCATTTGTTTTGGAATAAAAGTCAACCCAAGTCCTTTCAAAATCAAAATTTATCAAAAATGATCCTTGGGTAAAAAGTTTGGAGAATTTACAAGTTTGGTCCTTCAAGTTTCAAAATTGGCAAAAATAGTCCTTGGAAGTTTAAAAATGTCTTTAATGGTCCTTGTACTAATGAAACTTGGCATGTTTGGCCCTTTTGATAAGTTTGGGAAAGTTACCATTTTGGTCCCTCAAGTTCTGCCAAATTACAAGAATGGTCCTTGTTATTAATACAAAATCACTTGACCCCCTGCCAATATACCTTGAGCCTTGACCCCTGCCAAAACACCCTTGACCCCCCTAATTGAACCCCCTGCCTATTAATAAAACCCGGTCAAACCCCAGTCAACCCCTTTTCCCTCCTTTTTCCTGTCTTCTTCACCCACTGTCTGCAATTCCAGCTCCACAACCATGCTTCCAGCTCAACATACCACCACCTTATCACTCCACCTCCACAAACCAACAAGAAGCATTTAAAGCTTCTCCTTCCTTGCACTCAATCCCCCCCTGTTGATATACCATTTTGGCGCCAAAACTCATCAATGGCCAAAAATAAGTCAAGTGATCCAATGGTCCAGAAAAGAAGTGGGATTTGCTTAGAGGAGAGAGGGGAGCACTTTTGGTGAATAAATAGAGGAAGAGAAGGTGAGAAGAGAGAGTTTTTTTTTAGTTTTAATTTTCATGTATGTCGTTTTTATTTAAACTGTCTTAATTAGTTTCTAAAACTGTAATCTTAAGCTTTCCTATATTGAATTAAAGTTATTTAGTCTATTGTAACTCATTTTAAGCATCAATTCAAAGTTTGATAAAGTTTCTTGTTTTTCTATTTTTCTGTCATAAAATCAAGTTTAAATGTACTAAAAGCCAGGCTTCAAATAGCTTTATTACAACTCAAATAAGCTTATCTAAGCTATCAATAGCTTTTGATAAGATTATAACTCAAGTACAACAAATTTGGTATCTGGTCAACGAAAGTCAACTGTGGGGAAATTTTGGTTAAGCAGTTCTGGAAATGGAATTTGGTTGATGCAGAGCTGGTCTTGGGTTGGATTTAGTTTAAAATAGGTAGTTTGGTATTGTTTTAAAGCACCAATTAAGCTTGAATTTATTGTAAGTGCTTAATACACCTTGTTGTCTCCTTTTGTTCTTAAATCTGCATTAATATTGTGCTTCTTAATTATGTGTTTGTACTAGTTTTGATTTCTACACTCAGATACAACTAGGTTAGTTTGAGATAGACTGAGCTTTGTTCAGCAGTTTGTAGGTTTAAACTTGCATTTTGGCTTTGATAAGGGTGTTTGGTTCAAGCTGTTACATTGAGTTAGAAGGTTAGGAATTAGTTAAGAACTGACATTTGAGTCTCACTTAGGTATATTAGAGCCAATTCAGTCACTAATTTGCACTCTAGAACTCAAAAAGTCAATATCACATTTAAATGTCTAATTTGCATATCACGTTTGAATTTTACGGATCATAAGCTTGATTTATGTTTAGAAACTAGTTAGAGTAGCTTAATATAGCTTTAGTTTAGCTTGAAACATCACATTGATTCACAATTTAAGCTCAAAATTCATTTTAGTCAACTTTTCATTTCTGTTTCAAAAGTCAAAAATTGTAAAAGTCGGTTTTCACCAACTTTGTTGATTTTTCATGGATTCATTATTGGTTCAATTCAAGTGAAATTTTGGACTTAACAAGTTTAGTTGGTTTATTTTTGAAGTCTGATTTTTGTGAAATTTTTGGAAACAGTTTTAAGCAATTAATTAGCTGTCCAATAAGCCCCATATGCCCTGTTCACACTCGACATACGAGTGTGAAGCGAACTCTTTACAAGCTTTGCACAAGCTTCAAATTAGCTTTCTAGGGTCTGAAACTTGGTCTTGAGATAGTTAAGCTGGTGGTCTTGAGGTCTCCAGTTTTGGTTTTCACATTGGCTTATTGAATAAGCTGGTGCCTTAGCTCAAAAGTAGATAGAAAAACTGTTTTGGCACTTAAGTTTAAATCACCAAATCATTGTAGCTTATAATTCAGTGGTATAGCTTAGTTGAATTTAGCTCATTTCAGGTAGTTATAGCATAATCTAGCTTCTGTGTTCATTTGGTGTCCATTTGTGGTCTTTGGCTTATTATTAACTGCTTATTCATAAGCGGTTTTGCTACTGACCTCATATTCTCACACATAAGCCATAGTTTTTATATTTTTCTTAGACTTAGAATATAATTTAAGACTTTTCCTGAATTTTTGGTAATTTTTCATCACTGTTTACTATTTTTCTTATTTTAAATCAGTTTTTAAGACTTTTTAAATAACTTTTAATACAAATAAATGAAAATCTTCAAAAAATAAGTTTTCATTTTTCCTAGATTAAGATAAATATAAAAAGCCAAAAAATATTTTTCCATAATTTTCCTAGGTTAAATAGTAATTTTTAGCAATTTAATTAGTTTTAAATAGTTTTTAAATCATAGAAATTAGAATATAAATCATAAAAATACAAAAATAGTCTTGAAATTTTCTTTAGTTATTTTAGATTTTTGAAAAATAGTTTTATAATTTTCCCATTAATTTTCATAATTTTTAGTATTTTAATTTAGTTTTAAAAGTTAAAATTAGTTTTTAATTCAAATTTATAAAAGTAAAATCAAGAAAAACCAATTTTAAAAATAGTGATAGCGTTTATTTAATATAATTTAGCTTTTTAATTTTCTTTCTCAGAATTTTCCTTTGTCATCTAGTATTATCATACCCTCTTCACATTCAATATCACCCGTCACTACCGTTTGGTTATTCAATCGCACAGCTCGTTGGGACTTAACGACCTAGGGAAACACTAAACTCTCCTGGACTTAATTGCTTTGGTTCTAGACTGTCTGACTTTTATTACGGTTAACCATTCACAAGTGGTTGACTTGTGTAATAAACCTGACCGTTTGGGACCGATCAAATTTTGGTGCCGCTGCCGGGGAGCTGTGCTAACAATCTTACGTCTAGAAGATTAGTGATTTGAATATTCACTCCTTGTTCATACCATCTATATATGTTTATATTTTCTTATAAAGATCCAAAAATCCAAAAACATCTTAAAACCATAAAACCCAAAAAAAATTCTTCTTACCCCATTTTCATAATTCCCTTGACTCTGAAATTTCTTAGAGTCAACTCTAGTGTATGCGCACTCGCTCTTCTAGGTCTGTGAGCCCATTTCGTGAGCTTGTCAGGATTCCAAGAAGGCGTATCCGTAGACGTTCTACCCCATCAGGACTGAGATCCGGACTGCTCGCACTACTTCCGTTATCATGGCGGATGAACTTCCTATGTGCGAGCTTCTCTGCACCCATCGATGGGTATGGAGATGCTATTGTTATCCTAGCCATTGTGGCTGAAAATTTTGAACTCAAAATCGGGTTACTAAATCTTGTAACCTCAAGTCAATTCTATGGTTTTGAGAGGGATGATCCTCATGCTCATATTCGATGGTTTAACAAGATTGCATCTACCATCAAATACAAGAATGTCCCTACCGATGCTGTCAAACTTCTTCTCTTCCAATTTTCCCTCGACAAGCCCTAATTTGGCTTGAAAACAACCCCTCAATCGATCGAAACATGGGAAGAACTGGTGAAGAAATTTGTGAACGAGTTCTATCCACCTTCTAAAACCACGAGTCTTAAAATGAAATCATCAAGTTCACACAAAAGTTTGATGAATCCTTCAGTGAATCGTGGGATCGTTTTAAGGAGTTGCTCCGTAAATGTCCTCACCATGGTTTCTCCGAGTTGATGCAACTCGATACTTTCTATAATGGAGTGAGTCAATCTGATCAAGATTCTCTCAATTCCTCCGTTGGAGGAAATTTCTTGAGCAAAACTGTAAAAGAAGCTTTAGCGATAATTGAAAACAAGTCTAAAGTCCGTACTGCACGAAGCAAACCGGTTGTTTCCCAAGTCGTTGGTCCTTCTACTTCATCCCTGAGTCTATCTAGCACCGATGCTAAGATTGACAAACTAACGGAAGCAATTCAAGCTTTGGTTCTCTCCAACCAAAAGAAAGTTTCTTTTCCACAAACTTCACCTCCTGCTGAAGTTAAGAAAGTGGAAGTTTGTGTTACTTGCGGTGGCCCCCATGCCTATTACAACTGTATGGCCACCAATGGTAACCCTTTGAAGCAAACGCCGGGGGATTTCCAATTCAGGGAGGCAACCAATACCGTGCTCCTATGGACCCGAACCACCGTCCTAACCACTACCATGGACCACCCGGTTTCAACCAAAACCAAAACCGTAATCAAAATCAGAATAGAACGAACCAAGGTTTTCAAAACCAAGGTAATTTTAGTCATAATAACGGTTTTCAAAATCATAGTCAAAATTTCCAAAACCAAGGAAATTTCAATAGAAACCAAGGTCAAGGAAATTTCAACCCAGGGTATTTTTATGGCAATAATCAAGGAAATTTTCAAAATCCAGGCCCTAATCCAAACAATAGAGGCCAGAATTTTCCTACACAAAATCAAGCCATTGTCCAACTGGACCATCATCTGATGAGTTGTTGAAGCAATTCATGAAATCCCAAGAGGAAATGAATTGGTTGTTGGTTAGCCGATTTTCGACATTAAGAAGTTTTAAATGATCGACCCTCTGGGCGCAGTACTTTACCTAGCAACACGATCGCTAATCCGAGGGGCGATGCAAAGGCGATCACAACCCGAAGTGGTGCTTCATATGATGGACCCGCTATTCCTACTACCTCTTCTTCTTCTCTCTCGAAGGTAGTGGAAAGTGAACCTGAGGCACAAAGACCAAGTGCAACCCACTAGCTCACAAAGTACAGCACATGTCCATCCTCAAGTTGCCCCAAAACCCAAATCCAAACCAGGAGTTGTTTTTGAACCTCCTGTGGCTCGATTGAAAACCCCAAATCCAAATATTCTATTCCTTACCCATCACGTTTAAATGAGCAAAAGCTTCGCGAAAGCAGTCATCAAATGGAAAATTTTTTTCAAATTTTCCAAGAACTACATTTTGACATAAGCTTTACGGATGCTATCATGCTGATGCCCAAGTTTGCATCAACTCTCAAACACATGTTAAGCAATAAGGAAAAACTGTTTGAAATGTCTAAGACTCTGAACGAGAAGCGCACAGCTTCGTTAAAGAAGCTTCCCGAGAAGCTTGGAGATCCCGGAAAATTTCTTCTTCCTTGTGTTTTTCCAGGAATGATTGAATGCTTTGCCCTCGCCGATCTTGGTGCAAGCATCACTCTGATGCCTTATTCAAGATGGAAGAAACTTTCTCTTCCGAACTTATTCCTACCGGCATGACTCTTGAGCTTGCAGACGTTCTATATCGTCCTCTTGGCATCGTGAGGATGTATTCGCGGAAAGTAGGAAAGTTCCATTTTCCCGCTGACTTTGTGGTTGTTGACTTCGATGCCGATCATCGGGTTCCCCTCATTGTTGGACGAGGATTCCCGAGAACGCCGCGCTCTCATTGATGTATTTGAGCAAGAAATCACATTACGTGTGGGTGATGAAGCTGTCACCTTTAACCTTGATCAAACTTCGAGGTACTCCTCAAACTATGATGTTGAATCGGTTAATCGAATCGATTTAATTGATATTGCTTCAGAGGAGTACTCTCAAGAGTTTCTTGGTTATTTTCATAATTCTGTGAGTGGGGATCCCACCATGTCACACCCCCAATTTACCTGTTTTGCAGCGGAATGGAATTCCTGGGGGTTTGACTGTCATAGCACCACAATCACAGTTACATTGAACGACCTAAAGTGTCGTTTTAAAAACACATCGTTGGATATTAAATAAAAACGTTCAGAGTTACAACATCGGGTCCCAAAAGTTTACAAAGTTTGCGGAAATACAAATATATTACAAGTCCAAACGATGGTTTTGAAAGAAAGTGCCATAATGTACAATGATGTAAGTCGACGCCGCGACTCAAAAGGTGGTTCTTTAACCATGCCATGATGATAATGCCTTAGTTACCTGAAAATACATTGCTAAAACGGTCAACAATAATGTTGGTGAGAAATCATAGGTTTATGAAAATAAATGTTTTATACGCTTCACGCAAGTATAGATCGCATGACAATCATGTCATGCAAAATGTTACAGCATGACAATTATGTCACGTAAAAATGTTACGAGCATGACAATTATGTCACGTAAAAGTGTTACAATTGCTTGCCGCATGATACCAAGTCCGACCGATGTACGCCCCAATGCAGTTTCTTGCCAAACAACTCTAATAATGTTTATGAATGAAATGCATCCGTATGACTAGTTGGGATTCACCAACCCGGATGGAGGTGTCACCCTCAATAGATCTATCCACTCACACACGCTTCTAGGAAATTAACGGCTCATGCATTTGAAGTGGGGACTTTAACCGGGTAACGTAACTCAAGCAATGTAAATGAATTTAACATACTTGGTATCGTAATAAAAATGTTGTGCAATGTATTCTCCCTCGTAGGTTTGAAATAATGTAAAAATTGTAAAACGGGCTATGAAAACTCACTTGATAAACGGGTATGATGACAAGAGTGAGTACTATCAGATGTATCGTGATACTTTAACCTGGACCTATTACGAATGATATGATATGTAATGAGTTATGATGTCTTGTTATGATATGCATGCATTACGTATGTTATTTATACCATTTGCGAGTTTTGAAAATAATACTTATCGTCGAAAAATACTCTTTTGACGTCTTAACCATTCTTAAATCACTTTATAAGTATTTACGTCAAAATGTCATCCTAAAATGGTTTTATAATGATTTATAGTGAAATTTTCACTTTTCGTCGTAAAATAATGTCGTCGGAAATTTCATGAAATTGACAAAAATGGCTTTGAAAAACTAGTCGTAAAATGGTGTACGTTGCTCGTTAGGAAACTAACTCGACGGTTTTAGAAAGTTTGTATCAAAATCTAGAAGTTTCAGTTCAGGAGTTTTCGACATAAAGGTCTCGATCATAAAGATAATAAGGGTTAAAGATAGTGATTTTGTCTAATTGTCGTGTAAAAAGTGAGTTTCAGCCAATTTTAAGCATCCGTAAATAATTTATTACAACCGCTATACAAACGATTCGATTGTTTTGAAAAATATGCTCGGTGATCTTGATTTTACTAGAAGACATTTCATTCCAAAAAGTTCCACATCAAGGTTAAAAACAGCCGTCAACATGGTCATTTTAGTTACCGTAATACTTGTATCGTAAAAATAATATAGTTTTTCAGAAAATAATAGTTACGGCAATTTTATGAAAACGTGCATATCTTCGTCGTTTCAAATCCGTTTTCTACGTATAATACGTCCTTAGCTTCGTATCAAAGTATACTAATAGATTTTTGATAAGTCGAAATAATTTGCAAAGCTTAAGGCTCGTTTTTAACTCGAACTAACCAAAACATGTTGCTGAAATTTGAAAAATATATTTCGTCGCCAAACTTTAAAAATTCATAACTTCTTCGTTATAACTCCGTTTTAATCCGTTCAAGCGGCCACTGATTCGTTTTAAAGTATATTTTCTAAATATCAAGGCCAAAAAGTCGTGCCTACTGTCGGATTTTCCAGAAAATCAAAACAAGGACAGAACATATTTTATACGTAAAAAATAGTTTTCTCGTACCAAACCTATTCTAATCCCTTCAAATCAACTCCAAAGCTAGTCTAATCCTACCATACACCTTCTTAGGGTGTCATGGGTTCCTAAACATCATCAAGACCAAAGTATACCAAGGGGATAATTATAGGATGACTTTATATATATATATTTCTAAAAATCATGTAAAAATGGTATAAACAACACAAATCATGCATGCTTGCTCCAAAATGAAGAGATACTTATGAAATGAAAAGGAGATATGAAAAATATAAATGATATGCTTACAAGTTAATATGATGAGGTGCAAGGAACAAGGTTTAACTTAAACACTCTTGGTTTTTATTTCAAAACCTTATAAAGAGTATTATCTAGATTGTTTACAACTTGTGCTTGAGAAAAATTTTGTGATCCCTTTGTGATCTCTTGATGGCCGTTTTGGAGGAACCCAGTTCTAACTTAGAGAATTATTAAGATACATGTATGAGAAAAATGAATGTGAAAGTCTTTTAAGTAGAGTAAAATTTTTAACAATCAATAACCATACCACATTAATGACTCCCCTTGGCTGCCAAGGGGAGGAATGTGTCTAATATATTATTTTTTTATAAAAGTATTGTGTAAATATTTGATAAAGAGTATAAGTAACATGTGTAGGAAAATGTATAATTAAAGGTAAATGGTAGTTTTTAGGTAAAAGAGATTTTTAATAGACCAAAGTAGAATGTAATGAGATCATAAAAATTATAAAAATACATTCCTTGTGAAATTTGAGTGATAAAATAATTATCGAGTAGTTTTTAAGAAAAACGTCGTAATAATATAACTTTAACGATTTATATACAAAATAAATTTAAAACACTAGTTAAACTCAAAATATAGTTTTTATAAACCAATGTAAGTTTAAAAATATATCGGATCATTTTTGAGTAACGGAAATATTCAAAATAATAACCTACTGATAACGTTTATTTAATATAAAATTCACGCGTTTAATATGAAATGCAATGTCATGAATGAACTACCGGGATGCAAATGATGCTAATGAAATGTAGACTAATCTTAGTCCATATGAAATGTAATGCGTGATGTTATGATCAGAATTACCGCTAAACCTTAAAGGTTACGCGAATTTGGAACACGTAAACCTAGTTTACGATAAATGTTGAAATTGTAAGGCATGAATTGTTTCGAGAAATGACCTGGAAGTACGGGTTGTCACACACCACATATTCTCAACCAATTATTGCCGATCCTTCCCCCTCTCTTACTCCGTTTGAGGGAGGTGACTTCTTTCCAGAAGAGATCGATGAATTTCTTGTTAATGATGAATCGATTCCGCCGGGAATTGACGATGGTGTTTATGATTCGGAGGGAGATATCCTTTATCTTGAGCAATTGTTAAATGAAGATCCATTACCATCACTCCCTCCGAAAGAGATCACGATTGAAGAAATCAAATCAGTACAAACATCTATGAAGAATTTCCAGAGGTTGAACTTAAGGACCTCATCTCGAGTATGCATTCTTGGAGGGTGATGATAAATTACCCGTCATAATTGCTAAGGACTTAGCGGAGGAGGAGAAGATTGCTCTCATAAAGGTCTTGAAGTCACACAAGCAAGCAATTGCTTGGAAACTCCGACATTGGTATCAACCTGAGTTTTGTACTCACAAAATCTTGATGGAGGATGACTTCAAACCAGCGATCCAACATCGGAGAAGGTGAATCCTAAGATTCATGAGGTTATCAAACAAGAGGTTCTCAAACTTGATGCCTTTAATTTACCCGAACTCTTATAGTCCTTGGGTCATCCCATCCACCTGTGTTCCAAAAAGGGTGGCATAATGTTGTCACAATGAAGAAAACGAGTTAATTCCAACTCGATTGGTTACGATGGCGTGTGTGTGTATTGACTATCGCAAGTTAAACGTAAGTCACTCGTAAAGCACTATTTACTTACCTTTCAAGATGGACCAAATGCTTGGAGAGATAGGCAGGAACGTAATGACTATTGCTTTAGATGGCTGTATTAGATTCCTATTGATTCAAGCATAGATCAAGAAAAGACTACACTACTCGCCATAATGGGATAATTTATCGATGAAGAACTACCCAAAGGTATTGAGGTCATGCCGTTTTATCGCAGATTCATACAAGATTTTTCTAAAATCGCTACGCCTATGACTCATCTCTTGAGAAGGATGCTCCTTTTATCTTCTCACCTGAGTGCATCGAAGCTTTTGAAACATTAAAGAAAAGCTTACGAAGCACCCATTCTAGTTGCCCCGACCGATTTACCCTTTGAACTCATGTATGATGCAAGTGATTTTGCTATTGGTGCGTCTTGGGGCAACGAAAAACCAAGCATTTTCAGCCTATCCACTACGCAAGTAAGACTATGACTGAAGCTCAAACCCATTACACCACTACAGGAAAAGAATTATTAGTCGTAGTGTATGCGTTTGAGAAGTTTCGGCCATACCTAATCTTGACCAAATGCGTGGTGTATACGGATCACTCGGCTCTCAAATATCTCTTTGCAAAACAAGATGCAAAGCCGAGATTTCTCCGTTGGGTTCTCCTCCTCCAAGAATTTGATATCATTATATGATAAAAAAGGAGCCGAGAACCCGCTGCTGATAATCTGTCCCGCTTAGAAAACCCTCACCGGATGTGTTCGAGAAAAGGAAATAAACGAAGCATTTCCTCTCGAAACACTCAATGTGGTTTCGTGGAGACTCTTCTACCCCATTGTTTTTTGACTTTGCAAATTACCATGCGGGTAACTTTGTGGTGAAAGGGATGTCGTCCCAACAGAAAAATAAATACTTTAAAGATGTAAACATTACTCGGGACGACCCTACTTATTCAAAATTTGCGCGGATCAAGTCATCGCGATGTGTGTATGGTCAGAAGCCATGACATTCTTAAGGCTTGCCATTCGGACCTCACTGGGGACATCATAGCCCCAACTACACTGCCAAGAAGGTGTTTGATTCCGGATTTTATTGGCCCACGATTTACAAGGATGCCCATGAATTTGTCAAAACCTGTGACGCTTGTCAACGTCACCAAATATCTCACAAAGAAATGAAATGCCGCAAAACGCCATTCAAGTGTGTGAGATTTTGACATCTGGGGCATTGACTTTATGGGGCCATTTCCTTCATCTCAAGGAAATAAATACATACTCGTGGCCGTTTACTATTTGTCAAAATGGGTTGAAGCGAAAGCTTTGCCTACCAACGATGCCCGAGTTGTTGTGAAAATTTTAAAATCTCTTTTTGCTAGGTTTGGAACTCCACGAGCTATAATCAGTGATCGTGGTATGCATTTCTGCAATGACCAGTTTGATAGAGTCATGCAAAAGTATGGTGTAACTCACCGCCTCTCTACTGCGTACCACCCCCAAACAAGTGGGCAAGTGGAAGTTTCCAACCGTGGTATAAAAAGAATTCTGGAGAGACAGAGGCGAAAACCGTGCCTCTTGGTCGGATAAGCTAGATGACGCACTCTGGGCCTTCCGCACAGCTTATAAAACACCCATCGGGTGTACTCCATACAAGCTAGTGTACGGGAAGGCGTGTCATCTGTCGATTGAGCTTGAGCACAAGGCATACCGGCCTTGAAACATGCCAACTTCAGACAGAACCTGGTGATCACCGGAAAGTTCAAATGAATGAATTAAATGAACTCCCTGATCAAGCATACGAGAACTCTTTGATCTACAAAGAAAAGACAAAGAAGATTCATGACTCCAAAATCAATAACCGCGTTTTCAACGCGTCGGATCGAAGTCCTTCTTTTCAATTCAAGATTGAAGATTTTCTCAGGAAAACTAAAATTCCGCTGGTCTGGACCATTCACCATCACTAAAGCATTTCCTTATGGAACTATTGAGTTATCTCAACCCGATGGTCCAAATTTTAAAGTGAATGGTCATCGATTAAAACACTATTTTGGAGAGGACATTCCTCATGTGGTTGTCCCGGATCTACAAACTTTCCCCATGAACCAATGAATGCGGGGATCGAGTCAAGCTAGCGACTCGGGAATCAAAAACAATAGCACACCATATGGGTTTTCACCCATATTTCTGACTTCTTTCTACTTTCTACCACCCTAGTGTGGGGAGTTGCCCTTTGTTGTATATAAGCTTTAAAAAAAAAAATCTTTCAAAATAATGGCCGTAGTATTTCCCTTTTACGTTCTATGTTTCGGCATAATAACCGGTACTTTGAATATTGAGGGCAATATTCATTTCTAGTGTGGGGGGGATTCTCACGAATTTTATCATGTAATTATACCACCCAATTCCCCCATTTTGGCCAAATTTTTTTTGGAGTAAGTGTTTGCACTTACCAATAGATATATCAATCCGCCATGTCTAACAAACAAAAGGATTGGCTAATCTAGGAGCAAACGGCTCTTGGTAAAGATATCTCAAATCCGTTGACGGCTTGCAATTTGCCCAAAATTGTATGGTGTTCAACTCACCATATCTTTAATTAGTGAAGAGTTGGCTAGCCCGCAAGTTTATGGCTTGTGGTAAAGGCAGTTGGAAAACCATAATTGGTAATCGACTCACCAAAGATATTTTATCTAAAGAGTTGGCTAGTCCGAAGTAAAGCGGCTTCGGTAAAGACAAATCAAATCCGTTGAAAGCTGGTGATTTGCTCAAAATCATTTTGTTATCATTGTACCAAGGTTCTTACTTGAACTGAAACAATTGGCTACTCCAGAAGTAATGGCTTTGGTAAAGAGATTCAAATCCATTAAGTTTTCTCAAAAGATTGCTAGGGACTAGCAATAGTTTAGTGTGGGGGATTGATGAGTGTGTAAATACTCATCATTTTTTGGTCAATCTGAATCAAAACATTTAAAAACGCTCAGAAATGCATCAAAATAATGAAAATATCCCAAAATTGTATTTTATATGTTTCAGATGCAAAATGTTTAAAATCAGGTGAAAAACGAGCTAAGTTTGCATAATTGGCAGTTTCAGTCCCTCAACTTTCAAATCTTGACAAAATCAGTCCCTGAGCATTTGTTTTGGAATAAAATTCAACCCAAGTCCTTTCAAAATCAAAATTTATCAAAAATGATTCTTGGGTAAAAAGTTTGGAGAATTTACAAGTTTGGTCCTTCAAGTTTCAAAATTGGCAAAAATAGTCCTTGGAAGTTTAAAAATGTCTTTAATGGTCCTTGTACTAATGAAACTTGGCATGTTTCGCCCTTTTGATAAGTTTGGGAAAGTAACCATTTTGGTCCCTCAAGTTCTGCCAAATTACAAGAATGGTCCTTGTTATTAATACAAAATCACTTGACCCCCTGCCAATATACCTTGAGCCTTGACCCCTGCCAAAACACCCTTGACCCCCCCTAATTGAACCCCCTGCCTATTAATAAAACCCGGTCAAACCCCAGTCAACCCCTCCTTCTCCTTTTTCCTGTCTTCTTCACCCATTCTGCATTCCACTCTACAACCATGCTTCCAGCTCAACATACCACCACCTTATCACTCCACCTCCACAAACCAACAAGAAGCATTTAAAGCTTCTCCTTCACACTCAATCCCCCGTGATATACCATTTTGGCGCCAAAACTCATCAATGGCCAAAAATAAGTCAAGTGATCCAATGGTCCAGAAAAGAAGTGGGATTTGCTCAGAGGAGAGAGGATAGCACTTTTGGTGAATAAATAGAGGAAGAGAAGGAGAGAAGAGAGAGTTTTTTTTTAGTTTTAATTTTCATGTATGTCATTTTTATTTAAAGCTGTTTAATTAGTTTCTAAAACTGTAATCTTAAGCTTTCCTATATTGAATTAAAGTTATTTAGTCTATTGTAACTCATTTTAAGCATCAATTCAAAGTTTGATAAAGTTTCTTGTTTTTCTATTTTCTGTCATAAAATCAAGTTTAAATGTACTAAAAGCCAGGCTTCAAATAGCTTTATTACAACTCAAATAAGCTTATCTAAGCTATCAATAGCTTTTGATAAGATTATAACTCAAGTACAACAAATTTGGTATCTGGTCAACGAAAGTCAACTGTGGGGAAATTTTGGTTAAGCAGTTCTGGAAATGGAATTTGGTTGATGCAGAGCTGGTCTTGGGTTGGATTTAGTTTAAAATAGGTAGTTTGGTATTGTTTTAAGCTGCAATTAAGCTGGACTGTTGTAAGTGCTTAATACACCTTGTTGTCTCCTTTTGTTCTTAAATCTGCATTAATATTGTGCTTCTTAATTATGTGTTTGTACTAGTTTTGATTTCTACACTCAGATACAACTAGGTTAGTTTGAGATAGACTGAGCTTTGTTCAGCAGTTTGTAGGTTTAAACTTGCATTTTGGCTTTGATAAGGGTGTTTGGTTCAAGCTGTTACATTGAGTTAGAAGGTTAGGAATTAGTTAAGAACTGACATTTGAGTCTCACTTAGGTATAGAGCCAGCCAATACCTAATTTGCACTCTAGAACTCAAAAAGTCAACATCACATTTAAATCTGTCCTAATTTGCATATCTGTTGGAATTTTACAGATCATAAGCTTGATTTATGTTTAGAAACTAGTTAGAGTAGCTTAATATAGCTTTAGTTTAGCTTGAAACATCACATTCAGTTCACAATTTAAGCTCAAAATTCATTTTAGTCAACTTTTCATTTCTGTTTCAAAAGTCAAAATTGTAAAAGTCAGTTTTTCACTAACCTTTGTTGATTTTTCATGGATTCATTATTGGTTCAATTCAAGTGAAATTTTGGACTTAACAAGTTCAGTTGGTCTATTATTGAAATATGATTTTTGTGAAATTTTTGGAAACAGTTTTAAGCAATTAATTAGTGCCAATAGTTACATGCTCCCTGTTCACACTCAACATACACTGAGTGTGAAACAGGCCTCTTGCAAGCTTTGCACAAGCTTCAAATTAGCTTTCTAGGGTCTGAAACTTGGTCTTGAGATAGTTAAGCTGGTGGTCTTGAGGTCTCCAGTTTTGGTTTTCACATTGGCTTATTGAATAAGTTGGTGCCTTAGCTCAAAGTAGATAGAAAAGCTGTTTTGGCACTTAAGTTTAAATCACCAAATCATTGTAGCTTATAATTCAGTGGTATAGCTTAGTTGAATTTAGCTCATTTCAGGTAGTTATAGCATAATCTAGCTTCTGTGTTCATTTGGTGTCCATTTGTGGTCTTTGGCTTATTATTAAGTGCTTATTCATAAGCAGTTTGCACTGCAGCATCATATTCTCACACATAAGCCATAGTTTTTATATTTTTCTTAGACTTAGAATATAATTTAAGACTTTTCCTGAATTTTTGGTAATTTTTCATCACTGTTTACTATTTTTCTTATTTTAAATAAGTTTTTAAGACTTTTTAAATAGCTTTTAATACAAATAAATCAGAAAATCTTCAAAAAAATAAGTTTTCATTTTTCCTAGGTTAAGATAAATATAAAAATCCAAAAAAAATATTTTTCCATAATTTTCCTAGTTTAAATAGTAATTTTTAGCAATTTAATTAGTTTTAAATAGTTTTTAAATCATAGAAATTAGAATATAAATCAGAAAAATACAAAAATAGTCTTGAAAATTTTCTTTAGTTATTTTAGATTTTTGAAAAATAGTTTTATAATTTTCCCATTAATTTTCATAATTTTTAGTATTTTAATTTAGTTTTAAAAGTTAAAATTAGTTTTTAATTCAAATTTATAAAAGTAAAATCAAGAAAATCCAATTTTAAAAATAGTGATAGCGTTTATTTAATATAATTTAGCTTTTTAATTTTCTTTCTCAGAATTTTCCTTTGTCATCTAGTATTATCATACCCTCTTCCTGTTCAATATCACCCGATCACTACACGTTTGGTTATTCAATCGCACAGCTCGTTGGGACTTAACGACCTGGGGAAACACTAAACTCTCCTGGACTTAATTGCTTTGGTTCTAGACTGTCTGACTTTTATTACGGTTAACCATTCACAAGTGGTTGACTTGTGTAATAAACCTGACCGTTTGGGACCGATCAGCGGGATACGCCGAAGGTTGAGGAACACGGAACCAACAAGGATTCCGTGCGTATATAAAGGGAATCACATCCCTCGTTTAAGGTATGATCTCAGAACCCTAACACTCCTTAAACCCTAAACCGATTACTTACTCTCACGCCGGAGGATAATCGTGGGAGACAATCCCACGGTAAGTCTAACGGTGTCTTCTGTCTCTTAGTGCGCAGGTCTCAAGTAACAATCAGCAATTGGTACAAGAACCGGAGCCCAAACAAGGAACGCCCAGCTTTTGTATCAACATTAATCATGCATCTTGTTACATGAATTTTAACTAAAAACACTTTTGTTGTTGCAACTTTTTTGACATTTTTTTTAATAAAAAAGTTAAAAATAGACTAATATTTTCACTTTAATTGAAAAGTAAACTCTAAAATACATCCCTGTGGTTTATCCTGTTTCGCACTATACATCCCTCTCGCAAAAGTTTCAACAGATACATCACTCTGTTAGTAAAAGTTAACCTATATACATCCCTGAGTTAAAATAAGGACTAACGGTGCAAATTATTTCTCCGTTATCTCCTAACGAGATATAAAATGTTTACACCGTTAGTCCTCTGGCTTAACGGTATTTGCACCGTTCGTCCTTTTTAAAGTTTTCGTCCGTTTTTTTTACTTTTTTGTCCGTTTTCGTCTGTTTTTTTTACGTTTTCGTTCATTTTTTTACGTTTTTGTCATACTTTTTTTACGTTTTCTTCCGTTTTTGTTTGTTTTTTTTACGTTTTCTTCCGGTTATTACGTTTTCGTCCGTCTTTTTTACGTTTTTGCCCCTTTTTTTACGTTATTGTCCCTTTTTTTACGTTTTTTTCTAATTTTTTACATTTTCGCTTGTTTTTACGTTTCGGTTTTACGTATTCGTTTACGTTTTGCCCTTTTTTATAGTCGTCCCCGTTTTTTAGGTTTCGTCCTTTCAATTCACGTTCCAGATTTCGTCGTTTATACATTTTCGCCTACTTTTACGCTTGTCCGTTTCGCTGCTCCTTACATTTCGTCTATCTTTTTACGCCGTTCATTTTATGTTGTCGTCGGTTTTACGTTTTGATGTTTTTTCACTTTTTTATATGTTTTCATACACTTTTATTCGTTTTCGTCGATTATTCTTAGGTTTTTATCCGTTTTTATCCATTTCATACATATAATATGTATGAAAACGGATAAAAATGTATGAAAATGAATAAAAACTTATGAAAACGGATAAAAATGTTTCTTTATCGATTTTAAATCACGATTTCTGTATGAAAAGGGGCCAATATCGTGATTTAAAATCGATAAAAGAACATTTTTATCCATTTTCATAAGTTTTTATCCATTTTCATACATTTTTATCCGTTTTCATACATATTATAATATGTATGAAATGGAAAAAAAGGGATAAAATCCTAAGAATAATGGACGCAAACGAATAAAAGTGTATGAAAAAGATAAAAAAGTGAAAAACACAGACGAAAACGTAAAAAAACAGAAGACAACATAAAAAAACGAACGAAAAAAGAAAAAAGATAGACGAAAATGTAAAAACATGAACAAAAACGTAAAAAAAAAGGCGAAACGTAAAAAAAAACAAAGCTAATATGTAAAAAATGACGAAACGTGAAAATGGACGTAAAAACGTAAAATGATGAAAACGAAAAACGGATGCAAAACGTAAAAATGACAAAAATGAAAAAATGGACAAAAACGCAAAAACGGAAGTCTGAAAAAGAACTGAAACGTAAAACGTCCAAAAAAATGAGGAAAATATAAAAACGGACGAAAACGTAAAACGAGAAAAACGGAAGAAAACGTAAAAAAAAGACGGAAAAAACGTAAAAAAAAGACGAAAACGTAAAAAAACAGACAAAATCGTAAAAAAAAAACGGACAAAAACATTAAAAATGACTAACGGTGCAAATACCGTTAATCAAGAGAACTAACGGTGTAAATATTTTATATCTCGTTAGGAGATAACGGAGAAATAGTTTGCACCGTTAGTCCTTATTTTAACTGAGGGATGTATATAGGTTAACTTTTACTAACGGAGTGATGTATCTGTTAAAACTTTTGCGAGAGGGATGTATGGTGCGAAACAGGGTAAACCACAAGGATGTATTTTGAAGTTTACTTTTAATTGAATCTTGAAGGTGGGGTAGTGGGTCCCACAACAATGCATCCCACTCTTTACATACCAAAGACTAGATCAAAGTTTTTAAATTTGATATTTTGCCAACTATTTGATTGTCATTGTGGTCGCAAATACATGGTATGATGGTATCCAAATAACATTTTCTTTGCATATTCCAAGTCAAATAGAATACCATTTCTTGCTTGCAATTTTAAAATGAGTCAATATTACCCGTTAAACCGTTTAATATAAAATGCATGTAAACGTAGGTCATGACTAGGTGTAAAAACGAGCCGAGCCGAGCCCGAGCCTGCCAGAGCTCGAGCTCAGCTCGTTTAAGTTTTAAAAAGCTCGAGCTCGAGCTCGGCTCGTTTCGAGCCTTAAATTTTAAGCTTGAACTCAGCTCGTGGTATGTTATATAGGCTCGAGCTCGGCTCGTTTATACGATTTGGCAAAGAAAAGTTAAAGCATGGATCGAGCTCGAGCTCGACTCGTAATATATCTGTATTGAACTCGTTAATAAGCTCGAGCTCGACTCGTTTATATGTTTAATACTAAAAATATCATAATGTCGTTTAGGGCTCGTTTAGGCTCGCGAGCCCAAACGAGCTTTGTATGTAAAACTCGAGCTCGAGCTCGATTAGTAAACGAGCTGCAACTTAGGCTCGAGCTCGAGCTCGTTTAAGCTCAACTCGTTCGAGGTTTTTATCAATCCGATCCCGAGCTTTTAACGAGCAGCTCGGCTCATTTCCACCCCTAGTCTTTGACGATTTGAGTTATCTTATCTAAGAGCTTGAATATTTATATTTCATTCTTTAGTAATGTTTTTATCTTGTATCCCAAGTCCATGATCAAGCTAGTTGTAATTTTTTTTTTTAATAAACGGCAGAAATATATTATTTGAAATAAAATGCTACTAGTTTGGAGACTTGTTCGTAACCGGTGTAATATCCATTTTCATCCTTTTAGTTCTTTTGAGCATTGGAAGCTTTGGTCTGGCTTGTGACACGCTTCTAAAGAAGAAACATTTTTTTTTTTTAATTTTTTTTTATGTTTGCTTCGTCTTTTTGGTGGCTTTAGAGGTTTCGCAATAGTGTCATTTTTTGTTCGCATCCGATAAAGAAAAGTAACATTTTCAACAACATTCCATGATTTTATTTTTTCTTAGCTATATCATGGGGGTCACATGGCTTGTATTTGGTTATATTGGCTTAAGTCTTCTACGCTGCTCTCGAGTTATGGCGTGTGATGATGTGTTTAGCTTTTCGCTGCTGGGAGTATCGGGCAATTCTAGGCGTTTGGTTCATTTTACTTTCATGCCTTTTCTTTTTGTATCTTTTCCTCGAGGCTTGTTTGGGACTGCATTAAAAACACTCCGGAGTGAAAACCGGTAACTCGACCTTCGTAAATAGAGATTTTTATCTTTTCTTGGTTCTCCGTAATCGGCAAAAAAAAAATCATCCTTTTTGTAGTCCTCACAGTTAAAGCTTCAAGAGGAATCTCAAAAGTGTTGTTTAGCTTATTTCAAGCTAGTGGTAATGTGAATTCAAATATACCAAATATACTTATCTTAGTCTTATAATGTTTTGATGTGTGGGGTTGCTTTATGCGCATAGGCGGACCTAAGACTTTACAAGTCTAAAAACCAAAACATGTATTTTTTTTTATACATTATTTAACTAACTAAACAAAACATATATTTATGTATTTATTTTGAAAAAATCGAGAATTTTTATCTAAAAATTACGCTGCGCGGAAAACATCAATCGAGTTCCCGTGAATCCTCGAGAACCCCATGTCCTTTCAAGTTTTACGTGATAATTCATTACATTTTTAAGGTTATTTAAGTAATTTAACTAGTTATAAGCCTCTATAAGCCCCTTTCTATAAGCTTGGGCTTATGGAGGCTTATGATTTATTTTATAAGCCAAAAGCCTCAACAAGCATGTGTGACAAACGAGACTTATTTTATAACCTGATTTATTTTAAAAGCTCAAGCCCTTATAAGCTCCGAGAAGCCCCATGCCAAACACAGCCATGTCCATATATTTTTTGTAAATTAAGAAAAGTTAAATTCATAACGAAATTGCATTTTGAGAGTGATTATTTTGTTATGTCTCTTTAGTTGGGTAAGAATAGTTGTTGTAAAGTGAAATTAGAAGTTTGTCTTAAAATGGGGCAATTTCATATCTCTCCTTCTTTTATTTAGAAATTAGACTATAGACCCGCGGGTTTCGCGAATGACTTTAGAAAATGTATTTTATTTTATGTTATTAATAAACGATCCCGTTAGTTACACAATTTAGGGCCCGTTTGGTTTGTATTTGGATTTAGGATTAGAATTTGGATTTGGATTTAAATTTGGATTTAGATTTAGATTTGAATTTGAATTTGAATTGTATTAAAAGTTGTTTGTTTTGTATGTTAGATTAAAAAATGTGATTAAGATTTATATTTATTTTAATTATTTTTATATTAAAATAATAAATGAGCCAGCACTACATATATATTTTTTTATAAAAAGAAAATAAAAATAATGAGTGGGCCATCTAATACATATATGTTTAGGATACGACAAGTGAAAGAAAGAATAAAAAAAGAGAGACAGAGTTTTGAAAGGTTACTTGTGTCAGAAAACCATGCGTAGGAGACCGGATTTGAGTAAACCTTCAAATGGGGGGTTGACTCCCACCTTCTAACCCCCCTCTTTTTCTACCAAACAAATTATTTTACTATCACTCCGAAATTCAAATCCAAATCACACCAACCAAACAGGCCCTTACATAAAAGTTTCCAAACAAAAAAAAGTTACATAAGATTTCCAAAAAAAAGGTTAAGACACCATATAACATTTCTGTAAAAGCATTATACTATACAGAACAAAAATTAACATTGACACTTCGTTAGTTACAAAATGTTGGATAGGAAATTGTCATAAATTTATTACAAAAACAATAAAGTTCCTAGTAGAACGCTTGACTCTTGCATTTGTACTATTCTAAACAATAAAGTACCTAGCTAAGGCA
This sequence comes from Chrysanthemum makinoi, assembly GCA_910596185.1. NCBI lineage: Eukaryota > Viridiplantae > Streptophyta > Magnoliopsida > Asterales > Asteraceae > Chrysanthemum > Chrysanthemum makinoi. The sequence goes on from OU343222.1 coordinate 333,104,453, forward strand.
AACAACGACAATAATCAAACAATCACATACATAACCAAAATAATCAAACAGCCCCTAATTTACCAACGCGCACTCAAAATAAGCACTTCTAACCACACTTATACGCACCAATGACAGTTAGCACTTATTACCACACTTTTATTACTTAACAAAGTGCACTGTAAGCATAAGAATAAGACTATTAGAAAAGCATCAAAAAAAGCAAGCCTCAACCAATCATAAACAACATGTGACACCATAAGCTAAAGTAAGCATTCCGTAAGCCTACAAAAGTAACCACTTCTTCGGGTTTCCAAGAATCAAACAACCTCATAATCTCGAAAAATAAGCCAATCCAAACACCCTCTAAGAAAACAAAAAAACTAATTAGTCAACCCTATAAACCCCTAAAATTTATAAAAGAAACACAAAACTAGCATAAAACACAAATTATAACACCCTAATTCTACCTATGTG